>CM055969.1:27521666-28745833 GCA_029531755.1 Holothuria leucospilota | reverse complement strand
ACTGGTTGAAAGGCTATCAAAAAATAGGGGGAATTCTCCTACAAAGACCTTCTCGAGTCCTTATAGACTCATCTTTGTGCCAACTTTGAATGTCTTAGTGTGTCTCCATGCATATCTAAGTGGACCGAATGAGGCATTGTATACAAAAACATCAAGCAAACAAGCTACTGTCAAATTCTGGTGATCTCGCTAGTAATGCTAGGTATGGCTTGGCCACAGGAATTCCAAGCATTTTATAATAGGCCTAGGCTACATATATAATACACTATACATATACTACAAGGTAGGTCAATTCGTCTCGACGACAATGCGGCAGTTGCGTTTACCTGCGACTGCATAGCTACCCATGGCATCTCAATGCATGTCATAACAATTAAGTGCGTTGGGACTGCATGGATAGCTATGCAGGTATAGCAACTGCCGAGAAGTTGTCGAAACGAATTGACCTACCTTGCAGCCAGATTGAAAAGTTTGCCCTGCGCAGGGGATTTATCCCCCACACAAAAATATGAATCTCGAAATATCCAGCCACGCAAATTTAACGGTTCTAATCCAGTGCCCGGAAGTGACATAGCATTAACTTCAACTTAAAACTTACAACTTCAAATTAAAATATCAGTGACGAAGTCAAGTTCCAAAAGCCCTATGATGAAGTAGTATAACAAGACTTGAGAAAAGATGGTGTCTACACATATATTTTCTCTACGTATACATACATCCCTACAGGTATAACCCTCACCTTACTTCTATGCATACCACAAATATAACCATATCCCTATCCGTATGCCTACCACGTATATAACCCTATCCCTATGCGTACAAGTTACGTCACTTCCAGGCACTGATGGTAAATTAGAGCCAATTTCTTCTTCTTCTTCTTTCGGAATACAGTGACACATCCAAAGGGACATTACTTCACCACGCATGCGTCGAGAGGTACCTAAGCCCTAATGCTATTTGTAATAAACTGAACGGGGTCTTTATGATGCATGGAATTTTCGACTAAAGAGGCAGGGAGACTATTCCAATCCTTGACTGTGCAAAAAGACAGATTTCTTTGAAGTACCCCTAAGATTCTATTACCTTTATGACAAATAAATTGGACATGTTTATCCCAACTAAGGTCACTAGTAATAAAAACCCCTAAGTACTTAATTGAGTCAACCTTAAGTAACTTTTCACCGTTTAAGACATAATCAAAACAGACAGGCTTTTTTTTCTGGCAAAAGTGATGATATTGCCCTTTGAAGGCTGGAATCTCATACCCCATGTCTTAGCCCAGAGACCTAGATTATCAATGTCAACCTGAAGCTTACGACAGTCACTAGCATCATCAATAACTCGGTAGCAAACACAATCATCAGCAAAAAGCCTGACATTAGAACTGGCACTACTAACGATATCATTGATGTGCGCTAAAAAGAGAATTGGTCCTAAAACGGACCCCTGAGGGACTCCAGACACAACATCATCAAAAGAAGACCTAGTACCATTTACTACGACAGCCTGTTTATGATCAGAGAGGAAATAATCAACCCACTGGAGGATCTGTCTTGAAACACCAAGACTAAAAAGCTTGGTTTTTAAGAGCTCATGAGGCACAGTGTCGAAAGCCTTTTCAAAGTCCAGAATGAAAACATCAATTTGCTTGTTTGAATCCAGGGATGAAGCCGAGTCTTCAATGACTGACACCAACTTAGTATCGCAGCTGTGCGATTTTCTAAAAGCATGCTGCTTTGATGAAAGGACATTCTTGGATTCAAAGAAGTCCATTACGTTTGAGCTAATAATGTGTTCTAACAATTTACAACAAATACAGGTGAGCGAGACAGGCCGATAATTACTAGGGCCCCCAATTTTCCGCTTCACAAAATGATAAATTCCGTTTTCCACTTTTCATTTTCCGCTTTTTTCCGTTTTCAACTTTCCCTTTTCCGTAGCTTTCCGTTTCAGATATAAATGGCAATTATAAGTTTCCGTGATCTTCCGTTAAACTCATTTCCTCTTGCAAGTGTCCCGCATGCACACCTACAAGTTACAAACCTGGTTTATAGTTATTGTGCGACCGATCATCTGTCAGATAAATCGGGAATAATATAGCATGGGTAAAATTTTATCACTCAAAGGATTACCACCACCGATTTTGGAAAACTGGAAACGGGGCTAAAATACACTTCTGGTTTCTGCAAATAACTGAATAATTCCCCCAAACACACATTTCTTTAATTTCCTGCACAAAATATCAGCACTGATACTCACAAGATTTGCAAAATTTAAAGCTCTCCAAATGATAACGATCATCGAATTGTTGCGTCAAAGTTCACACAGTATTACCTTAGAGGTGTGCATGCCACGGACAATCAATGCCGTACATCTGCATAGTCTACAAACCATACTACAGGGCGACATGTAATGACATCGCTACGTTTTTCCAAGATCCAGTGCTAAATCATCATATCATTTTTAAATGCGTGCCTCGTTATCCTGCATAAATTATTCCACTTCCCACATTCCTATTCGTTAATTTTTTAATTGTCATAACATCTGCGTGCGTACACGTAAATTGCCAAAACAAGTGCGTCGTAACTTCCCAAGAAAGTTTCTTGCGAAGTTGAAGTTCACCTTCGTAGTACACCGAGTACGGTGTGCAATACATAATGCAAGGACCGTGTATTGCCCGCACTGTTACATAGGGCGTCGGTCATGAATGAACTAAGGGAAGCGGCCCCGTGTAAATTCATGCACCCCCACCGGCAATTATCCAAGGAGTTGCGACCGTTTTTCTATTACGGGAATATATCAGGCTTGCGTTTCATTTGGAGAATTTTTTTAAACTGGACGTACAGAAGTTTTGGGCAAGACAGTTTACAAAAAATATATTCATATTGATAGGGCCCCATGAGATGCGTGCACCAAGTAAACTGAGTGGAATTTTAGTGGCCTTGAAGTGCTAAGATACTGTAACGTTAGTTACGTATTTTTGCAGAGAACTGAGCGGATAGGCTACTAATACTATGTAGCACTACTACCTTAGTACAGTCCAGTACAAAACACGATACACGGAATCTTCCGACATGATCGGTGAATGAAAAGTAACATTTAGTCATAATAGTTTCACGTCGCGGAAAATATGGGAGCCTTTATACCTATTTTCTGTTCTCAAATCAGATACGTACGTCAGAAGTGTAAAAGTCCTCAAGTGCCCTTGATTTGTGGAGAATAAATTTGTCTATGCTTGTTAAAAATGCAAAAATCTTGTTCTGTGCTTACTTTTTTGTGGACGCGATATGATATCGCAAATTCCGTAATTTTCCGTAAAAAATCGTCAATTCCGTTTTTTTCCGTATTTTTCCGCGATCGCGGAAAATCGGTGGCCCTAAATTACTAGGGAGGGAACTGTCATTCAATTTAACAACTGACACCTGCAACTGTGCAAACTTATTGGCAGCGACCATGCAAGTTGCCTGGAAAAGGCAATTTCCTGCAATCTAGAAGGTAGTTTTGACCAAAATGTTCTCAGTACGCTCCATGCCAACCAATGGTGGCACTCCGCTTAGATAGTATCAGCTGCGCAATTCTCTTGGCCATTATTAAAATCCCCTGCGCACCATTGCAAGCTTTCCAATCTGGCCTTGCATAGGTCTATAGCCTAGGCCCATTACCATTAGGCCTAAGGTCATTACGCATTCGAAACGGTTACAGTGTTTCACAGATTTTGCCCGATTTACTGACGTATGCCAGGGTGTCACATGACCAAATTTTTGCAACGTTATCTCCTGTATACACAGGTGAGTTGGCTGACAGCTTGCTCTGAGGAAGGCACATCGTTCACACATGACTTAAGTTACCAATTCTCGTATCGCTAATTAACATGCTTGTGATGGAACCTTTCACACTCAAATTCTTCTGTGGGCACTGTGGCACTCCAATAAATGAAAATGTGTTCCTCCCAAACCTTCAAAACATACTTCAACAATTTTTGCAAGTTTACAGTGTTCGGGCTGAGGAATTGAACCTGGGAGGGAATTCCCTCTCTAGAAATTTTTTTGGGAGGGATTTTCAAAATCAAGGAGGGGGTATCACTTGGTAGAGATACTACTGCAATTTAATGTGTGTATTATAATTGTATTTACGATCTCAGCTGCAGAAATGTGTGCAGGATTTTCCCGCATAAGATTTATTTTTGTGCAGGATTTGAAAGACAAAAACGGGATTCACGTAACCCCGCACCTTAGCGCGAACACTGTTTACAATACTGATAAAGAGCCGATTTAACCGTTTTGTATCCTTTGAGTCCTCTTTCAAAAAGAATAAGGAAAAAAGACCAAATTCCCTGTGGCCGGCTAGATTAACACCATGCCATGGTGAATTTGTAACTTAATTGTAATCAATCCACACTATCGCGTTCAGTCGTCGGCTTTCCCATTGAATAGTATACGGCCCCATGTCATGACGTGATGACGAGGGTGGAACTAGCCTATCCAATGGGAGGCCCGGATTCTGTTTTTCACTGAATGCGATAGTGTGGAAACCAAATTTTCGTGGAGAAATGTTTCTTTTTGGAAGGCATTTTTTGATCCAAATGAATCATGACACTACTCAAGTGATTGGAACACGCGATTTGAACATCCGTATGTATTGAAAAGAGGTAGGCTATGGTGGATATTAAGGCATAAAAATTGTAATTCAGTTAGACGAAGTTGGTACCGAAAGGCCATGAAGTGAACTAGGCCTACCTTTCCATTATTATATATATGTAGGCTAGTATTATTTACTAGGCCTAGGCCTATATAACGCTAGGACTGCCTGTGCAATTAACCAGGGACCAGATCTCAGGAAGCAGGCCTGAGGATTTCAGATTTCATGGTAACCATTTTTTAGGTTACGTGGTTTTTGAACCACGTAACCTAACGTAACCCATTTTGTTGAGTCTCAAAAACCCATTTTTGCGTATTCCCAATATAAAGAAAACACGACTCTGTGACAGTTTACCACACTGAGTTTCGTATACACTGTAAAAAAATTTTCTGTTTTTTTACAGATTTTTTCTGGCAGCAGAGTTTCCAAGCTTTTTCTGTAATTTTATATTACCGAAATCCTCGGTAAAATTTTACAGGAAAAAAATGTTATTTTACAGATTTTTTCTGGCAGCAGAGTTTCCAAGCTTTCTCTGTAATTTCACATTACATTATCATGCTGTTAAAAAACAGTGTTTGCCTGTAAAATTTTGAATTGAAGCTGCCGCTGTATACGTGGTATACAAGCATGTATGGGACTTTTCCATAGTCCGTGCTGCATAACTACCCTTTGAAGCATCCCCCTTTCTCTCGTCCCCCTTTTTTTCCAAAAGTCCCCTGACTCTCTGGCGAAGAGCCAGGGGCGAAAACCAAACAATACTCCGGAAGGAGTTCTGCTCCCCGAAGGAGTAACAACGTTCCCAAGGAACAAACTTTGACTTAACTGACACCACCTGACAGTGGTCCCGTTCTAGACTGGCTGAATAGAACAGGTCGCACCCTGGGAGCTCCGCCGTCGTGATCACGGACACTCCTGCGCCGTGACAAGGGGTACTCCATCCCCCTTTCTCTCGTGCGAGAGCTTTTTAAGTGCATCGAAACGGCACGTACAAACAAAAAACAAAAAAAACTCAAACCGGATCGGACAGGAACATAAACGCAAAACTATCCACACACCACCAAATCAAACAGAAAAGTATGTTCATTACAACAATAGAACCACACACACACTGACAACCCAATACCCCACAAACCAACCTCCCCCCGGCCACCCTAAACCAATATTACTACATACCGCCAACGAAAGACAACACCAGAACAAACCACCACCACCCAAACACCAGACCAAACAATCATCACAAACTGCCCCGAGGGGTCCGGGGCGGGGTCCACCTGCCACGAGGGGTCCGGGGTGGAGTCAACTTGCTATATTTACAGTATGTACACTATATACACTATTTACAAAAAACATAAAACTGAACAAAACTGGGCCAAAAATACAGGCGCACCTTGCCCAAGGGTGTCCCGGAGGCAGTTGTGGCAAAGGGTAACCTCATTATCCCCACGCTTTAACAAGCTCCACAACCGGATGCAGTTTAACGTCCTACCCAGGACGTTTTACGTGCTAAAAACGGACACGGCCAGACCGGCGAAAGGATAACCACATATGGCCAATAACCAAACAAACCAAACGCCAACAACACTGTCACAAACAAAACAAAACCACTATCACCGCAAAGAATACCAAATGAACCCTTCGACCATCGAGGACACTCCAGCTCCTAAAACAAACGACCAATAACAAAAGCTCGAAACAACACACCCAAAGGCAAGAAACACGCCCAAAGGCACCCAACACGCCCGAAGGCAACAAACACGCCCAAAGGCAACCACAAGCACAAGGGGAGACGGGGGCCAATCGTTACATTTAAATCCCTATTTACAGTCTATTTACACTATGCACAACTATTTACATGTAACGCAGACAAAACTTCCCGAAGAGATCAAACGAGCCCGGTAGGGGATCAGGAACGTCCACTCTCTTCGGGAACTCAAACTGAACCAAACTGGGCCAAAAAATACAGGCGCACCTTGCCCAAGGGTGCCCCGGAGGCAGCTGTGGCAAAGGGTAACCTCATTATCCCCACGCTTTAACAAGCGTGGGGATTCTTAACGTCCTACCCAGGACGATAGCCAGAGGCGGTAACGGTCCATAATCGTTAACATATGCTGTGTGCGAAATGCGGAATGTGTTATATTAATTAATTTGACCGGTTAGTTACAGTGAAAAATGTTACTACATATTTTTTACAGAAGTAAGGTTCACTGATCTTATTATTTTCTATTGGTGTTAATAAACAACTTATCTTTTCACCAAAAAAGTGTCTTTTGTTACAGATCTGATTAGTGTAGGACTGTTATTAGCGTCAATTTACAAATTTTATTTCAAAATTTGGCCACGCCCACTTTATTAATTAACTTCCCCTAAAAAGGGCTTTAATTAAGTCTACACACAATTCAAGGTTATCCAATGTTTTATTATGATATTTTTTAATAAACTACACCCGCAAAGTCTTTACAGTGTTATCTCTTAACCAGTTAGATCTATTTTTAATTTGCATTTTCAAAACAGATTTTTTTCAGTAAACTACTGGAAATACGTGAAACCTCTGTTAAATTTACAGAATTTTCTCGTAAATATGAAAAACAGATATTTTCGGCAAAATTTTACAGAAATTATCTGCAAATTTTTATTCGTATAAAAATACAAACTTATTCCGTAAAAGATGTGATATACGGAAGACTTCTGTAAAAATTACAGGAATTATATGTAAAATAAGAAATACAGAAAAAATCTTGAAAATTCTACAGAACTTTACTGTTAATTTGGAGAAATTTTTTACAGTGTAGTAGGTGTACGAGCAATCACTTGCACTGTCAATGCCACAGTGCACAACATGTTTCAACTTATACGAAAAACAATATTTCAAAATGACATGATGCTGTAAATGTGTGTGCTGAGGCCATGTCGTGAGGTAACAGCATATGGTTTGGAGTACAGTAAAACCCCATTTATCCGAACACATTGGGACCGAATGTATTTCGAATATCGGTGAAATTCGGATGTACAGGGTTTCAACTTTTTGCCTCAAGTACGGTACACAGAATCCATAAGAAAGAGTGTGAACACATTCCCCAAATAACTCCGGAAAGGCTGGCAAAATTGCAGACAAAATCCCCCAAAATATTTGGTTACTATTTGTGGTGACCGATCATATGACAAATAAAATTTTAGACTTCTAAAACACCTGGATTTTATTCCCAAGATTCGAGCCTATGCCCTTCTGAATGACTAATGCTTTGTACACACTAAATGAGTGTATGTGCTGAAGAGAAGCTATAACGATCAGGAGAGGTATCTAGCGTATGAATTCGGCATAAATTTCCAAAAGTATTAGAGACACATGTGTAGGAGACTCCCAAACAGAAATTCGCAATGTTTTTGTAAGGTCTACTCTCGGTATTTTTACGGAAGAAGCTTACTACGAAGCTAACTTCTCAGATTTAGTGAAACTAGGACTTACACTAGCCTAACGTATTTTAGTATAAGGAGAAATTGAGCCTATACCGACTCATGGATCCTAGCAAGGATTTAAAAATAAATACGTACGATTTTTTTTTCCAAATTTGACAGAGAGATAAAAAATTGTTTTCCATGCCTACATGTTGGCTATTTTAGCCCTCCTGACATCTTGCCGTGACTTTTAAAGTCCCGAGGAAATTAGTGCATTTCTGCAGAAATTTACGATGAATTTTGACTTGTACAGTAAAGCCCTGAAAACTTGGTGGATTCTGCCGTAATTGTGATGAATATTATTCTTGTTAAATCTGATGGCCAGTTCCGAAAAACGGGGCTTTACTGTACACGTAGCTTCATAGTAAATTACTGTTGAAGGACACGCTGATTTCTCATTTATTTTATGATCGAACTGAGTACAGATAAAACCAATATCAGCCTGACACATCTATTTTATCATCTCCAGTTTCAGTTAGCTGCATAAGCAAGAAGTTTCCTTGACATCGTCATTGCAAAAACATTACGAAGAAATCTTCGCGCACTCAATGAGTCCCCACTGACATACTGTGTGTTAACTGTGGCATGATTTTTGAAACAACTTTCATGATATCGAGCTATGTGCGAAGTCAAAGCAGTGGGGCCGTAATCACAGCTTGTGCAGTGTATCCGCATTGTGTACAACCGAGAATCATGGCTGGACAGGTCGTCGCCGTAGTGCGTGATACCAGTCAGCTAGTGTGGAGTCCGCAATTGCAATTTGCGATAGCACATGCTGCAAGGTGTGAGCCTCATGCGATCTATTTTATGGTTTGTGATATGAGGCAAGAGCAATGTGAGAAAAATGTCGCAATTGGTAGTCTGTACTTTATCAGATAATATCTCCTAATCGAATTTGAAATGCCTCTTAATGAATGTTCAGATTTTAGGTCACAGAAGTGTTGAATTTGAGTGTCAAATGGGACATCGTAACCGATTTTTCGGTTACGTGGTTTGGCGGTCACGTAACCAACACGCGACCGCGAACGATCGTTCGCGTGAAATCCCCAGGCCTGAGGAAGCATCACTTAGGACAAGGCCTACTCAAGTTTTAAAACACGATGGCAAGGCCCAATGCGCACTGCAACTTGCAGGGTAGGACAAACGTTAGCCCAAGCAAGCCTTAAAACTTAAAAGTGCAAGGGATGTGAACAAGGCCTACGTGTGGTGACGACATTACTCATTCGCCTAGACTAACGTTAGGCCCTAAGCTACTGTGTGTAGGCTAGGGTTCTGTGTGTGAATAACGATTTCCCACGTCTGTGCAGGGCAGAAAGCAGACGACATATACCCTCAAAGAAACACAAAATGATGCCATTTATTTCTCACCATTTTTGAAGTTGCAGTAACAAATCTAATGAGCAGGGATTAGGGGATACTGGTGAATATCATCAGCATCTTCACTTTGATGACACCTCGACTCAGGCTCAGACGGCCATGCAAACTCAGTTGACGTTAGGCTAGTTTACATTACACACATACCGTGCGTACGTACGTATGCTATATACGTAACAACATTGCGCGGTTCAACTACAATGTTTACACGACATCAGTCATAGGCCTATATTGTACTTTGTAGTACACTGTGTTCACAGTATAGTTCTTTGGCTAAAGCTGAACAGCGCCACTATTTGCACAGGAATATCCTGCCGTATCATTTCTCATCCCATTTTATCAGTTATTAATTGCCGAATTATAAGGACAATATACCAAGGCCTTATAAAATATGTAAGAATTAAACATGATGGTATTTAAAAATACATTGAAACTGGACTTAAACTCATATTTGATCGGAAATCGTTTACATCTCTGCAGTTTTCTTTATATATTTTTAGCTAGAATTTGAAGTCATAGTGGTCTTATGGTGTAATGGTTAGCACTCTGGACTTTGAATCCAGCGATCCGAGTTCAAATCTCGGTAAGACCTTTGTTTTGCTTTTCTTAGGCTTCTAGGGTTACATGGACGGTGACTTCCGGATAACCAAATAAGGTCGTACATACCAAATAAGGCTGTGTCGGTATGACTTATAGGGCGCGTTGTACTATGGACGTTTCCAAGGAGTACACATTCATCACGATTGGTAATATTCAAGCACCTTGCATGGTAAACAGATAACTAAATTCTGCTAAAAGGCAAAAAGGGTCAGCATATATGAAGGCGCAGGGAAGTGCTCAACTTTTCTGCTACTAGGCCGGGACAAGATTTTGAACACTGAGTCTTTCTGAGTCCTTGCCGAGGGCGTAAGGGATCATGCATCACGACCATGGCCTGTATAGGCATATGTGTTAACAACTGCCCTTGAAGGCCTAAAGTTATAAATTATAATTATGTGTAGGCCATGTGTGTATGTTTTAGCCTCTAAACACTATATCTCAAGGTAAGTAAAGAATAACTAACCGTATAACTCACCGGAACTCACCCGCCGGCCGTAGATGCAGGCCGGGCCGTATAGCCAGCCCGGGGCACGAGGGAGCCGTGCCCCCCCGTGCGACCACTGTGCCCCCGGGGGCCCCCTATACCGGGAAAATCGATCGAAAATAAAATTTTAGTACATGTAAACGGTGGCCCTGGTATGAAACGTACAAGCGATTTGTAACCAAAAATGATCCCAAAAGGAGTTTAATAATGAACGTATTTTGTTCTCTGTAACATTTTTGTTACACGCGCTTTCATCTACAGTTACATATAGCTTTTAAGCTTTAACACCCGTTTCAGATATGTTGGCTTAACTTATAAATGTACAGGTTCCACAATTAGGTTATTGTTCTTTCGTGTAGGTGTGATTCCCGGAAAAACACAAAACTGAATCATAAAAAGTTCCATCCTCTTTCCCTTACGATCGGGAAGATTCTTAATTCAGACTCAGCATCATGATAATCATTTTTGTATGAAACGTTTAGTGTCTCAATGTCCAGGGGTGGTGGAAGGGGCATCCCCTCGCGACCAGTCGTCCGGCGGCTTGGTTTTGTTCTTAAAGACAGACACTCATCACCCCAAATACATTTTGGATGGGAGAAAGCAAAATTCTCAATTGGTCATAGGTGAATGCTCTTTGATTGACATCAAAGCTCACAATACACAGCATGCGCAGAGAATGTTCTGGTTATTATGGCCTTGTATACCCAACAGGATATGCCCTTAAGCAATAAACTAGGAGTTTGTGTCTGCATAAGGAGGGGCTCAACACAGTTTTAGAAGGAGTAACTTAGTCGGGAGAATTGGAACTGTCTAGGAAGAAGAGGGGCAGATTCTTCCATAGAAACCCAAATTTTCTAATTTTCCTTAATAAGAACCAAATATTTTCAATTTTTCTTCAACAGAACCCCAAATTTTTTGCCGGTCGCCCAAAATTTCGCGTTCGGTATCCAATCTGTAATCCATTGCTTCTGACGGGGCTTCGGGTTGCTGGACCTCTTAGGGGAACTTGGTCCCTTCGTCGGATTTATCTTTCCATAACCCCTTGCTGAGTCTGTATGCAGGTTTTACCATGGTAAATAATTTTCCTGCAAAATTTCTGCGCGCTTCGGGCGCAGTTCTCACAAGCGAAGTAATATCACCCACGAACATTATTAGTACAAAAATTCAAGTGAACTCTTCCAGCCAAAGCTAGGTGAAGGCTCAAATTTAGATTCCGGACATCAAGGGGCTTTCTTGTAGTAATCTAGTACCTTGAGTGACATTCGCTCCGCGACAACTATACGGTTTGAAGCTAAATTTTCTCGTACCAAAAATTTATTCCAAAATTTACTTTTTCTGATTTTTTTCATGCAAAATTTCGTTCAAAGTAGAAATACGATAATGACCATCTGAAATGTGAACTGTGAAGACATTGGTGTGCTCTCTCTGTCATTCAAAGTCCTGCTCAAAGTTCCATGCTGGTGTTACCATATTGGTAATTCGCCACATATTCGGGGAATTTCCCTCTGGGCCCTAACAAAATCATACTGGATCACACCAAGCCTGTCTAATGGCAGCCCCTGGTCCCGCCTCGCCGTTCGCAAAGTACTCAACCGGCTTCACCTGAGCTAGCTGAGCCGAAGATATATCGTGATTATAGTCTTGTTCCCTCCACTTGTGGAGAATTTCTACGTCTCTGTATTGCAAGCGGAGGGAAAAATTTCCATCAGAAGAGTGAAATTTTCGCACGCTTCGAGCGTATGTGCACACGTAAAACCGATACCTTTAAGCTATGTAAGGTAAAGCTTGAGATATAATCCCTTGTAGTTCCGGCAAACTGTAATCATGTGGTGGCACTACTGACAACAAACATAATCTTCTTCGGTGCCCCTCTATGAGGTGTCGGTGACCCCCTATATCAGAATTCCTGGCTACGGGTCTGCGTAGATGCCGATGGGATCGTGACAACTGGGGCAGGCAGCCTTCTTTGGCTTATGTAGAACGTACTCCCTCCTTTTCTGTAGGACTGGGTCTATCACTTGAATTTTTAAATCCATTTACCGTGAATTAACTGCTTCGGGTGGCAACTGTTCCATTCTGCTATAAAGAATGGTGGATAGGGGCCGCTAAACTCGATATCTCGAACT
Organism: Holothuria leucospilota; assembly: GCA_029531755.1. Classification (NCBI taxonomy): domain Eukaryota; kingdom Metazoa; phylum Echinodermata; class Holothuroidea; order Aspidochirotida; family Holothuriidae; genus Holothuria; species Holothuria leucospilota. The sequence goes on along the minus strand of CM055969.1, from coordinate 28,733,158 downwards.
GAAAAGAATAAGATTGGATCGTTGCAAGGGCGTGGATCCGTCTCCAAAGGTGTGTGTGTGAGTGGGGGGGGGGACTTTCACCATTTGCGAATTGTCGTCCTTGAGGAGGGGTCTAGGGGGAGGAGGTATCCCTCTCTTTGAAAAAAAGGAAATTGGAAGGTACCTTTATATGGCAGATGGTGCCAAATTTGTGCCCAATTTAGCTTTTAAAATGTAGTGTCAATTTGTAATCTATGCCATATTATTGAAAAAGTGGGCAACTTTTTGGAGATGTTCCCCTTCCAAAAAGTGAGGGGTACGTGCCCCCCCCCCCATGATCCACGCCCATGGATCGTTGAAGGATCTCCGAGCATCAACCTGGGTTGGAAATAACGAGTTACAAGTAACGCCGTTACTGTAGCGACTTAAATTTTGTGTGACGGAACTGTTTAACGAGTTACATTCAACATCTCTGTAAACGGAGCAAATAACTACTTACAATTTTACAAATTACATTTTACTTGTATAATTATTAAGAAAGAAAAGTTTCAAACTCATGGCACTTTGGTGGTAATGTTATATTCGATACCATTTATCGTCATAATCCCGCCGTCATTAAATTTTCTTCACGATTTAGGATCATGCACAAGCTGGTATGTAAATACTTGCCCTTCACTTGATTTTTCATTAGGAGTGGATTTCGACATATGCGTGCCCTTCGTACACCGCGGTCATTCTTATAACTCAGTTAAATCTTGATGGGTGTGCCGAGTCATTAATGAAATAAAACCTTACCATTATCCATGCGGTGATGTGTTAAACTTTATGACATTGTGTGATACTCAACAATCCTCCAGCATGCGAGGATCCAAGGGGGGCTTCCTCGGGCTCAGCCCCCCCCCCTTTTTCGCCTCATCAACAATAACAAATATGCGAAAATTAGCATAATGTTAATCTAGGAGAATATTCAAGGGGGCTTTCATCCCCCCTATTTTCAAAATGTCTGGATCCGCGCCTGTCCAGTATTCTTTTCCCGTGTGACTCAGTGACATACTTTTACTTTATAAAAACTCAATTTTGTATGTAAGAAGTTTCCTGCCCCGCTTCAGAGGACAAAGTGGGATCGATAGTGCACATGAGGCTACTTTTCATGTTTCAATGATCTCCTCTCGTGACTTCAGAGCTGCCCGATTCTACCGTCTAAGGAGTCCAAGCCAATTCCGATTTCAATTGCCCAAGTCCAGGCCAGTTTCGAGCCCTACACCCCTTAAGTCCCAGCCAAGTCTGATTCTATTGGCCCTAATATCCAAAACTTGTCTGTTTGACCATGTATAAAATAAAGTGCGTTTTACATACTATTTTATACAATTTTACGTCTACCTACTTCATAGTTAATAAGGTCGTTTTTAGGAGTCATGAAATTTCCTAGTCCGGTACTATACCAGTATAGAAACTCCAATAATCACGTGTTCACCCATGTCTTCAGTTTTGCACAAACAACAATGGACCTTTAATTTATCTTAGATTATTTTCACTTTTGTAGACTCGGATGGAATGGATTCCGATCCGACTTAGTCCGGAACAGTCTGAGTTTGCTAAGCCTCTCTTTAACGCTTTCCAATTAGGGATATATATTAATGAAGAAGAAATATGCCGTACGACCTGCTACGTAGGCAGACTCCGAGTGTCCCTTCCAGTAGAGCCTGGTAGGCCTAAGATGCAGTCCATTTCGGGCTACATTCCGATTACGGAACCTTCCATTCCAGGCCTCTTCAGACTAAAACGGATTTGAGTATGATCTCTGGAGAAGTGGCGTAGCCAGGGGGGACGGGGGCGAGTTGCCCCCTCTGGAAAAATCTTGGGGAAATTTTGAAAGTGAATATATGGTGAAATTTGCGCATGATCTGGTAAAATTTTAAATTTCTCAACCAGTACACTTTACTTAAGTATATACCACACTGGCACAACCAGTCCTCATTAAGGTTTTCAGAGATGGAATGATGACACCATGCTTATAGTTGTACTAGTTATGTTTTACTATTTGTTTTATACAGCATGGGATCTCTGGACCTCTGACAAGGGACTCTGTCCTTTTACTGTATACTTCCAATGTTTTTTTGATAATTAAAGCAGCAGCATTGTGGTATATGCAGTTTGTTAGAATGGGTCAGTGGTCAAGTGCTATACTCTGCTACAAGGGTAGGTCCTCGTAAAATTTGGATTGATTGTCGTGAATGTGGTGAACTGATGAAGGGAAAGGTGTACCAGGGTTCACTTAATTACTGTACTTCACCCATTGTGATTCTGATCTACCAGTAGGACTCAAGAAAAATTCACCAAGACCTGAAGACAAGCAAGATAAAAAAGCTTCCTAAAAATAGGAATTCTTGGTGATGTATTCAGTTTACGTTTAGCACCAAATGTGGCACCATTTTGCATCTAGCCCACCTTATATGAGAAAGTACTGGAATCACCATAGGTCCATTGGTTGAGAAACCCTGCAGTGATTTGGTCCGGAAGTCAAGCGTCATTTGTGGCACTGGTCACGAGAGTCAAAATTGTGAAAATCATTTTAAACATAATACAGCCTAGCTCATGTACAATAAACAGTACATGTCAATTTTTCATTCTCACCGCCCGGCATCGCCTGCCAGGCACATCCCGTCATCTAGCAGAATGAAAAATTTCGAAATGTTATCTTATCAGAATGTAAAAATTCACCTTCTGCAGTTTTTCTTCATTCAAGGAATAATAGAACGGAAGTTCTGGTATTCATAAGGTAACAATGCCTGGCGGATACCTTTCTCTAATTTTCTCTACTTGGAAGTAGTATACAGCGCAATGATCAGGGTGACTAAAAAAAGCCGCAACTGCAACTACAACCGAAAGACTTACAGTCCTTGAGCATATGTTCACAGTGCAAAGTTGTAATATAACTCGGCCTTCCCTCACATTTGTGATTTTGACACCGAAAGGGATGACTGTAAAACTGGGACAAATTTTAAACCAGGAGAGCAGAATCAGACACTACGGTATAGTCATGGAGGCGGCGGTCCGCTGTATACGGGAAAGTCTCCAATGCAGGCCAGTGGCCGGAATTCTCAGTTAAGAAGAATTTATAATCGCTTAATAAGGGTGGTAGGAAACAATCCATTTCTAGGCATGTGCAATCATTACAACTTAGGCACGTATTCTTAAAAATGTTTGGAGAGAAAAATATTTTTCAGGCAGGGGAAGCTCATCCCTCTACTCCCTCCCCAGCTACGACCACTGTTCCAATGATACGGTAAACCTACAGTTCGGCATCTGCGGTTCAGACGGTAGGCTCCTTGAGGTGTTGAGACCTGTCGTCCGTCCCCCAAAACCCTTATGTGATCCCTTTCCACTCCTTCAATAATTGCAGTTTTAGAACGACTCTGGAACAAAATTGCAAGGTCATACTACCTTTACTTCGAGCATAATTGACCCTTTTCCAAATAGCAATTGCAATGGATTGTGGGATAGAGTTCTGGTAGGCGATGTTGCTGTCAATGGCATTTTGTTGTGGCAAAAAAATGATGCACACCAAAATTCTATCCCACAATCCTTTGTAATTCCTACTGGGAAAAGAGTCTATGGGGAGTATTTACCTGCAAAACAGGCGTACGGCGAAAAGAAATTCCACAAGAGGGTAGAAGATGTTTGCAATTAAATTTCCTCTAATTGGGAAACAATCATGGCATGAATTTGCCACGAAAACAGATATATTTTGCCCTATAAAGTCGACCATTTTTGGCTCAGGCCGGCTGTCGCTCTAGACCCCATCTCAAACGCCTATGACCTGCAACAAAATTGCTAAAGGCAAATATGCAGTGATGATTATATCACAAACTTTTAAATACCAGTGACTGAAGAAGGAAGTATTTGAAAGATAGGCGTCTCATCGTAGCTTAGAAAATTAGACGCCGTTTCCTATTCCGTAAATTGTCAACAAGCTGTGGCGTAGCACACCTAGAAATGTATCCCTGATTACCTGTGTAGAAGGAGATACTGTCCGCGTGTCCGGGACAATAGCTAGCCCCCGAAGAAAAAAGTGTCCGGGACAGGATATCCTGACATAGAAATGCCTCCCCAGACACATTCTGCATAGGTGAAATAGTCCGGGACATTTATGCCCTCAAGAATTCTCAGGATCAATTGTCCTGGACAGTGTGGACACTATCTCCTTTTACACAGGAAATATCACTTCCCAGGCTTTGGATGATCGAAAAATTATTCTAGTAAGCATAAGAACTTACAGTTGGTCGCCTCCAAAAACAAAAGCTTCAACTATTTATTGATCTTTTCAAAACTTTTGAGGAAAAAACACTTTTCTTTTAATACCTCTTGCCCCCTGAAAACTATCTCGCCCTGAAGTCATCTCGCCCCATTCAACACTTCTGGCTTCGGGTCCCGCGGTTCTCCTACTCAAGACTGTATTCAGGGAATTTGCGATAGGAGAAAATGCCTTGTATAATTTACATCCTTCGAAATACTATTTTTAAATTTTAAATATGTATCCAAATTTTTTGAGACGGCTGTAGTAATGTTTTTTTTCCTGGAAAGGAAGAAGGGAGAGGGGTAAGAGTGCCCGATGGACTGAACCGGGAAGGCCAGCTCAATCTTCCGGGATAAGCAAAGCACCGTAAGGGGAAAATTTGTATCTTTTAAATGCGACATGCTATTAAGATAGGATTTACAAAAAAAACTTTACTACGTTTTTTTTTTTTAAAATATCAAATTTGGTCACCAGAAGATACTTTTACATAAGAATTCGATCGGCATACAACTTTTTTCATAGTAATCGAAGCTTTCAAACATAATTGATTTTACTTTCGACGTAGACTGGCTAAAGAAATTACTTGCCCGTATTTTACGAGGACAGAACTTATCTTCCAGCCTGCATGTAGCATGTTCCTTTCTTCATCTTTTGTCTCTTTTCTTTTGTTTCTATCCATATCATTGTTCTGGTTGTTTTAAATTGATATAATGAATGTGGTGCCTAAAATAGTTTTCTTGATATCATATTCCGAGAAACGTAGTTGTAAGCTGTTTCACATCTAAAGAATACGTTTGAATCAAGCTCGTTTTCCATATGCAGTTTATGTGAAATCTTGAACATTAAAGACTCTATAATCTCCCCCCCCCCAGTAAAAATTCCCCCTGCTAAGTTTTCTTCTAGCCCCCCCCCCCACACACACACACACCTCCATGCACCTATGTACACCTCCAAGGCAGAACTACAGTAGCCTACACTGAGATCAAATTACACAAGGTCATATTGACACACAGTTGTGCGTGTGTGTGTGAGCTTAGTTCGGAACCATAGAGCAGGATATGGGAACTATATCCTGCTCTATGTTCGGAACACAACTGTCTGTGCAAGTCATCATTGACCATCCAGAGTAGAACTATTATTTGAATGATTGTCAATTGAAGTGCAGTCACCATTGTATTTAGAACTATTGAGCTATTCCCAGATAAAGTTGGGGAAAACACAGCCCCTTTAAACATGACAGTTTGCGCCCTCTTTTCTACAAAGACTCCTATCCACACAAATTTCAACATTCTTTTCTCCGTGTCCACCATGACTTATACTATAGGAATGAATACTATTGATTATTTTGACGGTGCTGATTGGTGAACGGGAAATATGAGTTTGTTTCATATATTTCAATTGAATATTTCTGGCAGAGGCAGTAGCGTGAAACATAGTTAGACGAGGTGGTTATGAATATTCTTGCAATCATCACTTATAAAGTATAAGTGAGGATTTGTTAAATAGAATTCCTTTCCACATTTGTTTGTTACGGGAGCATCAAACGCTTCTTAGGAATCCCTGAATATCTATACATACGTAGGGTGAGTATGTTTTCCCTCCTTGGCTTTCACTCAGCTGTAGAAAGCTAAATTATTTATGCAATTAATCTGACCGTTTCAAATTTATCGAGCAGGCCTAATTTGATAATGTTGATTAGCCTAAAATCAGCACGTTGCTAGAAAGTGTCTCATCAGTGGAAGAGCTACCTAACACAACGACGGAATGAGCAAGCTTAAGTTTGACTTTCTCTGTCTTTTCAAAGAACCTAGGCAAAAATTGCAAGAGTTTTGAAACATTTGACATTACGTAAGAAATTTTCTTCATAGCTTTAAAGTATAATCGAGTTTAAGTATCATAGTTGGTAACTTTCAAAGTTTCGGATGGGGCTGTATACGGCGGTATGTTATTGGAGCATGGGCGGCACTTGGTCAATATTTCTGGAGGGAGGTCAAAGTTAAGTTTTGAACAAATTAGTGCCACTTGTATCCGTCGACTGTTTGCAAAACATTAATTTGAAAACGGATCAAAGCATAGTGAAGTGAGACTTCCGAATTGCCTTTTTTTGGGGTGAAGAATCGTCGTCGAGTTGGGTCAAAAGTTTGCTGTAGATGACGGCTGAGAGTGCAATAGGATGCAATCACTCTCAACTGTTTCAAGTATGCTAATGTTTGTTATTTTCTTTTTTAAGAAAAATGCCATAAAAAGCTAATAGGCTGTAATTTCTTATTCCTTAGCAAATGTGCAAAAATTAAGCAAACAAAAAATTTGTGGCTCGCTTAAGGGGCATATCATTTTGGTTATATATATGGCCCGAATCCATCAATCGCTTTTAGACAGTCGAACAGGGACAGGGTTGGGTGGGCACATGCCATCTTTTATCCGCCTCGTATGTCTAAGAAATGAAACTAAATTAATTTTTTGCAGAAAGTAAGGGTTTACAAGACAGCAAGAAATCATCTATTCTCAAGTTCATTTTCATCATTATTTCGATTATCTGTTTGTTGAGGTCAAGCTGCCAGGTAATAAATCGATTAATATTGGCACTGAAAATTAAATGATGGATAAACATCATGACCTTCCACGATGAGATCAATATATACAGATGAGAAAACAGATATCAACAGAGAAGTTTGCAATAGTATCGCAATTTTCAACATGCATAACATAGGATGGACGTTCCCACATAACTTTAATGCGACAGTTCTTTGTGAATACATAAATTACTCATGCTTAGAACACCTTTCAAGTTAACGATTTTGCAAAATATTCTTGAAAGGGCCCAAGTCTCTCTAATTGAAGTTTTTACTGCAAATGGCTCTCGTTTGAACGGCGATATTCGACTTCTTTTGAGATCTCTGGCCAGGTGGTCAGTGTGTCTTGCATATCTTTGCAATGATATCTGACATGTTAACTACCCCTCCATTTTATTTTACAAATTTACATAACAAAACGGTCTGTGACAATTTTTTTATTCCAAGTGGCATGTCCCTGTCCACTTTACGAAATAATAAGTCAAAATAAGGCATACGTGTTACACGAAGAGACACTATTGTTACTAATATTAGTCAATGTGGTATCTTATCGACTCTATACAATGACGTCACCACCTACTTGACTTCATGTTAGAGGACAAACAGTGGATGTAATGTGTACTATAGGTACGGGCTTACCTTAACCGAGGGCGCACTTTGATTGCCATGACGGTCTTGTGACGTCATACACATACAGTCTATACGAGTAATTAACGTTGTCTTGACTAATTTATTTTTTAAGAGGAGATCGATCACACCATGCAAAGAGATACTAATGTATTAGTTCAATGATCACACTCATGTAAAACTGTCAATTCTCTTTATGGGTGTGATATTATTTACCAGTAGCCGTTGTGGGCTACTTAAGTGAGGGCGCTAATCAGCCAGTTGACATAGAGTACAGTACCTTTATAGGGAAGGTACTCTAAGTTGACATAGAGACCCTATAGGGTCTCTAAATTGACACACATAAGTGCTTCATTAATACAACCGTTTGCTCATAATCATAATAATAACTTATAATGCGCATATATCCACCGGATCAAGGCGTAAAGAAATAGAAAACGAAGAAGTGACAAACAATAAGACCAGATCAAGGAAAGCTTATTTGCCAGTAAAGTAAGAAGGGGGGCAATTTGGAGCAATAAGTAAAAGTGAGGGGAATGGTCCCTGCCAAAGCCCCTCTACACCACCACTGTTTTGTTGTTTTGGATGCAATTAAAGGGACATTCATTGAGTACCTTCAGAAGTGATGCAATGCCCCATATTTGTATAACTGTGATGGGGTGCCTGACACCTAGGTCATATTATTCAGAACGTACTTTTCTGTTCTATTTCGCAGGTCGACTGATAAACTTAACTTGCCCTCCGATGGAAATATTAAAAACTATGGTGTACCTCTTGGTGTACACACAAGTAACGGGTACGTATCACTTTTATGTTGGAGTGAGGCTAAAGCCTAACTTTGTTTAATACATATTGTTTGCAATCACCTTACATTTCGGCATTTAGCTCCCATACCATGGATTATCGATTAGTTTCAGCAAGTCTAAGAACGGGCCACGTATGACAGATCCCAGACTTGCGAGCTGGTTTGCCTATGCGAAAGCCAGTACGCTCGAGGGATAGTGTCCAGCTCATTTTAAATTTCCTCTATCAGATAACAATACTAAAGACATAAACGGGGTCAAACCAGGGAGTTGCAAGGGCAACTCCCTTCGTCAAACAAAATGCACAGTCAGCTGAATTTCATGACTGTACGAAGATGGGCGGGTCAGGGAGCTGTGGGATGCACGCCCCCCCCCCCCCCCGACTTAGGACAAAACTATTTCTCGTATAAATTTTTGAAAAACTGGCAATTTTCTCTGATAGTACATGTAGTTTCTTTGGCAAAGCAGCTGAGCCCTCAGACAAAATATCCCAAACGCCTACGTGGATGCATGTGTATGAAGCTTTATTACCGCAAAACTCCATGGTGCGTCAAAGTGTGACAACAAGTTAAAATTAGTTTTTTTTTTCTTAAAATATATGAAAAAACCAAAGATTCGGGCGACAGATAAGTAAAACGTGTTGCCAAAGGACAATTCAATAGCCGTTTGAAGTGGGAAGGACTCAATGAATATTGAAGTAAAACTGTTGAAACAAAGACTTGTTTTTGAGTTTCTATACCATAGTCTGTTTTCCTGCCGGACAAAGAAAATTTAATCCTCCATTTCATGCACGTTCACTTGAAGTTGTCCACGAACTGTAGCATTTTTGCCTGAAGATTAGCGTATGCAGGATTCCGGAGATGGGGGCAAGACATGTGATTCCCCTAACTGATGTGGAGGAGAGGTCTAAGGGGAATATCGGTGTCCCCCTATCTGCCTAATCCATGAGTTTTTTAAAGGAAAAAGTAGCGCTAAAGGCAATATGGTATATTATGGTAGCCTGATTATCATAAAGTAATTGTTCACTTTTAACTGACTGTAGATTAATCATAAATGAAAATTTTGAATAGATTTTATTCAAATACATTCTGTTTTATTGGTTTGGTTAAGACATTTAAGGATGAGGCACTGCAGTGACCCTGACACCGGGATTAAGGAACTTCCGAAGAGGCAGGCCACAATAAGGAATCACAAGTTCACCGAAGGCGCAATATGCGCAGAAACTGAGTTTGCATGCATGGGTTTCAGGGAGCCACTTTAGGGGCCCCTGTCCGAGTCGAGTAGCGAAGCCCCGACATGACTATAAGATCAAAAGAACATAGAAACTTAGATTTTATTTCGTTTCTGATTTTGTGTAATTTGGTGTTAATGACTGAGAAGGTTACAGGTTTATTACAAGCCTTTACAGCTTCGAAAAACATCCATGAAATAAACATTTTTAAGCACACACTGTGCTTCATTTTCCCTTTTAAGAGGGAGCTTCCTCGTCATAGGTGCCTATGGGATAGGGGGTATAGCGATTTAAAAGTCTATCACTTTCAACTTGCCACACTCCTTTGCAAAAGGTCTATTTGAATGCATTAGTTGATTGCACAGAGACAAACCTTTCGGTTATGCTGTGGGTAATACCGGCGTTGGAGTTTAAAACCTATAGGAGGCATTGAAGCAGGCGCAGTTGTCAATCGTTCCACCGCACTTGTGAACAAGGAAGTCTACTCCACACGTTGATCTTGGTACACCCATCGAACAGATTATTTAGTACAGTACTCAGAAAAATTTTACGTGTATCAACCGTTATGGTAACATCCCCCTGATATTTCTAACAGCGAATGGACCGACGCCAATCCTATAGTGGTAGGTCTAGGAACAGGGTTGGGAAGTAACGAGTTACAAGTAACGCCGTTACTGTAACGAGTTACATTTTGTGTAACGGAACCCTGTAACGAGTTACATTTGCATTTCAGTAACGGAGCAAGTAACTAGTTACAATTCTGTGTAAAAGTAACTGTAACGGCGTTACATTTGGGTCCCGTTACTTTCCCGTTACAAATAGTCAAAATGACCACAAATTGCATTTTCTTTGAGCTAATAACAGAATAACAGAAAATTTTCAAATTGATGACACTTTGGTAGTAAAATGTAAAATTATTTTCGATATAGGCTATTTATCATTCATCGCTATTATCGACGTCGCCCTCACCGACATCATATTTTATTCACGATTAGAATCAGAAGTTGATATTAGATGCACACGCTGCAGGCTTACAGGCCGGGCCACTTGATTGTCTATTGAACCAGGGAGTTGTCAAATAGCAACTCCCTGATTGAAATAAGTTTAAAATTGATCTGTATGTCAAAATACTTATTAGACAGACCAATGCTTATTATCCATGAGACCGATTTGTGCGATTATTTGAAAAATACTGAACGGTCCTCTAAGGCTCAGCTGACTTTATGTATTCTAAGTAAAGTCAGCTGGGCCTTGGTTTACTCATATTGTCCTTTAGAGGACACAGTGGAGACAGTGTACCGTGAGAAACGGGTTGGCCCATGGGCATTCAAATACCAGCTTACTTTGAAAGTTTAATCATTGCCTCTTGAGACGTTAGGGCTGGACCCGTGTTCACCCTATCCGAGTCGGAGCTAACTGCGATTCTAGATTCCCGAATCTTTCCGAGCATGGTACTACTCAGGATCCTCAAATTTCTGCCAGTTTTGATTCCAATGGCACCAATTCCGAGACCAGTCTTTTTGCCAATGTATATCATATCACACATACAGATGTTTTAATTCTATCGTACATGTCCACCATTAATTAACAAAGTCATCGTTTGTACTCACTTCCATAGCCTGGCCTCCTGAGTAATTTAGTTGATTGTATGTGACAATACCTTAGATCTGTACATTGTGCACAAATGGAACTTTAAACACTTTTAACGTAACTTTCATATTTGAGAACTCGGCTGGAATGAACTCCGAGTCCGAGTCCAGTTACATCACATTCCGTAAAAATTTCGATTCCGGAACCTTCTATCCCGGGCAAATTCCTAATCTAGAAAAACGCTCTTGAGACCGGCATTAAGCTAACCGAATCCGGACTCTTGCGTTGGAGCCCAGTAAATCTATACGGTGCCAAGCGTTGGTAAACACCGCATCCATTTATGCATCTAATTTAACATGTATGGTATCTTTATTTGATGAATCAAACGTATGAATTTAGGCTATATCATATTCCTTTCAATGTCCGTAACTCCTTACACTGGAATAATAGTACGGTTAATATAAAAAAACAGCAGAATATTGAAATGGTCAATGGCGTTAAAAGTATCCTAACAAAGCTAATTGGAAAGAGAAGTGTCCGACTTAAAGCTTTACCTATTGTAAAGGGAAAGTGAATTATGTGCACATGATCTGCATGTATAAACTGCATAGTATCACCATTTCTATGCACTGTTTTATATCGACACAATGTGAAACTTGAAATTTATGGGGAAATATCACTTAGCCCAACCTTAGCGGTTAGGTTTTAAAATTTTACTGCTAACAAATGTATTCATCCTCTTATTATACCATATTTATGCTCTTGAGGGGTGAAGACTTTAATTACTGCTGAAACAACGCTCTTCCCCTTTCCGGCATAGCCGCTAACCTCTCTAAATTAGCCGACTGTGTGATGGGAGTATAAAGATTTCAACCCTCAAAGAAGTACTTTGGTAACTGGAAAAGTTTTGGTTATAACCATATTCCTCTAACAAATAGTTTGCGTAAGCTCCGACACAGTATCATGATTCGCTGCTTCATGTTGAGCATTAGGAGCCTCTGCGACAATGCCCATTGAAGATCAGCTAGCTTCATTGACTTTCTTTGGGGAACACCTAAGGATAATCGGCACAAATGAGGTGTCGGTCGTCTCATGTGCCCCCGTCTTACTATCTAATTATGCCCCCCCCCCCTCCATTTCAGGTACCGAGGTACCGTATATTCACCTTGAAGTAACGAGTTACTTTTGAAATGTAGCTAGTTACTTTTTAGTCAAAAGTAACTGTAACTAGTTACTTTTTCAACATTGTAACTAGTAACTGTAACGAGTTACAATTTTACGGAATTAACTGTAACTATAACGAGTTACTTTCAAAGCGTAACGGGAACAACCCTGTCTAGGAACTTGCCATAGGAGTTGTGTCTAAAGAAGAGTACTGTGAGGGACCAAAACCACAACCCGCTATGGGTGGGCTGGGGTCTGAAAATTTGGCATTCCGAATACCTCACATTTCAGGAAACCCCACTCTAAAAGACAAATTTGTATGTGTCTACCATGCCAGCGTCGTCAATATTGCCATCTCAAAGGCCCTAGATGGCAATAAATTGCATCGTATTCTAAGCCATCGTCACGAACAAGGGTGGCGACGGGGTTTGCAGACAAGGGTCTAGCAACCCGCAGCCGCGACAAAGGTGACGAGTTACCGGAAGGATGGCTAACGCAAAAGTTTCGGCAAGCAAACTGGCAAAGTATACCCTAAAAATTTTGCATCCTTGTTAACGAAAATTTATAAATTTGAGGTTTTTATTCAAAGACATTTGAAAAATTGAGGATTATTAGAGAATATTTGTAAATGTGGGCTTTTTACTGGAAAATATTGAAACATTTGAGTTTTTTACTAAGAATCTGTCCTCCTCATGTTCGAAAACAAACAGTGGGGCGACTGCATGGTTGCCGTCGTTGATTATATCGTGTCCATTAACGCTCCCCGACGAATTTGGGAAATATTCCCGGGGCAACCTTTAATTCCCAAGGGGAGCATGGTTCCCTTACCCCCACTTGGTGCCACCCCTGGTGACGAATTTTTCATTATAGTTATTGTCGTTCTTCAACAGAAGTATAGCCTAACAGGTGGTCATCACCGACTGAGGAGAGAAAATCTGAAACCCCAAAAGCCCTATAGACCTCATGAAATAGCACTCTGATATTTCTGAAACCCTTTAATTCTGCGTTTAAGATACATAGAACACCGTCGTGGGAGATATTTGGCAGACTAGAACCCCATTTTAAATGCTTATGGATATACGCTGAGGTTCCATGGCTGTCATTTAAATTAGCTGTGAGGGCGTAATGGCAATCAGACTAAAAGAGGATATTTCCCTGTATTTTTTTTTTTTTCCTTTACTAGGTGTGACAGCAGATGAGTGTCAGGCTGGAATCGTGTACTATTCACCAAAGTCATCAAAGGCCCTTTTGAAATTTTCTGTTGTCGATGATCCGTGCGCCTGCACTTCAGTGGTGCTCGGGGGTGTAACTTCTACTACTTCATTAGAGGCATACAACCAGTTTCCAACTGCAAGTCGTTTGATTTACACGACAAATATTTCTCGAATCAGATCTCACTTCGGTTGCCAAAAAGACGTTACCGCTTCACCTACGGACGATGACGCAAGAATGGGCAATGAGATAACTGAAGCGCAGCCAGATGAGAAAAGTAAAATGGGTAGGTCTTTAAAACCATAGGCGTAGGAAGCGGGGGCTGGGAAAAGCCAACAGTCAAAAGTGTGGTGGGGTGGAACTATACTTCCGCCCTTTCAATCCAAGGGACGAAAACCCCTTATTTGTTTCCTTTGTAATAAATGTCAAACATTTGCAGTAATCAGGCCCGGATCCAAGGGGGGGGGGGCTTTCCCGGGCTAAGCCCCCCTTTGTCGCCACATCAACAATAACAAATACGCAAAAATTAGCATAATGTTAATCTAGGAGAATGTTCAAGGGGGCTTTGAGCCCCCCTCCCCTTTTTGAAATGTCTGGATCCGCGCCTGGTAATTTACCGTTATATTGTCTAATATGTTGCATCAAATAGCATCTGAGGACTCTCAAATATTCCAAAATTTTCCAAAGGGGAGGGGACACCCCTCCCCGGGACGGCGATCCAAAACAACGTTCAACCCCCCTCCAGTCTCGAACAGCTTCCTACGCCTATGTCTACAACATTTCTAGTGGAGATATGTAATATGGATTTTTTGGTTAGAATGTAGAAACGACTAGCCTTGTAAGTTTATTTTGTGTATCACATTCCACTGAGTAAGACAAATTAAAAAAAAAACGGTAAAAGAGTAAAACAATTGCTATTCTGTGCCTCAATTTTTTGCTCCAAGTTATTTTCATATCTGTTAAGTCGGAATATCATTTCAAAATAGAATGAAGTTAATTTCCCCTTGATCTGTCTACAGCACAAACTACCAATACACCCACATCTTTGGAGCAAACTACACAAACTTCGGTCAAGCAATTCGATCCAACTTCCGGTAAGTTGTCCACATAAAAACATACGATTAGTTCGTTTCCTGTAGAAAATGCCGGTACTAGATTGTTGGTGATGATTAAATAGTTGTCCATATCAGTCCCAAATATTTTAATTCAGCAGAACATTGGAATTGTTCGTATTAGCGTGACTGGATCCCCCCCCCCCCCGACAATCCCCTAGATAACTACCCAGGTACAATTCGCTCCCGGACAACTTCCACCCTTAAATTCAGGCGAATATCCAAGGGGGCGAAGGGGGAGCCGCCCCTCCTTGAGTATATTTTTGGTTTCTTTTTCATGATTTTTTATGATATTGCTAGTAACTCAAAATAAAAATGTTTAGATGCAACTCACATGGCCTGGGAAGTGCCACTTCCAGGGATTTTCTTGTACGCTTCCCACCAACCTATGGTGGCGCTACGCTTTAGATAGTGTGCCCACAGGCTTCGCCCCCTCCTCGGCAAATTCCTGGCTACACACCTGCTTAAATTACCCCTCAGACAATTTCTTTAACACTTAAATTACCCCTCAGACAACTTGCTTCACCAGAAATTTAAGAATTGTCCTGGGTGGAAATTGTCCGGGAAAACTTGTTCTGTGGGGGGTGGGGTTGTCCGAGCACCCCTTACTACGGTACCGTAATTTAGATTGATAGTTCGCTACCATGGTAGGCGAAGACTATGCATGCCTACACTGTATTGCATTCGGTACTCTAGGTCCAACGAGAATAAGTTTTTTTGTTCAGAGATTGGAGTGAACATGTTCTGTTCTGCTAAAGGCGATATGCTTTTACACAGTATGTTTGCTAGCAATTAAACCTGTCTTTTAGAAAACTTAAGTCATTCTTCAATTTTAGATCAACGGATCGTGATGGCAAATATAACAGTAAGTCATTCGTGTGACTGTCAATCTCTTCGGGGATTATAGAGATTTGTATAAGTAAATGATATGATGAAAAATCTGCCCCTAATATGTACATTTTCTACAAATATGTAAATCAACGATGCCTTTTGTAGCCCAATTTTTCTCCGTGACAAATGCACGCACAAACTCCTTTCCATCACTGAAGACTTCAGTTTAAAGTGGCGAGACAAAAATGTCCCATCAAAATGTTTTAGTTCAATACAAGACCCGTAACAGACAATGCATAAATTGATAGTTATGTCATCTCTGTTGAAAGATAATAACTTTGCTGACTATCTCCATCAATAGGTTTTATTGAATCCATTTGAACTATGAAGAAACCTACAACTGACTGTCTGACTTTTTCATTCTGCATTGATCGCCGTTAATTAAAATGCACTTAATACTGAAGGCAGAACACACAGTCTTCGTTTCTCAAACGCTTGATAGAAAGTGTGGCATTTTCTTACTATTATTGATAGGTTTTTTAAAGGTCATTAGTATCATGAAAGTGGGAATTAAGGGTTTAAATACGAAAATAAAATTGACCAAACACCATTAAGCGGTTGTACTGTCTTGAAATAGGTCTTGTAAAAATTGAGTAAAAAATACAATAAATAACTTAAAGCTTGGCTCCTAAGTTCCTTCATTACTAGGCTACTTTTGACAAGGATAAAAAGACAAATGGTCTTATTGTGATACTTCTGACCTGTGTAGCCATGTACATTCAATGCCACTTAAAGATAGTGGATGAACATTCCATTGCCCACAAATTTGTACAAACTCCAGAGCTCCAGGGGGCTTCGCCCCATTTCCAGGCCTTTTCCCAGTTCAGACTTTTTCTTGTCCTGCGCCATATGGGGAAAGCTTGTTGCACCCTCGCTGTCTGTGGCCCGCAAGTGGATAATGACTATCAAAACGGCACCGTCGGAGGAAAAAGGTTCCCTGCCCCTATTCTAAAGGATTAACAAAAGAAATACAAACACTGTGCTACACTTCACATCATAATTTTTGCATAGCTAATGAGCAATCTCAGAAATGGTAAAACTTTGAAGAGAGATATCTTGAGAACGGTAAATGATATGCAAACAATTTCAAAGGATTTTTCATCAGAGGATCTTAATCTAACATCGTTGAATGAAACAACTGGTTTGATACATGTCCACAGACCTTAAAAAAATTGATTACGAAGTGTAGAAGGATGGTAGACTAACGACGACTTTCAAAAATACCCGTATGGGTTCTCACAGAATAAAACCCACTGCTCTGTAACTCATGAAATAAATCTGTTCACCCAAATTTGCACATGTTTAAATGGTACAATATTCATAACTCTTGTAATAGACCTATGTACATGACGCTACAGAACAGAAAGTACGCCCTCCAATGGAGGCAAGTGCTTATCACCTGATCACTGCAACACTCTACAAAACATCTAGTCAATTGGGGCACGAACCGGAATCTTGTCAAATATTTGACAAGATTTGTTTCAAAATTGACTAGAAACGGTTCAAAAATGAAACTGTTCGTTTCATTCATGAGCCGAATCTATTCAAAGATTTGACAAGATTCCGGTTCGTGCCCCTATTGATTAGATTCTATTCAAATTTGACTAGGACATTTTTAGAGTGAAGTTTCACCAAAAAATACAGCTGATTTGTGTACACGCGCAAGTCTACACACGTACGCGCGCAAAATCTAAGTTGTGCGTACAGTGTCACCTTCATTTTTTGCCTCCAAAATGACGTCCCGTGACTTAAATGCATAAGGTCTATACGCAATCAAAAAAAAGGGGGGGGACCTATTGCCAGAGTTTATTGGCGAGAGTGCAAATGGCTTTAATTACGATAAAAGCTATTTTCTGTCTTCTGTGTAGTGTCGATGCGATGTAAACACAATATTTTTCATTTATATTCAAGTCCTTACAGTATTAGCAATACATATTTGTATCATTATATATATATATATATATATATATATATATATATATATATATATATATATATATATATATATATATATATATATATATATATACGCTTACGATGGTAATTACCCAAAGCGATAGAAAACCCGAAATGACTGAGCTAAAAGAGCTTTCAAATTAATTGCTGTTAAAAAGATTAAAGGCAATAGGCAGTCGGACCAAAATTTGCTTTGAAAAATCAGCAAACTCTTGCAAATCTCCTCTTATTGCATTACAAGCACCTCTGAAGATGTTTTGAACATAACTATTACAAACAATAGGTAAAGCAAGGAGAAATTCTCCTTGAATTTCACAATTCACTAACAAAATCATTGTCACATGATCAAAATTGGCCATTCATGAACTAGAGTGACGGGGCATAGCCTACTAATTCTGACTGGGGTGACTGCATTTTCCCTTTAAGGTCACAACGTTACCTACTTCATCAACTATCCAGTGCCTTCGCTTCAACACAATTAATGAAACGTAATTTAGCTTTATTAAGCAGTTTCATATGCGACCTTGAAAAATGTCATCAATGCAATATTGTTCACCGTCAAATGCTGTTTACGTTAATGAAGGAGAAAAAGAGAAGATGCTGGAAAGATATGTGCTATTAATGCTAAGTCTGCTCAAATCCCATTGCTTCACACACAACGCTGTGAGGTATTTTTTCACATCTCGGTATAGCATTTGTTGGCTACTTCTTATTCTTGACAGTCTTTTTACATAAAAATAGGCCTAAACCACAAGTAAGGCCAGTCGATCCGCTAACCCCTAATTTAACAGATATTCAATTGCTCGCGGCACTTACACGTTCCAAGAAAAAAAGTTGGTGAGCCACACTGACTTTTTGTGTGTATAGGGATTCGGTGCAGATGAGGATCGTGGGCACAGACCTACACCATAAGGTAGCTTTCTGACTTTACGGAACTTGGTTTTGCATCTCCAAGTAGGGGGTGCGAGCAGGGGGACTAGGCGGCTGCAGCCCCCCCCCCCCCCCCCAGTTAGAAAAAACCTATTTCTCGGGCAGATTTTTAGGAAGTTGGGCAATTTTTTTTGAAGTAAAGGTTTTGCAATATGGATGGGTCACCCCTAGAAAAGTGTCCCATACGTCCATGCCTCTGCAGAGGCTCACCGTAAAATCTGAGTACTGCATGGCTACATAAAACACACAAAACGACCCTGTACTACCCTTCCCCATATATTGCTTTAGACGGTGTAGGAGGACACTGACTGACGTGTAGGTTAGTTAGATGGGATTTAACGACACACTAATACGCATGTGTTATATAGTGTCAGCTAGATAAAAAGGTTAAGTTCAAATACGGTTTCAAAAACGGTTTAATTTCAACTTCATTCTCAAATACAGTTCAAATACGGTGCAAGTCCTTCCCTTTAGTCGTCTCTTACGACAGGCAAAGAATACCGTGGGCATATTCTACAACCCCAGCCCACAGGGAGCCTGACTGTGTAGGAACCACAGACAAAGGCGATGTACTCTTTCAAGTGACTGGTGACGTTCAATTTGCTCTTCTAGTATACACAGGAAGTCAAGAAGGTTGTACCATAAACGTAATATACTTGAAAATCATTATGTCAAAGCAGCGTTACCTTGCATCATTTTTTACTTTTTTAGTCACCCTAATCCCCGATGAATATTCAACTTCTTCTGACAACGGAGGGTTATGTGCGAAGACGGTAAGATCAATACAAAAAAAAATCAAGTTGATATTAATTCAGGCCTTGGGGCCAATTATTTTACGAACGTGAGCGAGCATTTGTGTGGGAGAAACCCGAAAGGGCATAAGCCTGTATGAATAAGTTAACGTCGCAGACGGTGCTCTCGTTTTGTTTTCCCTTAGCAGCTTAGTGAGTTCTTAATTAACGTTTCCTTGATTTTCCTTCCCATTCGCCCATTATAAGATTCAGAATTCGATTCAATGGATGTTGCAAACCATACACCTGTCATTTCAATGAAAATAAAAACTAAATGGCAATCATAATTAAATGCCTAAAATAAAAGGTTGACTCGCCGACAAAACCGTGGACGAACCGAGAAAGTAACATTGTGAGAATCATTGTATAATAATCTATGGTGCAATAAAATTTGGGGAATTTTCAGCAAAAACATTGAGTTTGCTATGTAGGTTACTGTAGGAAATCGAATTCCTTGAATTCTTCGAATCCCCTTGAGTAGCTGGAACTTGCGGCGCTCCCATATTTCAAAAGTGGAGCGGGCCCAGGGAGGCAAGGGGGCTTGCAGAATTTGTTGTGCAAAAGTTGTTTGTGCTCCCATAAAACGTATACACCTCAGCCCTGGGTCCATTTCGCAATGCTCCTGTCACATTGTCTCTTATGTCTGTAGCTGTTCCCGGTCAACTCCCCCCCCCCCCAGACATTTCTCACCCGGACATTTTCCCCTCGGACAGTCCCATCCGTGAGGTCAATTCCAAATTTGATAGTGGATGAAGTTGTCTAAGGTGTAAATATTATGGGTGGAAATGGTCCTGGGGAGCTCTCCCGGTAGGGATTTTTCGGAGTGGGGGAGTTGTCAGATCACGGTCTGCAACTATACAGCTTTCACAACTTGATGGACCCCTATGACGGATCCTTGGAAATTTCTCCGGAATGCAGTTTTGTTTACACCCCTCCAAACAGCTAACGCTTGTCCCTCCAAAGTCGACAAATTGGCAAGGAGATTCGGAAAGACCGGGCTCACAGACCAACATGAAAACGAAGCAAACACAAGTGGATCATTAAAAAAAATCCAACAATTTGTTTCTTACTTTCACCTATTCCGCGTGAAATATATGAGTTTTTTCTTTCCATATTACAGATAAAATGACCACAAGCAGTGTTATGACGTCAAAACCTTTCGAAAGCACTCACACGACCATTATTGAAACTACTGACTCAACGGTGGAAACGTCAGAGAAAACGACACTACATACAACGAAATTAGCTACTCTTGAAGCAAAGGAACAGACCCCATTAGACGGTAAGGTGATACTTAACCCATCCAAACAGCCTTAACACTTATCCCTCTAAAAGCGACAACTTGACAATGGGCTCGAAAAGACCAGGCTCACAGATCAACACGAAAACGAAGCAAATACCAGTGGATCATTTTAATGTCAAAAATCCAGTAATCTGTGACTTACGTTCACCTTTTCCGTTTCAAATGTATAAGCTATATTTTCTTCCATTTTATAGATACAATGACCACAGGAAGAGTTGTGACGTCAAGACCTTTCGAAAGCACTCACGCGACCGTTGTGGAAACTACTGACTCAACGGTGGTAACGTCAGCGGAAACGACACTAGATACAACGAAATTATCTACTCTTGAAGAGGAACAGACCCTATTAGACGGTAAGTGATTCTTACACCCCTCCAAACAGCTAACGCTTGCCCCCCCCCCCCCGCCCCCCAAATCGACAAATTGGTAAGGGGTTTCGGAAAGACCAGGCTCACAGATCGATACAAAAACGAAGCAAACATAAGTGGATCATTAAAAAATCCACCAATTTGTTTCTTACTTTCACCTTTTCCGTTTCAAATGTATTAGCTTTTCTCTTCTATATTACAGATACAATGACCACAGGAAAACTTATGACGTCAAATCCTTTCGAAAGCACTCACACGACCATTATTGAAACGACTGACTCAACGATGGTGACGTCAGTGAAAACGACACTAGATACAACGAAATCATCTACTCTTCAAACAGAGGAACAGACCCTATTAGACGGTAAGATGATACTATCCCATCTGAAATTTCTCCTGACTCTTCCATACATAGGAACACAATGTCGCCGTTTTTTAGTCCTGTGGCAACTTTTGTTGTTTACACAGATTTTAAGGTGCATTCACACCAAAATCGAAATCTGCTGCGTTTTGCGGAGCGGGAGCCGCAAATCAAATCACTTTGTACGTATTTCTATGGACCCGTTCACACCAAAATCGTGTTTCGAAAAGCGTTTTGCGGGAAACGCGGCGGGTCCCGCATCGATTGATCTGTGTTCACACCAAAGTCGCGGATTCCCGTTGCGGGAAACAGGCGTTTCCCGCTAAACAGAGGGCTCACACTGCAGCAGAAAAACGCGACGGTTCCCGCAGCGGTCTTTCATATATTAGCTTGTAAAATAGCCTACGCCGAAAATGATGTGGGACATTCGCTGGCTCTTTTTGTACATGCAGGGGCCAAAAATATATCAATAATTAAAAAAGGGAATGTAAACTATGTTTTGGTAAACAAAATTTACAAGTCAACAACTGTTTAGTGAAATGGGATACTATTTGTAATGAAAAATGATAAAACACCGTAAGCAGTTTTTAAACTGTGATTCTTTTTCGTCGCGCATCAGCGTGACACAATCTTCGACAGTCCTAAGACAATTGTTGCTGTATACGCCTTTCTTCTCGTTGGACAACTTAAGTACAATATTTATGTCAAAGTTCAATAAAATAACCCCAATTTTATACGTCCAAGAAGCTCCATCCAACATCATCAACAATGAAAAGTTGGCATTTGTAAAGAAAGTGAGGAGATGGTGGTGGTTGGGGGTTGGTTTGTTGCGTAAGCCTATTTAACTATCCAAAGCCATTTTAAGATACCAAAATACTTTATTCTAATGCCCGCAATTTTGTGAATACCCTATAGCGTCTTCAAGCTTTCACCCTTACCCCCCTGTACTTGCCTCTAGATCCGTAACAATCAATGTCATTGAATTACAGCCCATGGACCGAAACTTAAGGGTGCGACTCATTCCGTCCTGAGTAAATGAAAATTATTTGATTTTCCCTCCAAAAAAGCTACCCTGCAAAAACATAAAACAAATCATACAGTTTAGGATCATATTACTTTGCACTAGCCTAACCTAACAAATGAAGATTTGTTTGGCTATTTTACTTTATATGTAATGCCTAAAAACCATTCCGTTCCTAATTAGAACTTATTTTGTCACAAAAAATTCGGAATTTTCTTTCAGCTTCGACTCTCAAACATGTAACTCTCCAGTATCCTTCTCAGGTAGCATGCTCTGCAGTCTGCACAGTACAATGACAAATCCAAACACCTGTATGCCAAGAACCCTATTGTATAGCGAGCTACCATTGTTCTCCGAAAAAAATCGCACGACTCCCGCTTTGAAGCTTCTTTTCTTTGTTTCATTTCTGGCAATGGTCTGGAACAAGGGACCCCTCAACTTTTTTATTACCGTAAAAAAAATGAGATTCATAAGATTAGATTATAATTTTGAAAGGGTGATCAAAGTTTGAGCGGGGAGCTCTCACAGCTCCCTGGTTTGAGGGTTAAAGGGTATTCAACACTTTGAAAAATCAATGAAAAGTTGTTATATGTAGTTCTTACAGAGACATGGCCATGGGCGTGGCAGTAAAAATGCCTCCATTTTCATTGAGGCTGCATCTTTGTAAGGTGTGGCAGGCGAAGCCTTTAACCAGGGAGCTGCTTTAACCGAGATCGCCAAAGGCGTGAAGCCCGAGGCTGGGAAACGCAGGTCTTCCTGAGAACTTTTCTTAAATTTAATGGCTTTTGCGGCCATTCTGGACCATTTCTAGAGAAAATCCTGCGTCCTCAGGTATAACTTCAAATACTTACCCCTGTGAAATATTGTTCTTATAATGATTGCTAATTTAAGATAGTAATCGTCTGTCAATTGGATGAGAATGGTGGTAGTTGGTGAACAGCGGGAGGGGTTGCAAGGGATTCGAAATAGCAATTTACAGTACTCAAGTTATCCTACAGCATGTAACAACGAGGCAATATTCCACTTGAGCTTTCCTACGGACAGAAGTACTAACGTGACACTTATTTTGATTGACTTTAGGCTAAGCGCGCCATAAATTTATTGAGAATTACCATTCCGTCTACACGGGTAAGTTTCTGAATTGTGTATGCAAGGACTATGATGCGTTTAATGACGCGCATTTTACTGTCAGTGACCCTTATTTCCAGTGGCGTAGCTAGAGGGGGGGCAGGGGGCGGTCGCCCCCCCCCCACAAAGCCTCCGAAGGCCTCTGTCGGAAATTTCTAGTCTCTATCGGAAATAAATAAAAACAATTCATTTGAAACACTTACAACACTTCTTATGTTTTTAAGCAGAATAACACATCGATATGTCAACGTTAAAATCAAAAGTAGGTCTCAAAATTGCCCGGAAAGCAAAAAAAAAAAAAAAATGTCCTCAGAGTTTCGAATCGTACAACTGTCAAAATAATAATCTGTCGGAACTTTTTTGCTTTTGCCCCCCCCCCCCCCACGTAGAATATCTAGCTACGCCACTGCTTATTTCAGGGCATTAAGTCAAAAAAGTGTGACGAGGGAGCCGATGCACATGCTTTGAGAGAAATTTTAATCAAGGTACCAAATAAAATTTTCCCGTGCCTCCCATCTTTGAGCTCCGCCACCGTATTAGTTAGTTGTCACTGAGGGTGCGCGCGAAGCGCGCCAAGAAGTTTTTCGACATTTTGTGGTATTTGATATTAATATTTTTCTATATTTTACATTGCGAACTTTACTATAATATTAAAAATTCCGCCATAATTCTTCTGGTCTTGCTCCCTTTCTTTCATTTTTTGCATTATTTTTATTGTTTTTTCAGGTCTGGAAAAAGTGGGTGCAAATGACCCCTTACCCCCCATAATCCCTTCTGTGGCTTAGCTTATACCCAACAGAATTTACGTGGGCCGACAGGCCCATGGGTATGCTAAAACTAACATTATGGACTTAGGATCTGTGTATGGTAGTTGCCATCAACTTTCGGCAGTGAAATAGGTAGGATCTGTCAGCTGCGGCAACATATCGAAAACCAAAGGATTGGGGAAAGAGGGTCTTTTGCCACTAGGTCAATGGCATCATGGAAAGCTCTGAGGAAATTGGGAAGGATTGTCTTCCCTTTAGAAACCTACCCGGTATTTATGCAATTTGGCACTTTGTGTAAAATATTAAAAAATGTATTTCCTAGGCTTCTAAATCCTCACTTTATGTAGAAGCAGTGAAATATAGAAGAATACTAACAGCTTTTAGCTTTCGCAGGCCAAACATTGATTGTTCGTCCTTCAGTTAGGTTTATAATATTCCCATTCTCTTGCAAAGTTTCAAAAATGTCAATACTTTTCAATTATTTTAACAGAAATGCGTTCCATGTATCCGACCGAGATCCGTGATGGATTCTTATATATCGCCATCCTCAACAGGTTGAGCCTCGCTGACGCTAAGAAAACATGCAACGCACTTCACCTGAATTCTCACCTTGTATCCATGGTTACCGAGGAGGAGGCAAACGCCGTGGAGGATTTCATCACCGATACGGGTGAAGTTAACCAAAAATTCTGGATTGGGCTACATTCTCCACGCGTAGTTTGGGACGACGGGAACTATCTTACTTTCCACGAATTGGACATAGTCAGGTCCAACGAAAACTGTTTCTCGATTGAAGAACCTGAATTCGAGTGGGAATCACTTGAATGCACCGAAAAACGGCATTACATTTGTGAAGCGAAGAAAAGTGGTGAGTGTGAAAAATTGAAAATTGTTCTTGGAAATATCTGTATCAGTATACTTAGACTTGGAACGATTATCGGTATTCACCATCGGTATCGGTCTAAATTCCCCATTCTCATCCTGTATCGGTATCGGTAAAATTTACCTTCTCCCTATTACCTAACCGATATTTATCGTCCCAGATGTCATAAAATATGCACTATTTGAGTATTTTTAAGGCAAATTCCAATACGTACCTCATCAAGATGAAACGGCACTTTATTGCGGTGCCCCGTAGCCGATGGTTAGTTGCAGAATGCCTGTCCCAAATATCGGTATCGGATTGGTATCGGCCGATATTAAGAACTGAAATATCGGTATCGGTAATATCGCCTACTTGCAAAATCTGTACAACACTAACTCAAGCCTTTGATTTACGTATTCGTGCACTAGCTTTTGATGCTTTCTGCGCATGTGTTACGTCTATGCTGAATTGACCCTTATCTTTCCAATCGCACAAATGAGCGGTTTAAGGTGGTTCTGGGTCGCCACTTCGACAAGCGTTCCCCTTATTCGAGCGTCAACTTTTTTGTTCCCCTCTACAACAACAGCCTACGGTGGCTTAATAGGGACATGGAAAGAAAAAAGAGCTCCCTGAAAAGTCAAAATTTAGAGATTAAAAGTCAAAATTTGACTTTAAAAGTGAAAATTTTGATTTTTCAAGGAGTATTTTTTTTTCTTTTCTTGTCCCTATTAGGCCATCGTAACAGCAAACGTGAATTAACACATAAAACCGACATGACTCAGCATGTATACACCAACTCGCAAAAGTAATCTAAATTTCAGGTCAAAAGTTAGCATCGCCAAAACTTTCCACTAGCGCCTTGTGAATATCCCATGAAAAACCGGTAGTATTCAGGAACATCTAACGCATCATTCCTTAAACGTCTTGATATTCTTTTCATAAATTTCTCCTGTCTCACTTTCTCTCCCCCCCCCCCCTTTTGCAGTCTGACTTTCTTTCGCGGATGTATTCAAAAGGTTTACTGGAGAACTTCAAATGAATGTCCGGAAGGTGACAAAATATTGCATTAGGCCTACCATGGGCATATGAGGCGCTGGTCTGCCGGTTTAATGGTAAACATGCCGTTTTCATGACCCTAGCACTTTATTTTCAGGACAAATTCATTGTTATGGTTGTTTGCCAATTAAGATTAATTTCAGGGAAAGCACCTTTCACCACTTACGAAACGTTTTCTCATACGCCATTTGGATTAGCATGGTCGTCAACAGATGGGGGAGGAGGACATGTCCCCCACTTTTGAAAGTGGAGGGAATTCCCCCGACCTTTTTCCAGAACCTTGAACAAAATAGTAGGCACAAGTTTGCTTCCATACCTCGCAATATAACTAATTCATTTAATGGCAAAATGTCTCAGATTACACCGCAGATAATGTGGCCTCCAAATTTTTGAGAGACCTCAAGTGAGCTCCGGATCCCTCGCTTCCAGGGGTTTGCAATTCGCACTTGAAGTAGTTCTGGTCAAGGTTATATCCCCACACCACCCCCACCCCACCCCACCCAACTTTTCAGAATCTGTTGACGCTCTTGGGCATGAGGATCCAGAACCATGTTAAGGGTGGTATCGGAGCTGTAAGTCCTTGCGTATTTGTCTGGCAAATCATGAGGAAGACACACACACCCATACTTGCGTGCAGTATTCCCTGGGGGTCACTCCAAATGAGAATGATATAGCCTACATATTCTCATATTTTGGTAGGTAATGTGATGGGCGAGTGTGACATGGGCGTCACAACTGGGCGTCCGGCGCTGCTATAAGACAAGGGGAGACAAAATATCAACCACGTCGGATCGACGTATGATGACTGAGTCTTATGACACTCCATTGATGTCAAGAGGTGATAGCTTCATAATGCACGGGGATTGCCCTAGACCCCTGCGAAATGGCCACACCACTTTAAAGATCTTACAACTGCCCTTGGATGACATGGTACAGGAAGGGATGGTTTGGATGGATGGAATTGATTGACTTGCTTATTTATTGATATAATTTCTTACAGACGTCGATACCGCCATCTGTGATTTTACTTGGAATGATTCTTGTTACACCGTGTCTCAGGTATCAGTTACAAATGATGCGGCCAGATCAGCTTGCATGACAAACACCGGTTTTGCTCTACTACAGACTGAGACACTTGAGGAATTCGAGGAGATTGAAGACCAGCTTTACCCGGATTTCGATAGCTTTTGGCTCGGTCTGACCAAAACAACAGGCTTACCAGAGTATATCTGGGATGACGGCTCCGATACCGCGGTATCATTTGACAAATTTTCGATTTATCACGAGGAGCATTTTGGCATATGCCATTACGTGGATGCAGGAGATGATTTCGTTTGGATGGATGATTATTGCGATATGGAGTATTTCTTTATTTGCAAGTTGCCTGAAAATTAACCACTCGTAGTAAAACTAGGTAACTATGGTAACATACACAAAATGATGACCGATGTAAAATATGTCAAAATTTTGGTAGAGTTTTGCTCAACATGGGTACAATTAATTTTAACCCACTCGTTTACTTATTTATCAATAGATTAGCAGGTGGTATACGTATCCAACCTAGGTAGTGACGCACCTGGAGTTTAATCACCTCTCCCAGGCGCGGATCCAAGGGGGGGGGCTTTCCCGGCCTCAGCCCCCTCCTTTTTCGCCACATTAGCAATAACAAATACGCGAAAATTAGCATAATGTTAATCTAGGAGAATATTCAAGGGGGCTTTCAGCCCACCTCCCACCTTTTCGAGATGTCTGGACCGCGCCTGTCTCCGAGAGATCTCTTGCCCCCCCCCCCCGCCCCCACACTTTCCCCGGTCATCATCCCAAACATAACACAATTATAACTGACATACTATGCCCTCGATAAGACTTTCCCCATTTATCAGACCTTTAAAAACGTGGTACCGAAACTGAGTTTTACTGAATCTGTGTGGCACTGAAACTCTGTGAGCGTTCACCTAACTATAAAGTGTATACAGATCCATTTTATACATTAATTTTAAGTTTCTTCCCTTTTGATTTCGAGTGGTAAACTGTTGAAATAACAAACAGAAATCCACCTCATTAAAATTAATACTAACTTGTAACATGATAGACAACTCTGCTTATATTGGCGACAGCATTTTTTACTTATAAGTGTGACAGTGTTGATAGTACAAGTCAGGGAAGGGACAAGAAATATTGCCAGATTTTTTTCTCTAAATCATTTTACCGAAATATTTCCTTAAAGTCGAGTGACAGTTGTGTCAGATTCCAATCATTTTCAGTTTTGAACTGAAGTCAGATCAAGTCATTTTTTCACAAGCTGGAAACGAGTAACTCATCAGAAACTAATGCAACTTGATTTGACTCTAGCATGAGTCAGTTTTTTTGACTTGTTAAAAGTATAAATGCTCACTTTCGGCTCAGACGCGTGTAGGACAAAATTCTGTAGGGAAGTTTTATCTTGACAGGTCTGTGCCCAAGGTTTGACCAAAATGGGGGACTCTGGCGCAGGGTTCTGGGTCAGTTTACTGGTTTGGGGATTGAGCAAAGTAAAACCTACCACCAGACAACTACGTGACTTGCACCCTGTCATACTTTAATAATGACTGCAATGCAATACAAGAATTGTTTTCAGTCGTCGTTTCAATGTTGCATTTGGCCATCTTTGTTCGCTGTCAAAAATATAGAAAGATATACTGAATAATGCAGGGAATGGATTAAAAACTATGAGTTCCAAATAAATAGTGATCACTGTTGATTACCTGTTAAATAGAATATACACTAATTTGATAGTAGCTTATGTAGTATAAAGTACTAAACATGTCGTAACTAATGAATATCATACTGAAAAACACGGGTCAATTTGACCCAAAATGTGTCAGGAGGGAACCGACCAAACTTATTGGGTTACTTAATGACCCAAATAAGACTTCATTTGACCCAAATTGGCTTAAATTTGATTCAAAATGTTGGTTTAGTTCCCTCGTGGCCCAGGTGTTTTAGTGCGTTGTAATCATAGAAATTAAAGTAAGCCTGGAGAACTGCTGCGTGTTTAACCAGTGAAGCCACGAAAATTGTGGGGGCGCTTCCGCTGAACGGTAAAAAGCTGGTTGATTGGTTTGTCTCCGTACATACAATGTGCATTCAACTTCAGAAGTTAAACGATTAAGTGTAATTTTCACAACAGTCACGGTGACTTAAGTGTTTTGTCATATACTCCTTTCTCGAAAATTTGTAGTTTCTTGGCAAATAACAGGGGCAAAAGCAATGACGTAACGTTTGTATTACGCGCCGTTGCTTTATTGCCATACAGAGAACCATTTGCATGGCTTCAGTACAAATCGCCTGACGTCATTCTCCCTTACTCCCTTTCTTTAATTTCTGTGGTTATAATATAACATGCATATACATAAACATGCACGATTTCAACAAATTGTCTTTAAATATAAAAATTAAGAAAGTAACAACACAGAGCTTAATTAAACTTAAAACTTTTCTCAATTCTTTTGTATCTGCAATCAGACACATTTTCTAATGCCTTGCATTTTTACAGTCCTTATAATTAAGTTCAGTCACCCAAAGTATAAAATTTGCCAAAAATCGGTAAAATCCTGTCGGACGATATCTGCCTAACACTTGTCGTGCTGTCGAAAAAATTCATAGTCAGTATCAAAGTATTAAGTATACTAAGCTCACTATGGTCTATCACAACGCCGAGCCACAAGATTAACGGTTGCTAATTGTTGACAACGTTTTTGAAAAGTACGCCACCAAACGTGACGCTCCAGAGTCTGTAATTTATCAGCAGAGGCTTTAATCAGTCGAACCTCCAAACTCAGAAATGACCCTCTAAAATCTATTTCTTAGGGACCCTACATGGGTCTTTCCTAGACACCCATCTCCCTTTCCATTCTACAGTGCTTAATCGCCTTTCCTATATGTTATAAAAGGAGGTGGCACATGCAGGGTTACAGATAACGTGTACCAAATTTTAAAATAGCATATTTTGTCTGAAAATAGCACATCTTCTGCCCGACTGGGGGTAGGGGTGGGGGAAGCAACAGACTGTCTTTTGTCTTATATCTTACTCTCGTCTTAACCTCCTGTCTATTTTTGATTCGTTATCTCTTATGTATTTGAATTTTTATGTTCGAAATCATTGTCTATTTATATTTGTAAACTTTTGATATTTTAGTATTTTTATGTTTTTACTGCGAGCATTGAATTTCCCTCTTGGGACTTAATAAAGTTGAACTTGAACTTGAACTTGAACTTGACTGCAGCCCTCCTCCTATTCGCGTGTATGGTAATCAAGACAAGATAAATGTGGAAAAGAAACTTAGTCACCAGAAAGTATGTAGTAGACCCATGCTATTTACCATGTATACTGCCATGTAAATTAAGCACGTGGGTTCATTAACGTGAAGGGTTATGGGGAACTTTTGGGAGAGACTGCCTTTTCGTTGACTTAGAACCAATCTCCCAGTATCATGCTTGCAATAGCTGAAATGAAAACATTGACAATTTTGTAACAGTTATTCTATAAATCAGGGCATAAAGGAAAACATTTCGAGACACGTACTTATACTATCGAAAAAAGTGGGTTCACATGTCCCACCCCTCCCTAAGCCCTGCTACCATTGTAGTAATTTCTCTCTGTTATAAAGATGCTAATTTTTCAAGACTGTCTCCTCCACTCTTTGGCGAATAGCGGAACGGCGAAAACCGAACGTCTCTGACTAAGGAGGTCTGCTCCCCAAGGGAGTCACGTCCCCTGAATGGTCACTATAAGATTTAACATGAGCAACCTCAGACCTTCAGACCTCTACATCCTACATGGCGCTACATTTTCCAAAGTCCCTCGACTTTCTGGAGAAAACCAAACTTTACTCCCGAAGGAGTTCTGCTCCCCAAAGGAGCTACGTCCCCAAGAACACTAAGACTTAACACTCCTTTACAGGCCCTACTATACAAGAACTTAATTACTTAGTCATAAGTTTCATGGTATTTATAATGAACGACGGTTTAAATACAAAATTCGTCGCAAACTTTTACACACACACACACACACACACACATATATATATATATATATATATATATATATATATATATATATATATATATATATGTATATATATATATATATATATATATATATATATAGTTCTTTCATCTACCCGCCTCTCTGATCTGCGTGTAAGTGGTAAAAGTATTGTGAGAATATACTGTAGTGCATACATGTAAGGCCATGGGCGTCAGCAGGTGGGAGACAGGGTATGCCCCCTACTTTCGAAAATGGGTGTATTGTTCCTTCACTCTTTTCCAGAATCCTAACGAAAATAGTAGGCATGCGCATGTTTGATTCCATAGCTTGCAATATAGCCGATTCAATTAAATCAAACAAGAAAATGGTAGAAACAGCTACAAAATGGATTAATATCGTCTGGATTAATGGATTAATATCGTGGTAAAGTGCGTCAGGTTACTTAAGAGATCACTAGCCCCCAAAATTTGGGACATTTTGGATATGAACAAGTTTTGCGTGTTAGTATAGCACTGCTGGAGTCTAAATTTTTTATTTATCGAGCTTTATGAACCCAGCTCTTTTATTGTTGGCCTAATCATTTACAACATAGCCTATCGCATATCAACGGTAACTGATATATATATATATATATATATATATATATATATATATATATATATATATATATATATATATATATATATATATGTAAATACAGAAACAGACGAATAACACGGTACGAGGACTGTTACGAAACTTCATAATGCTTATTTACTTAATTAACTGTAAGGACTGTGGGAAACAGTATGTGGGTGAAACGGGAGGTGAATTACGTGTGAGACACCGCGGTCACAGACAAGAAATAAGAAAAGGAAATACTCCTCTGGGCCAGCACTTCCAAATCTGTAAAAATTTTGATTTAATCGGGCTTCAATCGCTTGTAAACGCATCCAAACAGAAACGGGAGGCCATAGAACTTAGATGGATTTATAGACTTGGCAGCCTTTCTCCGGTAGGCATCAATGTAAAAGATGTGCGTACCGTGAGTTAATCCTCTTTTTTAACCTTTTCGATTTGGTTCGTTCGCTTTTCTTAAACTTTTCGCTTGGGCTTTTCTTTGTTCGTATTACGGCCCTATGTGGAGCAGCTATGCTCAGTGTTATTCGTTTTTTGGTGACCAAGGATAGCAGAACTATCCGAAACGTCCTGTTTTTTACAGTCTTCTGCATGGGAAATTGGGTAGATCTACAGGAACTTCTAGTTTTTTGTTATATATATATATATATATATATATATCTATATATATAATATATATATATATATATATATATATATATATATATATATATATATATATATATATATATATATATATATATATATATATATTTATATATATATAATTGATCAAGGCCAATCCTGCTGCATGAAGGTACTGAAAGATCTGCTTTACTACATGTTTTTGAAATTTGAGAACCCTATAACACCATAGGCTACTCTTTTTTCTGTGTGTATGGTATAGCCTAAGCTTATATTGTTACCATTGTCCTACACAAAAGCCATTGTCCAACAGGAGTTCTTCGCTTAACATTTGCAGTTTCAGTTTGAATTGCCCGCTTTTCATGTCAACTCCAAAAGGTAACCGGTTGTGAATCCAGATATCTCTTATCAAAACATAAATGGGATGATGCAACACGGCATTGAGCAATTCATCAATAAAATGAGGCTTGACTGTACATAACCATTCATAATTTAGGATATCTAGGTGTGCAAATTCAGATTGGAATGCACTGCTTATTTCCTTTCAATGTGCTTTTTAGCAACCTTGTTCATTAAACCAGGGAGAGAGTTGTGACGTAACAACTCCTTGATTAACTGAACAGCCTGCATGCCTGCCAAATCATTCATGGAATCTTCGTTGCAACGATTGTCGACTACGCTGAGGCACTGAAACCATGATACTCTGCATCTGGAAGAAAAATGAAGACATGAATCAGTTGTTTGATTCGGTATCATATCATAGCACATGTGCGTAACCAAATGGGTTCAGGGGCTTCGGGCAAAACCCCTCGTACTTAGGCAAACACCCCCCCCCCCCCATCCATCAGCTCGCACCTTATTTGTGAAATTGCGCACCGTACTGTTGTTGGAGGTAGTCCACTGAGGGGATTTTCACTTTACAAAGTATGTTTACCAAAAAAAAAAGACCCCCCCCCCCCAAAAAAAAAAAAACAACAAGCAAGCTAAACCACAACTTACGGCCCTGAACAGGGCTGAAGTCCTGCCTATTGATTTAAATACACCCACACCCCAAGTCAGAAGTAGGTCCTCCCTTATCTGCGTGAATGCCCCTTCCCCCTGGTTTACTTTCTGTAACGTTTGCGTGGAGCTTTAAGTAAAATACCTCAGATGAATCTACTCTCCCATTTCTAGAATATTAGCTATAACACAAACTAACATGTTCCTAGCCATGACAGAACTTCATGCAGAGGCTAAACGGGGCGATCTCATTCTCACTTCAGATTTGGTACTTATATTACCAATACGCTTACACCCTCACTAAACAAACACTACGACAATTTCACACAGACAGTGGAATCCAGCCAGGTGAAGCCCGCCTGGAGGCTAGGGGAATTTAGTCCCCAATTTCTTCTAATCCCCTCACTCTCAAAAATTGGCAAATTTACGTTCCTTAGAAGTTACTATGAAATCATAAAAGAGGACAGGTCAAAACCCACTTTTTGAAACGCGGCTGCACAATGTTAAATATCCCCTTCTTGATTTAGTGGCAGACCCAAATACCTCGAGTCATTACAATTAGAAAACGAACTTGGATCTCATAACTAGCTGGCTCAGATATTAATATGGATTAGCCTACTTATGCAATTTAAAATCATGGAACTTCCAGGCTCCATGAAAAAATTATGAAAACCATTATAAAAATATATCTAGAACTGCCATTTTGTCAGCGCGCTTCGCTCGTGCCCATTGGAAACAATTGTCTCGATATTTCATACTGTCGGAGAGCTTGACTGAAACCCATGAGAGCCTTACCATAATCGTACCGAAAAACGTTCCTCTAATCTATAAATTGAGGGTTGACAAGTCTTTCGAATAAATGATATAGATGTATTTTAATTTTGTTTACATTGCAAATGTTTCAAAAAAGTGTCAAAATTTCCAGGTATTCTGTGCTATGTCACCTTCGTTTCTGTTCTTTTCTTTGTTCCTATTCTTTATCTCCAGTGCAATCTCAACCATTTTACATTAAATAACCGTACTACTATTGATTTAGGGCCACTGGAAATCTGAGATTGGGAGACCTTTAAACTCCCGGATTTTGGCACTTTATAAGTAACTTTTGGTAGTTACAGCGAAAAATAATTTTTGAATGAAACCACCAATCTAATTGTTTTGTGGGCAGTACGCAGAGTTGGCGCTCTGATTGCCCAACGAGGGGACCAGCTTCCTTACGGGAGAAGCAGCACCCCGAAACCCGGACAAGGCAACAACCTGCCGGAAGGATGGCGCAAGTAAATTGTGTGGCTTATGTTAAACCCTTTTGGATTGTAGACGGTGCTATACGGATGCGCCGTGCACCGCGTTCAGTTCCACCTATAGTCCTTAAGGATGCAGTCTATTCGTGCGACTGTATCTGCCCTTACCTTCGGATAGAAACTGAAGCCCACAGCCTTTGTCATCTGTGTATTCGGCACGACCTCTGCATACTGCTCTTAGTAATTCGCATCTGTTCGGAAAAAGCTCCAGTTCACCATTAGGCAACTTTCCACATACAGGACTGTAATCGGCTGAGCAGAACAACCCGCAGAGTCTCCCTAGGAGTTAACAGAGACAAATAATATTTGAGTCATTTCAGAACCAAAATATCACATCCAAAGAAATTCTCGAAAAAAGTGGAATGAATGATGAAGGTTGGAGCTTTTACAGTTTATTTCTTTTCCATGATTCGTTCCGCCTTTCGATCTTGGCCGTTAGCACTTCTGAAAGAAACAGTGTAACGTACATGTATATAAGTGATACCGTATGACAGTGTTGAAGTGCGGTAAGGCCCGTAACCAAGGGGGGCATTTGCGGGCCAAGCCCCCTGCCCCCCGTGGGCATAGCCAGGGCCCGGTGCAAACAACTTCCTCTCCAGCTTGGTTTGGCCCCCTGCTCTCCAAGTCTGGTTACTACTGGCCTGCCACGAGTACGGGATACCCGATTATGGACATGCATGGGTATAATTCTGGTCTATAACATAAATGCAAAGTTAACAAACAAGGAGTTTTAAGGAACCGACTTGTTCTTAGAATTTTTCTTCATTACCTCAATAACGTTAGCTTATTTATTAGTTTTAATGACAAATTGTTGACAACACTTGCAAAGTAAGTTGAAGCAGTTGCATGATCCCGACAAATATTAGGCTCTAAAACCTACTCAGTTACATGGTGAAATTTCAACAGACCTTTGATCACAGGACCATGAAAATGAGTACGGTTGTCTAGCCGCCCGGCGGACGTTTATTACTCCTGCACCTATATTGGAAGCACTCGTAATACCAGAGTATGTACGGCAAAGAGGAGTACATATTCGACACCTGCTATGAAGGTAAACGGGTGTCAGGTCATAGGTACGGGTTTACGGGTACCAAGTACGGTAGTGGGTACGGGTATGTCTCAGTTTTTGAGCACAGGTAAGGCTATGCATATACAATAGGCAACAGGCGTATGGATAACATAGACATAACAAGGAACTACATGGATATCATCTAACCATGTCTTGTTACTCATCAACTCCTGCGTGCAGTTTAGGGGTTAAATACTACGGTGCGTTGGCGGTTTTGCAAGTAACCTAGTTCATAATGTAAGAAAATAATTAACGGCGTTTGCTTGTTCATTTGTCCCCATGCCGTTTCCTTCTTAGCCTTATGGGCTGCGTCGAAGCCTGTTCCAAACTTAAAATCACTGAAATTCGAGGAAAATGAGTGAAACGATGTCACCATGATATGTTGCCCCGCAGGCTAAACTACCCACAGGACCTAACAAACAGGCATATTCAGGAAACGCAAGAAATATAGTTCTGTCGTTTCACCGGATGGTATAGTGGCCAATGTTTATGTAACACTGGCCAAAAAGTATGGCGATACCATTGTTCTAGTATGAAGTTCCTTCATGGTCATCATCTACACAGGGTTCCCGGACAACTCCTCAGAAAATTCCCACCCGGACGTACCCTGCGGAGCTCATCGCTGCGAAAAAACCAATGCTGCAGCCTGGGGGGGGGGGGGGCGGCAGCGGCCACAGAGGCGCTACGCAGGCTAACTCGGACGACGATTTCCACGGACAGTCCCTCAGGCTCCGGACGACTTTTCAGGATGATTCCCTCCCGCACATCTTACACTCTTAAAAATTCCCAGTTTTCTGAAGGTAGATGAGTTATCCGGGTTTGGAATTTTCCGTTAGCACTGTAAGACCACGTACAATGAATATTATATCATACGATGTACCACAGTGCAGAGTAAAAATTGGAGAGCCAAGCAGATGAAAAAGCGAGAATTTAAACGAAAGCGACGGGTAACAGCATATCAACCGAGCATAGGCGTAGGAAGCTGTTGTCGACGGGGGGGGGGGGGGGAGTGAACGTTGTTTCGGATCGCTGCCCTGACGGAGGGGTGTAAAGAGAGGGTGTCAGGCTCCCCTTTGGAAAATTTGTGAATATTTGAGGGCCCTTAGATGCAATTTGGTGCAATATTGGAGCAAATTTCAGGGAAAATTACTGCAAATTGTTGACATTTTTGACAGAGGGCACAAATAAGGGGTTTTCGTCCTTGAATTGAGGGGCGGAAAGCATACTGCAGCCCACCACATTTTTGACTGGGGGCTATAGCCCTTCCCTGCCTCTCCGCTTCCTGCAACCTTGCAATCGAGTAATTAATTCAATTATAACCAAAGTAAGTCATTACTACCATACATGTGACGTCAGAAACGCATATGGTAGTCCCGTATAGACTTATAACAAACCACACAACGCGTTTCTCATTGTACCAAGACGTTCTGAGCTGGGTAGTTTTCAAAGGTGAGTTGTCAAAGTTGATATACTTTGAAGCTTCCAATGAATAGTTGGACAACATGAATTTTAAATGCAGAACGAAAGACTGACTTAAGAGAAGTTTCAAGGTTTCTTTTTTGCAAAGTCTATTTGCAAAAAGGCCAACAAACACACATGCACACAGCCGGTTGAGTTCAACCACTTATTAGTTATTACTGCCATATTCATAATCGTGGAATGGATACGTGATTTATTTTTAGACATTGATTCGAGGGTGACAGGTCGGGCTGGACCGCACGATATCCGACCAAGGAGTTGTAATTACAACTCCCCGGCTGAGCAGACCACCATCTTCCTGTCGTTTGAAATAGTAGATGTTGGACACTGTGCCTTCCATGTTTTGATACCATTGTAACGGATTACACTCTTTCCATTACAGTGCCTTTTACATGCTTGTGAACGTCCAGAGACCTTTTTTAAGTTTATCTTTATCTTTTTTTTATATAGAATAGATTGCCATTGTTTGTCAAGTCTAACGACTACTCTTTTATCTTCTATTTTTAACTGGCTTACACGTCTCTCTTCAAACCGTTTGCAATATCAGGGATCGAAGACTAATGTAACTTTAGCATAAATCATTTACATCACACAGGAGGTTGAGAGTTGTGTGTGTGTGGGGGGGGGGGGGTTGAAAATTGCCCTAAGGTTCAAAATAAGTTATTTTGATATGTGAAAGGAACTACAGTAAACTGATGTAAGCATTCTGTTTAATTTCCATTCAGTTCCGACTTGTTGTTCTCGAGACATCAGCAAATGAAGCTGTGACCTAAAGTGAGCTTGAAACAAGCAGGGACTATAATTATCATCTCCACAGGTTGATGAGAAATGTTTTTCTTTGTTTTTCAATCTGTTGCATTGACCTTGAAGTTGATAGGTACAGTGTATGAACTGGGGCATAGGGGATTTGAAGCTTGTAAAATTCCCATGCCTTTCATGCATTCACCTTACGATAACCTGAAATTATGGCTGAGGAAACTGGTTGTGAAATTTAAAGAAAAACAAAAGAGTGCTCATCAATGTGAGTCATGATGTCACATGTGCTTGCTTCAAGTATACTTGGGATTGAAAATGTAACAAGTTCATCTGCTGATATCTCGAGAACCACACAGCGGATTTCAATGCAAATTTCACCAGAATGCCTGGATTAAACACCCCTCTAACATATCAAAACTCACTTCAAGCTTAAACTCTCTTAAACTAAGGGTCGCAGGCTCGAATTATATTGTTTGCTTTGTTGAATGTTGGAATTCTTAGCAATGTTAGAAGATTGTTTAAAAGTTTCTTCTTACTTTGCACACCTGTTATTTAGATTAACGTTTAACAGAGCTTTGAAGTAGCCAGTGTAAGTTATCAACTTGACTTAAAAAATAAACCGACTCTAGATTAGATTAGTGGAACATACTCGAATACAGCTTATTTACATAATATCCTAAAAGCCATACTCAGTCTAATGTACACTCTAAAATGTGATCAACCGAGAAACAAACCGTAATCTTGTCACATACGGTATTTGACTAAACTTTGCTAAAATAAACCGAATTGGTTCTTACTTTAACCAAATGTAGTCAACTTTGCACCAAATCTAGTCAAATATTTGGCATATTTGACCCCGGCTCTTGCCCATATCAGGGAGTTGTCTGTTCGCAACTCCCTGCCCATATTAAGAGTGTTCAGGCGTTTGTCTATATTCTAACATGTATAAGAGTGTATGTAAATAGATACGGTACGTACTAAGTACCGGTAGTTACATGAAAGAAGTAGTACCTCGAATGTACTTCCATGATTACAAAATGTTTCTTCAGAAACTAATATTGACCCTGCATTGCAGACGTGCATGGCACACACTCTGAACATATCGGAGTAAGTTCATGTTCTTTCGCTAAATCAATGGAATACGGTACCTAACCAGATATGTGAGTTGCTCGGTTCCGTAGCCAAACTACTGAAGGGGGCGAGATAAATTCCAGACGGCGAAAATATTAAAGGCTCTCGAATCTCACCCCCATACAGTGAAAAAATTCTCCCTACTAAGTTTACTTCTAGCCTCTCCTCCAATTTAAAATAAAACGTCTGTCTAGAAGTGCAGTAAAACCTCCTAGACAGAGCCATAGTAGTGTTGTGCAATTTGTTTAAATTGCTCGAGGTCATAGTTACACACAAGTGCGTGGGAGCTCATTGATTGGGAAAAACAAGTCTGCACAAGACATCGTAGACAACCAGAGTAAACTATATTGTTTGAAGGAATGTCAATCAAAGTGAAGAACTTTATCAACTGTATTTAGAACTATAGATCTATTCCTAGATATGTTTGGGCTGGGAGTGTCTGGCAACTCCTTGGTTTGGGAGATGCCATATTCCCTTTAAGATTTTAGGAGGACGAGATATGCTAAATAGTATTAATGCAATAGCAATTTCTCATTTTCTAGGGGGCGAAAAATTTTGTAGTGGGCGCCGTCCCCCGGTCCATTGGCTACCATGAGCCGGGACTGATGTTGCTCTTCACTCAAGATGCTTTACTAATGTAGCATATGCGTAACAATATACTCACACGATGGAAGCGGACTTGCATGGTGCACCGTCACAAAGAACACAACCATCAGTGTTGCGATAGTAATCTTAATACCCATCTTCCAGAATATGGTGTTGTCTTCGCAGTGTTGTTCGAGTTCGTTCCCTTCTGTCGCCAGTAGAATACAATATTGATTTCCAAAACACGGTCCTCCGTTTAAATATTACCTTTTGACTATAAGACCAAAAGTTGACGGGTTTATTCCTTTCGCGGATTTCAGGACGCGTTAACTTATTTCATTTTTTAAGTCGGCGTCATAAAGTTGTAATAAACTTTATATGATCGAGGTTAAACGTAACGAACCGAATAAGCTGCCGTCATGGGATTTTCACAGAATACTCGAATTTTACTGTTTTTGTAACTTGGTGGTGATCTAAATGTCCTATTACATTTTCGTGCTGTTCGACGTCTCAATCCGACGATTTGATTGGCTGTCAAACTTTCATTGTTCAGATTGTATAGCCAACACCAACAAATAAGGTAGTTTAATGTCACGCACAACCACGAGGCTGTATGACGAATCTCAAACAGTCGTAAACGTTATTCGTTGAACTGACGGGTGAGTGAATGTACACTCCTTACATAAGGGCCAAAGGTAACAATGAAGCACCATTCCTGGTGAGGTTTAGCCAGTAAACAAAGTTGGCGGATTACTTGTCATAGACCTGCGGTGAGTAATTGATTATCGACCTATGTTGACCCGCAAATCATTTCCGTGAACGTATGAAGTTGATTACATTTCGGAAGGGTCAACACACCGACGCAACACAAATTCGAACGTGTTAGTATAATTGTCCTAGAAACAGGGGCGTCAATCCGTATTCAAATGTGGGGGGGGGGGGGGGGGGACGGGGATCTACATGACCACAAACCAGTCCCTTTGGTTTTGAAGAGGGAGCGTCTTCCTATAGGCCCTTTCCTGCCCCCCCCCCTTATGGTGACTGACGTCCTATTCTAATAAGAATATAATTTCAAAGTTAACATGACCATCATAGATGACCTGCCAGGTGAAATACACGGAGTCCACGGAATTACTTCAAGATGTTTTTTCATCATGTTCCAAAATAGCTGAAATAACGCTTCGCAGCGTGGATCGTTGTCGGAGATCATGGACCCGACCAGGCTCGTTGCTACGGTGATATATTTGGGGGTGTGAAGGCCCCAAATTCCGACCGGCTGGATGTTTTTTCCAACTTAGTGGAGGGGGCGTAGCCCTCCCCTTTGAGAAGTTTTTGTTAATTTAAGGTTGCTTAGATGCAAAATGGTGCTATCTTTGGGATATTTTTGGAGCTGATCGTAGTATAGTAAAGGTGTGAAGGGTTAGCAAGGGCGTTTTCAGAATGCTTTGTAGTCGTGAGTGTATTAACAATCACCATCTATACCGACAATGGCTTCGGCGAAGCGCTCTGTAAAAATTTTTTAAAAGTGTTTAACGGCAACAACGTACTTTCAACCTTCCACATCATGCTACAAATTAGACTGAATGCAGTGGCGTACCCAGGATTTCTCTCAAGGGGGGGGGGGCATGCAGTATGTTGTGTGATCGCTGGCCTGGGGAGGGGTCCCCCTCCCCTTTAAAATTTTTTTTGAAAATTAGGTGTCCTTACATGCAATCTGGTGCCACCTGCACCATCTGGTGCAATCTGGGGCAGTATGTTGTGTGACCGTTGGCGTGGGGGAGGGGGTGTCCCCCTCCCCTTTGAATTTTTTTGAAAAATTAGGTGTCCTTACATGCAATCTGGTGCCACATGTTACCTTTTGAAGTAAAATTTGTGTTAAAAAATTTACGTATTTTAGGAACTAAAAAATAGGCATCAGTGAGGGGGGCATGGCCCAATGGGGTGTCCCCATCCCCTTTGAAAATTTTGAAAATTTCGGGGTCCGGTGCCAAATATGCTACCTTTTGAAGTAAATTTGTTTTAAAAAAATTTACGTACTTTTAGGAACTTAAAAAATAGGAATCAGTGAGGGGGGATGGCCCAATAGGGTGTCCCCATCCCCTTTGAAAAATTTTGAAAAATTCGGTATCCTTACATGCAATCTGGTGCCAAATATGTTACCTTTTGGAGTAAATTTGTGTTAAAAACTTACGTATTTTTGTAGGAACTTAAAAAAATCGCAATCAGTGAGGGTGGGCATGGCCGAATGGCCCTCCCCTCTGCGTACGCCACTGATTGAATGATCCCATGTTGATGCGAGGCCCCTACAGATGTTTGGAGATGTATGTCTGTTTTCGGAAAGTGTTGTGATCAGAATAGTTCCATGTATAATTACCTTTTTAATGGTCATGAGAAGGAGTGCAAGCCGTGACGCATGCGCGCGAAGCGCGCCGAAATTTGTCATTAAATAAGATTTCCCTGACGAAATCTACATTCAGAATCCGCATCGAGACACTTAACAATTGCCCAACAAACCTACATGCCACTCAAAAAGCCAGTCAAATAGAGTCACGACACTTCTCTTTTACGCAAATGTGGGGGGGGGGGACATTTGATATTGTGTCCCCCACCCATCGAAATGTGGGGGGACTTGTCCCCCCGCCCCCCCCCCCCTCCCAGGATTGACGCCCATGCCTAGAAACATACCCTCATGGCTTCAGATAGACCTGACACTTTGCAAAGTCTACTCTGCGAATTTATTTCATCCTTTTTATCTCCGTCTATATTAAATTAAAGGCCTTAAAGGTAGTAAACAGTCGCCCAAAATTTGTCCTGGAAAATCAACGGGGCCACGCATGACAGACCCTTGATGTAGAGGTCTGAAGGTCATGTTCAGTCTAAGTTGTCCCTTAGGGACGTAGCTACTTTTGGGGAGCAGAATTCCTTAGAGAGTAGCGTTTATCTTTCACCCTTCGGCTCTTCGTCCAGGGAGCAACTCCCTGCTTCGTTAGATAGTCGAGGGGACTTTGAAAAAATTGTTTTGAAAAATCATCTAACCCTTGAGAATCTACTCCTGTAGTGCGTAATGACAAGTGTACCCCTAAATATGTTCTGAAAATAAATATTACAGCCTAAAGGTAAAGCAAGGAGCTTTCCATGAATTTTAACTATTCAGTAACAAAAAAAGTATGCCACATTGTTAAAAGAGCCATCCATAAATTAGAATAACAGGGTTTACTAATTCTTGGATTGGGTGCCTGCATTCTCCCTTTAAAGAGGCTCTTGCACTAACCCAAATACATAGTACCCGGGTATTTAAAATCGCTGTCTGTGATTACTCTTCGATTGGCATGTGCATATCAGTAAACTGTGAGATGTACAGTAGTGTAACTACCATTACACACAGTAAAGTACTCAGCAGAATATGGCCTTGGGCAATCAAACTACTTATGGACTTAGCCTTTTGTTCGGAGTGGTCAAAGACTTATTTTGTACATTCAGGGAGTTGCAATGAAGGAGATGCAACAGCCAAATCTGTTAGACAATATGTACTTGAAAATGATTTAATTCTTTTAAGGCACTCCTATTTGATTGACAGGTCTTTTTGTTCCTATTGTTAAGTCCTCTGTTGACTAAACTTTTTAATGATGATCTCCCCCTTTATTTTCCAAGTAATCCCGAGACAAAGGCCATTTTCTATACATGCTTTGAAGTAAGGTTGTTTCCGCAATGAACAAACTTTAATCAGGATTTTCAGTAAAACCACTGGCCACAAACCTTTAAATAATGTACTTCAATTGTGCCCCCACGATTTTTATACGTCACCTGCCGAAAACATTGTTCAAACCTATACATTTCTCTTACGGTTTTTAGCAAATTTTCCCATCATTAGGAAATGCATTCAAAAATTAAGTTGTAAGGAAATGCTTTACAAGGTTAAAATTTCACGTTTTTGCATGACGGCTGGCAACGAAAAGTTAACGAGTAAGAGGTGTGTCTTCTCATTGTCATTTTGACAATGCATCACTGATCCTAGTTGATGTGGGTATTGAGACAAAAATTTTGAGAAGAAAGGCAAGATACCTGTCGGAAACGAACATTGTTTCAAAGAGTCTATAGAACGTTGGATCTCCTTCCTAACACCTCCCTGGTATATTAAAGGAGGGGATAGAAGCAACTTAACCTGGTATGTTAGTTGGGAACACTTTAACTGTCCGGAAAGAGGAAATTAGCCTTTTGATAAGAACATGTGCCAATTCAAAAATCCGGGTCGGCCACGGAGGACATCTGATAGCGATATGAACTTGGCAAGCAGTGTAGGAAGAGCAATTAGATATGATTTGGGTATTAAAAATATTATAGCGTGAACAGATTTTTCGAGCAATCCCTAGTCAGTGTATAAACGACACAATGATGGAGACGGCTAGATACGCAGGCTTACAAACATCTGGAACTTGAAACATTAAGGGAGACTGGGGTTAGTGAATCATTTTTTACATTTGAGTGAACTAGAAAAAAAAAACTAACTACAATAACTAATAATCGCTATAGATAGTGCAACTATTTGTTTAACCTATGTTGCAGTATGAACAATTAATTAAGAAAACTAATTAGTTACAGCACGATAAAAATGGCTCAAATTACCTCACTCGTGGAGTAATTTGAGCCAAGACAGTATTTATATGGTATCTCTCTGAAACTCTTATTATAGTGGTAACTATACATAAGTGACAACATGAAAACTATTTTTCATATTTACTGAGCCTGGGTACATTAATATAAATCTCTTTACTTACAACTGAGCCTTTAGTGATACCGTTGAGCGCGTAGATCACTAATGCTAAAATACCCATCATGCATATTGGTCAACTTACCCCAAAACGATAGACTAAACTACGACTACTATAGTTATACCCGGTCAAGAACGCGTTACTTTCTAATAGGCCTAACCAAAGTTGGTTAAAATGTAACACTACCTTACATATACTCTTAATGAAATATGTGAAGGTCAAAATTTCTGTCAGTGTACAACAAACGAAAACTTGACGCCGAGT
Organism: Holothuria leucospilota; assembly: GCA_029531755.1. NCBI lineage: Eukaryota > Metazoa > Echinodermata > Holothuroidea > Aspidochirotida > Holothuriidae > Holothuria > Holothuria leucospilota. Next base: position 28,688,512 of record CM055969.1, on the reverse strand, counting down.
TTTGTTCCTCAAGTTCACTTTAAAGCAAAATATCGCGTCTAAAATGCACCGACAGTATTGCATACAAGGAAAATAGCTTAACCAATATTAAAACGTTCCGTTTCACCAATAAACTGTAGCATCTCCTCAAAATGTTATGCATTACAAGAGTTACAAATGTTGTATCTCTTGAAATTTTGAAAGTTTGGGGTAACAAATTATTCTTGAGCATCAAATAACTGTGAGAACCTTTTTTCTTGAAAAGAAAGCTACCGTGCTGCCTTATTTTGAATAATCAATCATTCTGTACCCATAAATATTGGTTAAATAAATGAAACAAATTTCTTTCAACAAACGCAATATTCCCCTTTAAAGGGAAAATGTAGTCACCCCAATTTCAATTACCGATAGTGTACACCGGTGTGCTTATTTATGAATGGCTTTGTTCAAGTCATGTGACGGTGCTTTTGTTATACTGTATTGTTCAATTCATGCAGAAAAACTACGTAGTTTACCTTGAATATAAAACTGTTTTGTCTGGATAATCATGACATATATTTGTTAAGGAAATAAGAAAAAATTGTAAAATCTAACTGATGTTTCCAAATTAAAATTTGGGGCGACCTCTGTCTCCCTTTAAACACAAAATTTCGACTTTTGCTTGGCTAAATTTACTACCTAAAATGTCTTCTACTTGCATTTTCATCGTAAAAAGTGTTTTTACAATATTGTGTTCTTTCCTGGAGGAATCATTATTATATTTTTGAAACTCTTCTTCGCGACTATATTATGGATGGCTCAACTTACCTGCCGGCTCAACTCGCCCAACCACTTCCCCCTACACTTTTTATGCATGGGGTAACCAGCTATTTAGGTTTTGGGAAGCATTGGGAGGGGGGCACTTGTATGGATTTGCATTAGCCTCTGCAACTGAAATGATATAGCTGGCAATGTTAAAAAATTATCATTATATATATATATATATATATATAGTAATAATTATTATATATTATTATTAATAATAAAAAGACAAAAATCAGGGCGTTTAAAAACTGGGTTGCATTGCCTCGGAATTCTCCCCTCCCTTCTTTCCATTGTTCTGCATTCCCCAGAATCGATTTCGGGTGTCACCACAGAAACTAGTTTCAGCATCTAATTTTTACATTAATTCGGCCAACCCTGCGTGCTATTTTCGGAAGGTTTACTCCAATGGACGGACGTTTCTCCAACGTATTCACTCTGGGCTTGTCGTAATTATTTGCAGTTTGGGTTTCAAAGGTAAAATATAACATTTATTAGAAAAAATATTTAAAAGGGGAACATCACGCTATCCGGATTATTCTCCCCACTAATAATTAATAATTCTCCCCCATTACATTAACAAAAATAATATCAATTTAACATCGCGATCATCGAGTCGGTAATTTTGTATAAAAATGAGAAGAGAACACTTCATAAAGCAACTGTGAAGTATTAAGGACTAGAAAATGTAGATCTTTCTAAGTCTTGCACTTTGAACATAAACATTTAACGAACTATTTTTTTTTCCAAAGTTTACTCGACTCTTTGGCACAAGGCCGAAAGGCGAAAATCAAAAGTTTCTCTCGAAGGAGCTCTGCCCCCCCCCCCCCCAAAAGAAAAATAATGTTGAGAACAGAAGCAGAAAAGACACACAGAGAGAAGACAAAGAAAACAAAAGGATTAAAAATTACAAAGACCACACCATCTGCTGAATTAAGTACTTTGTAAGTTTCTTTTGAATGATGCTAAGGACATTACCTTCATAGCAGGTGTCGAATATGTACTCCTCTTTGGCGTATTACGAGTGCAGCCAATATAGGTGCAGGAGTAATACACGTCCGCCGGGCGGGCAACTAAGGACAAGGAGTTAATACCATTTAAAGGAACGAATTTTAATAATATGCCACCTATACAAGCGTACATAAATTTGCCTAACGAGGGTTCTAGCTAGGAGTGGATGTAACTTTCTTTGCACGCGTACCACAAGAATCAAAGTCAGAATTTAAGTAAGATAACGTAAGCGCCTTAAGGCCCTGTCACACTATAGCGTATGAGAGAAACGTATGAATTGCGTATGAAATTCTTCGAATACGCACAACTTTTGAGCGTATGAACGGAAAATTTCGACAACTGTCGTTGAAGGACGTATGAGTAGCGTATGAATAGCGTATGTATACCGTATAACTAGCGTATAGGTAGCGCATGCGAGCGTATTTGAGCGTATGTCATCTTATGTCAGCGTCAGTGTAGCGTTCACAAACGTATGAGTAGCGTGTGCAAGCGTATGCGAAACGTATGTCTAGCGTATGAGCAGCGTGCTCCGAACTTTCCCTTTATCCCTGCACTAGACGTAGGTTACAATGACGTTGCTGATGCGCTTTCCATACGCTAGCTTTACTGACCACTTTCTTGCCACCGTATGAGAAGCGTACTTGACCTATGAGTAACGTACCTTTAGCGTCACTCCAGCGTACTCAGCGTATGCTGAACGTCTGCGTAACGTATAATTCATACGCTCGCATACGCCGAAAATTTTTGAACATGCTCAAAATTTTTTGGCGGCCTCGACGTATGCGAACGTACACCGACGTATGCCAGCGTGCTTGAAACGTATACGACTTATGCCCAACCTACCCCCAGCGTATATCAGCGTATGACACCGTATGACCAATTTTTCTCATACGCACGCATACGCTACTAAGATACGCTATAGTGTGACAGGGCCTTTAGGGCTCACGATCCTATTAGAGTAATGTTCAAAAAAGTAGAACTATTAACTCCGGTTTAGACCAAATTTTGTCATGATAACCTGTCCATTGTTTAATAAAACTCCATGAATATCAAAGGGAACATAAAAAAGTGCAGATGTTGAAAATTTGGGGTGAACTGAAGGTGATTTAGACTGTTTTTTAAAGTCATATCAAACAGTGACGTTTTCTGTTATGTTGAAGAGAATTACGGGTGGGTGTACCCTACCAAAACTTTAACTCCTTCTAGCTCAAAATCTAAACGGTCATGGTTATAAAAATTTTGTAGTGCCATGATTGGCAAACTTCTCAGCTTTCATATGAGGGGTAGCTCGAAATAGCTGTGAACTTTGACAAGGCTGCATGGGCCTCGAAACGGAGCTAATTTAATGTGTAAGTCAATGGGAGAATTATTGGGGGTGTGAAGCCTTAGGCAAACAAGGTACCGCAGGAGACGGGGTGCGAAATATGTTCCAAGCGCGAGATAATAAAATGCATTAGGACAATGGTAATTTTTAACTTTTCAGGTTGTGAAAATATTTCCGGGGGCGAACCAGCGTCCTCTCCTCTTAGCTATGGGCCTGCATGACATTTGTAAGGACATTTCAAAGGCATCGATACATGAATATACTTGACTGGTATAGTGTTAAGGTCGAAAACTGAGAGAAAATGGAACTTTTTGAAAATACGTGCTGTATGGGACCGGTAAATAACATGTTACAGATATTTCTGAATGTACTTATTTAAAACCTATGGAGAAATTCGACTGAGTTTTTCAGTTAAATGATGAAGAATAAGGGAATTACCCCTATAGAGGATACGGAGCGCGTCTCCGGGCCAGAAATGTATTATTCGATTTACGGTTTCTCTCGATGTTGCTGCTTTGTTACTCCAAGGAAGTATGACTGCTTTAACTTCTAACACTTACCAGACTGATAGCCAGACTGAGGGAGAGACCACTTCCGGGGAATGGATGGGGGATATTTTCCAGGAATTTCCGCAAATTTTGTGAGACGGCACGTAACTTGTATTTATTTTCTAAGAATGCACGGACTGTTTCACGGCCCAACTATCTTTCAGCCCATCTATAGTTCTGTTGCTAAACATGTAAATAAGGCACGTTCCCAACTGGGACTCGAATTGTCTGAATTCAATAGAAAATGACCTAAGGTAAAGGGAAATAAACAGAAGTTGAATATTGTTTCTTTCCTCAATAATGGCGATGAGTTTCTTTCTTGCTTTATTAAGATGACGTCCTTCCACCATCGTACTTCATTCGGGTGTTCAATGTTTTCATGGGCGTAGAAGATTAAGTTGATTTTGGGGAGGGGGTGGGCTGTAACGAGTCGCCCGTAAAATATAACCAACAATTTCGGCGGGCTCCACGCGCGACATGTTAGTGTACATATTATATAGCCATGCATTGGTTATCACAACGCATGCCAATTACATACAATCATTTGCCCTGTTGCTACCCTTCCATATTGATTATAATTTTGGGGATTTCTCTCTTCGAGATAGGGTGCATGCATTATGATGTGTGATCGCCGGTCTGGGGAAGGCTTTGAAAATTTTTGAAAAATTAAGTGTTCTTACATGCAGTCTGGTGCCACATATGCTACCTTTGAAGTAAAATTTGTGTTAAAAATTTACGTATTTTAGGAACTAAGACAAAAAATCGGCATCAGTGAGAGGGGGGGGGGGGCATGGCCCAATGGCCCGCTAAATACACTACTGATAATCATAATATAAGTTTAACCATTGAGACACACTGGTGAATTAATACCGAATATATAGGTGCTGGTGCAATTCAAATCAAAACTTTATTTTAATAACCAAGGTAGTTTTTTTTAAACTATTGATTACCTTCAGCTACATCATTGCATTATTTTTCTTTCAGTATGTGCCCGAAAAATTCTCAGCATATTGTCCGAAATTTCACGAAAAAATATTTGTTTGGGGCCCAGTCTCCCGCTTCCTACGCCTATGAATGTTTGTATACAGCATAAACAGATTATAAACATCTCATTTACCCCCTATGATAATGTCACTTGCAAGCACGGGGTCAGAGGCGCAATGGCGTCCCTCTCTTCGCTTTGCTACTCAGATCACATTGGCTGTTAAAACTGCAGGCGCCACCCCCCCCCCCACTCGACATCCCCGGTCCCGACTGTCTGGATCGATCTCAGTCACTTGCCTCTTTCTGTCAGAAATGTTTTGAAGAAGCTATTTTTTTTATTTCCTAGGGTCATATTTTAGGTAACCGGGCGACTTCACACATTTTAATGTTGGGAATGTCTAATCATTAGCAAGGAAGGTGAAATAGAGCCTATGTGAAATACCGTACACAAGGAAAGAAATTGACAGATTGGCCGACTAGCTAGGCCCCTTCAAAGTTTGCGTTGCTGCATGGTGACCTCTATAGAACCCTCAGTGAGCAGACGTCATGGAAGGCAGTTCATAATTCACGCATCAAATCGATTTCTCCATAACCGACGTCATCTACGTACCCTATAGGTCAGTTCTTTTAATACTTGCCTCAACGTACCGGGTTGCCCCAATTCCCTCACCTTTAATCGATAAACCTATGTTGTTTACTAGCGTTCAGCTTTACTATCATTATGTTCTCTTCATGTTGACAGGGCGAGTCACGGTCCACTGACAAGCGAATGTTTTCGGTTCAATGACAAGCGAATGTTTTTCTGGAATTTTAGCCAGTAGGTAACTATATAGCTTGTCTCTCAAAGGGTTCCATCACATGGTACCCACTAAACATGATGACGTTTAGTTTCTCACGTTATTCTTTCTTCTCACACACCACAACCCACATACGTCCTCCTGTGATGGCGAGACGAACTACTGACGTAAAGAACCTGGTCAGGATTTGACGTTATTTGGTGGTATGAATATCCATATACATAAAACATGAGCTTCCTTCTTTTCTTTAAAAACAAATTAATGTGAGAAAGTGACATAAATAAAGTAGCGCAAGTTGTGATTCCTGAAAGAGTTTAATCACCAGATACAAAGGGACAGAAAATGTAAACGGGTAGGAAGACCAGTTTAGCTCTTTGTCAAGAGACCTATCTAGTGCTCATCAAAGACAATGCTAATGTTATGTAGGACAGTAGTTGTTCTAGTATACTGATCAAAAGGGCCACCATTTTGTTGTTTACAAGTTATACTTAATCTCTTTTGTCCAAGATCCCTAGGCCGGATACTTCCGGACATTCAGGAAATTCCCACGCCATCTCCTATAGTAGACGTCTACCACGCTCAGTTATGGGTTTAGTTTTCCTAACCATTTTGTCCCCTTATTGGTCAAACCTACCAGCCCATTCGTTTATATTCATATCGCACAGAGAATTTAAACTATGGGCCAATCAGGGGCTGACAAATCATATCCCATAATAGAAGTCACTGTTAAGACCAGTGCCTGCGCGCGTGTCAGCAAGCTTGTATAGACTTCAATCAGGAGCTTTGAGAGACAAGACTGAATAGTTAATTAAGGTCCCGCAGCTTCGGCTGTTTGCCAAGGTCGACGTTCGGCAGGTGTTGGGGTCCACTTGTTTCAATGCGGGCGGGCCGGGTGATTGTTAATTTGTAAATATTGTAAATATTGTGATTGTAAATAGTCCTACGTAATTGGCTTGGGTTCGGGGTGTTCTTGTACATAGTTATCACAGAAATTTTGTTTGCTAGCGCAATGTACAGAATTCTGTAAATAGTTCACAGTTGTTTTTTTGTCCGGTCAGGTTTAAGCTCTCCTTTGTTTCTTCGTGCCCGTTTCTACGTACGTAAAAAGCAACAAAAACCTCCGTACATAATGTGAACTTCAATCATCACCGACGCACCGGCCTATTTGATTCAAGTTGATTCTTTTCTTCTGAAAACCAGTCATCCGCCGAATAAATCGTCTAAAATCAGAACCAGTCTTGTAAATATTCCTTTTATTTAGTGTGCATTTTTCAGTGCATTTTTCAACGGTGCTCACCGCTCTGGTCCCAGCCAACTGGGTCCCGTACTCTTTGTTACATAGCATGCTGGTATTACAGGTTGTGCCACGCCATAGCTTTAAAGGTAATAACAATGGATGAGCGCCAGCGAAAGTGCCACTTTTTCTCCAATTTCATCCGAAACTTTGCTTTCGAGACCGCCGTTGAACAATTTAGTTAAAGGCAATAGGCAGTTGCCCCAAAATTTTCTTTGAAAAATCAGCAAACTCTTGCAATCTCCCCTTATTGCATTACAAGCAACTCTGAAGACGTTTTGAACATAACTATTATAATAAAATACCTAAAATAATAGGTAAAGCAAGGAGGAATTTTCGTGAATTTCACAATTCACTAACAAATATATTGTCACATGATCAAAATTTGCCATTCATGAACTAGAGTGTCAGGGCATACTCACTCTGATTGGGGTGACTGCCTACTGCCTTTAAGTTAAATTACATTCAACCGCTGAACTCCATGGTTCAACGAATCAAACTTAACTCGATTCAGAACATACGGTATTCATTAGTATACTAACTAGTTATAGGAGACCACACTGTGGTAAAAACCTGCAAGGGCATTATGAGTTACATCTACGTTTACGAATGATTCCAATTTTATTTAACGTTTGCGTACAGTTAACTTATAATCCAAGAACTTCATTTTGTAATTTTAATGATTGAACTTGATTAATACATATCGGTACCACATAAAGAGGTACCGTAGACAATTAAATGGATAGAGTTGGGGCACCTTTTACACCCATGTAATCCCTCCTGTGGCAACGCAACTATGTCCAGGATAAAATGGTCAGTACACAATGGACTGAGAGAAACTGGAGGAAACTTAAACAGTTAAAGTTAAATATTTTTGCTTTGGTTTTCCGTCCGTTATTGTCTGCTACCTGCAGGTAATTTTTCAATACCAATTTCATACCAGTGGCATATCATTATTTTTCATGTCACCATTTTACATCATGGTATTTCCACACCGGCGCCCTTTCAATGAAAGTGACGTTAATTGTTCTTTTGTTTTGTTGTTTGCAGGCGTACCTACAATGCACACACGCATAATGACCCTTTACCACGAAGCTGGCACCCACACACTACATACATCTGTCAACTTGGCATGTAAACGCCTGACTATCGGAAGTAGTGATTTGCCCTCATACTTTAAAATTTAAACTGAATAATCCTCCCACCGCCCACAGCGGTATTTTCCTCAATTCGTCGAATACTTGTTTAAATATTTATTATACCTTTAAACAGTATGGTATCTTACACCACGCCTAATCTCTCGACAAGTAAAACTGTTTAATTGTAAAAGGAAATTGAATGACGTTTTATGTGGGCTAATGCTTTTGTTATATAATCTTTGTCATTTGACGACCATTTTCAAAATTGAGATGGATTAATGTGACTGGGTGGCAGGAAACTCCCGGTAACGGAAAACAGTTCAGTTTTCTATGTGGATAATTTCAAAACGTGGGTGCGTTCGTACTCAAAATGGCAAGCTTTATAGGCCTACAAGGCGGGGAGGGGGGGGGGGGCTGGGGGGGGGCTGGGGGATCGAGCTTCTGTTCAGTTGGAAAATGCACATGCAACTATAGAGGTGTTTCACTGACATCATGTGGTCTCGCGTTTCTTTGGTTTTTGGACATTTTTTGGACATACGTTCATTTTGTCACACAGTCACAGTAGTATCTATGGTCATGCCTTTGTGCTGTAAATACGCTTACTGCGCGTATGTTGTTCCCGGCACTGCCCAGCAATCTGGATAGCATGACGTCACATGAAATACCTCTATAAAGATTTAGGCTACTGAAAAGGGGGGGGGGGGCTCTCTTTGTGATAACATTAAAGGAACCTTCAAGCGCAGAATTAAGGCATGAATTCTAATATGGGAAAGGGTTTGGGTCCTCTCCCAGGAAAATTGTGAAATTGTTTCTATTTGATTTAATCTCTTGGCATTTGGGAATCAAAATAACTACACAAAGAAAGATGTTTTATTCTATCGTGCATTATTATAGGCAGTGCTACCACTTTGCAATTTTGGCATCGGCTGGGCAGTCTGGGCTAGTATAATTATGAATCCGTCCTGCTGTCAACTTGTGGCCAAGACGCGGTGGACTGGGAGGACCTCCTCTAGAAAAAGTTCGAAATTAAGTAGTTTTAGAAGCGATTTTCTGGCATTAAACAAGGAAGAAAATACACAAACTTTGTAGTGTAGCTTTGGAGAATGTCTCAAAAACGGCTGTGACAAAAAGGGAGGCTGCAAAGCCCCACTGTATCAAGAAATAGAATATGAAATCAGCAAACTAGATGATCTGTCGGGCGGACTGACCCTTAATGAGGATAACATGCATTCCATTGTAAAAACCTGTCTGCCCGAAGAGTTCAATGGGCAAATCTAGACCCCGAGTTGCCAAGTTTACCGCGTATTTTGCAATAAGTACCACAGAGGAACTAAGCCAAGGGGCGCGGGTTGAGAATAAAATTTCCGAAATAAACAGAAGGCTACTTAATGTCTCTATGTTATAGGGAAGGAGCTGCTTATCACTATTCAGGCTATTTGATTTCAAATTACAGTATGAAAGAAATCAGACGAATGTTCCCGCTATAAACGGTGCAAATTTTTGTGATCGTTTGAACCCTCTGTATTCCACTCTGCAGAGAAAAACGTGGGAAAATGAGATTTTAAGGGTGGACCCGCTTTTAGCCTGATGAATTAGCCATAGCATAAAATATGTAGTCCAATATTTTAGGAGGACACAACTTTCTCATGGGGTACTAAACATGTGGCCCCTACCCCGTTCCGCACCAGCTAGGTGACTGTGCTCGGCAGCAAAGGTTATTCGGTCAGTGAATTACGCAGCTCGCAGACATTCTTCAGTCAGGGAACTGGTTAGAGTGGCAGTTCCCTGCTTCAATTCAGTATCTTAGCATTAACACCAGAACACAGGCCGTGTGGTACCATGCATGGGCGTCCGCAGAAAAAAATCAGGGAGGGGCAAAACTTTTTGCAAAAATTTTGTGGGGGGGGGGGAAAGCTCCTCGTAAGCATGGGTTGGCGCGGAGCGCAAGAAAATTTTGGCCCCCAAAAGCCTCCCACATCGCTGGAAATGGCACTTTTAAAGCCTATCTACTGCATATAGATAGGGGTAACACTGAGTGAACTGTGAAAAAATGTTGATGTTAATTTTTCTTCGTTTTTTCTTTATTTTTTCTTCGTTTTTTTTTCAAATTTTTGATCTTCCAGGGGAGGGCAAGTGCCCCCCCTTGACCCTACCTGTGGACGCCCATGGTACCATGGGCGGCTCTAGGGAATTTTGTTTGGGGGGGGGGGATTCAGATCCGAACCCAGGGAGGTTCGGACCCTCGCAATATCAATGATCCGCGTCGTATTGTACAGTAATTGTATATTTATTATTTTGCATTTTAGTGATATCCCATACAGCTTTCAAAGCTCTTTAGGAACCACTCAGGCAGTCAGTCGCGATGTACTATCTTTAAAAATACAATCATAACAGGCAACTTTTACTCCATAGGAGTAAGAGGAAACAAGCAAAGCGGGTTGGTCCATTTCAATAAAACAAGACAGCCTAAATTATACCAGGGAGATCTTATCACCTCCCTGATTATACACAAAACCGAGATTATAGTTTAACATATTTCATGACAAGGACACTTGAGCTCAAATAGGACCCTACACCGGCCAATTTGATCGTGGATAAACACCAGCAAAATTCAGAGGGTAGCGAGACAGGAGCATACTAATCTCTCCCAATCCTGATCCCGCAACCTCCATATATCGTCCCCATGCGACGGACGGATTGTACGTATACCCAGTCCTGAGTCACTTCCTCAAAGGCTGGAAGGAATACACGACAGAATCCTTGTTCGACACCGTACTGTTTGATATTTGCTCGATCGTCAAACTGACTCAAAGAAGGCCTGGATCGGCAGGATAACTTTCTATGTCTTACAACCAGACACCGCGTCACGGCGAACAGCCATGCCGAACGCCGAACAAGCAGTTTCTGGGCCCCAGAAAATTTCCCTAGGAGCTACCACCTGGATTTGATAAGGGGAACTCTCGAATGCAAAGCAGTACACTCAAGTTCCAAGTCAGCCCCACCCTTAAAAAATTGATGTTTCTTTCATTGTGTCACAATACGTTTCACCTTTGCCAAGGGGCCATAAAAATGTGAATTTTCAGGATTGTTTTCTTAAGATAGCGAAAATTTTGAACATAAAGACACCTCAAAACTATGAAATAATAGCACTTTTTGGATCTCAGCACCTTCCGAAACGATTTTTTTCAAAAAGAAAGTTGGGAGAATGCCCCTAGGCTGAGAACGGTAAATCATTACCTCTTCAAAAAGGAGGTCATCCAGAAGTCTCACAACAGCTTTGATCAACTTCATAGTGTTCATTAACAAACAACCCCCCCCCCCCCAAAAAAAAAAGCAAACGGCAGTTTAAAACATTCTCGGTTCAAACTTCAGGCAAAACAGGCCCCTTCGCGTTTTTCTATGTACTACTTCTACTGTATTAAATTGAACCGACTGACTGGGTATGCCTTCAGAAGTTTTTCAGCCAATTCAAGTTTCATCAAACACCGATATAACTCCGAATTCAAAATTCATCGCGGTTTACATTAATCCCCATACGCCGGACACCGGCTTTAGAAGACTAAGCGTGCAAGCAATAAGCTACTTAGTTCGTGATCATAGGTGGTTAAGGCGTCAGTGATTTTGCCAAATAAACGTTTTCCTGTTCACCTTTTTTGGGAAGTTAAATTTTTTGACACCGTGAAAACACAAAATGTTATAGAGCAACTTACAACTCATGGCACTGCGTTTCTGGCAATGTACTTAGGCTAAGGCATTTTAGCAAAAGAAATTTCCTAGTAATCTACGTACCCGGTGATGAGACAGTATACATTAGTTTATCATTTTTTTCTTTATCATAAACTAGAATATCCCAAAGTGAAAAGCTTCATACGAGCCTGAAAATAAATTGAAAGCACGACGCCTTGAATGCTATTAATTCACATGACTAGTGGGTCAATGACCCTGTAAACCTAAACTGAATCTTGAAGTTATCACGAAATACATACTTGACAACAACCGATAAATTAACAACTTTATAAATAATACATGCCATTTGTGAGATGGAAGGGATGATATCGTCCAGATTTGGAAACACTTTTCATTTGCACCATCTCGTATAACACTTCTTTTTTCTTTTGAAGATTAAAGGCTAGGCTTTACACGGGGGAGGGGGGCAAATGTCCCCCTCCGGTGCCCCTGTGGCAAGCCGCTAATGGGTGGTACCAAGTCTGCTCCGCGACATACCATGCATGGAGTTGCACTGGTATGCTGAGTACAGGGAGCTGTTACTCGGAACAGCTCCCTGCTGAGTGCGAGAGTTGCACAATCATGAGAGAGTACCTTGCAGAGTGGACTTCCATATTACATCATGGGCGTCACCAAGGGGGGGGGGGTCGGGGTGTGCAAACGACCCCCTTTGAGCTATTCACAGAAACGTTTAAAGGATATACCAAATATTGAAATGGGTTTCTTCTGCCATTGCAAAGTATAAATTTCTTTTAATATGCTGAATGGTTAATTTCGCTGCAATTACAGATTGATTACTCTGCATACATATCAAAGCGAATCATGGGTCAATCATTATTCTAAATCTCAACCAATTTCTTCTGTTCTTCCTCCAATTTTTGCTCGGCTTTTTCAATTTTTACCTTTCCATTACCTATTTTAATGGAATAAATGTACATGGACAGTATTTCCTAGGTCTTGAAGGACATAGGTTGAAAGTAAAAAACAAAGTAAATTGGTAAAATCACGTTGTGCACAAACTTACTGTTCTGTTCTATAGAGCCTGATAACTTAAGCAGTTAAGAGACGCTATTCATTGCGGATATGAACGGTTTTCTTAAATTTTATTACATTGCAGAGTTCAATTTGCTTAAAGGCAGACAGTCATCACCCCAAAGTATATTTTTAGTGTATGTATATCAAAATTCTCAGTTGGTGACTGCTCTTTGATTGACATCAAAGTTTGAAAATTTGAAAGATGCAGAGTAGCTCACATTCCACACAAGGCAGAGAGAGTACTTTTATTACATTTTATAGCCTTGTATGCTCACCAGGACATGGCCTTAAGCAATAAAACAGGTTTATTCTTGCACAAGGAAGAGCCTCATACAGTTATGGGAGGAGCTAGAAGATGCATAGTTGGGAGAATTGGAACTGTCTGGGATCATCAAAATTCCCCTTTAAAGCTTTTCTACAATTTGTTACTTGAGGTTAGCTATATTTTTACCTCCTTAATCTTGAATATTCATGGCATTATGTTCCACTAACTTCAGAGGGTTTTTGTCCAGGGAATCCTTTGCCTCTGGATCCTACCAGTTAGGTCCCTCGACCGAGCCCATCATGGATCCCATGATAGGCCCCCAACTTTAAACCGGAAATCGTTCTCAGTCTGGTGTGGCCATTGTCATTTTAAGACTTGAAAGCTTTTTCTTTGATCCCCATTCATGGGTTCACTTTTTACTCTTACATGGAATCATATTTTTGGCATCGTCAAACTAGCAAAATTGACGATCATTTCACCGCATTATAGACTTTTGAAATGTCTAACTCCTCAGAGCTTCCAGGGGCCCTTAAGCGGGCTCCTGGACCCCACGCCGTATTGATCGCGCTATACGCGCTAGCGGCATTGCCGCTAACTTGAACGCGGCGATAACTTCCTTCTTCACACAAAATACGACCCCCCTTTTAAAATGTCTGGTGACGCCTATGTACATCCAACTTCCGATCGTGGTTACCAATAACACAACGGCAAGAGCCAGAGCTGCTACGCAGGCGGCCACATTGCCATGCGAGCCAAATATTGCATAATAACTTTATGTAACATTAATAATACCACACGCGTACGAGAACTGTGAGAGCAGAGTCCGGAGTCTACAAGTTACACAGTGCACCTATATCAGAGCGAGCTGAGTGCTACCTAAAAACACCCTAAAACGACACTGTACAGTGTAAAAATCAAAAAAGAGTGTAAAGAGAGAAGTGGGTCTACGTCAGTTTCTTTGTTAAAAAGAAACGTTGGACATCGAACTAAGCCTAGGTGAGAATGCAAATTTTAAGTCAATTTTATCGATCTTAAGTTCGTGAAACTGGTATCACCGTGATGAAGTCACATAGGCTGCCACGAAGTACGAACAACGATGTAGCCTAGGCCTAAAGCTTAAAGTTTAATTGAACAAATTAAATTGAACAAGAGGTGGGGTGTGGTTGGTGGCATGAATGAGTGCGTTTCTCCAGCATTTTTGTCACCCAGCATGTCGGGAGAGATGTTTCAGCTATCAGGCTGTAGCATATCCCTGCATCCTACTCTCAAGGTCTCAGGATCGTTCAACTCACTTTACTGATGAGCCCTGCCAGTACCTGAGTCTGAGAAGCTAGGTTGAGAAGATGTCATTGTGGCACATAACAATTTAGCCTACAGCCTAGCCTAGGCCTAAATAAACAGTGAAATTAGGTCTAACTACAGTACAAGGCGCATTATGAAGACCAGGGTATGCAGAATTCAACCATACAATGTGTTCGCAAAAGTGGAAGTTGGTGTAGTGTGGCATGGGGTGCTTGTTGCATGACAACAGAGGCATACAGTAGGCCTAATTATGTGGCATAAGGCATAAGAACATTCAAGTATGGCATGCAGTCAAGCTTGCTGGGAGTCAGACCTGTAGCCAGACAAGGTACTGAATGGGGATGAGCCCCTCCCCACCCTCTTAGCGACCAGTTTGCCAGGAGTAACAGCCTTGGGATAAAACAGCAGGCTTTGATCCAAAATCAGAGCCCACAAGTGAAGATTGATTTTAAATGATTGGGTCAAATGTACAGTAGGGTGTTGGTTGGTAGTAAAGTGTTGGTAATGTACAGTAGGTGATTAAATATTGTAGGGTGATTAAATATTGTAGGGTGAGTAAATATTGTAGGGTGAGTAAATATTGTAGGGTCAGTTGGGATTTGGTTACATTACTTAACTTCAAAAGTAGATTGTCAGTTGGCATCAAATAATTAGTCCCTGTAATGCAGTATTCAGTATTTACAGTGATAGAGCACCAGGAGCTAATTTGATCTAGTCATGGACTTAACTTGGAATCTCACTGATTAGTTGGTGCAGTGAGATTTGAAGTGTGTCTGGAAAGAAACTTATTCTACTAATTTAGTTATGGAAAAGTGCATTGACTACTTTGGCATCAATTGACTGTCTAAGATGTACAGTTGTAATGTTTAGATGCATCAGTAGTGTTGAAATTTCTGGTCAGTATGTACTAAGTCTACATTAATGTGTTTCTGTTCTTGCTGCAAAGCTTTATAACAAGACATTTTTACTGAAGAACAGGTAATTGAATGCATCTTAGGCAAGGATACTATGTCTAGTTCTTACCATACACTTTGTTCCCAGACTTAGGCATAGGCTACCTACAGCTGTTTTTGATGAGTTTCATCTGACTCATTACTGTGGGTCGGCCTGCATGAGCATGCAACATTTGTGAATTTGTTGCTGCAGTGATTGTTGCCATATATGCGTGTATGCTCATATATGAACCTAGCCATAATATTTGACTAGAGTGGCAATATGTTCGGTTTTTTGCTGGATTGTCCAGCTTTTTGGCAGCCTGTCCTCTGGTGTTACTCGACACTGAATGTTGATTTGTACTCCGTTTGAAGATCTGTGAGGTCACAATGACAAATCTTGCAAATTTGGAATGGAAATGTCAATCAGGAATAATTCTATTCCTATCACGTATTCTATTTCAACACGAAAAAAAAAAGAGAAAACTGTATATATCTCAAAATATAGGCGGTACTCATCAGTGACATACGCAGAAGGCCATACTATAATCCTAAATGCACAGTCAGTTTGACCATTATAATGAGTACGACGTTTAGCCTGGTGGACATGTAATTAATCTGCATCCGTGCAGGGAGGTGGTATAAGCTAATAACACGCCCAGATCTGTGTTCACAAAGCTGGTGTGTAGCATTGACTAAACATGGTTGACTTAACATGGATGAAGATGGTCATGTCCTCCTTTTTGGAAATTTGGAAACAGTCACCCTACATTTGACTGTGTCATGATAATTGAAAAACACTGTTTTATTTAGCATGCATGGTGTATGGGCTCAACAACATTTAACAGCTTGGTAAAATGTTGAAGTATAATTCAGGATTGCTTGCATTTAATTGGTTTTTCGACATGTTTAAGACAGGAGTATTCTTAAGCTAAAGATTTCTTGAACATGGGCAGGATCCATACATATCACAGATTGAGGAGTATATGAGAACTGGAAATGACCTGAACCAGTCAAACTTTTTGAAAACAAGGTAGCCCACTTTTATAGTGGCAGATACTGCTGACCTAGCACTGGAAGCCACAAAGTAGCCCATAGTCAGCAGACTACCTATTAGTACCAATAGACACTTTGTATCTATAAGTTTTGCCAAATTGATGTCATGTTAAGTTGCCAACCTTGAAGTTTGAATGCAAAAATGAACTCTTCTCATTTTCAGCTTGCAGGCATTACAGAACCAGCTAGCACAATATCCTTCATTACAATACCCTTGAAGTGTAATAAACCATTATGGCAGCTGCAGTTCAGGCTAGATCTGTGAGGGCACTGTATAGAAGGATTTTGACTCTACATAAAAGGCTTCCAATCGAGATGAAAGCCATTGGTGATGAATATGCAAAAGCAGAGTTTCGAAGACACAAAAAGGTGGGACCAGAAGAGGCAGCAAACTTTGTGAGAGAATGGACAGTAAGTTGTACGATAGGGCACATGATCAAATTTTGAAATTTTTTTTTTTTAAAACTACTTAAATAGGTAGCATTACAGGTTACTCTCGCTAAGACCAAGTGAAAACAGATTGACATTGAAGGTCCTGATGTGCCTTGCAGTGATATGTCATCAATAGTTAATATGTAGTCAACTAGGTCAAAATGTGAATGTGAAAGTGCTTATATCATCTCATGACAGTGTGCCCAAATTTATTGTAAGTGTAAACCCCTACCACCCACACCTTCAGGGGCAAAGCTAAACTGCTGCTAGTGGGGGTGCATCACTCCCCCTCGTACAAGTTCTGCAGCATTGCCACAACTCCATTGGCTTTTGGAGAATCCAGCTATTAATTGCCTGCCAAATTTAAGAGATGATCCAATATCGAAACCAGGTGCGTCACACATTCTCCCTAGTCATAGATGTTTTGTAGAATTATTATACGAACTGCCCTTTGAAGAAAACTTTCGCAACTCCAGTTTTAAAGACCCTTGATAGGAAGAATTAGCATTTCATTGTGAACAGTGTGTTTTTATTACCCATAAACTATTCTGCCTACATGGCCTTTGCAGTCTAAAATTCACCAAGACAAGTCACCCATGCAGTAATGCCCTTTTCCCCCTTTTTTCTGTCGCAGAATTATGCCGATATGATTGAGATACAGACAAGCAGAGATCAACCATCCAGTGATATCGGTGCCCCCCTAAACCATGACAGTTTGGAGGATTTCAGAGAAGAACAGTTAGGTCAGCTTCTGGAGCTTCATAAAGAAACATCAAAGCCTTCAACATTTCCACATGAGGATAACACATGACATTGGCTGCAGCTGATTCAGTTATGCTAGAGTGGATGGAGGAGCATAGTCATGATGATCCAGAGAAAGCCCATGGTGGGGCTAGATCTTCATTCTTGTCTGACCTACGGCTGTTTATTGCAGAGACATTGAGGGCGGTATATTACAGAGACACTGAGGGCAGTATATAACAGAGACAGCTCCAATGTATTCATGTCTTGAAGAAATGGAAAGAAACTTTTGTTCATGAGGCATTAGGTCTGTGGGAAAGGGTTTATGTTCATTTGCCTTCATTTTTGTGCCCATTTATGTTATTCACAAATTGTTCTGTTTAAAGAACGGGTTTAAGCAAAAATTAAGTTTTGACTCGTTGCCATTCTGATGCAGTTTGCATTAAAGTCTCATGTGTGGTTCTTGAAATATCAGCAGATCTTTGAAGGTCCCATATCTTTTATCCAATGTGAATTAGAAGCAACGACAGGTGATTGCATAGCCTCACATTATAAGTCAATGCTGTAGGCCTAGTGTTGTCCTTAAAGTTGGCTCTTTATTTTCTTCTCCATTATCCTATGCTTAGAGAATGCTTGGATGCTTGGGAGTTTAACAAACTTCTCAGTCTCTATGGAGAAATTGAATTAAGGGAGAAGGCTAACGCAGTGTATCACCAGATAGTATGGGTACTTCCGTTGTATGGCAAAAAGCCGCACGATTTTTGTGTCACCACACATACATTGTGCATTCAGCTTTAAAGTTAAATGTCATTTGATTCATTTTTCAAAAGATTGGAAGCAATTTACACAATAGTTATGGTGCTTAAATGCTAAGTTGTACTCCTGACTTAGAAAATTTGTAGTCCCCAACTGGGGCAAGAGCAACCTGTCCATATTATGTAATGTCTGTATACCTGCTAGGGCTTTCTTGCCTCACAAACATAGCAGGTTGATGAGTGGCTTCAGTGCAGGTTGCAGGATATCATTCTACCTGACTTCAAAATCTATGGGGTAAACTCATATCCCCATTTCAAAGTCAAAACAGTAGATTAAAAAACAAAGAAAACTAAGTATTGCTCCTTAGTGTGAGGAGGTGACATCGTTCAAGCTTGCTTCAAGTTCTCTGTGGGTAACAAAAGTACTACCTTCGTCTACTGGTACCTGAATAACCACACATACCTGTAGGAACTTATTGGAAGTTTCAAAAGAACTCTACCATGTAGTTCCTCTTCCACATTTATCAAAACTAGATGCTATGTGTAAACCCTTATTTTAATGAAATTCTTAAGTAGTCCCTTGTATGTATTGCTGGGCCAGGATGACATTCTTCCATCTGTCTTGTTTATGTGTGTATTTTCAAAAGTGCAATCGATTTGTTCCAAATGGTCATTATGTCAGCAGTAAATACTTGTGAACTAATATGGAAACACTATCATACACAATTCACGAAGAATAATTTACTCTAGCAAATTATGATTTTGATCGTTTGATGGTGGGGGCAGGGATGATGGTGGGCTGGGTTGACAAATGTGGATGTAACTACCTTGTTTGACTTCATTCAAGAAAATTATGCAATTTATATTGAATTGGAAATAAATACTGAGATTGTCTTTATCCATCCATTTATTATAAGGGAGATATCACAGTCCCTGCAGTATTTGACAAACTATATAATTCAGTTCATATTTTTTCTCCAATGATGTTGCAGTGTTAAGCAGCTATAACAAAAATGTTGAAAAACTGCATACATGGTGAGCACTAGACACCTGCCATCACATGTTGTGACCAACTTAGATAATAAATATATAAAAAATAATCTGGATGCTTATTTTTGACAAAAACAACAGAATTAAGGAGCCAAAATGGGGAAATTCTTATTTATTACAAAAAACTTACTGCCAGTCCACTGGCTTGCTGTGGACTCATTTAGAAATGTGTGTACATTGTTCTCTTCCCATCATGAGTATATGGGGACTGCACCACCAGCAGAGTTGCAAGAAGGCACTCCCACCATGTGACTCTAGTCAATCCATTGAGTCTGAGTATTATTTTATTGGTGATGTGAAGGGAAGGGGGGGGGGGCAGTTTGGGAGACTGAGTGAATGAGTGAGTGTGAGGAGTCAGGTAAGTTTTGAAGGCTACAGATTAAAGTCCATGACTTTTTACAGCATTGACCACCATCGTATTTGTCGTGTTTGAAATGCACTGGATAACATATATTGTGGTGCCAATATTTATTCAGGCTAATAATTATGTTTACATGATAAGACCACCAAGTGATTGATAAAGTAGCATCTGGTTATTGTAACTGTAAGGTCTGATAGCAGATTGGACTGTCCAGGAAAAAAAAAACTTGGATATCGGGCCACCTTCATCAAGTTGAGTGTACAGATATTTATGAAAAATGTACAAAAAGTGTGGAGAAGCATGGAAAAGTCAGTTATGGGTAATGATTTAAACCAGTCTTGGTACAAATTTAAATGCTTTTTCATTTCTAATGGAAGAAAGAATGAAGAAAATGTATGTTATTTTAATAATTTTTGTATTCTTTCATCTTCAGATGCAAATCAGGGTCATGCTGCTTTGCAGCTAAAATATATTATTCTGAATATTAAATTATACTGTGCTATCTTATCTTTATTAAATTTTGATACTTTACTGTAAACCAGAGATTCCAAATTCAGTATCGTCAGAAATGTTTCCCCAGTTGCAAAGATGAAACATTGGGGGTCTGACAATGGATGGAAAATACCAGGACTGTGGGGAATTCAATGCAGGGAAATTTTGGAATTTGGAAGGAAATTTGGCTGGTTTTGTACATGGACACAAGTAAAATGTTAAACTTGTGGGAAATTTGATTTGCTTGCGAGGAGATGAACATATTTTCCAGCCCTGGGTCTTACCCCATCAGTTTCATCAAGCCATAAACCCTATTTTGGACAGAGCAGTTGCATTAGTATTTGACATCATACTGTAGTTCAACTGTGGGACAACTTGGTGAGATCTTCCTTTGCAGGTGTGAGTTGAAATCTTCTGTCTCTATGGTAAAGGATAATTGCACTTAGGTTGACACCTGTAGGCAGCACCTGGTGGGAACAAATTGACTTCCCTTTTTACAGTAATTATGGGGCTTACTTCAAGCTTAATTACTCTGGGGAATATTAATTTTTTATTGCATGTCATAACGACTGACAGTTAAACAAATATGTGGGCCCACCTCTTTCTATATAGATGTCTCAATTTTTCCAATCCCCATTTGGCACCATAGGGACGTGACAATATGATTCTATATGCAAGGTAAATTTGAACCACAACCTTACTTGAAAAAAAAAAATGCCAGGCATTATAGCTAGTGCCAAGCACCATCAACTGGCATTAATCAGCACTGGCACATTCCTGGATAATAGATTTGTAAAATATTTAAGATTTGCATTACATTGGCCAACAGTGACTCAAGATATCATTCTCCACGAACAGCCAACATGTCTTACTTAACATCTCAAAGGAAGACTTGAAAACTTCATGTTTTCTCTAATTTTAAATTTCTCTTCCCTGTAGCATTTCACATCACCACTTAGTCAAAACAGCCAACATATCCATAATCTCAACAGAGCACTGAAAGACCAATGACACCCTCATCCATTTTCCAGTTTTTCTAGCAACAATTCTGTAACCATAGAAACCACCCTAGGGTCAGTCACACATTGAGTAAGAACATCTAAAATGCCTTGAGGTTCTTCAGAGATGTTATCCTGTTCAGCACTGGGCGACATGGCCATTCCAGTTTCAATTATTTCATTAATGGATGTACAAGGAATTTTAGTCACTTTAAATTCAGTATCCACTTCTTCAGCTCCCTCCAGTCTGTTTTGTTCCGTAATTCTCTCCCTACTCAGGGAGCCATCTGCCTTCCTCTTTTGAGCAGAAGCAATCTGTGATGCTTGTTTACAAGCTCTTCCCTCACTACTTGAGAGCGATGGTAATGATTCTGTTTTAGATGTTCTCTCCTCTTCTATTAAAAATTCTTTTCCAGTTTCACAATTTGCAGTTCTGTATTTCCTCTTTTGGGAAAGTTGCTGATATACTTTTAAGGATGTTTCGAGATACATGAGATTTGTTCTATGACTGGTTAACTCCTGTGGAGAAAATGAAAGTAAATTACTATTTACATTTCCTAAATTCAGTCTCCCAATGAAGCTAGATCTTATCTTTAGATGGAAAATTTAGTGAGAAACAACCTAAAAAGTATCTACTGTACATCAGACAAAAACTATACTTAATGGCCATCATATTAAGTGATAAACCAAAACCACACACCTTAGACTGGAATAGATCTAAGACAGAATACAAGACAGAACTACTGCAAAACCATATTTTTGAATCCCTGACACTCTTTAAATCACTGAGTAAACTTAAACACCCCCCCCCCACCCCCGAATTTTGTTTATATGTAGATTGCAATGATGATGCAAAGACTTGTGCATTCCTGAATTACTTTGAGCCTGCATAAGTTGAATTTCATTTAAATTTTGAACTATTACTGAACAGTACATAGAAAACCTAACTTAGAACAATGAGACTGTATTACTAGGAATACCTCAGTGGGATTCAACCATTGTGGAAGAACGTCGTTGTCATCAGGTTGAAGTAAACGAAACACCAACATTCTTGTCACTGCTTCATGTACACGACTTAGATGATCACTTTCCTAAGAAGTATTTCAGAAAACAACAAGCATTTAGATGGACAATGATTTGACATTAAATGCCTGCTTTCACTTGAAAGGCAGTTTTACAGTGCATACAGGAAAAAGATGTGACATGTTCAAAGCTTTTTCAATGATAGTATACTAGTATTGTTGCCACCTTTTGATCTGTTGTGGACTGTTACATCTCTACACTGTAGGGACTAAAGCTTCATAAGGAGCAGGTTAGTTTCCCTGTCTGTGAAGAAAGGTCCAACTGTGCATATAATTCTACTCTGCTAGTGCAACAATACACTACATTAACTGACACTCCATTTGGAGTACTACAGTGTATGTGTCAATTAAAGATGAGAAAATGCTTGTTGGTAGTACCTACAGTTCTACAGTTTAACATATCTGTCAATTCACAGATTTTGAAGAGGATTGAACGTCAGACTTTTCAAAGAATTAAGCATAATTTAACAGAAAATACTGTACAGCAAAACCTAAGGAAACAACCACACACATAGAACAATATTTTTTTTTTTATATAAGACAGTAACAATTTTAGTACAAACTACTTTACTCTAATAAGGGACAGCATGTTTGTTAATGATCCAGCTCAATTTCACTAACAGAAAATGACATAATGGCAACACATAACTACCAGTTTGACTTAAAATATTACAAAAGTTGTAAACCTCTGTTTCTGACAATTTTTTCACAACTCACCAGGTCCACCCAACAATTGATACTGATGCTAGTTTCCTCACATTCCACAAAATGCCACCAGTGTTTAGGAACATACAGTACATCCCCTGGTTTCAGCACCACACAAAAAGGGGTTGATTCTTGGAACTTGGGATGCTTGGTCAAGTCCGGGTTTGTGATGTTTACTTCACTAAAGACACTGGATTCTTCAAATGGAATGCGGGTGGGATACAAACAAGCTGTCTGCTCTGGGGGAAAAAGGTACCACTTCTTCCTGAAAAGAAACATTTTTAGCATTAGAAAAAAGGTAAATTGTAACTTTCTAAATATATATACTGTCTTATCATCAAAATAGTAACGATTGCAAACACAAATTTTTTTGTCCAATGTAATTGCTGCATATTTAAAAGCGCTGTAGGACTGGAATCAAGGACTTGTCCTTGAATTACACTCTAGTTACAGTTTAAAGGACTTGAACCCACTCGGGGAACCTCAGCAAAAGACTCTCAATTGCACCTATTCTTGAGCAACTTCTTTTCCTCTGGCCAAGTGTAACAAACCGTATGATTGACCAGGACTACACGACACTGTTTTCGCCTTGTGGTTCATGTTTCGATGGAGAAGACTGAATTAGAAAAGACAGAAACTGCAGGCGATATCAATTTTAACCAACTTCTGTTTTATTTCCAATTAGGATTAACTCTGCTAGATTTAATGCACTGAATCAAGAGATGTTATAACAAAGTCATATCACATCCAAGACAATTGTCATGTTCAACCTTCCTCACCAATTACCAAGTGCAAACTGAAATTATCAAATTTATATCTTTAAATCACTCTTCCACATATCTGAATCAACACACACAATATCCGTGTCAGAGCGCACATTTAATAATTGATGCGCAGGCCTTCATTGTTACACAACTATTACATAATCAGAAATTAAGTAACAACTGTTACACCAAGTGAAAGAACATATGTAGTCGGCTCAATCTGAGTAAGCATATCCCAGGTCTACTACTCTGGTGTGGGTCTTCTTAATGATGTAATAATATAAAACAAATTCTTACCTTCCCTGAATCTGAGCAACAATGTTGAAACCATATGAATCCTGGTGACATACTGTATGTGCACCTATTGATCCAATCCACACAGTACTTTGTTCTCCACTCAAGTCTTTAAGTCCCAGAGATTCCCATGGAACATCCTTAACCAATGACAGAAGAAAAAGAAGATAGACAGAAAGAGAAAGAAGAAAAATAACTGTTTGAAGAGATATTTCAACAAGCATGCAAAGCAGCAGTATGACTATATGCTTTTTGCATGGAAGTGAAAAACTGCTATAATCCTGCAGACCACAACCAAATGATACATGTACAGGGATGTCACTACGCCGAGCAGCTGGACAGCCCCACCCGGGACTTGTGAATTGCGCCTGCCACTTATGTTAAAATAAACACATTCCATCCAGCACTTTTTCCCAATAATGGTACTATAATTTTATGATTTTTGAAAGAAATTTGGATGTAATATTAGTCTCAGAATGAGACAGCCAATTGGAGCATTAATTTAGAGTGTAGAAAAATACCCAAACCTTCTCTAAATCCCAGGTTGGTGATCATTAAAAGGGTCACAGTAGGGAATTACGCGGCACTAAGCTTGGCCTGGTGACAACCCTGTACATGTACATACAGTACATTGAAAATATTGAAAGTTTCTACTAATATGGCCTTTACCTCCTTTGTCTCCCCACCTATTTTTATCAATAGCAAATACATTAGGAACCATTGCTACAATTTCAAGATGGCCTGACTGCTGCAAAATAGCACAGCATCTGCTATCTACTGTATTTGTTAATGATAATGTGGTATATAAGGCCCATAAATAAAAACTGTCACAATACCATACTGTATGACTTCTTTTCTAGGTTCCATTATTTCTGGAAATTTCTGTTGATCTATGTATGCATTAATACAAGTCTTACATGTATATTCTACAACAAACCTTATAGACATCTGGCTGATTCTGAAATAAATCCTTCATATACTTATAGTCTGCATAACACCAGAAATGATCACGGTGAAATTTGTTCAAAGGGTTATCTTGTGAAGCAACAGTATTTTGACACCACTCTTCAAAATTCTTCAATGTGGCTTCTTCATAGGCACAACTGCCTTCCCAAAGAACTGTACCTGGAAATAAATAAAAGGCAGAATGCAAAAATGCATTGAGGTTTCAAAGATTATGTTCTTTTCCACATATTTGCCATGATGTCCCATATCTTTCAGTCACTGGTCAAATGCTATCTTAACATGTTGGAAAAATACAGTTTGATGTTCCTACTTAATCTTGGGAATTCTTGGGAAATTTTGCATTTTGACCTCTGGTGACCCCAGATGACAATCTTGGGAACTCTTGGGAAATTTTGCTTTTTGAAATGTGGTGACCCCAGATGACCTTTGACCTTCACCAAAAACAATAGCGTTCATCTTCTCACCACAACACATCCACATACTAAGTATGAAATCCATCAGAGCTTCCTACCTGGAGACATCATGTTAACAAGATTTTCAGTGTTTGATCCCCAGTGACCCCAGATAACCTTTGACCTCCACCAAAATAACAGCATTCTTCGCCTTACCATAACACATCCATATATGACACATACAATCTATCCAAGCTTCCTACCTAGAGATATCATGTTAACAAAGTTTTCAGTCTTTGACCCCAGGTGACCTCTGACCTCCACCAAAAACAACAGGTTTATCTTCTCACTATAATGCATCCAAATACCAATTATGAAATCTATCTAAGCTTCCTACATGGAGATATTGTTAACAAGATTTTCAGTGATTGACCCCCAGTAACCCCAGATGACCTTTGACCCCACCAAAAACACCAGGGTCCATCCTCTCACCATAACACATCCACATACTTTCTATAAAATCTATCCAAGCTTCCTACCTGGAGATATCGTGTTAACGTTTTCAGTGTTTGACCCCAGGTGACCCCAGATGACCTTTGACCTCCACCAAAAACAACAGCACTCATCTTCTCACTATAACGCATCTACATACCAAGTATGAAATCTATCTAAGCTTCCTACCTAGAGATATCGTGTTAATATTAAAGTTTTCAGTGTTCCCTGGTGACCCCAGATGACCTTTGACCCCAACTAAAACAACAGGGTTCATCTTCTTTCCACAATGCATCTGTATATTACGTATGAAATCTTTCCAAGCTTCCTACCTGGATATATTGTGTTAACAAGATTTTCAGTGTTTGACCCTTGGAGACCCCAGATGACCTTTGACTTCCACCAAAAACAATAGGGTATCCTCTCACTATACAGCATCTACATACTAAGTTTTTAATTCATCCAAGCTTCGTACCTCAAGATATTGTGTTAATAATGTTTTTAGTGTTTGAACCTGGTGACCCCAGATGACCTTTGACCTCCACCAAAAACAATAGGGTTCTTCCTTGGACCACAATGCATCTACACACTATGAAATTATCAAAGCTTCCTATCTGGAGATATTGTACTAGCAAGGTTTTCAGAGATTGACCCCAAATGACCTTTCAACTCCATCAAAAACAATACGACTCTCCCTCTAACTGTAATGAATTTACACTCTGAGTATGAACTTTATCCAAGCTTCCTACCTTGAGATATTGTGTTAACAAAGTTTTCAGATTTTGACCCCTGGTGACCCCAGATGACCTTTGAACCCCACCAGCAAGGCTTTAGCCAGAGAGCAGTCCAGGAGTCATTTAGACTCCCTGAATCCTACATTGCCTCATATGTATAGTACATTTTAATGCAAGAATTTCACTAATATTACCTGTTTGGGCTCCCCGTGCTCACTATCCTGGCTACACACACCACCCTGACTGCATAGGTTTCTCTTTCATTGAAACCAAAAACTCACCTCAACTTGTGCAGACTTGTAAAACTTTCTTGTAGCAAAGCTAGTCATAGTCGGCTGGGAAAAATGAGGTCTTGGACAATTGACTTAAGTTATATAACTGTAGCCTCCAGCAATTCTCACAAATTAAAGGAGATGTTGCATAGCCCTAAACAAACAGTAGGTAGCAATCTCCCCATATCTCTTCTAACAATTCATTACAGTACTTTGACTGGCATAAATTTTAAAAATAGAACGTTAATTTGATTGGTCAATTATTTATTCCAACTGGTGGCGTACCCAATGCATACCAGACAGCTCAAACACAGGAAAGTGTGTATATTGCCAGGCTTAAGCAAATTCAAAGTCTCCGAGGCTGATACTGAGGAGGTGACTAGGTGACAAGTCACCCCCCTCCAATGCTTGAAGTAATTTTAAATGCTTTTTTTTTTATAAATATGAGAAAAATCATAAATAACACAACTGGGCAAATGGATGCATAAAATGAACAACCTTGAGGCATTTTTGAAAATTTTGGTTGAAAACCAGTTCAAAAGTTACTTAACCAATCGATCGCAGATCACCACTTTCAGAAATGTTGAATCTGGTAAGAACATGATAACTTGTGGGGTCCCCCAAGGTTCTATTCTTAGACCTCTTTTATTCTAATTTACATGAAAGCTATTAGTGAGATTTCTTCCAATTCTTCGATGGTATTATTTGCTGATGATACGAATTATTTTTTATCTCCAACGACCCACAGAAGCTAGAAGAAACTGTTTGTACAGAGTTAAGGTTGTATTCAGACTGTTTTGCCTCCAATAAGCTCTCCCAATATAGGGAAAACAAACTACATGGTCTTTAACTTTAACAGGAAAAAGTATAATTTCAACATACATGTTAATAACTGACCAGTTGAAGTTGCTACTAAGACTAAGTTTCTTGGTGTTTATTTCGACCCACTTCTTAAATGGGAGCACCATATTTCCCACCTGTGCTCTAAAGTCGCAAGGAGTTTTGGCATATTGGGTCGGCTCAGACATATACTTCCTCAAAACGTCTTGTGTACGATCTACCTAACTTTAATTTATCCTCATCTCACCTATTGTTCAACAGTCTGGTCCAGTGCTTCCTCCTGTCTTATTAAGAGATTAGTCACTCTTCAGAAAAGAGCTGTTCGCCACATTACTTGTTCAAGGTCACGAGATCACACCAGCAATTTGTTCAAAAGCCTGAACCTCCTGAAGTTACATGATGTCATAAATTTAAATTCTGTCACATTTACATATAAACTAACTCATAACCTGTTAATACCAACACTATTTTCTGACTTCTACACACACAATTATCTTGTTCATGGCTACTATACATGGCAGTCTGGTCATCTCCACATTCCCATGACCTCATCATCTTCCAACAAAAACTCTTTCAGGTATTGTACTGTCAGGCTCTGGAATACCATTCCTAGTCACATGAAGAGCAAACCAAACCTTATTTCTTTTCATAGCAACTTTTCTAGACATATTATCAATGATTATTAAGCATTTACCCTCTTATTTGTTCTCCCCTTTGAGAAGGGTGGGGGGTCTTTGTTTCTGGGGGTGCAGTGCTGTTCTCGCTCTTGTGGTGCTGGGTTTCTGGAACTGTTACTGCAACTTATCTGTTAGTTTTTTTTGGGGGGGGGGAGGGGTGGTGGTTTGCTTAGTTTCTGCTTTTCTTTTTTCTGCATTATGTTATTAGTTTATTTTAGGGAGTGCTCTCTCGACAAGCCCTCTAGCTTCTAGTTGCACTTCCTTTCGCTTCTCATTATTTTATAAATATGTTAACTTGAAATTGTTACTGTACTTGAAGTGGAAAAACAAATAAATGAAATGAAATGAAAATGAACCTTTCACACCAGATTGTATCCACGCGCCCATAATTGATCAAATTTTTCCAAAAGGGAGGATGAAACCCCTCCCCTTACATTCAACCCCCATGACACTGATCAATAGTCACCCCCTCCCCCTTCATAAATTCCTGGATCCGCCTCTGAGTCTGCACTATGCTAAAACTATAGCTTTGTGTGGGGGTAGCATTAGTTTTTAAACTTAAATCATTGAAGAATGAAGGGCCTAGTAAGTGATGTGTAAAGTTTATTTGAGATAATTCTATGTTCAAATCTTCTACAAATATACCTTTCAGTTTCTTCTTTAAAGCAGGCTCTCATCACCCCAAACTACATTTTTACTTGGGAGAAAGCTAAATTCTCAATTGGTGATTGCTCTCTGATTGACAACAAATTCAAAAGATGTGAAAGTAGCTAACATTACACAGCATGTACAAAGAGAGTTCTGATTACACATTATGTTCTTGTACTGTATGCTCACCAGGGTATGCTCTCAAGCAATAAACTAGGTTTGTGTTTCCACAAGGAGATAAAGACAGTTACTGTATGGGAGCAGGTGTGTAGCTATGGGGGGCTGGGTGTTTGCTAGCACCCCTCCCCCCCGAAACTGTGTGTGTCCTAATAAAATTTGTAAGAATTAAGGGCAGCGACCAATGCCCCCATCTGATACCTAGGTCCCCCTAAAAATTTCATCCTAGCTAGCCCCTGTATGGGAGGTGCTAGAAGTGACTTCGTTGAATCAGAATTGTCTGGGATGAGAAGATATTGCCCTTTAACACATAAAGCATACAAATGGACAAAACACAGGAATGCGTCTAACTCTTATTCTGTTTGACCTTGAAAAATACAAAACAATGGGAGCAAGTTGATACCATCATTGTTGGTACAAGGGCACTACTCATAAGGTCAGCTATGTGTGTACAATGCTCACCGTCCTTTGGGCAATACCTTATGTAAAATAGAAATAAAAGGAAAACACAACAAAAACATGTGGAAACACATCTTCATGAAGCGGTCCCGTTTTTGGCGGGGCAGGGCAATGTAGCACGCTGCAGGATTTGAGGTCCCAAGGCTCCTACGTTATAATGATCAATAACGAATGCAAGAGTTTTCTTGCTTGGAACAACGACTGGATATATTTTTTCTCTCTTCTTCACTGAGCATAAAAAACTTAATATACAATATGTACAGCGATACGTCACGATACGCAACAGTATAAAATGTCTGGCTTCTTAAATTTTCTTGTTTCTAAACATTTCATTAAGCATATGTGGGACTAATTTCTTTACAATACACAGTGAGCATGTAACAACCTACAGTAACCCTCTCTGACCACAAGTAGTAATAGTCACTTTACACGACCAACTTCATCAAAGGTTCTACAATTACACTTCGTTATACCACAATGTACAGAATAGGGAGATCCCTACGCTCCAGCTAAACCTGCACAATTGATACAAAACCCTGTACGGAATGTAAGCGTAAAATAATAATAATCAACCCAGTATGCAACCAATTCTCCTAGAATTCGCTCCCTCACTGTAATCAACACCTGGTGTGACAAGCTGATATGGCCCACCATGCCATATCCGTGTAGCATTGCCCGCTCGACCCGATGCCAACCGTTTTATCAGCTTCTGCCATGACTAGCCCTGCGAGACACGACTCGCGAGATGGTAAACATACACCATAAATCTCATTACAACCCACAAAATGACTATAAACCCCTTCATCTCCATGACAACATGTAAACATCCACAAATCCAGTAATCCCAACACACATTTACATACACAGTGTACACAACAATACTCAAGATCAGCATAATTCTCAAAATTCTAATAACTCAGATCTCATATGACCCAAATGAAACTCAAGTGCTTCGGTTCTGTACCCCATTAACTCCTTACTTGACTCACACCTCAAGTACAATGCTTCCCTGAGGACCCTTCCTCCATAGCACTAAGCTTCCTTAAACACAATCAACCAACTCTAAATGCAAAGCACCAAGAATAATCCCTGAACTCTCACATGGATCTTCCCCTGTAACTGTAAACACT
Source organism: Holothuria leucospilota (assembly GCA_029531755.1). NCBI lineage: Eukaryota > Metazoa > Echinodermata > Holothuroidea > Aspidochirotida > Holothuriidae > Holothuria > Holothuria leucospilota. The sequence continues at coordinate 28,657,858 of CM055969.1, read as the reverse complement.
GAACAATAGCCTCCATTCATTATCCCATCACTGAACAAGTCACACTGTCCAAACAGCATAGCGCCCTCAATGAACCACATGGTATAAAACAATGGAACTCCTTTGTTCTCAAACCCCCACCCTTAATTGGTTAAATTCCCTCAGATACCAACTCATGAGAACAACATAAATGCATCAAAGATCTCTAAATACTTCAAAAAACATCATGAATACAGTACAATTCTAAAGAGCTCTTATTACTCCAAAAAAATAATCTTCTTAATTCTCGTTATCCCACGCTAACAGCCTAACATTCACACGATGTGATAACTGGGTACAACCAGGGCCACAAACAATTCCAATGCAAACTTCATTACAAAACGGGGACAAATTTACTTCTTAAATAAAAATTACAATCTGTTACCCTAAGTGGTCTTCTTCTGTTCCTGGTAGTTCGCTCGCGATTCAGCTTGTACAGTACGCGACGCGGACATCTAAAGGGTTGGTCGCGATACGCGAAATCAACTCCAGCTTCTAAGTTGACGACAGGTAAGGCTGCAACAGCCTAACAGGATACAGTACGACATTTCCCCAATGGTGAGTGGCAGCATGGCAACTCAAAAGTCGCCAACAGCTTACAGTCCATAACTGCCCAGGACGACGGAAAATAACGTCAACATCGCCCGGATGAATGGCCAATGATCAAAACCAGGTAACCTATCCCAGGATACGGGACATCTTACAGGTGAAAGCAACTTTTAACGAGCCGAAACTCGGAGCATCCCCAGTCGCCAGCCAAACAGTGTGGCGGCCGGAAGAAAACTGAAGCAACACTCTACACACACTAATAGCACACGTGCAAATAGCTAACACATACACTGATTACGCAATCTCTAAGGAACGCCGAACAGGTCAAAATTCCACTTTACCACATTCACAACAGAGTTTATATACTTTTAAAACTATACAGCCACAGCTGTTTGCAACAGGTGGGGGCTTGGACTACTAAGGTTTCACTCAAAAGAGGTTTTCTTCCTGACGTGAATAAAAGGTATATCTAACTAGGTATCCATTTGTGGCTATAGGGTGGCCATAACAGGTTTTTCGCCAGACTGTCTGGCTTTTGGGCAGCCTGTCCTCCGCCCTGGCATTGATGCTGGATGTTGATTTGTCCCTCCTTTTGAAGGTATGCCAGGTCACAATGATGAATATCAAATAAAATAATCAAGCAAGAATAAATCACTCCGGTCACAAACCATGTTTCGACGTGAAAAAGAAAACTGTTGATATATATCTAAAAATATGAGAGGTACTCATCAGTCACATTCGTTGATGACCATAATGTAATTCTGTATGCACATTCAGTTTATGTAAAGCGAACTGTAGCCTGTAGGGCATTTATCCAATGGTGCCGCAGTGAAGACGGTCATGTCCTCCTTTTTGGGACTTTGAAAGTGGTCACCCTATTTGTGGCTGGTTTCACAGTCATACAGCCACTGGGACTACAACTAGGAATCCGGAAGAGGTAAATATCACTGAGGTGGGTTATTCCATTGATGTACCATTTGTCTGGGATGACAATGTTTTGAACTTGTTGACAAATTCACATTTTCTGACCAGCAGAACAGTTGTGGTAGGATATTGACCAGAGTAACATTTTTGACCTTTTTTGACAAACCAGGTTGAAAATTCTGCCTAGTTCTGCCTGGTATCTTGCCTTACCTACAGCAGTAGGTCAGCATGCAGAATTTGTCCCAAGGTCAAATCTTCACATCTCTAGTTTAGTCTTACTGTATCTTTGATGACTGAATGAGATCTTCGACCCTGATTCGATTCGAGTGATTCCTGATCTTTAATACTTTAGTACCACATGAACTACAGTATGTGTACCAATAGCGTGAAACATATAAAAGTGTGTTCAACGATATCGTAATAGGGTGTCTACAAACAAAAGATCTAAGACCTAAGACCTAAGACCTAAGACCTAAGACCCGGAACTATAAAACAAAGACCTACCCTACTTTAAAACGAAGACCCGGAACTATAAAACGAAGACCTACCCTACTATAAAACGAAGACCCGGAACTATAAAACGAAGACCTACCCTACTATAAAACGAAGACCCGGAACTATAAAACGAAGACCTACCCTGCTATAAAACGAAGACCCGGAACTATAAAACGAAGACCTACCCTACTATAAAACGAAGACCCGGCACTATAAAACGAAGACCTACCATACTATAAAACGAAGACCTAACCTACTATAAAACGAAGACCGGCACTATAAAACGAAGACCTACCCTACTATAAAACGAAGACCCGGAACTTTAAAACGAAGACCTAACCTACTATAAAACGAAGACATATGAATTTGTTCAAAACACTTTCCTTTCAAAACACTTTTCTGTCTAAACAGAGGATTGGGTGACTGAGACGTTGTGGCTATGTATAATTCATGCACACGCTCATCCCGTACACTTGATTGGTCGTGTGGGCGTGACCAAATGTTCTGTTCACCAGTAACACTGCACATGCCGTTGTAATACAACGCGCGCTCGGTGTAGACGCCTGTGGCGCGTAACGGTCGCATTGTGCACATATCGCTTGGCTTGTGTTCATTGGTGCAATACTTATGCATATTTACATTTGTGTCTGTTTTCATTTGGCCTGGTTCCTATGTAAGTGTGTTGAAATTTTGAAAACAAAGGTTACCATTGGAAAGTTTACATGATAACCAATGCATGAACATCGGCGTTCCAAGCTTGTTTGTACAAACAGCAGTAGGTCAAAAGTTCATAGCTATTGCTTGCCATGCAAAAAGATGTCTTCGAAATCTGTCCAGGTCCCTATGTAAAAATCACATAATATCGATATATTTTTATGTCATTCAGGAGCTAAGACAAAGTAGAACATGAAACTGAATGAACATCAATGTAATTTTGCTATGCAACAGAGCACCAGCGATCGAAAGTTCGTATCCGTACTGTTTTCCAAAGAGCGCATTTTCTTTGCGTGGGAGACGCTAACACAAGCTGTATGGGTTTAAGTAACAAACAAATTGATATGCCCGGAACTATAAAACGAAGACCTACCCTGCTATAAAACGAAGACCCGGAACTATAAAACGAAGACCTACTCTACTATAAAACGAAGACCCGGCACTATAAAACGAAGACATACCCTACTATAAAACGAAGACCCGGAACTATAAAACGAAGACCTAATTTGCTACAAAACGAAGTCCCGGAACTATAAAACGAAGACCTACCCTACTATAAAACGAAGACCCGGAACTAGAAAAGGAAGACCTACCCTACTATAAAACGAAGACCCGGAACTAGAAAACGAAGAACCTACCCTCTTTGCTGCACGCTCAATCACCAACTAAGAAATATTGCCCGCATAAGGAAGTACCTGGGTGAGGATTATTCTAAGCATATCGTCAGGGCATTGGTTACTTCACTTCTTGTTATGGCAACTCACTGCTTCTTGGAATAACAAGTGCCCAGTTACATAAACTCCAACTAATTCAAAATAGAGCCGCACGCTTGATACATGGAGCTAGAAATAGTGAGCACATTATCCCTTACCTGGCTAGACTATACATTGGCTACCTGTCAATAGGCGCTTTTTTAACTTTCGCATTGTATTGGAAAGTTATTCGCTTCTTTAATTTTAAATCCACTCAAGGAAATTGGAGGGCCTATCCCATCTCGAATTACATGTTTTATTTATTTGTTATTATTTTTTTTTTTGAAAAAAAAAATATAGCCTACATGACTTCGCAAGGTAGGGTGCGATCTTTTTGGGTGGACCAACTACACTTTATCGGAGACCGACTCCCATTGACATAATTGTAAGATCCGAATTTCCATAGACCACTAAACCACTACATGCGCGTGAAGCGAGAGAACAGTTCCAGTTGCATATTTGTCGGGCATTAGGCCTAGATAAAATATTCAGGAACTCAGTAGCAAATAAATGTTGTTCATGTCTGGTCTAATGTCAAACGGATACTGAACTGGTGTTGAGATCGACTTTTTGGGGGCTTAGAGACCGACTTTTGATTTTCACGTGAAGGGGGGGGGGGTCACAACCCTACACCCCTGTACTTACGCCTCTGCCTACGTGTAACCTGTGAAGAAAGTGCAGTCTCTGCTGGATTATGTAAGCACTGGTCTCTTCAGGATGATAGAACGAAATTATGGGATGGATCCAGAAGGCACTCACGTCAGTTCTACAGACAACGCCTGATGAGCTACGGCAACGTCGTTCCTCTTGTCATGCAGTGTTTACGCTAATGGTGCAGACTTCCACATTCCATACAATGCAGGGGCAGTGCTTGTATGCCACATTATAGACTCCTATGCTCACTAGGACATGGCCTTGAAGCAATAAAATAAGTTTGTGTCAGCACAAGGAGGAACTTCATACAGTGATGGGAGGATCTATAAGTTGCATAGTTGGGAGAATTGGAACTGACTGGGATGATGAAATTTATCCCTAAATGAATACCAGTATTCATTCTAGAGAGGAGACTTTGTACTATTTTTTAGCCCCGGTTTAAAGGGGAACTAATTTTCATGATCCCAGACAGTTTCAATTCTCCCAACTATGCATCTTCTAGCTCTTCCCATAACTGTATGAGGCTCTTCCTTGTGCAAGAATAAACCTGTTTTATTGCTTAAGGCCATGTCCTGGTGAGCATACAAGGCTATAAAATGTAATAAAAGTACTCTCTCGGCCTTGTGTGGAATGTGAGCTACTCTGCATCTTTCAAATTTTCAAACTTTGATATCAATCAAAGAGCAGTCACCAACTGAGAATTTTGATATACATACACTAAAAATATACTTTGGGGTGATGACTGTCTGTCTTTAAAGTCTGCCTTCTTTTAACGACAACAAAGACCTATCCGTCCGAGACGTTTATCGACCACGTGTATCAAAAAATATCTCACGGTAACTATATCACTCCCTTGGGAAGCATTGCTACCACTGCTATAATAGACTTAGCATAGCATAGCATAGCAGAAATGGGAATAAAAACTCCAAACAAAACCTGAAGGGCAAATATTCTGCTTAAATGAAAACAACAGATTTTATACCGCAATGAAAAAGTCAGATTGATGATTTCTTCATGTTTAAAGGTCAAGAGCAGTCACCTCAAACTTATTTTGAAGCAATAGCTAAATGTCACATATTTCTTCCTATTTCTCTTCCAAGTATCTTTCGTAATATTTTAGGACATAAATATTGCATATTCAAGGTAAACCAAGCAGTTGCTCCTTGTAAATTTCACAATTGAGTGAGAAAAATACTTTCACATGATTCTCAAAAGCCATTCAGGAAATAGGATAGTCTACTATACAATTCTTTAATAGGGTGACTGCATTCTCCCTTTAAGTAAGGCAAAATAATCACCGTGAAATGTATGTTTGGAACCGTTACAACGCCATTACCCTCCAATAGACTTACTATTTTTAAAATTTCTGGTCTTCATTTTGTAGTAAGGTGGGCAGACGTGGTTCTACGGGGGCTGGTGGGGGGCTTTAGTCCTCCCAAAATTCAGTCATCATCTGTTGGCAACACTACAGCTACAAATATAGTCTTCTCCAGGTTTACGATATCGACATCCCGTATGTTCAGGGGCGTAAATACGTGTGACACGGTCCGTGAAAATCAAAAGTCGGTCTCTGAGCGCCAAAAGATCGATCTCAAATCCAGTTCAGTATGCCTTTGTAACAGTATGTAATGATCATACTAGCTTCGTGACTAGCTTTGGTGAACAGTTTTTTTTTTCTTCCAGTGTCCTCCATATGTTCGTAATACTTGTTTATGTGACTGCTTTACTGTGTTTCTTTGTTCATGTTACAAATAAAGTTGAATTGAGTTCAATTCAGTAGACCAGACATGAACAACATTCGAAGTGAAAAGATTGCCCGAATTTTTTACCGAGTTCCCGAAGTTTTGATCGAAATGTCGAAAAATGTGCAAAAATTTTCCTCGCAGTTCGTGCGCATGTAGTGGTTTATTGGTCTGTAAAGATTAGAATGGTACAACTATGTCAATATGAGCCGGTCTCCAAGAAGTGTAGTTGGTCCCAAAACAGTTCACATCCCCTGCGAATTCTTGTATAAACGCCCTTTCTATGTTATAATTCATGGCTATGGACCTTTTCTTTATCCGGTTTCGAAAGGGTCAATGGCAACTTAGCCCCCAAAATTATGTCTCTGGAACCGCGCCTGAAGGAAGGTCACGATCTTCGTTTTCTAGTTCCGTGTCTTCGTTTTATAGTAGGTAGGTCTTCGTTTTATAGTTCCGGGTCTTCGTTTTATAGTAGGGTAGGTCTTCGTTTTATAGTTCCGGGTCTTCGTTTTATAGTAGGGTAGGTCTTCGTTTTATAGTTCCGGGTCTTCGTTTTATAGTAGGGTAGGTCTTCGTTTTATAGTTCCGGGTCTTCGTTTTATAGTAGGGTAGGTCTTCGTTTTATAGTTCCGGGTCTTCGTTTTATAGTAGGGTAGGTCTTCGTTTTATAGTTCCGGGTCTTAGGTCTTAGGTCTTAGATCTTTTGTTTGTAGACACCCTATCGTAATAACATTTACAACTTATTTCAGTGCTGTTTGATAGACTTGGACTTTGTACTGAATATGGAAGAGACTCGATGTACAATTTCATAAGTTGCGAAAAATGCAATCCAAACGTGTTTCACGCTATTGGTACACATACTGTAGGTCTAGGCCAATATCAACTTTTTGTTTTCAACAAACTGCACCGTACACATAGCCTAGCCATTGCGCTATCAAGGACTATCTATGGCACAGCATACACTAAGCCTATAGACTTACCTGGCGGTAAGTTGTTCCTGTGTGGACCAATTCGAAATTTCAACTTCTTGTCACCGAGGAGAGAAGCAAATTTAGAGAGTGTCCATCGGCGACATGGCCAATTCTTCGCTGCATTTTCAAGTAACAGTGGTTCTTTCTCGTCCCCATGACAAAGATTCAGTTGATGAGTAAATATACGAAGCGCATCGTCTTTCGGATTTCTCTCATCATATAACGCCATGGGGGCCGCCATTTTCTTCAATCAGCTGTTTGTTGATAGTGGCGCTGTCGAGAAACAGTATCTTTGTTGAGAAACGACACATTGCGTGTGAAATGCATTGCATACAAGCAGCATTAGCGAGCTTGCTGTACTATGTAATGCGTATAGCTAGCTAGCTGTTATTGCTGACCGCCACACAGGCTAGAGCATGCAGCTAGGTTAGAGCCATTTGTTGCTGACCAAGCTGTTCTGCAGTAGTTTCGCCGTGCAAGATCAAAAACGAATACATACCGTCACACTGGCTTGGCTATTCATCCTCATTTGAAGTGTTTTAAGCAGTATTTCGGTAGGTATTAATTAGGTTGAGAATCATTTAATTAACGATACACATTACAAATGTCAAATCCACTGTAGCTGGGTTACGCTACAGGTACCTATTCCACTAAAGTGTGCAAGTCTGACAAGTAACAAGTGACATTTTGGGTCACATGCTGTCTTTAAATGGGTTAGCCTATGACTTCACCCTAAACACAATTTAGGAACATGATCATACCACTAAATGCAGTTGGTGACTGCACTTTGACGGACCTTATTTGAAACAAACAGTAGCTTCAATCATGCTAGTTCATTTCCGATTTTCCGATGAGGCCCTACTGTAATGCCAGACTGCATAATTTGTCAGTCGCGCGGAAGAAGTTCCGCGCGCATTTTCAGTTTACATACTGATTTTACCACGAATTTGGCGCGCAATAATTCAGTTTGGTGTGCGGCGCGCAGAGCAAGACTCCATCCCGGCATAGCGGTGGCGAAACGGTTACAGTACCTCCGTCTGTCGGCGTACTGTGCAATGCAAACTAACCTTATCCAATAGAGGGATTTCAGTCACGTGACTTTAACCAACTAGACGCAATTTTGAAGGGCAAGATCGCGCGTCTTTTTTTGTTTTGAAGGGCAAGATCGCGCGTCTTTTTGGTTTTGACGGGCACGCGTCCATTGTGTCACAGTAGTATCTATGGTTATGCCGTGCGCGTGAGCTGTAAATTCGCTTACTGCGTGTGTGTTTTGCCCTTCAGTGTGTTCGAATTCATTGCGCGTGACGTCACATGAAATCCCTCTATACACACACGGCAGCCATGCAATTTTGTGTTGTAATGTGCCTCCACTTAATTCCCACTGAGTACTACACAAAATATGATTATTTCCTGCCAAATAGGAAAAATGTACATAAATTTTGGCAGTAGTATGATATGTAGGCCTATAAGTGTAGCGTACGTAAGTACAGTATACATACATATAGGGCCTAGTATGTAGTATACATTAATATAGTATACATATGCGTATATGTATACGTACACATATAGTTAAATGTATTGTGTGTATTCAGTTTGTAGCGGCATTGGCGCGCAATTTTGGAACTTTACAATTACATTCCGCACGCAATTAACAAACTATGCAATCTGGCTGTAATGTAGGCTAATTATTGCACAGTATTTTGCAGCCATCAGATGGGGCTGTGCGTTATGTTACATGGCCATGGCACATTACACGTCACCTTGAAGGCCAAGTATTTTGTGAAATGGCAGGGAGCAGTGTAAAAGGCCTGTGGACATGCAAAAAACTTACCCAACAGGAATAGATTAACATCCCCGGATAAAAATAATTACCCAGAATTATTTGAATATCTTTGAACTTTTTCAAGATATGTAGTACTTCAGTTTGACCATATATCATAGATTTTTCATTTGCTTTGCAAAATTGTGATTTGGGCTCTGTGGCTATTGCACAGTGTGTGAATTTTTTTGTTTTTGTTTTGTTTTGTTTATCCTTCATAAATTTTCTGTTAATTATACTGGGCTTATCATGAGTTGAAATGAAATGTAGGTGGCAGTACATGCAACAATGCTTATGACGGAACTTTGAGTCAATCGCTACAAAAAACATGCAAATAAAATGCTATAAACTACCACATTTAAGAATGGTGGAAGCTATTTACCCGACAGTCGGGAAAATTACACGACTTTCGTTCCTTATTTTCCCAACGATTGGCCAAAGTGGTGGCGCTATCCTAAATTTGTAGCCTCTAAAAATACTTGAATAGTATGTCGGGAAAATAAGGTTAGCTCTATTTTCCCGACAGTCGGGAAAATTATTGGACATACTTCCTCATTTTCCCGACTGTGGACGAAAGTGACGGGGCTATTCTAAGTCCGTAGCCTCAGAAAATATTTGAATTGTATTTCGGGAAACTAAAATTGGTCCTTATTTGTCCTACCGGCGAGCCTAGGGAACAGTGGCGTGCGCAAGTTTTTGTTTTGAAAATGAGAAGTTCGCTAGAGGAAAAATGGTGCCACCAAATACCAGTTTGAAGTCTATTCCGAGTCAACTTCAGCATTTTGTTAAATTTGCAACATGCAGACAACTATGGAGCGCAAAACTCCTTCAGATTGCATTTCTTGTTTCCTTCCTTTATATTCTTGTTTGCTGTTTCTACTACTGTTCTACAAACAACTATGTTAAGCACAGAAAACTTTTCTTCTGATAGTTTACAGTGTTCGATTTTAACGGTAGTCCTGGTGCCCGAGACAACCAAAAATTCTGCAGGACTACCAGATGCTACAAAAACAAGTGTGTGAGGTTGTCCGTCGGGACAACCAAATCTTTTGAAAGACATTCATGTCTACATTAGCAGAGCAGTAAATTGCGCGAACAAGGAACTTTAGAAATCCAATCACAAAATTTTACTTGCAAAATACGGTGATCACGCATGCATACTACAACTTCCCACATAGTCACTGCATCGAAATGTGACTATTGAAGAGTGCCCCGGACGAACTCCATCAGGCCTGCACTGTACACCGAGGAGGTGAATTTCTCCGTGGAAGCTACAAATATTAACCCGCAATTTGAACTTATACCTTTACTTTGTTCACCATTTTGTATTAATGCACGCCATGTTTCCATCACAAGAAACTAAGCTACGAAGGCAGTCCTTTACACTCATAGGTAAAGAATGCAGAAATTACAAAGACTTAACTTTTGATCCCGATTTCACATGTACATACTTAAGCTGAAAATAGTTTGAAAAAGTAAATTAAGCTCTTGGTATTTCCTTAGTGATAGTTTCATTGTATCAGTAATCATGTACAAAACCTTTTGTAGTCCTCAAATGAGGACATTTTAATCCCGAAATTTACAGAGCTCTGGATCACTTTAACTAGTGCACTCTGTACACATATGGCATAGGCTATAGCATCACTACTTCCAAGACCCTTCGTCAGAAATTTCGAAAGAAAAAACCTTAAATGGACAATATGGCCAAAAATAATTGGATGGCATGTTTAAATGACTCTGAAATAACCATCAGAGACATATTCGCAAGATTTACTCCAGCAGGTTTTCCTTGCGAGGTGCTTTTCTTAAGAGTGGCATTGCAATTGGCCTTAGCCTAACATGTAATATATATGTACAGGTCTACACTACGAACCTAACCTAAGGCTGTATTTCTGAAGAGTTATCACAATGAACTTTACTAGTCCAAAGGAGAACATAGCCTACCATTTTCTAATGTTTTTTACTTTTTGCATTTATAGGCCGTTCCTTAATATTCTGCGTCTTTTCTTACGTGTTGCTGAGCATTGTTTACTTGTCAACGGTTCTCACAATAAATCTAATATTGAAGAGCATTTTTTCCTAAGGGGGGCTTATACCTTTAGTGTTATGAGAGAGTGGCACAAGCTCAAGATTCCATTATAATCTAAAACCAAAGGAGCTGTTGGAACCTGATACTACTCAAGTGCCTTATCAATCATACTCAAATTTCCAATCAATCATAGATGAGTTCATACAATTGGGGATGGGGGCAAATCCAACTTTCTAAGGTCAATGTCCCCCAACGACCCTTTCCCTGTCAGAATGTCATCAATTTTCCACAACATGGGGTATTGTCACTATAGTTTTAGTATGGCCTGTGAATGTTGACCAGTACTGTTGAAGAGGGGGATCTCATCGCAATTAATGAATTGTTTTTCCCCTCCGTGGCACCGGCCCCTTCCCCTCAACCTTTCAGAAAATGCCAATGTCTTGTTTTGGGTGCTAGCTGCTTGCCCCATAAAATTAGTAATCACACACTGCTGTAGATGCTATTGAGAGAGCACTTCCATGGATATCTGGGATTTCTTATGCGGTGTATTAAAGTGAAAGCCACTAAATTTGGGGACACATGGTGATGTGCTTCCAATTCCATGATTGCTACAAAGAGTAGAAGTGGGACTACCTTATTTTGTGCAGGACAACCAAATTTTACAAAATGGTAGTCCTTTGGACAACCATTGCAAATTCCTTAAAATCGAACACTGGTTTATAATCCGGTGGGACTCATGGGAATTGTCTGGAATTTTCTCCTGAGTACTGTACTCTGATAAGTCATCGAAGTTATGGAAGTCCAGTGTGCTGATCTGTACAGTAATTACTGTGTGCTGTGTAGGTATTTGTGCATACCTTCAGCCTGTACAGTCTTTGGACAGTACTCCCACACAAGTGATTACCGAGTGATATTCAAGTAGTAACCACAACATACTGTACGTACGTACACACCACAGAATTATATAATGTTCTGTGGTAGGCCTACACACGCACACCGCACCGCGCCAACTAACATTTCTTACGTCACAAGCTCGTTGGGGTGATATGATTGGTCGATTGCTGTCGGGAAAATAAGAAAACTAAACTTCCAATTTGCCCGACTGTCGGGCAAATAGCCACAACGTTTAAGAATAGCTATACAAATAATAATAGAGAATAATGTCTTTTCTATCAAATTTTTTAATCAGAGCTTCATCAAAGACATTTTGGTCACCATTTTTTGTAATTTTTGCAAATTTCTAGTTCATACTTATGCCGAAACTTGAAAATTTGGCCATGAGTAACATTTTTGCTTTGGACATCAAAAATAACAAGGCAGATAATTGTTTTTTATGTTGTTTGAAGAAAATCCAATGCGGATCATGCTTACATTGCAATCTGCCTTCACGCTGTACTGGCATTTAGGATGCAGTGATCGACTCATGATACTGATCGACTCATGATTACTTACTATACTTACCATCAAGTTTCTAGTATGGTATTCAATGTGAACATTTTCAATGTAGTCAGTAGCTTCTAGGTTGGGGCAGCTCCCCAGTTGTTGGAGTCAGGTACCCACGGCCCTATAAGTTACAACTGAAGGAGTGGCGACTCCTACAACGACATCATAACTCATGCAGCGTGCAGGAACATATACCACACTGTGGCATAGCTAGGGGGGACAGGGGGGCGAGTTGGCCCCTCTGGAAAAATCTTGGGAGAAATTTTGAAAGTGAGTAGGCCTATGTGGTGAAATTTGTGCATGATCTGGTAAAATTTTAAATTTCTCAACCAGTACACTTTACTTATTTAAAAATATGCCACACTGGCACAACCAGTCCTCATTAAGGTTTTCAGAGATGGAATGATGGCACCATGCTTATAGTTGTACTAGTTATGTTTTACTATCTGTTTTATAGGCCTACAGCATGGAATCTCTGGACCTCTGTCAAGGGACCCTGTCCTTTTACTGTATACTTCCAATGTTTCCTGATAATTAAAGCAGCAGCATTGTGGTATATGTGGTTTGTTAGAATGGGTCAGTGGTCAAGTGCTATACTCTGATACTAGGGCAGGTCCTCGTAAAATTTGGACTGATTGTGGTGAATGTGGTGAACTGATGAAGGGAAAGATGTACCAGGGTTCACTTAATTACTGTACTTCACCCATTTTGATTCTGAACTACCAGTAGGACTCAGAAAAATTTTCCAAGACAAGCAAGATAAAAAAAAAGCTTCCTAAAAGGATAGGAATTCTTGGTGATGTATTCAGTTTACATTTAGCACCAAATGTGGCACCATTTTGCATCCAGCCCACCTTACATGAGCAAAAATTTCCAAAGGGGAGGGGCACACCCCCTCCCCATAGACCCCTCCCCCAGGACGGTGATCAGTCACATCAGCCAGCTCAGAGAAAAGCACCCGGACAAAATCTGGACCTGCGGAGAACACTGATTATTAGGAAGCAGATCACTAACTGGGGGAAATTGTGGTGCTCTTGCCCCCTCCTGACAAAAAAACCTGGCCAAGCCCCTGATACGGCAGTTGCTATAAAATGTTGACTGCTAGCCTCCCAGTGAATAGTAGCACACCAAAAGGCTTCTCAATGGCTGCAAAGTGCCCAAACTGGCATGTTGAAGAATGGCAGTGGCCAACTGAACTGAAGTGTAAAAGTGAATACAAAATAAGTCAAAATAGCCAGTCATTTTTATAAAACTTCTTCAAAACCAAGAAATAAAACAAATGTTAACTCCAAAACATGATTGTGTGCATATTTTTGACATCATTGAAAATAACCTGGGAGTCAGGATGCAAGGAAAGTGGAGTCACTTCTGGAATCCTGACCAGAATTTGCGACTCTAAAGTAGAGTCGGGTAACCCAACCAAACCAAATAGTAACTTCCTAAAGTAACCCCCTTGGAGCTTGCCAGTATTATGACTGTCATTGGAATGACGGTTAAACAAACAAAGGAAAACATTTAAAGGCTCTCTGGTATCACCCCAGATACAGTAGTAAAATTCTCCCAGCTAAGTTTACTTCAAGGCTCAAGCCAGTACACATCAAAGACAGAGCCACAGTATGTAGCCTGCACTGAGTTTAATTTGCTGGAGGCAATATAAATTGGCACATATTGTGTGTCAGCTTAATTGGGAATACAAGTGACTGTTCAAGTCATTGACCAAGCAGAGTGGAGCCATATCGTTTGAATGAATGTAAATCAAAGTGTGGTCATCAACTGTATTTAGAACCTTTAGGGCTATTCCTAAATATGTTTGAATAGGAAGTTGCTTGCAACTCTCTAATTTGGGGGATGCCATATCCCCTTTAAGACATATCTCATGAGTTCCTCTTTCCATTTCACAAACTTGCATGTAGCTCGTGTTTGTTCATGATGTACAGTAAGTGCAACAAATATTAATTGTCTTGTAAAATAGTCAATATTTGATGGAAATACGAACTATTTTTAATGTTTGTAGTGCGTTTAAGAATCAAATAGGCAAGGCATGTTTGACATTTACATATCAGCAGACCTTCAAACTTAGTACAGTAGGGGGATAGGAGGTGAATTAATCAGGTGTTTATGTTCAAATTAGAGGAGGGCTAGAAGGAAACTGAGTAAAATGGAGAATTTTTACTGTCCTGGGCCAGACTTGTTACCCTTTAAGTTTACATGCTGTGGTGAAATTTGCTCAGTATTACAAAAGAACTTTGTTTATTTTAAAGGCAAACATTAATCCAGTTTGCGTTAAATTTCACTTATGTCATAAGAATTGACTGAGGGGCACCACGGCCATCAGTAAGGGCCCGACAGCCATGGCTGTTGGTGCTGCTGGTTATTTCAAGCCCTGAAGTTGGCAAAGGGCATAATCCAGTTTTGTTTGTCATCACTGGATGACTCCCTTTCCTAAGTCTGTGCATTGTCAGTCATGGCACATTTTTGATGTGTATGTTGACACATCCTGTAGTCAGTAGTCACTTAACTATTAACATCTCACAGACACTGACACACCACTGAGTGACAGAAGTGATCCACAGTTTATCATTTTGACTGACATGACATGTAAGTCACAGAAATGCCTGAGAGTTTTTATTCACTATTGATACCAATAGTGACTGTACCAGCCGACTCACAATGACTCTCCCAGGGTAATCAATTTATACTAATTTTAAGTGACTAACAGCCAAATTTGACTCATTCCATAGCTTTTAGTACAGTGATGATATGTGAGTCACATTGTAATTACTGGCAATGAACCACCTATGCCTGGCCAATCCAGGGGTGAGTCATTTATTCAGTAAGTCAGTAAAAGCCATCTATTCAGTGTCCATCCCATCCACACTGAGAAGTTTTTACTTTGCCTGGGCAAGTGGTTTGTGATTTTTACATTTTGCATGGAAATATGACAATTGCACAGAAATCTGCATGGCTAACAGTGGTTAAATATTTTTGTCATATGGTATCTACCAACCTGAGAAATTAAGATATGGGTACCAGGGCTTGATTTTAACAGTCGTCCGGTCGCCACAACGACCAAAATTTGTGACAGACAACCAAAAAATGGTGGGTTGATTGTCCATCGGAAAACCACACTTCATGCAACAAGTTAACAGACTATTTCTAGGGTTACTGCAAATTTCTTTGTGAACTTCTAAATTTTCTTTTGGATAACCAAAAAAGGCAGACAGGTTGTCCAATGGACGACCATAAAATTTTCTTAAAATCGAGGCCCGGGTACGGTACTAATATGTGTGTAGGTATGTGTATAAATGTAGGACAAATTTTGGGAGTTTCCTGCATAGCAGTGGCTACTTACTCAGCATGTGCAGTCAGCTGTTGTTTCTAGCAATGTCCTGTGTGGCCAGATTGCCCAGATACAAAACCATGCAACCTAGCTGTGTGGGCCAGATCTTGCTTGTACAGACATGGCAACTTCCCAGTGTGGTCCAGTGTCATATGGACTTTGGCAAAAGGACTACATTTTTAGAAATCAAGCTGCTCCCTTATTGAAGGCACATACAGGTAGGTCCTTGAAGAGCAGTCTGACCTGGGACTGACCTCCAAATACTACTCAGCCTCAGTGTAATCACTTGCACCAAAACTCAAGTCTGACAGCAAAATATTTTAGTGAAACAAGTTTTTAGTGAAACTTAGCTGTAATTCTAACTTTTACTTTGTATCCACCAACAGTGAAAAATGGCTGAAGAAACATCAGATGTTGCCACTATGAGTTCTGAGGATGTAACAGCGGAGGAGGAAATATTAGTTACTGCTAAAGTGCCTGAAGAATATGAGGAGATTTTAGCTGAATATGAGGCTGAGTTCATGCACAGATACACTGAAAAGGATCCAAACTTTCAGTCTTACCTGAGCAAGGATCTGGACCCCCCTCCGATTGTAGAAAATTTCTACAGTGGCCCACCTAACAGAGGTGGGGATAGAAGAAATAGACCGTAAGTGTTGCTTCACATACAGTATATGGGTAGACATTGCATAGTTTTGGCAGTGAACTTGGTGCCCCACGAAATGACATACATTTCAAGGCCACATTGGTCTTCCTGCACTTCTTATGAAAATACTCTACAAGCAAATGGTAGATAACACAAAAGATGTTATCCTTTTGTCTTGGTGCTCTTTGAGATACATTAAAATGCCCTTGAAGCTAATAGAAAACTGCCCCCACTCCTTGATGAACTTTTTGCAGCCCTGTAATCTTAATTTCTAATGGTTCCTCACAGACTTTCATTTTGAAGGCCTTGTACTGGGGACGCAACTAGTATTGAGAAATATGACGACTATGCTTACACTCATTGTGTTTCAATCACTTTACAAGCTGAAGTTGGCTTTCATCAATCCATCAGGTCCTTAAAGGAAGGGTTCAAGCAAAAAAAAATAATTTTAATTTGTTTTGAGGAACTAAATCAATGGAATTTGGTGAAACTTCCATTCAAATCAGACAAGTAGTTCTTGAGATATCAGCAAATGAAGCTACTACATTTATGACCCAAACTGTTCTTGAGGCAAATGGGTTCTATCACTTCCTCACATTGATGAGAAATGCTTTCTTTCCTTTGTTTTTCAGTCTGTTGTGTTGACCTTGAAGTTAATAGGGATAGATGCTCCCCATGGGGAATTTAAAGTTTGTAAAATTCCCATGCCTCTCGTGCATTCACATTCTGGTAACATGCAATTATATGGAGGTGGAAATTGGTTGTAAAGTTAAAAGAAAAAATAACAGAGTGCTCATTAATGTGAGGTTATGATGTCATATGTTCTTGGTTCAAAGTTCACTTTGTGTTGAAAATTTGACAGCTTTAACTGCTAATATCTTGAGAACCACACATCGGATTTCAGTGCAAATATCACCAGAATGCTTAGAATAAGTTACCCTTCTAACATATCCAAACTTGATTTGAGCTTAGACCCTTCTTTTATACCATCTGCTGAACTTGTTCCAGTCAAAATGTCAAATTCTCAGGCTTAGTACCCTTCTAACATATCCAAACTTGATTTGAGCTTAGACCCTTCTTTTATACCATCTGCTGAACTTGTTCCAGTCAAAATGTCAAATTCTCAGGCTTTAGCTGCTTTGCCAAACTTGGAGGGGCCTGGCTGAAGACATTCTTTTTTGCTGTACACACATTAAAATAGCAGCTTAAAGTATCAATCCTGCGTAGTAATGTGTATGGCAACAAAGCATATGGGGCAACTGCAGCTTTTCTGGGGGTAGCTGCATATTTGCTTTCTTGACACGGTGCCTTAAGTTGATGATGGGTTGTAGCTTTACAGTGTTCAAGTACAGCGCATAATTCAAGTTTCATAGGAGTTAAGTTTTATATGACAAAGCTCGGTAATTGTCTTTTTGTAAGGAAGACAAAATCATTTTTCCATGTTCACCCATTGTACTTTTTCTTCCCATTATGCAGATACCAGCAAGGCCATAAACGTCGATACGATGGTGGAAGTTATGATAGGAATTATGACAGGAGACAGCAGTACAACAGACAGTATGATAGACAGTATGACAGACATTATGACAGACAGTATGACAGACAGTATGATAGACAGTATAACAGACCATACAACAGACACCCTCGTGGCTATCATCAACCAAATTATGATGATCGTAGACAACCAAATTATCAGCGACGTGGAGGCCGAGGTGGTGGCTGGACCTGATAGAATGCGGCCATAACTTGAAAGAGATTGCAACAAGATGTGGTAATGGTGTAGCATGTGGCGATTCCAACATGTCATTTTTACCCACAGATCCAGGGACTTTCGGTTTCTTTCTGTTCTATGGGCATACTAGTGAGACAAGAAGGCAGAGATCCTTACAGGTCACCATTTCTGTTGTTTAGGTGGCATTAGTTCAGGTCTATGTATCAAAAATTACAAGTCACACCAGCTAAAGTTTTAAAGTACTTCAAATGCCACAAAATACTTGAAATGACAAGTTCTACTGCTTTAGTGTCGACCATTGTCAGTATTGCATTTTTTTCTTTTGTTGAGGCTTGAGGCCAAAACAGCAAAGCTTAAATACTTTGACATCTCAGTCCTCATGTTATTGCACTGCACCTCAAGCCTGCTTCCTTTGGTAGTGTTCTTCTCAGGAAAGATTTGTTACTTCTCACAGGAAAGAAGACTGGGAATATGTAGCTATGCTCACTGATATGTTAGGACTGAGACCAAAAGTATTTGTGCTGTCCCCTTCAAAGCAGGGACATATATCATTCTAAGTTGTTACCATTATGTACCCCTTAAAACTGTTTGCTTAAATGTATTTTTAAGAGCCACTCATCATGCCTTGACCTCCCATCATTTTGTCTCCTACAGCTCATTTTTACCTCTAGTGCAACAGTTAGGATTACATGTTAAGACCAGTCATTATGGGTATAGGACAACCTGATCATTTTCGTGAAAATAAAGAAACACCATTGAGAAAGTCATAACTTCTCAAGATGTTTATCTTCATAGGAGTAGCCAAGGGCAGGCAGGGACTGCCCACTAGACCAAAGGTTCACTAGACTGACAATTCCCTTATATGAAAATCTACTTAGGGTTGGAAGTAGTGTTAGAATTTGGGCTAGATACAGAATAAGGTTTAAGATTAGTCTGAAGATTATCTTTGAGTAGGATTGGGGTTTGGTTTAAGGTTTTGGTTAGGGTTAGGATTAAGTAGATAGGATCTTTGGTCTGGTGAACCTTCAATCTAGTGACCCCTGCCCTGGCAGGCACAGTGAAGACCAGAAAGATTTTTATAACATCTCTTTGCTTCAGGGAATAAAGTGAAGTGTGGATTAAGAAACTGGGTTCCCAATTTTTTAAGCTAAGCATGTAACGAAAGAAATCATTGTATGTACTTTATTTGTCAATCAATCCAACATTAAAGTCTTTGCTAGGAGGTTACCTCAAATCATCAGTTTACAATACCTATACTGGTCTCTACAAAAGTCTAGTTTCAAATTTTGTTTGGTATAATGTTAATAAAACAGTCATTCTTACTTTGTAAGATGAAAAGAACTGAAATTGTGTGGCACCTTTCTTTTTTTGCTCAACAGTAAGCAGCGAGTCTCCTTCATGACTTCAAGTCCCCATGAGATTTTAGTTTACACATGTTTGATACACTTCAGCTGGTGCCAATTATTTTCACTACCATGGAACTTTCACAAAATTAGCTACCTGTATTGATTTTGATGAACTGGGAGCTGAGCAATCCTATCAATCTCATTTCTGAATGCTGAAGGTCCAGACCTTACATTAATATGGAGAGCAGGTGTGACTGCTCTAAACCCAAGTGACATTGCTCTAATTCATCCTCAAAAACAAAACTGCTTTCTGCAAACAATGGGTGGAAAATTCCAAATTTGTGATCTTGTTACCTCCTAGTACATTTCAATTACCTGACTTTCATATTGGTATTTCATATTTGTACCAAATGAAACTAACTTCATCAGATGATGCATAATAATGAGTGGTAGACAATCACAAGATTAATGATGACCAGACATTCTCATTTTAAAATTTTTCCACCTTTATTCAACTTTAACAAACAAGCTCCCGAACCCCCGGCCTGACAAATCTATGCTCTTGACCCTTTAACATCACTCGGAATCTCTTACTCATATCAGACCCCAGTCGGGTCCACTTTTGCTCTATATTTTTCTTCTACAATCATTTTAATCAAAACATGGGTACCTAATTTTGAAATTTCAGGAAAATACAGGAGTGTTTCCAAAGTAGTGCACAGACTCACAGACGTCCAAACAATGTATTGTGACATTGGTATGATGCTCCTTTTGTAGTAACACATCTTAACCAACAAAATAGTCAAGTGTGATACAAGTACACCAGGTAAAATTGTGAGGTGTCATGTAATGGTAATTGCTCTTGTGCAAAGGAGAACAAAATTCAAGGTGTGAATAGGATCAGGAGAGCAATTCATTCTCCCAGGAGATGAGTTAGCAGCTCTCATTGGTTCTTAGTAAACGAAGGTCTGTAGCGATACCTGTACCTCCGAAGCTCCCAACCATACAGTAAAATCAAGTTTGGGGGTGGGGGGAGGGGCATCTTCAACTTCATAAGCCATGACAGAATTTAATTGCAATGGAATGTAATCCTCACCAATCATCACTCGCCCCAATAATCCAGTCCAGTAGATTTAATCCAGAGTAATTTCATAATGGGAAGTCTTCTCAATGGATAGTCAGTCAATTGCAAAGCTGTTCAACAGAATGATAGAGATATGCAAAGAAGTGGCAAACTTTGAACATTGATGGGGGAGCAGAACCTCCAATTTTCAAATGGTCTCCAATAAAATCCAAATTTCCTATACCATAAAAACCTGAAATTCTGAACTTCTCATTTTTTTTTACTAAAACCCCCAAATTTTCTGAGTGCTTTGCATGCCAAAAATGTTGCTACCCATCGCTTCGTCAGGGCTTCGGATGCTGGCTCCACCATTGAGGTGCTTGGCTGCCCTTCAGGCAAATCCTTGCACCTCCCTAACTTTGAATCTTATATTATGCAATTCCTCTCTGTTCCACTACAGTATTGTCCTTTCATATCATATCCACAAGCTAATCTCCATCCCCCCCCTCCTACAAATGTAAAGACAATGAAGTTAAAGAATACTTTTAAAATTCCATATGCAGAGGTGCCAAGTGTTGCTATTCAACTTTCTTTAGTCAGCAAGCAGATGGAAACAGCCCACCTCAGCCTCAAACATGGCTGGGGTTGAGGTGAGGAATTTTTACAATTTTTAGCACCCTAGAATGACCTTAAAAGGCACAAACTTCCAATACTCTTAACACAGTATCATCCTTAGATCTAGACCACAAATATTTGCGAGAATTTACATGAGAAAGTAACATTACAAATAATTTTGTGGAACTAACAGAAAATCTGTGAGACTTGGTAGGTCTCCCTTTGAGACATCATAATCAAGTACTCCCAACCTTAGCTCATACCAACTTGGCTTGTCTGAGATGACTAAATTCCTTCCTTTCAAATAACTTCATTATGAGTGTCATGTATCTACATCATTAACTATTCATGAATTCTCTTAACTGACAAAAATTGTTCATGAGATTAAAATGTAGAAAAGCCAAATGAACAAAACCATCACCTGGGAAATATTGTGTCTCTCACCAGTAGCGTGTTCAAAGGGGGGGGGGGGGGCCAGGGGGGCACTGGCCCCCCCCCACCTCTGAAGCCAGTCGGGGGAAAATCTCTTAGTCGGGGGATTTAAGGGTTAGAGGAAGAGAAAAAGATTGAAGAGACACTGAGCACTCAACAGGGATGGCGCCAGGTGGGGGCGGGGAGCCCCATCGGGGAGTCTTAATCATACGATAGAGTATGCAGGCAGTCCCTGACGGCGACTGAGGGAGGACAATTTCTCAAATAAGAAGCCAAATTTTTCGGCGCGCTACGCACGCTGTATAGGTACTCCAGGATCTTCAGCAGTTCCATTTCACATTGCTAGAAAGCACATGTCCTGCCAACCTTACCACAAAACATGTAGGCAGAGAACACTGTTCATGTGGAGGTCGAAAATTTCATCGCATGTCACTAAGCCTAGTTACTGTTCTCTAATGTGTGTCATGCGGTACGGTCAGTTTGTGAGCGACTCACGGACCAAAGTTTGGCTGTTTCATAGGGTAGTCCAAGTGTTTCGATAATATGTATGTTATCCCCGATATGGTCTGGAACCCCTACAGTTTTTCTTTTTTGTTGATTCCTTGCCAAAGGCAGAAGGAATCTATGCGATGGTGATGTCGTGTGTGTGTGTGTATGTGTGTGTGTATGTATGTATGTGTGTGTGTGACGCTTTGCTTGTAAACATGATATCTCAAGGAGAACTATGACTGAGCTCATACTTGGTGTGTGGGTTGGTCATATTGAGTAGATGATCCCTATTGTTTTTGATGGAGGTCAAAGGTCATTTGGGGTCACAGGAGGTCAAAAGGTCAAAACCTTGTAAACGCGATATCTCAAGATGGGTAACTCTGAGGGATCTCATACTTGGCAGGTAGGTTGCCCATATTAAATAGATGATCCCTATTCTTTTTGGTGGAGGTCAAAGGTCATTTGGGGTCACCAGAGGTCAAATAGTAAATACCCTGGAAATTGCTTGTAAACACGGTATCTCCAGAAGGATAAATGTGAGGGATCTCATACTTTCCATGTTTATTGCCCATATTGAGTAGATGATCCCTATTGTTTTTGGTGGAGGTCAAAGGTCATTTGGGGTCACCAGTGGTCAAAAGGTCAAAACCTTGTAAACACTATATCTCAAGGGTAACTTTGAGGGATCTCATACTTAGCATGTGGATTACCAATATTAAGTAAATGATTTCTATTATTTTTGGTGGAGGTCAAAGGTCATCTGGGGGTCATCAGAGGTCAAAAGGTCAAAACCTTGTAAACATGATATCTCAAGAAGGGTAACTGTGAGGGATCTCATACTTAGCATGTGGATTGTCCATATTGAGTAGATGATCCCTATTGTTTTTGGTGGAGGCAAAAGGTCATTTGGGGTCATCAGAGGTCAAAAGGTCAAAACCTTGTAAACATGATATCTCAAGAAGGGTAAATGTGAGGGATCTTATACTTAGCATGTGGATTGTCCATATTGAGTAGATGATCCCTATAATTTTTGGTGGAGGTCAAAGGTCATTTGGGGTCACCAGTGGTTTAAAGGTCAAAACATTGTAAACACTATTTCTCAAGGAGGATAACTGTGAGGGATCTCATACGTAGCATTTGGATTGCCCATTTTGAGAAGATAATTCCTATTATTTTTGGTGGAGGTCAAAGGTCATTTGGGGTCATCAGAGGTCAAAACCTTGTAAACACGATATCTCCAGAAGGATACGTGTGAGGGATCTCATACTTACCAAGTGGACTGTCTGTATTGAGTAGATAATCCCTATTGTTTTTGGTGGAGGTCAAAGGTCATTTGGGATCCCTAGTGGTCAAAAGATCAAAACCTTGTAAACATGATATCTCAAGAAGGGTAACTGTGATGGATCACATATTTAGCATGTGGATTGCCCATATTGAGTAGATAATCTCTATTGTTTTTGGATGGAGGTCAAAGGTCATTTGGGGTCATCAGAGGTTAAAATGTTGTAAACACTATCTCATGAAGAGTAACTGTGAGGGATCTCATACTTACCATGTGGATTGCCCATATTTAGTAGATGGTCCTTATTATTTTTGGTGGAGGTCAAAGGTCATGTGGGGTCACCAGAGGTCAAAAGGTGAAAACCATGTAAATATGATATCTCAAGAAGGATAACTGTGAGGGATCTCACACTTGACATGTGGATTTTTTGAATTGAATAGATGATCCCTACTGTTTTTCATGCAGTTCAAAGGTCATTTGAGGTCACAAAAAGTCAAAACCTAGTAAACATATTTTAAGGAGGATAACTATGAGGGATCTCATACTTGGTCTGTGGATTGTTCATATTTAGCATGTAGGTCATTTTGGGTCACAAGATTTCAAAAGCTTTTGACCTTATTAACATGATATCTCAAGTAGGATACCTGTGAGGGATCTCATGCTTGTCATGTGGGTGATTCATGTTTGTTGCAGTATATCCATATGGCAAGGAATCACTAAGCCTTTTGGCTTTCTGGTTTTTCTTTATGTTCTTGATCACATTTTCTTCAGATCCATCTTCACCATCCCCTTGTCGGCATCGGGGCTGTCGGGACTTCAGGTCGCTGCCTCCGCCCGTCTGGCCACCTGTCGGGCAAATCCTGGCCCCATCCCTGGCACTCAAAACTTAGAAGTAGCCTACAGAATGATATTAGAAGAGTTTTTTTTTCATTTTTTGGTCGTTTACCAAAGGATAGAGCTCTTCCAATTGTCCTACAGTGAATAATCAGACAGGATGCTATCAATATCAATATCTGTCTCATATGGTGCAGGTAGGCCTCCTATCATTAAGTTCCCTTCGCGCTAGTCACTTTAACCATCTGTAATGGTAAACTATATAGGTTTAAGGATGAAACAGTGCTGTTAACTTTGGCGATTATCTCAAGCAGCCTTCTTGACTGGCCTCGTGATCTTTAACGTAGTACCTGTCAATGTATGTGACACATACTGTAGCACACTGCAGCTTTCAACGCATAGAGGATAACCTGAACCCTCCGTCACTGACATCGAATTTTACAAAATCTGAAACAAACGAAACCTGATCAATAAGGCCTCTAGAACCAATTTAGGGCGGTCTTATTACCTTATGTTGCAGGAGCTTCCAGGGGCTTCGCACCCTGGACCCCCACCGGGGCTCTGCCCCTGGACCCCGCCAGGGGCCCTGGTGCGGGCCCCTGGACCCCACGCGTGCAAACTCGCGCTTCACGCTCGAAGTGCACCTTCGGTGCACTTGTCACATCCCTCCATGTCAGTCGGGGGAATCACAGGTTGTGCCCCCCCACCTTTGAAATCCTGCACACGCCACTGTCTCTCACAAATCTTATTAATCAACAAGTTTCCTTCTTTCTACAACACTGAATGCAATAGTTCCACATCTTTTACCATTTCATTTACTACAGAAAGCATATACAGAGGCCTACCTGAATGAACCAGCTCAAGGCACTGCACTTTTCTGCCAGTGAATTGCTTCTGCCTCATTTACTGTACTAACTGTACATTTATTTCCACGATGTAATTATGCAAATGATAGCTGTTCTTTCAAAACTCCAAACAACCAAGTCTGAAGATTAACGTGTGAGCCCTTCTCAGCCTTCACCTTTTACATTTTAGTCATCAAAATACTACACTGTGAATATCACGCAACTTTACTTGACTTTAGGGGATCATCTGTTCTTTTCTTCATTTTCACAAGTGTACAAAATATAACAAGTGAGGATGGGAAGGGGAAAGGGTCAAAGACCCATGATGCTTTTTGAAAGCATAATAAATGAGGACTTTTTTTTACACTTAAAAGCACCCTCTGAGAAGGGGAAAGTGGTCTTAAAAAAGTCAATTTTGTAGCCTTTTCAAAATGAAAATGGATGACCGAGTAGCACAATGTTACATTCATTATCCATTTTAAAGATGTTCTCTAAGAGCTATCTCAAACTCTGACATCAGGACCTTAAGATAACACTTTGGTCTCTTCTACTGATTCCCAAATCCACATCTACATGTATACTATGCTTTCATTTCCAGTTGTGCGACTGCATCTAGGCCCTGGGCGACTGGTTGCTCAACGTAAGTTACACAACCACATCTCACTTTGACGACAACATGGTACCTGGAATGAAACATCACAATCACTTAAAAACTCACAAACTATTGTGAAGTTAACATATTAGCCAATCAACTTAGAACATGCTTCTAACCAAACCTAATCTTTTTGTATAAAAAGCTGACTTTTAAAGAGCAGCAAATCTCACCTCAACCAGTACAAATTCTACCAACTAAGTTTACTTCTAGCCCTCCCCCCACCCCCATTTCAAAAAGAACACCTGTTTCGTGCACCTCCCCGACAAAGCAACAATAGACTGCACTGAGTTAAAATTACTCAAGGGCATATCCATCCTGGCTGTGTGTAGGTTTGTCTGGGTTCACTATCTGCACAAGTCAACAGGAACAGATCAATCAGAGTGACACTACTGTTTAAATTTATGTCAGTCAATCAGACTGCAATCACCAATTGTATTAAGAACAATATGGCTAGTCCTAAATATACTTGGGGGATGCCACCAACCCTTTAATCTAGCTATTTCTTACCATGACATTTTTTTTTTAACAAAGCTGCACTCCTACATCAGATGAAAGGACAGGCAGGCCATCAAAACGTGACTTCAGTCGGGCAATCTTTCTCTAATTTGCTACAATAAGTAATAAAATAATGAATGTATCCTATAAAATTTTCAACATCACTTCATCTTTTGTGTTTTACTCTCACTGCTTTTCATCTCCTTTACCTAGAAGGAAATCGATGTTATGCCTAGATAACAGAGGGTACATTTTGTCAAAAAAAGCAACAGTACAGTTCTCAGAAATTTAATGGTTTAATGCAAGCAAATAACACCCACTCTCCAGGCTCATACTGAGTGACAGTTCAAGGAAAATTAATAAACACTTGATACAAATACTTTATTTACAGGAAGATATTGCATTCTGATCAAAAAATGATTACCGAAAATTTCAAGAGGAACATTCTCAAAGTTTGCAAGTGTCAGTGGTTTACTGGTCTAATACATAAACATGATGGCAGATGTGGCATTGCTCAAGTTACCAAACACCTTTTACATAGATTTCTTATCCTGATACTGTATCTACCACTCACTCATGAACTAAATATGAATCCACTGTCCACTTCAGTTTAAGGTACCACTGAGGAGTCAGATACTATCTGACAACAAAGGCCACATTCATCGAGAGCTTCAAGAAGCTCTCTATTTGCTTTGAGTATACATCATTCTCCTCAATGCAGTCATCATTGACACGAAATTCATAAATTTCAATGGGCACACAAGCATTTCATGATGACAATGGCAAGCCAATGTTAGTTAATTAACTGTAAAATAATGAAAACAACTAAGCACCTCCTGTCAGATGATAAAATTTGCAGATGTCATACAGCTTTCTGTGGTTCAGCAACAGTATATAGTTCAATCATCCTGATGGCTGCTTGTTGCAGATAAGGAATTTAAGCTTTCACCATATTCAGATTGCTGTAATCTGGAAGACAAAAGCAAGAACCTGATGACAAAAATATTAAACAGCAGCTCTTTTACTTTAACTTTTATTTACAGCAATTTCCTACGCATATCAGTTTCTTTTGCTGTTGATCATATTGCGGAATATTTTATTTTCATCTAACGTTTTGTCTGATAATAAATCATCTACCTGCACTTGAGATTGGTTTAGATCTCATCACCTACTGCTGGACCAATGAGGAGTCAGGTACTATCTGGCAACAATGGCCACATTCACTGAGAGCTTCAGGATGCTCTCTATTTGCTCAATGTATGTCACCCTCCTCAAAGCAAAACTTATTATCATAAAAAGATAACACTCATAAACTCATACAAGAAATTCACCTGAAATGACCAAAAGGAGTCAATGTAAAAAAATGTAACCTGCAATTTCTACATAAACACCACTGATGATGACTTCAAGTCCATTAGGCTGATTTGCATCCATTACGATTTATATGAAGTTCAGTCATATGGTTGCCATCGTCTGCATTTTTTAATATTTAGGGACAAATTTTGGTGTAAACACAAATGCTGATGGTTGCATATCTAAGGCCTGTGTTCCATATTTTTGACACTGACAAAGGTGATCTAACATGAAGGATATAACCAAGCTACCAATGAAAGGAACATTCAGGAACAACTCTACACTTAAAATGTGTGAGTTGTAAAAAATATATATTCCTTTCCCAAATTTGTTTATACTTGTGCATTTTTGAAATTTGCAAAATACTATTTTTCATCAATATTCAAATATCAGACTGAAAGTCACTTGTTAACAGTTATGTCCTAAACTTAGGGGTTGATTTTGATCTGATGACTCAAGAACCACCATTCATCTGAAACTTAACAAATAATGAGGAGTCAGATACTATCTGACAACAAAGGCCACATTCATCGAGAGCTTCAAGAAGCTCTCTATTTGCTGAAAGTATACATCATTCTCCTCAATATATTACCATGGAAACAAAGTTCCAAGTATGATGATATGACAACACTGTACAAGATTTGATTGATGAGTACTTTTTACTATGATAACCAAAGCATGTAGTCATCAACAATATAAAGCACTGCAACATAACACTTTCCACACACCGCAGAAGATAAACCTCTTGCTAATGAAACACGCAGCTCGCTAATTTACCTGTATGGTTTTCTCCTGAAGTTCATTCCTATCACTGCTTATCACTGGTCTACACTTACACATGTATGACACTTGTACAACTGCTGTTGCCTGAAAGACAAACAAACAAACCAACCAAGACATTAATGAAAGAAACCTCACCTAATCCATGCATAATGTGTAACATGTAAAGGGCACATTTTGCCTGTAACCAAGTTTGCTTGTTACAGTTATTGTTTGGCTAGAATGCCAAGGTTAATGATTTTAGTGTGAAATATGGCCACCTACCAATTTACGTCTGGGATTTGTGGATGCTTTAAATCCTGTCAAAGTCAGGGTCAAGAACTATGGTGAGACTCTAACCATTGGTAAACAGTTCTCTTAATACTGACAGTACTCAAAATATTGATACATTACTGTGATAGTTTGCCAAACCAGTAAATGTTATATATGTGCCAATGAAGTGGAGCAATAAGCATCTAGACCCTGGTTAATATGTTAATGATCAGGGAAGTCACTATGCCAAGTGGCGCTGGGCAGCCCCGTCTGGGACTGGTGAATTACGCCTGCCACTCATGTTAAAAATTCCACCCAGCACTTTTTCCCATGAATAATGGTACTATAATTTTATGATCTTTGAAAGAAATTTGGATGCAATTTTAATCTCAGAATGAGACAGCCAATTGGAGCATTAATTCAGAGTGTAGAAAAATATCCACACCTTCTCCAAATCCCAGGATGGTGATCACTACAAGGGTCAGAGTCCAGAATTACTGGCACTAAATCTGGCCTGGTGACAACCCTGTTAGTTATGTACATTCATGGTGCTTAAAGGGCATGTTATTAGTAGTAGAGCAGAGTTAGTAGTTCAGGGTATGGTTTCTCACAGTCACACTACATCAGGGGTCGGCAACCTTTCGGGGGCGTGGGCCAACTTGCCATTTGGCGAATTAGCAGAGGGCCAATGGGGTAGTTGAAATTTGATAGTTGAACTAAGTATTACAGACATGCGTGGCTAGGTGTTCTCACCAGTATTGCACATTGTGCTTTTTGTACGCGGTTTTGACTGCTCCATGCAGGCCGGATTCTTGACACCGGCGGGCTGTACTTGGCCCGCGGGCCGTAGGTTGCCGACCCCTGCACTACATGTACCTTTAATTATTATATCTGTGTGTAGGTTATCTACACTGAAGGTTTAAATAATCAGCAGAGAGCCAAAACTGGGTGCACTAAGAAATACTGAAGCGTGCATATAGGTATTAGTACTGCACATTTGTACTTCCTCCTCTGATGATTATTACTGTAAGGCTATTGGGACCATGTAAAAGCCCAAATGCAGGGCTAGAAATAAATGATGGCCAAAGAGGTAATGACCTTATTATTTTCAGCAATGGCCTTGCTGCCCTACAAAATGGCAGCCTTTTCAAAGCCACCTTGATCTTCATGCCCTTCCAAACAAAACACAACCACACCAATTATACCAGATAACACAAAATCTTCTGTTTGGTGTTGGTGCCCTTTAAGATGCACAAATGTGTATTAAAAGTTAATATGAAAATACCCTTGCCCTCATGATGTTTTATGTCTGGCCCTGGAAATTATCCTTATCATGGCATACCATGGTCACATTACTTTTCTTGAGTTCAAAATCCATCAGTATATAATCAGACACCTCTCAAGATCAACTGATGACTGACTGCTGCTGAACCAATGAGGAGTCAGATACTATCTGACAACAAGGGCCACATTCATTGAGAGTTTCAAGAAACTCTCTATTTGCAAAAAGTATACATCATTCTCCTCAGTATGTTACCATGGAAACAAGCAACTGATCATGAAGAAACAACAACACTTCAAAAACTTGGGTTCCAGACAAGTAATTCACAAAAACCATTATTAACATTAATTTTAACATATGAATCAAGTTTACACAGACCACAGAATGATGCATTTTGTGTGTTAGTTCAAGCAGGGTTCACTAGATTGAAGGTTCACTGGACCAAAGGTTTAAACTCTAAACGTAATTCCAACTCTAACCATAATCCTTACCTTAACCCTTATCCTACCTGAGACTAGTCCTTATCCTAATCCCCAACCTAATTCTGTAACTCAAATCCTAACCCTACCACAAACCCTTGTGAACCTTCAATATATTGAGCGTTCCCTAACATACTCTACCTGCATCCGGTGAGCCATTTCACTGTCAGTGAACATCACCACTACACTTGATAAAGTACAGTATGTCTCAGGCTGGCTTCACAGGATTGCCCCAAAACATTGTGTGATGCACACAGTGATCTGAAGTGATTAGAAGAAAGCACTGTAAGAAAATAGCAAAAATTTTCAGACTGGTTGACAAGCTAA
Organism: Holothuria leucospilota; assembly: GCA_029531755.1. Classification (NCBI taxonomy): domain Eukaryota; kingdom Metazoa; phylum Echinodermata; class Holothuroidea; order Aspidochirotida; family Holothuriidae; genus Holothuria; species Holothuria leucospilota. The sequence goes on along the minus strand of CM055969.1, from coordinate 28,627,501 downwards.
TTCAGTAAAAACTTTGAGCTCTCATCTAGTTACCATACCAGCGTTCTCCACTAGCTGGTTTTTTTTTTTGGGGGGGGGGGGGGGTGGTTCACCCGGACAAACTTTGCAGAGGGTGCTCAGCACCCGGACAAGAAATGTACCACCAGGACAAAAGTTGAGCCACCCAGCCAGAAATTGTCAGTTCAAAACCTTAAACAGAGCAAACAGCAATAATTTCATTGTGAACACTGAGTAATGATTATTAGAAATGTACTTAGTCCTCAAAGAAGGCCATAATTAAATTTATCATCTATTTTAGTAGATATTTTTCAAAGAGAGCAACCCCTCTCTTGGTAGACAGCGGTCACTAATACCGTTAACCTTCAGAGCACCCGGACAAAAATTAAATTCTTGGAGAACACTGCATACTGCACATAATACTGTTCTAATCAGAATTGCTCATCAAAGAAAGTGGCTGCATGCAAAACACAAGGAATTCACAGGGGGATAATACAGTACCTTAAGCTACTGTACTGTAGAGACACTTCACTGTTGTTATTGTTTGGAATAAATTTGGCACTGGTGAGGAATGTTTCAGCTCAGTGTACAACTCAATACAGCTGTCCCATGCATCACGTTTTGTTGCCATACATAATTTTTCAGACCCCTAGCTTCAGTGAAAAAGGGGCAGGGGGGAGGAACATTAGGAGGGCAGAATTTGCGCGCGCGAAGCGCTGCGCACCATTGGCCGGGGGTCCAGGGGCCGTCGAAGGGCCCCTGGTGGGGTCCAGGGGCAACGCCTCGGTGGGGGCCCAGGGGGCGAGGCCCCTGGAAGCTCCTGGGTTTTAGCTTCTCTCTCAACCCTGAATATGGTCTTTTTTACCTTTCAACACCCATAGACTGGAAGAATCTGAGCCACAGAATATGCAGATTCCAGACCCTAAGTTTTTAGCCAAGTGAAAAATGTGAATGTGAGATAGATATATGTATTATTTTGTCTTTACCTTTAATATTTCTTGACTGCATATTAATTACTAAATTAATACTACAGACTACATACTGTTTGTATGGGCATGTGGTTTTGAAAGTGAAATTTATCTTACACATCCCCCTCTAATTATTGACAAATGATGTGCAGGTTTAGTATACAAAATAACGTTTGTTAGCTTACACGAAATATATGAAATCTTTTTCTCTGGAAAACAACAACATATTTTAATAACCTTAAAGTCATATTATTATCAAGTGTAGCAGCATCAAACTGAAGCAGCAGCATTTGGGAATATATCAATGTTTGATAGCCAAAGTACGTAGTACATTGTTTTAAGGTCCTCATGTGTCTTCAGAGACACTGGTTGTTACTGACTTACACGTACATACGTACATTCTTGAGACAAATGAGCCGATTCAAAAATTCAACACAAAACCACTGAATTATATTTAAACCCTGTTTCACCTCTTACCAATCTCCCCTAACGTGGTGATTGTGATTAAGAAATCACCCATTACTTATCTGGATCTTACAGTACATGGCAACCCAGGTTTTACCCATGTGATCGCTGGCCCAGAAGTGTTCACTTGACAGCCTGTTTCATTTTGTAGAATGTCATATTACAGCAGTCCGACTCCTTTGCGAAACCGCAAAAGTTTTGAAAGACCAGAATTTATTGTTTCAGTGCATACACAGCCGAGGAAAGTGGGATCGCATCTATGAAGGTCCATGATTGATTACATAATCTGTCAGTTAGTAAAATGTTGTCATTCACAGGACTGATTATTAACAACTAACTCAGTAGCTTGCTTTAGCTGAGGTTATGGCGTGTTTGTTAAAGACGATAAAAAGTGAAATTCCCACGACTCTACAGTATTTTCATACTTTTATTTTATACCAGCACTGCTGTTATAGGCTAGCTGTTATAAGCTAATTGTAAACTTGGAAAATATGAGGTCAGGTAGCTGTCCACAACGTCAGCCATTTATATTTGTCAGTCACTGGTGTATACGGATTAGATGCAGTTACTGCTTTGTATGAAAGTTTTCGAGTGCTGTAAAAATGCCTCGCATGTAAATTAAACTTTATACAAGAGCCCCGATCATCATGCAATTGGGCGGTCAAAGTATACATTGCATTCAACTTCTAAATTTCAGGCACATAAAACTGTTGCTCAGTTATGCCTCCACCTTATTTCCCATCATGAACGTTCTCTCCGTTATGCTGCATTCAACCTTTCCCCTACCCTAAAATGGAGGCACAAGGGGCGTATAAGTATTCGTGTTGACCCATTTGCAATGTGTGACTTCGCTGTAACGGAGCAGTGTTGCGATCAAGTCACTGAATAGTTTGTTGATAATGATGTTCACCTGTGTACTATGTGTACACGTGTACCATGCAACTCAAGACTACATCTGTGAGACTGAGCGCCTGCGTTTGGCGAAGCCATCTTACGTTTTACATGTAATGAGTAGCCTTCTGCTGGGCCCCAGCTAGCCTAGCTGCCCGCACTCATTGGTTGGTTGTAGTCCGCGAGCATAGCTGCAAGCTTTATAAACACTGAACTGGTTTACGAAACCCGCCCAGCAACTTCACTACTTCATGTCAATCCAGTGCATTCTGTATAGACCTCGCTTAGCTTCTTGCAACCTTTTCCCAGAAAATCGCGTGGATAACTTTTCTAAATTATGCCATAAATATGCGAGAAACTTTTCCTAAATATAAGATGCTGAGTTTGGCGTACGGCGAACAGCGGTATGATTTGCGCAAGTGCAGTTGAGAGACTGGAGTTCGAGACAACAGGCGTTAACCTACAGTACATACAGCATGTGAGAAAGATTGCTCAGATGCGAGCGTTTTTCCACACTGTACGTATGGGGAATTTTTGAAGGCTGGTCGTTGAATTAGCCTGCGTAGCGGATCTCCGGGCTTCTGACACACAACATTGTCGTATTCCGTAGCTACAAGCTGAACAAACAACTTTGGGATCGCAGGTCAATGCATGGTGCTTCGATAATAGATTGCAATGTGAAGAACACGCTGTACGTTTCTAAAGTAAGCATAACCACTGACATATAAACGTGTTCAGCTGTCTTGTCTCTGCCGTTTTAATAATTTGGCGTTAAATAATTTGGCACAGTGCAGAGCGGAAAATTACAAGGGCGGCTGAAAGAAGGGGCAGGGCGGGGATAGGAAGTCAAGAGAAGGGGCAGGGCGGGCGAAAAGAGGGGCGGGGCGGGCTGCCCCTGTGAAACAGCGAAGCTAGGGCACTGTTTTTTGAAAACTAACTACAAATTAGAACTTCACAAATTATTTTTCAAAATTATTTTCTTTCTTCAGATCTTCAAATCATGGCCACTATAAAGCTCACTGACTACAAACTTTCATCAGTTCTAGCGATGAAGAAGTTTTTAGACTTTTGCTATGATAATTAATAGCTCAGTTATTGACTTAGAGTGACGTTCTCAATATTGGTTGCATTAAATTACTAAATTCTTGAAAATTGTCAGAGAATAGTTATTTTGAGACAAAACTACATCTAGGCCATTTAAAAATGTGAAATAAAGTTTGAAACTCCCAAGATTTCCAGTGGAATAGCCCAACTGGTCTTAAAGTGGCAATGATCCATATCTTCAAAACATTTTGGAAGGGGTGGGTGTAGAATACTGTACAGTATCTCACACAACAGTTAATTATGTAAATTAATTTGTAAAATTATGTAAATCATTCATGTAGCCTAGCCGGCTAAAGGACCTAGCTAAATGTCCATTACATCAGAGCATTTCAATAATTATGCAATTAACAACCTGCCATTCTTTAAGTAACATTGGACTAAGCCTACACTATTTTTTTTTAATCAAAAAGGATTATTCAGAAGTAGAAACTGCAATCCTTTAGGTCTACAACAATACCAAATATTCCTTATTCCAATTTCTTTTAAAAAATTACAAATGGTATCAGTGCTGTACAGTGCAAACAAATTGGTCGCAAGTGCACCCAAAATTTCACAAATGCCACAAAAAGAAAAGATTATAGTAAGGTGCCAAATGCTCCTAAAAGTATGACTAGTTAGGCACCTATACCACAGTATGCAATGCATGCAAACACATGCTCAAGCAGTCGATATTTTAATTGCAAAATATTTGCTGCAGTTGCTGCCTTTTTCCCTTCCTGAATTAGGCCCTACAGCTCAAAAACGGATACACTGTATGTATAAAATCACAATAATCAACCCAGTCTGCATTCCATGCACTACAACACGAAGATCTTCGGCGTGAGCACCGACTCCTTCTCGGCGTAGCGGCGGGCAAACGGAACTCCCGGCGTACCGGCGGGCCAAATCGGTCAACTCCCGCCGTATGATCACGTACAGTACTGTGCTATATACCTGTACTTGTATTGCCGATGCATTACGTACATGTATACATACGTACATACAATCGCTTAAGGATTGCTACTGACTAGTTCTAACGTGTGTGTACTATATACCTGTATGTTCATTGCCAATGTATGGTGACTGTGTATGCATCACGTACATGTATACTGTACCCACGTACGCACGCCTACAGATTACTATGTACATGCATTGTATGTACAGTACAGGAAATCCCGGCGTATATAGGCCCGGCGTACATCTGCCCGGCATACGATCACAAAAACATCGGCGTACCCCCGGCGTAGGCCTTACATGGAATGCACCCTGGTAATCAACTTTCCTTCTGTGTTACAGTATATGTGCTGTATGACATCATACCTCCCCGTTTTGTTCTGGAAACTAAACTGTTGACTGAAGTGGAGTCTACTACTTCTACTGAGCATTTTCTGTAACAATATCCCCTCAAGGACATACCTAACTTAAATCGACTACAGAAAGTCTGATTTCATGCTGCCAGTGTTACTGTGTGATTTCTCTAACATACAGTTAAGTCAATGGAGAAACCCCATTGACTCAACGTGTGAGAAATCACTGTCAAAGCAACGTCCATGCCTGAGACCTCCAATGAAATGAAGATTCATAACCTTACATCGAATTCTCAATGACTTGATCCCAAAGCACTGTACAGTATGTGTTACATTAGACCTAGTGTTGTGTAAAAATAGCTCCAGCGGGGTTCGAAAAGTTCCATACAAGAAGAAAATAAAGTTTCCAAGACTCAATAAATTCGATTAGCCTAGTCCTTGGTTTATTCCACTAATTTGATCTTTGGCAAATTAAGAGCATACATTGATTGGTGGAGATTCCAAATTATCTAAAAATGATTGATGAGAGCTCTACATATACTCCTGGTAGATTGATGTGATGTACCATGTATAGTATATCGTCTACGACATTTAGAACATATGACCATGGTGTACTCTTCCTAGCAGTCTACCACCATTTCCTTCTGCAGTTCTATCCTAAAATGATGGGATGGGGAAGAGGGCTGTGATTGGTCAGAAAGTTATCATGACCTTAAACTCGCCAATGAGGGACCTTGGACCCTGACATCTAGAAATTAGCGAAGTGGTTATTGCACCATCACATTGCAATCTTGAACACATACAAAACAAAATGGCGATCTTCAATTGTTGAGGTTTACAACTTGAGTACAGTGTTACCCTTGAAACCCAGACTGGAAAGTCTGTATTTTGCCCGGGCAAGTAACTTGTTATTTCTGGTCCGATGTGCGGCCATGGGCCATATTCACAGACCTCTGCACAGTCAAATGTTCAGTTCAAATGTTGGTCAGGTCTTGCCGCCATATGGGCACTGTCAGGCAGTGAGTTTTGTGTTAACTTTGCGTTAGCTATCAGGTAGGCCTACTTTTCGCCTCGTAGCATTGTGGCCGTGGCCAGTTTGCATCGCATGTGTGGCCAGATCTAACGTTAGCTATGACCTGCAATTCTTTGCACGGCCAGGTGCCAAACCGCACAGCAAGCTGCGCGGGCCAGATCTTGCACGCACATGGCAAACTTTCCTGGCTTGAAACAAACGTGCCGTCATAATATTACATGACACTAGGCCTAAACTAAGTGAATTATGTAAATGCATGGCAACTAGGAACAAGATGCAGCTAGGCTAGGCCTTGTTTGGGTGCGAACATCACCCAACATGGGGTTCGGTCAGGGATTCCACCTGGGGTTCAATAATGCCTTAGGGAAGTTGGGGTTTGGTTAGGGAAACAGGGTAAGGCCTATGTCAGTTTGGGAGTTAGGTAACGAATAAGTGGCCTTCTTTAAAGAGCAATCTCCAAAGCACTAATGGCAAGGACATCATACGAGTGCGTACTAGGCCTAGCCTGCCATATTTTGGGGCTTGGGGATGATGTTCTCTCCTAATAGACTCATGTGTGTAACTGTAGTGTAGCCTAGGCCTTGGGGACCTTCGATCTAACTTTGTGGACCTTGCTCCTTTCAAAACGAAATAACTTTGGGCCTAACGATGGTCACATTAAAAGAAAAAAAAACTTAAGTCATTACCACACATTATCTCCGAAACCTTTATAAAAAGTGTTGCAAAAAGGCCAAGTTCCATTTGATAGTCGCGTGCGAGCCGTGAATCATCCGCCACGTAGGTACGGTGTTCGTACGCGTACAGTGTTAGCAAGTGCAACTAGCTTGTAGGTCTAACGTTACACGTGCATCCCAGTCATATTTGAGCCAAATTTTTTCTCGTGCATCAAGCATGCAAACTGCGCATCTAAGCAGTACTTCCACAAATCACAGCAAAGATTACCTGTGGCTGAGTATTCACGGGCACTAAGCTTAAATGGCAAAATTTCTGTGAATGGTCGGGGAAAGGGGACTGCAGCCCGAAGTCCTCCTTGTAAGCCTATGAGAATGTGTACATCTTTTTCACGTTCATATTTTGATATTATGATCAGGGGCATAGCTAGAATGAAATTTTTAGGGGTATCAAAAGGGGGAGTCATGGGCACGACATAGCCTTCCTGGGGAGAGGTTAAGGGACATTTTTCCTTGGGGAGGGGAGTTAAAAAAAGCTGGGGGAGCTAGGAACCCCGTAGCTACGCCCCTGAATTTATGAGTGCAGTAAATATATTCAGGAGTAATACCTGTCCACCAGAGGGAATGGGGGAGGGGTAAGAAATATGAAGGTTAAATGCCCTGAAATTTTCAAGCGCGCTTCCGCGCAGGTTGCGGCATGATTGATATTTATGTCTTGAATTATGGGCGAACATAAGATGAGAAACAAAGATAAAACAGATATCCGCCCTACATATAGGGGCGGGCCAAGGGGGTTCTATCTCTTATTTCAATAAAACAGTAGAAATGTAGAATCCCGAGTTCCTCGAAGTTATTTTCCTCCGAAAATTACAAAAACACTGAAATACCCGAATTTTCCGAACTTCAGGTTATTTCGGAAAAAAAAGTTGAAGCGCTGTACCAACGAGCGCGATCCCTTTTCGATATTGACGTTACGTAACTTTCATATAAGGAAAGCCATAATTGTTTTTTTTTTTATGAAATAATGTACGTCTCTGATCCTTTGATATTTCGAGTTTGACGCAAACTTTTTGACTAATTTGATGCAGGGGTGGCGCCAGGATTTGTCCTCCAGGAGGCCAAGCTCCCCAACGGGTGGAGAGCAGAAACCCGAAGTCTTGACAAAGGCGACGAGTTGCCGAAAAGATGTCGAACGCAACATTTTTGGTGCGGTTCGCACGCCGAATTTTTTTGGCTTCTACTTACAGAAACATCAAAATTTGAGGTTCTTACTGAAGAAATGTAAAAAAATGGGTTTTTACCGAGGGAAATTGGAAAAATTTGGTTATTCTTGAAGAATCTGCCCTTCTCAAGCAGACCGTCGGGGCGACTGACTGTCGCCGGCATAACAGGTTTGAGTGAAACTGCATCTTGTGTTAGCGTCTTCCGGGTAACGAAAATGCGTTCTGTGCAGGGAGTTGCTATTTGTCAAATAGCAACTCCCGGCTCTGTGGAAAACAGTACGGATCGACATGAACTTTCGTGGACCACTAACACAAATGTTCTTACACCGAAAATATTGACTGACAATTTTAGTCCCTCATAAATTTTATGATAGATTGCTTCTGACCGCGTAACTTATTAAATGTGATCAAATTTTCATATGGCCAGGGGCGTATATACAAATCGCAGGACGGGGGGGGGGGGTGAACTATTTTTGGACCGACTACATTTCTTGGAGACCGACTCCCGCAATTTGTCCAATTTTAGTCCAATTTTTTATTGCATTACTCCGCCATGTGAAGTGCCGTCTTTGAGTAGATATCAGTGATGGAAACATTTACTTATTATTCAGATCCTTCTAGCTCAAAATTTGAATGGTCATGGTATGGAAATCAAGTTGAAAGTGCCATTGGTACCATAAGAGTCCACATTGTGATTTTCACCAAAAGGATGGCACGTCCAGGTTGAAAATTTCAAGGATCTAGGGGTGGGAAAGTAGCCTGTTTAGTGTGTAAGTCAATGGGGCAATAAGTAGTGGTATACAATACCATCTCAGCAGTGAGTTGCCAGCTTCTGAATGACATTAAAATACATCCGTGATTATTTCACTTTTACGCTAGGGACCTGGACAGATTTCGAAGGCATTTTTTGCATGGCAAGCAATATAGCCATGAACTTTTGACCCCCTGCTGTTTGTGCAAACAAGCTTGGATCGTCGATGGTCACTGCATTCTTGGATTGCCTATAGAGTAAACTTTCCTATGTTAACCTTTCTTTTCAAATTTTCAACACTCTCCCAAATTTAGAATAACCGGACAGTATCATAAGCCTATGAGATGAATCTATTTTAACCATAGACGTAGGCTACGGAGGTCAATATTTCGGGGGGGGGGGGGGGGTCAGGGATAATTTTTGCTCGACTTCAAAATTTTGAACCAAGTTGCCCGAATTTTGATACCGCTGTGGTTGCAAAAGGGCATAAATTCATTTTCTCTTGGCTGTCTCATTTGCCCGAATGGATCCACTATTTTTACCCGAATTGGGAGGGCATATGCCCCCTGCCCCCGCCTCGTACGCTTATGATTTAACTACCCTCATATGTTATTGGATGGACGTTAAAAGGCAAGAAAATTGCAATCTTAAAGGGAATAAGTAGTGGTCCCAAATTTATTTTGAAAGGTAAGCTAAATATTTCACTCATCCATTATTTCACTTTCACGTATATTTCCAAACGTAGCCTAAATATTACATACTAAAGGTAAAATAACGAGTGTTAGGCTATTCTGCATGAATTTAAAACTTGAGTAGCAAAAATTTTGTCACATCAGGGTTTAAGAAGAGCCATTCATAAAATAGGATAGGCCTACCCGGGTACACTAATTCAAACTGGGTTAACTCCCAGGCGCGGATCCAGACATTTCGAAAAGGGGGGCTGAAAGCCCCCCTCGAATATTCTCCTAGAATAACATTATGCTAACTTTCGCGTATTTGTTATTGTTGATGTGGCGAAAAAAGGGGGGGGGGGCTGAGCCCAGGAAAGCCCTCCCCCCTTGGATCCGCGCCTGACTCCATTTTCTCTTTAACAATTTCCGAACATAAAACTGGACTGTAAGATAATCGATGTGGGAATCGTATTGAATGGAGATGGCACTCACGGCTGCAGTGGTTCCAACTTCTCAGTAAGGCTTCACAATGTTAACTAAAATAGATACGCGTAAAGCATTCCGCAAAAATGTAGTTTTGAGAACATTCTGTGCACTTTTAGTCCCCCGATTGACTGAAATTTGAGAGTGATTCCTCTTGTCCAAATTGATATAAAAGCGATGTGCTTGTGCACATTTTTTTCAATAGCCAAAGGATCATTTGGGGAGGGGAGACACGGGGGGCGGCAAACTTCAGGGCGGCACATACCCCCTGGACCGGACGAGTAACACAATGTCACGTGAACCTGTTTTTGTGTTACACAGTAAAATTGATCGACCCAAGGGACCGGTGTTGTTGATGTAATACACACAGTATTAACATATTTAAAAAACACTGAAATTTGTGATACGTTACGGTGTGATAGACCTTGATAAGGCAATTCCATCGCTCACCCGAATCACCACAACCCCCACGTCGGTCCAAGTGTACAGATATTTTCAAAATTCCGTACACTGAAGTTTGATATGGCTGTGCATGGATCATTCCAGTGTGTAATTAAGTTTAATTTTTCATCTCGTGGAAAAAGTCACTTTGGGTCCCGCGGACCGTTTGTCCTATGGATCCATATTCACTTTCGGTCCCGCAGACCAAGATTCACTTTCGGTCTCACGAACCCGAATTCACGTTTGGTCTCAATACATTTCGGTCTCGCGCAAGGGCGCTTATTCAAGTTCGGTCTGGAGGACCTTTCATCTCGTGGACCGTGGGTCTTGCTGGAAAACCTCAGGTGGGGCTACCAGGAAGGAAATCCTCTGGAGGTTCTCAAAATTTTGGGCATAAGAATGAAGCAGGCGTTTACCAATTTTCAAAGGATATTTGATGTGCATTAATCATAAACAACAGAATCATGATACGAACACTCTTCTCTGTTTTCAATATAGCTTAATTCGGATTTAAATGCCAGTTGGGTTGATGCAAGGGGATTGTGAATATGGAACTTGGAAAACGGATGGTGGTAGGGATTGCATGGGGGTGTGAAACAATAATGTTACTGAGACTGCCAGGCGCAGATCCAGGTAGGGGCGCACCTGGCGCACGCCCCCTTTTTCAATGACCAACGATTTTTCCTTTTTGCCTCATAGATATGGAAAATATGCTCCCCAGATGCTGGGAAATTGCATCGAAGCGCATCCAGAATTCAAATTTTCTTGGGGGAGGACCCCCAAACCCCCCACCGTGGCATCGCTCGCTCGTCGGCCTTCGGCCGACGGTGTGTGCGCCCCCCCCCCTTTTCAAAATCCTGGATCCGCGCCTGACTGCCCTACAGGAAGTTGGTCTAATACCACAGGTGATTGCTCTTGAAAACGAAAAGTGCCACAAAAAATGCAGTTTTAAGACATTTTGTCATCCGCAGTATAATGCATTGTATTGGAGGTTGTTTCTAATACAAATCATTAGCTGAGTTTAAGATATTTTGGATAAGTTCCAGATTCAGTTGGGGGTGGGGTTGGGCAGGAGGGATGTTTGAGAGTGGGTATAATGCCCCCAAGCCCACCCCCCGGGACGTGAACAACTAAGTCATGATACAAGAATATTATTAACACTTCTTAATTTATTCTTTTATCAGCTTCATAAAAGCTTCTCATTGTATACACGGTAGAAAGCTGTTCCTCTGCACATTTATGTCTTATGAAAGTTTTTTGCTTTTAGAACTGTAAATACTACAGAGAAGAGAAAGCAATAAACAAATTCTAGGAACTTTGTCAATGTTAATGGTGGGGGGTCTGGGTGGGGTGGACTCAGGTTTGGCAAAAGCTTTGAGGTTTAGGGCTCAACACAGGTAAATGTAAACACTGTAAGATGTGATTTCCTGGCATCTGGCAGCCAAGATTCTGTAACTACACAAACTTTTTTGCAGGTTAGAAATTGTCTTAAAACAAAGAAAAAATGGAAGAATGGGCTGGGAAAGGGCTAGGATTTGCAGCTGTTAACGTAACAATTCTCTTGAACTAATTTACTACAGATCTCATGTATCTCTAATTAATGAACAGCACTGCTACATATTCTTCCTAATGTGTTGGCATTTCAAGAATCCGTCATGGACAAGGGGACATTGTATCTGAGGCTGAAATTTACGTTTATGAAATTTCTGTTGATTACCAAAACTTTTGGAAAACACATACCATTGATCAATTGAATGTAGGGCAATTTGAACAACTTCAAGTCATGGATCAGCCAAGGCTAGACTGGGGTTGTTTGTGATGGTGTGTGTAGGTGGACCTCCAAATTCAAGAGGCCTAGATTTGCGTGGATGAAACACACAAGTGAAACTTAGCCAAAGACTTTTGATGAAAGAGGCTTACAATTACCTCATCTGGCCTGAGCCTCCCAGCTCTGAGCTACTCTTGGCCCTGTTTCAAACAGTGTTGCCCTCTATATCAAGTTTGATATCAATAGGACTATTGCTTTATATTTTCAAACTTAAGTTCCAGCAAAAAGGCCGGTTCATACTTCCAAATTTTCACACACTATAAAACTTTAGGAACCACATATGGTCATCCCTTGCTCTCCCAGGTCAATCACAGATATAGTTCAGAGCCAAAGGGTGTTCAATTTCCATAGATTTATAGTGCCATACTAAAATATGAATGTGCCTTTTACTTGTTATGAGTCTTAAAAAGTCAAAAGCTGAAAACACAAAATCAGTAGCGGGATATGATGTTTGAAAGTGGGGGGGGGGGGGGGGGGGGGCAAAATGAGTATTGCTGTAGCAAAACCAACTAGATTAAGACATAGGCCTATATAAAGTCCGGGAAAAAGTGTGGGGTTTGGGGGGCAAGCCTATGCACAAAATAGTTCCTGTGTAAGAACATTTCCTTTTTTTTTATTTTGCAAGTTCATCCACTCAACTATATAACCAGTTTAGGCTACTGCAGTCCTGCATTAAATCTGTGTAAGATTACACAATACAAGAAATAAGAATTGCAAAGATGGTTACAATCATTGGTGCAAAAGACATTGTGTTGATCTTTTGTCATTTATTGTTATGCCATGAAATGGATACTTTTCAATGAATTTTCAATATTTACAAAGTTTCATACCAATTATTTGATACACTTATTGCACATTATACATAAAAACACACAAGTGTTTACAAATCCAGTACCATCAAACATAAATTTCATGAAAATATTTCAATGCTCTCCTTTAGGATCTTGATAAGGAGAGACTGCTAATATAACAAACATGCCATGAAATGGCTCCTTACAGAATCGTACACTTCTAAATGCCCGATATATGGCCCTTTGATCGGGTTTTCAGAAAACGTTTATCCTCGAGTTCACACCTGCAGCTTACGGCAGAGATGCTTATCCTGCTTGTGTACACAAGCTGCCTTGTCATGCACTTGGCAAGGTCGCTGTTTTTATTCAGGAGCAACTTGAGCAATTTCAACCAGAGAGATAAAAACAGCAGGCAGGAAATGAGAGTAACTGATCAGAGGACTCAGGAAATAAACATTACATGCAAGGCTGCACAATTTATGCAGAAATTTGTAAGGGGCCTTTCTTGACATGAACATAAACTAAAACAGAGATGACTAACAGACTAAAACAAAACATGGTTTTGTGGCCATATTAAACTCTTTCTCATAGCTAGCAACAACTCTTTGTCATTCAGATTTACAACTGAACAAAATTCTCATGAGATTGAATCTATTTTTCAAAACATTAGGCAGCATCATAATAAATCTTGTTTCTGGAGGAGGCCATAACACTCAGGATTTTCAAGTTATGTACAAAAATATGATCTGATCTGTTACTGTCTGAACATAATTTGTTGCTCTGTGATTACGAAAGGACATTATTATTATGATTAAATTTATCTCCTTATTTCATGCTGATCAAATATTTTTCTGGAATTCTCATATCAGACAGCAAATAAGGATTCATGGAAATAACTGTAGCAGCATCAATCAAATGATGGTTGAGTATTCAACTTGAGTTCCATGTGCATGAAAGGAATAGAACCATTGGCACAGAAAGTTGCTTGGGGCTACCAGCTGCTTGGGGTTACCACCAGCCTGGGGTAAAGGTGTAAGGCACAGGATGTCCCCCTCTCCTTTGGAGATAATTTTGAGTATTTGGGTGTCCTTAGATGAAATTAAATGCTACAATTGTGTGTAGTTTTTGAAGTATGTTAATTGCAAAACTTTGATATATTTCACAAATAAGTGGTCTTCCTCCTTCAAAAGTGTGTTTAAATGTGGGGCGGGGGGGGGGGGGGGCAGAAGCATACTTTATCTCTACATTTTTGACTTGGGGTTGGTCCCACTAGCCCCTAGCCACAACCCCCCCCCCCCCTCCAGCTTCCAAAGTGTTTGGATAAAACCTCTGGTTTTACTAATGTTAGGCTTACAATAATGATAAATAAGAAAGATACAGGTAAGACAGATGGATACATGTATAAAATTGAAGCTACTTATTTTAAAAATCATGACATGACTTCAGTGAAGAAAAAAACATATGAAGAGAAGTCTTTTGTAATTTTAATTTGGAGAAACAAGCTTGTAAATTATTACATATGTTTAGCTTTTCTGCATCTCAAAGTTTAACTTTCTAATGATTTCAACAGTCCACAGGAATATCAGTAGCCTATTTCTTCAACTGGACTCAACCAAGATAATTCTCCAAGAAAAGTATATTAAACATTTAATCAACTTTTCATTCACTGACAGGGTGGCACTGACAACACAGTATTTCAATGTTACTATTCTGAACTATTGGAACATAAATCAGTCTGCAACAATATCAGTTGGTTGGGTTAGTTAGATGAGGTTTAACATCCCAGTTTCCAACCAATTGGTTCAAGTCGAGACAACCACGGCCTTTTTTCCAGTTGTGGCTCACTGGCTTGTTTTCCCTACTCCATTGCTTATGCTGAGCACCAAGCACATAGGCAGTAGGTTCCATTTTTAAAGTCTTTGGTATGACCCGGCCAGGATTTGAACCCTAGACCTTCCGGCTGCAAGTCGGATGCTCTAACCACTTGGCCACCACAGTCGGTGCAACAATACCAGACAAAAGTAAGCAGTTGCATGACTGCCAATGCTTCCACACATAGGAAACCCTACCATAAAACTTAACCATGGTCATATACCAAAACTGGTTGTCCTCTATAAAGACAGACTCAACCAAATAGGCATAAATAAATGATACTTTTTATAAATACCTTATCGCAGAGGTTCTCAACTGTTTTTTGGCTAAGGGCCAGTTTGACATAGTTTTATACTTCAAAATAATTGTAGCAGCCAGAATTTTTTTAAGTGGTTTCTTTTCTGAAATTCTTAGGCTCCTGGAATGATTCATGGGCCATGGTAATGCACTTCTTGGGCCACAAATGGCTGTGGGCTGCCACTTGAAACCTGGGCCCTACTGGCTGTTTCACACCATGTCATAACCTGACAGCACCCCAAGGACTTATGGCCAAAGAGACACAAACAATCCTTTGTAATGATCCTTGATTAACTTCCAGAAAGAATTCCAATATTATGCATCTCAGAGAAAGGATGGAAAATTTAGTGCCCTTACACGATTGAACAGAATAGAAAACCAGAATGCAAAAATGCATTGTGGTTTCGATGAATATAGCATTTAATGTGTAATCCCAAATAATGCCAAGATGTCCTGTTTCTGTCAGTCATTGGTTCAATGTGATGTTCAAGTGCTGGAAAATTACAGTTTCATGTTCATATTTGACCTTGGGAATTCTTGGGAATTTTTTGCTTTTTTGCTTTTTTTGCCTCTGGTGATTTCAGCTGGCCTCTGATTTCTGACAAAACTTGTAGGGGTTTTCTGATGGATTAAATGCAACACCATGTGAAGTATCCAAGCTTCCTAACTTGAGCTATCTTGTAAACAAGGATTTCAGAGTTTAACCCCAGATGACCTTTGACCTCCACCATAAATAACAGGGTACTTCTTCTCACCATAAGTCATCCACATACAACGTATGAAATCTATCCAAACTTCCTACCTCAAGATGTCGTGTTTAATGAGGTTTTCAGACTATGACGCCTGGTGACCCCAGATGACCTTTGACCTCCACCAAAAATGATATGCTTTGTACCTCTGAAGATTATGCATCCACATGCCATGTATGAAACCTATCCAAGCTTCCTACTTTGAAATATTATGTAAACAAGGTTTTCAGACTTTGACCCCTGGTGACCCCAGATGACCTTCGACCTCCACCAAAAATGATAGCATTCTTCCTCTTACCATAATGCATATACATACCAAATATGAAATCTATCCAAGCTTCCTAACATGAGATATCGTTTAAATAAAGTTTTCAGAGTTTGGCCACTGGTGACCTTAAATGACCTTTGACCTCCACCAAAAACAATTGGGTTCTTTCTCTCACCATAATGCATCTGCACACCACGTATGAAATCTACCCAAGCTTCCTACCTTGAGATATCGTCTAAACAAGGTTTTCAGTGTTTGACCCCTGGTGACCCCAAATGACCTTTGACCTCCACCAAAAATGATAGGGTTCTTTCTCTTACCATAATGCATCCACACACCAAGTATGAAATCTATCCAAGCTTCCTACCTTGAGATATTGTGTAAACAAGGTTTTCAGTGTTTGACCCCTGGTGACCCCAAATGACCTTTGACCTCCACCAAAAACAATAGGGTTCTGTCTCTTACCATAATGCATCCACACACCAAGTATGAAATCTATCCCAGCTTCCTACCTTGAGATATCGTGTAAACAAGGTTTTCAGTGTTTGACCCCTGGTGACCCCAAATGACCTTTGACCTCCACCAAAAACAATAGGGTTCTTCCTCTTTCCATAATGCATCCACACACCAAGTATGAAATCTATCCAAGCTTCCTACCTTGAGATATCGTGTAAACAAGGTTTTCAGTGTTTGACCCCTGGTGACCCCAAATGACCTTTGACCTCTACTAAAAACAATAAGGTTCTTCCTCTCACCATAATGCATCCACATACCAAATATGAAATCTATCCAAGCTACCTACCTTGAGATATCGTGTAAACAAGGTTTTCAGATTTTGACCCCTGGTGACCCCAAATGACCTTTGACCTCCATCAAAAACAATAGGGTTCTTCCTCTTACCATAATGCATCCACACACCAAGTATGAAATCTATCCAAGCTTCCTAACTTGAGATATCGTGTAAACAAAGTTTTCAGGCTTTGACCTCTGGTGACCCCAAATGACCTTTGACCTCCACCAAAAACAATAGGGTTCTTCCTCTTACCATAATGCATCCACACACCAAGTATGAAATCTATCCAAGCTTCCTAACTTGAGATATCATGTAAACAAGGTTTTCAGATTTTGACCCCTGGTGACCCCGAATGACCTTTGACCTCCACTAAAAACGATAGGGTTCTTCCTCTCAATATGGGGCATCTACCTATCAACTTTGAGAACTGTCAGAGTTTCCCTTCTTGAGATATCGTGTAAACAAGAAAAGTGTCACAAACACACACACACACATACACACACACATACACACACACATACACACACACATACACACACACACACGCACATACACACATACATACACACACACGCCATCATGACTGCATAGGTTTCTCTTATCATCGAAACCAATCACTTAAAAAGCCCGACAACCATTCAAATTCAGTCACAGGAGGGCATCTTACATTTCACTGTATCATTGTTGCAAGTCAACCACAATGCAAGTGAAACATAGCATCTTCAAAATGACATCTTGATATCCAACAGATGGACAATTACCAAAATTCCGAAAGATAGCCTTCTTGTTTCTGTTCAAAACAATAGCAATTGAAAGAATCTTTTACATACCAGCAATAAGGGAGACCATATGGAACTGGATATCAAGAAATAGTAAACCTTGTCTTTGATAGTGCTACAAGCTACCAAATTAAGAACATCATGAGCTCAAAAGGTTGGTAAATTGGTGCGAACATGCAAACACATTGCTTATCCCCACAACACATAATAAATACATCTTGGACTTTGGTGAAGGGTACACTTCTATCAAGAACAGTCTCCTAGGTGCCTTTAATTTGATAATTCAATTTTAATTTATGACAAGGTCATCACCACTGTTGTGAATATAGAAACTACTGGTGTTCCCTTTTTTGTTTGTGAGCATTTGAGTTTGTGCATGTGCATGTGTGTGTGTGCGTGTATGTGTGTGTGAGAGAGAGTATCTGAAATTTGATGCAACAGTACATGACATATATGTAAGAAGGTACAATACTTCAAACTACAATAAATGTGAAGTACATAAGCAATATGCTGATACAAACAGAGTGAAATTATTGCTAACAAAAAAGTGTAAACCTTTTGCTTTTTTCTTAATATCCCCAGACACACATAATTCATCTTGTACAGAAAACTCTTCATGAATTCTATCCAGCTTCTGAATTAGAGCAATTGTTTTATGTAGCCAAAAAGGTTCCATAAAATAACTTTGTGCAGCATTTTTTCATATTTGTGTCAGATATTTTGCTTTGATATGTCTGGCTATTTTTATCACTTGCATTTTTTTTATAAACTGGCAGCAACTGTAGTGCATTGCATTCTTACACTATACTTTTTGAGAATTGCATCATATGTGCAAGGAAGTGTGTTGCATTTTATGATGTGAAGCTGAATGCCTTCACATCTAACCAAAGATACTATCCTATCACTCCTTAAAACATTTCATCAGGCCAACAACTTATACCTATGGCATATTCCAATAACAATTTATAAGGACACAAAATGATGGAAATAGAATAATACTTCACTACATGCTTGGGTGACCACTTCCGATGACAGAGAAGGAGGACAACCTTGACTACTATCTAAGCAAAGTGCCACCATGAGTTGGCACATAGCGTACCAGAAAAATTTTTGGCTTCACAAACTCCTCAGGTGGCCTGAAATGGCCCTTTCCGGTGTTCTAAGCTGCATAATTAGAGCTGTGAAATTGTTATGTTGTGTCTGAAAATGAAATTATCTCTGAAAATTTGTGCATGAGGGAGGTTTACGGGAGAATTTTCAGAATGGAGGAGTATTCAATGTCCAGCACCCTGTGAAATGGAGGACAAGGTGCTTGAAAGCTGGACTGTCCACAGAAAAGCCTGATGAATGGCCAATCTACTACATGCCCTTCATATCTTGTTCATATCTCAAGATATTCCTGTTTAGAAACAGGTTATTTTCATCTAGAAAGACTTCCAGTTTCTTTAAGGGAATAACCAGTCACATCATTCTTACTTCAAAACATCAGCAAAATCTTACAATCTCCCCTAATTTCTCTTTCAAGCATATCACATGTTTTCAAATGCAAATATTATACATTAAAGGTAAAACAAGTCAGTCACAAAAGTATAGCCACATGATTACAAGAGTCATTCATAAATGAGGATACTAGGATCCACTGATCCAAATTGGGGTGACTACAATTTCCCTTTGAGGATACAAAATGTTATGCAATACTGGCAAAAAGATTAATTCGAAAAACAAAAGCTTGCTCTATGAGTTTGCTGTTTGAAATCAAATTTCCCATCAGAGTCCCCATCATGCAATTCACAGCCATGACATGAAGTTTTTGAAGATTTCTCCCATCGAAGCATGCTACTCAGGTAAAGTTCACATCAATATAGAAAGGAAAGTTTCCCTTAATTAATGGAGTATTCCATTTTGATACTCACGCAATCCTTTCAGATGAACCCATTTTACTTTCAGGTACAAATTGATCAGAAGCAAATCAATTTAATTTTGAAATCATGCAATTATACAAACACTAGCATGCCTTACTATAGCATAAAATATGCTAGTGTTTACTACAGGGCCCCTGGCAAGTAAAAATTTTGAAGGGCAAGCTATTTCTTAGTGCAGATTGCCCATATGGGCAAGGTGTGACTTCTACCTCAATTTTTTAAAGAAAAATACCACATTTTCCTACAGCAACAGAGGGAAAAAATTCATAAGCCACAGTTCACAAATTACCCTGAAATTGATACGACAGTGGCTCAAAACTCATCAGAACGGTTCTCATAGAACACTTACGCTGAACATTATACACTTGTACTTTCTTTCACTGAAGAAAAGCAATAACTAAGACTATTATACACTGTAAATGTGTAAGTTTTGGGTAAAAGTCAATAATTGTGAAGACTAATTCCAAGGATCTTTGAGAAATCAGTATTTTGTCTATCACTAAGGGCAAGAGAAAAAGTGCCAGGGCAAGTGAATTTCAAAGGCTGCCTGCCCAGCTTGGTAAGTGAATTTGAAAGTAAATGTAGAGTCCTGTCACTAGCAGCAATACTGTGGTGATCATGAAAAAAAAAATGTCCTTCACAAGCATTTCTCCCCTTCTTCAGTGTAATCTTACCTCATAAAATTAGCAGCTGGAATCTTTCTGGATTAAAAGATGGGGCTAAAAATGGTTGAAAACATTGGTTTTTCAAATTGCTATTACCATTACCTTTAATGGTAATCAATCTTCAGAAACCTGAATACACCCTTTCTAAAATAACAGTAATCGAGACACAAGTTTAATCTCTCATACTGTATATGTCCCCAAACTGTTGACAACTGCACTATAAAAGATTTCCTGTAAGAGACTTTTCCAAATAGCAATTACAAAGGATTGTGGGACAGAGTTTTGGTATGCGTCATTTTTGGCCACAATGAAATACCATTGACAAAAACAAGGCATACCAAAACTCTATCCCATGATCCATTGCAACTGCCTTTATGCCTTCAGGGCTGAGACCTAGGCCAGGACAGGGACTACTTACTGTGCAGCCGTAAAGTTTACAATGCAATTAACATAAGCCTAACCATGTGAGTTTGTGTCATAGCCTAAATGAGGTGACACAATACCATATCACAAACACAATACAGTGAACTCTGACATTTGCAAGTGTTAAAATGATTCTTAAGAAGAAAACCACCATTTTTGCAGAGGAACTTTGGAAAGTTGTAAGGTTTCATTAGAAAACCAGCCTTGAGTTGGCATTACACAGGTCTCTGGTAAATTTCCAAGGTTTAAAGGGGATATGGCATCCCCCAAACCAGGGAGTTGCTAGCAACTCTCTGCCCAAACACATCAGGAATATCCCCAGAGTTCTAAATACAGTTGATAACTGCACTTTGATTGACATTCATTCAAACAATACAGTTTCACTTAGGTTGGTCAACAATGACTTGAGTCTGTCGTGTTCCCAATGAAGCTCACACACACTGTGCTTGACAATACTGCCTCAAGCAATTAAGCTCAGTGCAGGCTCCTGTGGTTCTGTCTAAGAGGTAAACTACACAGGAGGCTTGGTTTAAATTGGAGGAGGGGCTTAAAGTTAACTTAGCAGGGAGAACTGTTACTGTCTGGGGTGAGCTTAGTGAGCCTTTAAAGGTGCATTAAGGCCAAAGCCAAAACATCACCCCACAATGCTGAAGCTGCAAAAATCAGCCCCATGATAAGGTCAGACCTCAAACACTGCTTTGTATATCCAAAGCACCATCATTTTTGTAAAAGGGCAGATTGCAAGCAACTCTAAAGCTTCCCTTTTTGGAAAGCCAAAATCACAGCTGTGCCATGAATCTACAACCAGATGTTTCCATAGCAACAAATATTATCTGTGTTTAAAGTTCTGACAAGTTGATGGCTTTCTTATTACAAGTAAGGTTTTGTCAATCCATTGTCATGAGAAAATTTTCATTTGTGCCAAATATTGGAAATGCAACCTCTCATGCAGTGTAGGTCTGCAATTCATACACAATCAATTTACATAAGACACAATACAAACTTCACAGAATGCTGACATTTTCAAGCTGAAAAGTGACCATATGAACAAAATACTTTTAACAATGGTAATATAAAAATAAAATCTGCAACTTTTTTCTCAATTAAGAATTAAAATCCAATTTAACCATTTTCTTAAAGAAAAAAAGTGATAATCTTATACTTCAAGCAATCTGAAATTTTCAATTTGACCAGTGAATCAGTGTTCCCTGATAACCACAGCTACAAAAAAGACATACCCTGATATTTTGTCTCATCAGTTCCTTGGATACCTCCTCCTTCTCAGAAATTTTAAAATCCAATTGACGACAAAAGGCCACACCAAGATGAAAAATACTGTCTGCATACTGAGATTTGAAAGTGGCCACCAGGAGCTCTTTTTATCTTTCACTTGTCTGCTAGGTGAATCTTGACCAACTGCTCCTTGAGCTTCCAACTGACAAAGGAATAGAGGAAAAAAGCATTTTTAATCAAGACTTTTGCAATGGATTGCCAGAGCTTAAAATAACTGGAGACACATAAACCTTCACACCCCTTCACTCTGCCTTTATTCCCCCCAAACTTACCTGAGCAAACTGTTTATAATGGCTTTCATGAGCTTCTGTGTTAGCATGATTTGGTGTTCTCAAATTTTCAACTTTCAGTTCTGAAGATGATTTGAACTAATTACTCTAGAAAGCAAGACTGTGCCATTATGACAGCAATACAAGTTAACACTTTCATTTCCCTGCCAAATCTGACTGCAAAAAATTTCACTGTGGTGATGATCTTGCCAGCAATTCTAACTGATAAGAACCAAAATCACCCATGTTAAATACCTCAACCAACCATTCACAACTGCTCCCTTACTTGTAGGGAGCAGTTGTTAATGCCCAGGTTGGGATGTTGTTTCCCTCTCCACAAATGTCCCAACTAATGATGCTTGCAAGATAATTGGAAGTGCCAATACAGGCTGATCCGAATTCAGAGCAAAGAACCAGACTAACAGAGAAAGAAGTTGTATCACTCACAAAAATATGTCTAAATTCAACTTATTTCAAATGGAATGGACAGTTTTACAAAGAGTGTGAGGGTCAGGCAATGGGCTCCCCCTTATCTCCCATCATGTCCAACATTTTTATGGACTATTTTGAGGCCAAAGCTATTGCAGCATATCACCTCCAGCCCACAGCTTGATTTAGATAAGAGGATGACACTTTTGTGGTGTTGTGAAATGGGGAGACGAACCAGATGAATTTCTAGATCACTTGAACAGTCAGCATAATGCCATCCAATTCACCATGGAACTGGAAGAGCATGATGCTATTCCATTCTTGCATGTCAAAGCTCAGGAAACTGATATAAAGTTATCCTTTTCCATTTATAGAAATCATACACACACTAATCCATACCTTCACTTTTCCTCCAATCACCACGTCTGCTAAACACAGTGTTATTAATACACACTGGGTCACAGAGCCTTAACACTTGGAGATAAGGACAAATGGCTTACATATTCTGATTTGCTTTTTTCTGAAGACTCTCTTTTACTAGCCCTTTAGGCCCTCTGAAGCACTTTTGGGTGGACCAGTAAACTACAAGTCAATTTCACTCCATTCCCTCTTTGCTAGGGTCCCCAGGTTTACACCAGCTGCTATGTACCACTGTGTTTCACAAGTGCATACGTTGGAATCCCGCTCGAGGAACATAGGGTTTTCCCAGGCACTCTGGCAAGGTTTGCCATTAATATGGCTTGCCAAGCCACTGAATTCATTGCACAGACTGCAGCGCCCTTGGGCAGACCAGTTAGCTAGCCGACTTTGCCTTTTGCTTCTTTTGCTACAGTCTTGAACAAGTCAGTCCCACTCCTGATGAAAGCTTGACTAACTCTTGAGTCATCTGACGGCATACTCCTTGAAATTCTTCTATTACTCCTTTACTTCCTGATGCTAGAGATTACTACAGAATTACAAATTGCCCAGAATATGTAAATTGGCAATGCATGAGAGTCAGGGGCATCATACTATCTGTGCATGATGCTATGAAAATAGACTCAAGTAATTTCTAATTAAAATACAGGCAGACCAAACCTATTGATTTCTACAATATATTAAAGCATGAAGTAATCAGATATTGAGTCAAAGCATGGAACAGTAACTTAATTTCCAGTCAAAAAGTTGAACAAACTAACCTGATGTCTAGTCAAAGCAAGAGTCTCAAGGCTGTTGAGACGCACAAGTACACTGTTCATGTCTCTCTGCAATCTTTCAAGCACAATGGCAATGTGTTCTGACATTTCATCTGGTGCAGGTGACCGACCCCCATACTGCTGGCTGTCCCCTGCTGAGTTGGGACTGGTCATCGTCGATTTGGGAGACACTGTTCTCTTAACTGCAAAAAAATAAAATACTCCTGAATGAAAGAGAGCTTAAGAAGGAAGTGGCAACCCTACAACTATGTTATCTCAAATTGGAGCAATGCTCAAAATATTTTCTGATACCATCTTTTCTTGCAGTTTAAGTTTAAAATTGCTGAAATATTTTCAGAGAGCCCCTTACAACAAGTCAAGCTTGTGCACCATACATGATAAAACACAAGTAAAAATAATATGAAAAATAAAAATTCTGACCCTAGAGCATTGCAGATAATAATTGAATATCATAAAATGAGATGACATTTTGATGGTTGATTAAACAGAAACCTTGCACCCAAGTCTTTACATTTGACTTAGCATTTTGCAAATGCTGCTCTTTCATTTTTTCTTTTTAATGATCCTACACCTCAGTGTAAGTTTTCCTAATTCAATATACAACATCAAAATGCAATTAAGCATGACATTCATCCCTTTTCCATTCATGAAATATCACATTTAAAAAAATTTATCTTTTGATCTATGTTGCTAATCTCATGCATACCTACCTACATACAATCATACATAAACATAACCACAATCATGTCTACATAGACTCTTTTCCAAATACGAATTACAAAGGATTGTGGGATAGATTTTTGGTGTGCATCATTTTTTGCCACAGCAAAATGCCATTGACAAAAACATCGCGTACCAGAACTTATCCCACAAGCCTTTGCAATTACTATTTGGAAAAAGGTCTATGGGTTTCCACTGCATCAAAACCAAAAATGTTCAGAGCTCTATGTGCCATATTGTCACATACCATGTGCCATAGTTTATACACAGTTCACAATTTCTCCTTTTGAAAACAATAGTATGCACCAATCTATGTCACAGAAAAAGTTTGTTGACCTTCCTTTTTCACCTGTCTATTTTTTTTATGTATGAATATTTATAGGCACTGGAGCAACAACAGGTGTCTCTATTTATAAGGCACAGGTGTTTTTCATCCAGTACAAAGGATATAATTAAAGAAGAAGCACTTGAAAAGTACCCAGGGGGTGATGACAACAAGAGATTCATTTAAATGTTATGGCTATAAATAGATGTAGGTCATCAGAGGAACAAAATCAACCTAGATAACTAAAAATACATGTAGGTCAGCAGGGGAACCTAGGGAGGAAATGAGAATGAAAGAAAGCCAGGTGTCTGAAACATCAAAAAGATCAAGTTCAAGACACATCTACATCTGATAACTTTTGATCATGGGAAGAGAAATCTGTGCAAATGTCCCTTCTTTATAGTATTCTTTCTTGTAAAATAATATAAGAGATTAGAACATTACATATAGGAATAACGATAAATGGAGAAGCATTGGCATTCTTATGAGGTGATGTCACAAATCCCTTTTGCCATGAAAACAAAGCAAATGTTTTCCTATGCATAGTAATTAGCATAGTTATTATTCACAACAAACAGGATGGTTGATGTTTCACATAAAACTGTCAAAAGAATGGAGACAGATTTGCAAAAAGGAAGTAGATCAGTGACACGGCAAGGTAAAGTGGGCATGACATGGCCAAAGTAAGTTTTTCAGTAAATAATCTTTGCGTACAGCTTAAAATAACACCAATGTTGTCCGGACTAAATTACGTCCAAATATACAGGAATACGACCATGTGAATTCCCAGATACAGGCCAGGCTCAGCCCACCTGAAATCCAAAAGTGAAAAAATGCATGTGAGCACCTCTCAAGACGTGATGTCATTGGCGGCGTGGTCAGTAGCACTACGTCCTGTACTAGGAAGCTCACCCATTGTTCTACACACCCAATCGTGTGCATGCTAACGCGCATTAGCTGGTACACCATTCATTACAAACACCTGTCCTAAGATACTAGAGCAGCGCGTGTGACCAGTGACCAGATTGTCAATGGACTGTCGTGTGCTGCGCGGTGACTGCTTAGCATTCGCATAACACCGTCACTGAACATCCCATACATAGGCGCACTTCTAATGGACTGTCCATACATTTGCATAGCTGTTCTCTACAGCGCGCCGACTGCATTCTTTGTGCACCAAAAGGAGCTGAGGCTTATGTAGGGAAGGTAAAACACGCGCGCATATGCACACGTGCATACTGGCCAATGATGTGCCTCGAAGCCCCCAACATGGTCTGCGCTTTGTGCTCTGTATGTTGGCGGGTATTGTGATGTAAGCCTTTTCATGAAGTTGCTATTAAGATGAATTTACCTCAACGTTGTATTAGTTCTAAATCTAGATACTCGGCCTTATGTAGCAGTGTTTGTGCCGCCAATTGCGTCATAACAGTCAGGTGACCTGTTGCGGCATTTTTCAAAATTGGATTTTTGAGCGTTTTTCTTCAAATTCTATTTATGCGGAATTGAACAGGTCTTGACTGTGTGTGAAATGATATTTATACAATACTGTATCAAATCTTGCAATACACAAAAGTTATTTTGGCTGTCTTGCCCACTTTAAGGTGCTTTTGCAGTTTGAATATCCACAACTCAAGTCATTAAAGATATTATGAATTCCTTTTAAATTGTGACTCTTCTGTCTTCAGCACTAAACTAAGAGAGGGCCACAAAGAAGGGAGAGAGGGGGTTTTGCACCGCATTTCAGACGATGGGTGTAAACCCCACACACACTACCTTTTCATTTCCGAGTGGAAAATTTAATTGTCAATATCATAGCTTGCTACTAATGAAGATGACATTTTTGTAGTTCTGTCTTGAGTTCCCAAAAATAAAAGTCTTTATCCGTTAACGTTTGACATAGAGACCAAACAACACACTTATATAGAGCCTCATTAACAGGAGCATGTAGTAAAATGCTCACTTTTTGATGACCTCATTACAAAAAACCTTTGTACGTAATATACTGCAATTCTAATAAATGTCCAGAACTGCTATTCTTAGTGCATACTTACAGTATTTAATGGTAAAAACATGTAACAGTGAAAAAGACCTCCATCAAAGATGACAGGTTTACTCTTTTCACTGCAAGTGTACCCACAGACCAAGTATGAAAAGTACCCATTCTCCCCATCTTGAGATATCAAGATTTCAAGGTTTCAGACGTTCACCTATGGCGACCCCTTGAATCTACACAGACACAATATGAAAAGTGTCCATGCTTCCCATCTTAAGGTAGTGTTTGTTTAAAGGTCTTCAGGTCACCTATGGTGACTTCACATGACCTTTAACTTCCCCCAATAAAATAAGGTCCATTTGCTCAATATGACACATCCACATACCACGTATGAGAAGTGTCCATGTTTCCTATCTTGAGATAATATGTTTACAGTCTGTGTGCCACACAAACACTACACCATGCAAACATACAAACACATACATCCTGACTACACTGGTTACATTGCCAATGAAATCAAGAACCAACTTTGCGGGTATAACATGAAAATATAAAACTCGACGAGATTGATAACCTACTTCTTGGTGTTGTTCTGATACTGGAGGATTTATCTGATTGGTTACTCTGGGAGGTTGCTGAAAATTCTCTGGGTATCTCAACATGTCCATTTGGTACTCCTGAGAATATATGATTAAAAGAAAAGTTAATTTTCTAAAATGAAAGACTGAAAGTAAAAGGAAGGTGTCAGTACTTTTTGGAGCAAAAATTAAAAGAAAAAAAAATTTAAAAAAATCCAGTTATGCTGATTGATTTGAAAATATATTATACAAAAGAGTACATTCCTGACTTTCATAGTGTCAATAACATTCCATTTTAGCCAAAATTTCCTATGAGAGATGTGCCAGAAGGTGTGTAAGAAGGAGAAAAGTTGCACTTAAAACAGAAGGCAGTAAGCACCTCCATCATATTTTTTATATCTTTGGCTGGAATTTTGATGACTTCCGTCAGTGGGAATGCTGTGGACCTCTGCTTCTGTTGTAATTCTGTCTCCTGCCACTGGTGTGGAGGTCAAAGGTTGACTTTCAATGACCACAGGAAGTTGTTCTGTGTCTGCAAACCTTACTTTGCGTTCCTGGAAGAGATACAGAAATTTATTTTGAATGTACTTGCTTTAACACCACCAAAATGTGCTCTTTGACAAGGAAGCTGGGACCTTTGATGATCATACTGCATTAAACAGCTTACATCATTTACATCAAATGCAAACTGAAGAGTTATCTAAAATCTCTGAAAGATTTCAAGGACACAGTACACTGTTAAGATAGACACACATATCCCATGATTCCTTGGACAAAGCTTCAATAAATTCAACTTTCTGGAAAATGTATTCATAAAGGTTGAGTTCATCACTGTTTGTTGAAGTTACATGAAAAACCCATAATACAGGGCTTGAAATAAGAAACAGACAGGGCAGAGCCAAACAGCCTTTGGCTGGAAGAAATCTGTCTGGGCACAGAGGCATTGCAAGATCAAAATCAATGCCAAACTTGGAAAGTTAAGGGCATCAAACAGAAAGATACAGAAGGGCATCAAGACCATTACCCTTTGTTCTAGGTAATTTTTCATGGGAATCATGGCAAAGTGAAGGAACTCCCAATGGCCAAGACCTCAGGTGCTTCCAGATATTTCAGAATCATGTGATCAAAATGAAAGATGTCATGACCTGTAGTCCACTGTTTTTTCAGTCTTGCATCAGTTTTAGCTTTTACTCAAAGCAGCCAACACCAAAGACAGGACACAAGCAGGTAGTAATTCTAATGACTACTTCATTTTGCAGCTCTCTGGGAGACAAAGTGTCAAACAGATAAGGATTTTATTGAAAAACAACCACTCCCTTACACTGATATGCAGGCAGACAGGGTCACCCTTACTTCCTATAAAGATTAACACAATATATCCTAGGTACCACTGCTAAACAGGTGTGCACCCTGGGAGGTCTGCCTTATTCACCTTATGGGTGCTTCTACATATTAGCAGGAGAGGTCACATGGCTAACTTGGCCAATACTGTTGCAATAAGAAAGGTTTGGGATGTCATAGTACATCGCAAAAGATATGATACAATCATTTATGATTATATAGACTCCAAGATCATTATCTTAGCTCATACACTTGAGTTCTACACCTTCATGGCACAGTACTATTTACAGTTGAAACAGTGCATAGTTGTATTGTATGCTCAAATTTTGTGACTATAGTGTTACCAATATTTCATGTTACATATTAAAATAGTTCTGAGCAATGAAAATAGTTCGAGCAAAGAATATGCTGTTACATTATCTTCCATTGCAAACATCTCCATGTTAGATGGGCCCAGTCTACTTTGCATGCAGTGTGCGTCTCATTTGTCTATACAGACTCACTGTTTGTATTCTTTTGTGTCCATTCAAGTTGTTGTATGGCACAAGGATGGAAAATATTTATCTGCCAGGAACAAGGCAAATTTCCCACAAGTTTTTTTTTTGTGTTTTCAAGTACACAAATAGCCAATTTCCCTCAAATTGACAAACTTTCCCTCTGTAAACCCTAATTTCTTGCATGGAGCTTCCTAGATTCCTCACATTTGTCCACCCATGGCCACCCATTGCAATGTGTGTGTTCTACTAACCAGTATAGAATCACACAAAATAACTGTATACAAGGGCAGCAGCAAGCCTATCTCTGACTTATCTGCACATCCTATCAAACATTAGACCCAGGGCTCGAAATAAGCTTGAAAAATATGGCCAAAATGAGCAGAATGGCCATCGGTCTATGTTATTTCAATGGACATTTACTGAGGGGCATCACGGCCATCAGAGAGGGCCCGACGGCTTATTTCGAGCTCTGTAGACCTGTTGTATTGGTGGTTATTGAAGAAACCATTCCTTCGGTTATGAAAGCTACTTACCACACTGATGTCTGGTTGGTCCATAGAATCACAGAATTCATCTTCAGTTCCCGAACTACTGGATGCTTCATCTCCTGCCAAATCATGGTGTTCTTCCTCATCAACGAAGATAGGATGACTGGAGTCTGCGGTGCCTTGGTCTGGAGGAGGGACTGGAAGCAAAAGTGAGGAATTAACAAAATATGACCAGAGATGATCAAATCCTTACTTTCAAATGACCTCGCATCTTGCATTTCTTTCTCTCGGGGTTTGAATCCAACTATATTTGAAATGGAAACCAAGTTGCAACATCAAGCAAACATAAAAAGTAAGATGATATTTTTCAAGGATGGTAACCACTTGTTGACAGACACTTGCTTAAAACAATGCTGCAAAACACATGGAAGTACTGAAGAGATTTCACACAGCTTCATGTATTTAAAGGCTTGCCTGCTATCTGAGCACATGAATCAAAACATGTAATATAAATATCTATACAATGCAGTAAGAATAAAGAACTGAAAACTTATAAACACATTTCAACAATTGGAGGTTCCAACTGAGGCACTGATGGAGGGGAGGAGAAGGAATTGTAGTTTAAAGTGCTTTTGTATACCCCTAGGATCAAAGATTTGTTATGTACTGATAATAACTGGGACCCAGCCAAATTCTGCTCAGTGGGTACCATACCTGTGACTCTTGTAGATTTAATTATTTCAGGTACACTTTTCAATTTTGATTCTTTAATTCAATCATAACAATTTACAGCAACCAGAAATACAGACAGACATACACACAGGTTGACAGACAGAGGGACAGACAAAGACAGGCAGACATAGCCACAAACTGACAGACAGATTTTCAATGGATAGTACATGCTACCTTCTGTTTCTTCTGTGAGAGGGGACTCCTCAATACTATCAAGTACTTCAAGGTCCTGTTTTTTTAAATGACCATTTGGTAGGTGGCTGACAGTTAATGAGTCCCTATGGATAAGTCCAAGCTTAGATATCTCTCCTGCATCTTCATTTGAATCTGGAGGAGAAAAACAAAATTTTTTAATGAAACTCACTTTACATGAAATGGTGAACAACATTTTATTAAGTTCATTAATTCATGAATTCTTGTTAAAAGCACCAATACTGACTTTATCTACTTTTGAGCAAATTTCATTAAATGACATCATTCAATTTCCACTTTCTTTTTCATTCCATCACAGCTCTATCCTATCAGCCAAACAACACAGGCAATGCTGTCCAATCAGAGCATAAGTAAATCATCCAACAATCTGACACTAATTAGTTAGCCAATCAGACCATTCATCAGACCAATCTGAGAGGTACAGTACTGTAGTACACTGGTGCTAACTCAAGCTATATGTACTGTAAGATTGCTTTTGCCTAATTGCTTCAGTCCTGGAAAAGTCAGGGCCACTTTTAATGAAACCTTGACTATCTTCCAATAGTTCAATGGTATTCCCATTGAAGCATCTTGAATTTTAATTCAGTTTCCAGCTTTCACAATAGTTTCCAATTTCAGGAAGAACCCATTAATTTATCTTCCAATTTCAAAATGCATTATTGTAAAATGAATTCACACTGTGCAAAATACTTTGGTATGGCTGTGAAGAACTTGATAGGGAATAGTTATGAACTTTACTGAGAGTAAGCCTTTGCAATTTATTACTTGCCTTGCACAGTAATAAGAAAGCACATACACACAATGTATATCAATTTTTCCTATTACACTATTTGCATACATACCAAGTAAACACTGTGTGGAAAACTCCACTGACGAATTCATTTTCTTTCTTTAAGCCCAACCCAAAATTCCCCATTTACAGGTAAGTACTTTTATATTCTTTTAAATATTCCAGTCTCAACTTCCGATTGGAATGGATACAGTGATTCCAAAATTTACTGGAAATTTACTTAAGGGGAAATAAATCATGCCCCAGATAGTAAAATTGATCCCTACTCAGTTTAATTCGAGCCCCTCCCCCGATTCAAACACAAAACACATGTTTAGTGTACTTCCCTGTCAAAGATGTAGTAGCTCACTGAGCTTAAACTGCTCAAAGTCCTATCCACAAAACACTGTATGTGAGTCAACTGGGAATGCAAAAGACTGCACAAGTCATCAACAACCAATCAGAGTGAAACTACTGTTTGAATTAACGTCAATCAAAGTGCAGTCACCAACTGTATTTAGGAATATGCTCAAATTCCTAAATATGTTTTGGGTAATGCTATAGCCCCTTTAAACTCTGAAAGTATTATGCCAACTGCTAAGCATGCTAAGAAATCTTGAATCCACTTTAACTAGGTGTAAAATGTATAGCATTTAGCATTCCACTTTGGGAACAGAAGAATATCATCACCAATAAGTTAATGTACTGTAAGGTTTTAATGAAATTTGTTCATTCATAGCCGCCATCACTCATTCACTGGTAGTTTCCAGACAAGAAAAAGCAATTTTTTATTCTTTTGAAATGCCCTGAGACTCACTGAACATACTGTAGAATACAGAAAAAGAGCAAGAACTATAGCCAGAAAATGATGTTAGAAATATAATTCTACTTGCAATGAAGAGAGGATGAATATATTTTGTACAGCTGTGAAGTAAGGACAGCACACTATAACACAGGACCCAAGGTATTGCTTGAGGTTAATATTGTGGTAGGTGGGGTTTTTCAATAAAGCGATGAATTATTCAAGAGCTAAAAAGATACAATTTCCTACTTTCTTCTTACCCAACATGAAAAATTGATAGCTTCCACTTACTATTTTCATTAAAAATATTTCTTAATTGCTTAATGATTTAATTTCTTTCCTCACCCCTTCCTTTCAAGACTTCATCTGTTCCATTGATTTCAGGTGATGCCTCTAAAGAGTCACCATTTTCATGACTATTGGTATCACCATTATGCAAATGAAGGTCACCATTTGGCAATGCTTTTGACTTCTGAATGTCTTCTTCCTTGACAGTGACAGTTTCAAAGAATGGACCCATGATACGCAGGAAGTTTCGAACTTCATCTGTTTGTGGCATGGTTTCTATTATCTATGCAGAATGGTGAAAATATTACGAGAATCACAGTCATTATTTATGAAACAGAATGTAGAGAGCTTTGTATGATTTCATTACATACAGCTAAAGGTGTCTAGGCTTTGACCCCTGGGGACCCCAGTCGACCTTTGACCACTACCATAATCAGTAGGGATTATTTCCTCAGTATTTCACATCCGCACATACAGTACAGACTGTAACCAGCAAGGCACAATGCTTGGTGTTTCCTTGCCCAAAACAATGTTTTTGAAGTTTTGCCTGCTGGGCATGGCCAAGCATCACAAAAGAGCACTACCACTAATAAATGAAGATAGCTTTGGTACATTGTAAAGCTTCCATGATACATTGTAAAGTGTAAACATACTTTACATATCAATGCAGAATGCACAGTATTTCCAGTAAATAAAGTACCACATAGCGTGTTGCTGTAGTATGACACAATGTCATAATCTGCAGCTGAAGACTTCGTATCCTTTGTGCAATCGTGTATACATACTTAATTCTCTTTGACGAATGTACTCTGTGAAAACACTTTACTTCCCCATAACCTGGCCTTCAGTTTCAAACCCCCTTTAAGTACATACAGTATACTGTATTTCATATCTGTATTACCATATGATACAGTACACACACTGTACTTCATAGATCACAATTATTGCCATATGATACAGTACCAGTCTGCAGAAGTCTTAAATCACAGATAAAACTAAACCTTGCAGGTTGATAGTATTGTGATTCCTAACACAGACATACACTACCCTGAATTTAAGGTTGAAAGTACTCCAAATTTAATACTCAGCTTTTCAATTCAATGGAACAATCTAAAAGAACTGTGTTAATATGGTTTACAGTGCATGACCTTGCCTCATTTTGAAGCCTTAATAAAATCCAGTGTACTAATTTCACCCATGGGGATTTTAGCACCTGACTGAGATAGAATTAGGCTGCCAATGAACAGATCCAAAACAATGCTCAAACCCCATGAGAAACATGTTATTAGGGAACTGTGTTACAGAAAACTTAAAGCATGGAAACTGTTTTTCGATTTCACCTATAGAGTACTATAGAAGAAGACATCTCAAAAGAGGTTTTTCTCATGACGTCATCATGTGTCCAAATGATATTTTTACCTGTCAAAGTCCATTCCCAGGTGTGTTAACACTTACATTATGTGCATAGGATGACAATATATGTAATTGCGATGTAAATCATGCATTATGAATATTTGAGGGTTAAAATGTCCAAGAAGAACAGAGATGTAGGATGCAATTGAAATTGGGGAAAATCTCCAAAGAGATCTATGTAAACATTTCAGCATAAGTGATCTACAGCTGACATCTCAACAAATGAATAACCAGTGACTCCACTGATACTGTAAGTACTTTCCCTCACAGACAATTCTAAGATGACTTTGAACAAAACTACATCAGCAAACAGCATTTGAAGAATCAATCTCCCAGAAGACTGCAAACAGAGAAGTATATATGACATCAAGGAAGAATAAAAGGGCTTGTGACACGATGTTTGAAATTTAAACCTCAAATATCATGCCATAGGCTTTGTAAAGGATGTGTTAAATGGAAAATTTAGAATAGTCCCCCCAACTTAATTTTCAAACATCAGCTAAATCTAGCATGTACCTTCTGTCATTTCCCTTACAAACTTGTATCTTTCATTGTCTCTGAACAATAGTACTGAAAATTAACAATAAACTAAGGAGTTATTCTGCTAGAATTTACCAAATACCTGTAAGTAACAAAAATATTGTCACATGATTGAAAAGAGCCATTCTTGGAATAGGATACCAAGGTACATACTAATTCAAATTAGGGTGCCTGCATTTTCCCTTTGAGGTTAGTACTGCCATATGAAGAACACCCAAGAATGGGATGATGCATCTAATGCATAAAAGGATATTAGCTACAGAAACCTTCGACAGTAAAGACAAGTTTTCAAGTTTTGTCTTTACACATTTACTATGCAATATGTATTAATACCTCTATTACACAAGGACATCACAAAATGAGGCCTACTATACTGAAGATACTTTTTCATGAGTTAAAAAGGTTACTTCTATGAACAGAGGATACAATACTAGTACAGTGACGTGGGACTCGTGGGGAAGTCTACTACACTGCCACAGTACCATGGAGAAGTGCACATGGCTTTGTGGGAGGTATGTAGACATGAACTGTAGGTTTGGATTTAAATTTCAATAAACTAAATACAATGAGCAGAAAATTTATATGTTGCTTCAGTGCTTCACAAATAAATAGAGTACAGTAAGAGACACACTGGTTTAAACACATCAGTTATGCAGTATACATGTCCATTTAACTTGCATTTGAAGAACGAAGTTACTCAAATTTCAGTTTGGGAAAAATAAAGTAACTGGTAGTTCTGACTGTCAAATATGGTACAGTGCAACAATATTCCAAAAGCTATGATATTGCACTGTACTTTGTAAATGGAACCTGCTTGCAATTCAAATATACAGTATCAAAGTGTTTAGTACTCATTTTAACCCCCACATCTGATAAAATGTGATATTGTACAGAAGTGAGAGATGTTATCTGATCATGAATCCAACAGAATGACTACACTGAGTATACGAACCAACCATATTGTAACACAAATGATTGTGATGAATATTCACTGTAGCATGAAGTCTCTGTACTGGCATAAATGTTTCTGGATCAGAGCCTGGGTACAGCCAACAGCAGCAATGCAGAGCGATGGTCTAGATCAAGTTCGCAAGTCTTTGGGGCTGAGGGACACTTTCACTAAGGTTTATACTTCTTAGTAATTTAATTTAATTTAATTTAATTTAATTTAATTTAATTTAATTTAGGAATTTAATTTAAATTAATTTAGTAACCAGTGCTGTGGCCGAGTGGATATTAAAGGCGGTGGCATTTAAAGCGATGAAGCTTAGCAACCACGAGGTTTGGGGGTCGATCCCCGGCTGGGTCAAAGTAAGGTGGGTTTTTCATCTAAGAGCAATCTATGATTTTCTCATCTGAACTGGCCTTTCAAAAGAAACCAAATTTGATCTAAATTGTTGAGTTGGTATGCC
Source organism: Holothuria leucospilota (assembly GCA_029531755.1). Classification (NCBI taxonomy): domain Eukaryota; kingdom Metazoa; phylum Echinodermata; class Holothuroidea; order Aspidochirotida; family Holothuriidae; genus Holothuria; species Holothuria leucospilota. Next base: position 28,591,832 of record CM055969.1, on the reverse strand, counting down.
ACCTGACGTGAAGTTATAATTCATAAGCCATAGGCTTCTTCCACTTCCGTGGTTGCTTAGCGTCGCAAAACAACTGCCCTTCAAGGCCTGAATTATTATTATAGTTGCCAGGATTTCATTAAATATATATAGTATATTTTCTAATATGTAAATTTTGAGCTTTATGTGAATGTTCTACAGGCCATTTCAATGCAGGTCTTGGGGCACCACTTGAGAATCTAGTATACAGATCTTGTCACTGCATAACTGGCTTTTTGCATCAAACGTAGGTGAACAAATACAAATATATGGCAATGAACTGGGTACATGGTCTGACAAAACTGAAGCAACTGTACAATGTTGTCACGCTGACATTGCTGAGAGCTGATACACATACTGTATACTGAACTATATAAATGGTGCAGTATAATAGCCAAATGAGATGATAAAGAAATGTCAGATTCTTGTGTTTACAATTGATTCTTCTACTTGTCCAATTGATCTACAACTTAAAGTTTCATCACATGGTATGCAATCACACATCAAACAATCAATATACTGTACAATGTCACATGGAATGAAAGCTACCTTTTAGGGAGATCAAATTATTTTAGAAGGTCAGTGGCATCGCAATTGCAGGATCTGTGCAGTATCTATGATCCCGCACAGATAACAATCTTACACAAAGGATACAAGCAGACCTGCTTCTTTTTGCTAGCCTATATTATGTACTATACTATAAAGTAATGCTAATTTAAAAGCAAAACAAGACAAGACCCCTCTAAAATTTGAAAATAATCCCCTTCAATTTTTTTGAGAGGAATGGGAGACTCCCACTTGGATACAGTACAGTATTAAAGTGTATCTTATATTAAGTATAAAGTATTTAGTATGGTGCATGAAGACTTGTTTCAAAACCATAATGTGTTGAACAAAAATTTTACAGAATGCTGTAATGCAGAAAGTTGTGATCAAAACCAGTTATTACTTGACTAAGCAGCAATCCTACCTTTTAAACTTAGTGGTACAGTAATTAGAATCTCATTTGTTTACACTGTCTTACTAAATACTTCTGCTTTGTTTCATGTTTCACTGTTTAACCAACACTGTGCTTTTTTCTTTTCTGTTATTTTGCTTGCATGGTCTACAACTGTGTGTCAACACTTTGAGACTGTGTAATGAGCTTGATGAAACTGCTACATTATTAAGATTTGTGAGTTACTGTGATACTTAATTTTTAATACTGTATATAGGCAAGATGCAAGCAATAACCGACTGCATACAGTACTACACAGGAAAACAAAACTACCCTGTTTGCAAAACTATTGTACATCAAAGTACTGTGTACGTATTGGCTAGTTGTTAAACTGGCCCACCTAAAGGGCTTTCAGTCTAGTGTGGAACTGAATTTCTTAGCTGGGCCATCCTTAAAATTTCTCACAATTTATGGAGTTACACCAGACAGTAAAAACTTCAGGCTTCCCCCCGTCATGGCATTCTCATTCCCCCACATTCTCCAGAATATATCCTGTGCATATTTAGGGCTTGCCAACTCCAAGTAATCAAATTCTGTGACACAGGCTACCATATTTACAGTAAAAGTGTTTCCCCACTACTGCTGGAATGGAGCGTACCGAAAAGATTTTTCCTACATCCACTACAGTAAATAATGATGATAAGAGATAGCACTTCCAGGTGATAAAATTTATTTCTGAAACACAATTTGGTTGAAAATTCCATGTTGAAGTACTTACCCCACAAAACTGGTAAAAAGCTGCCTTTTCATTTTGTAAACCACACTACATGTATCTTTACAACTGGCAATATCGAAAACCAAACCAGTTACATTCATAGAAAAAATGATAGCAAAACCACCTCATGAAAAACTAGCTATGTGTGAAGGTAACAGTGATGCCTTACAATAAACAATGTGTGTAACTCTGTTTACATGAATGAAGGTCTGTGACAAATTGGTCAACTTCTGCATTGCAATGGGGTTTTTGTCAATATTTGCAACCTACACTTATCCCAAGTACTGTACAGTATATTAGGCTAGGCTCATCATTTGTATCAGAAACACCTTCAGGAAGGTATGTTTTGTGTGAAATTGTCAAATGACAGCACCGTTTTGGGTCTAATTCCAGAGGTACAACTTCTCCAACAACCTATTTTTAAATTTCTCCTGTCCCCATCCCCCATCTCCAACCCCCCCCCCTCCAAAATGTGCCTAGTTGCCTTCTAGCTGCTCCCTCCTACTTATTGCCAAGGCTGGTATCACTACTGGTTACATACAGTACTAGTAGAGAGTTTGTCTCCTTCAAAAAGTGGTGTACTTGTTATGTTTATACACACTTGCTATATGTTTATAATGTTCTTACAACTCATGATAAAGCTAAATGTGTTAGTAGATCCAGTCTTTGGGTCCATGTTCTATGATTAAATGATTCTAAATGATGCAATGAAGACACTGCTAATATACTGAGGTCATATCTGACCTGACACAGGCAAACAAGTTTATGTGCTACAAATGTTTTGCAAACATGAGTGACTCCACCACAACTCCTTTTGGGAATACCTGAAGGAAGGATACTTCAGTGACCTTTAACTTTCAAAAGCAATCACATAATGTATCTCAACATCCCACTGAAAATAACGTTCTTGAACACTGATCTACAATGTATGTAAAATGAATTGCAAAACATTTACAATGCTTTAAACAACAATTTTAAACTAAACACTCATGTTAATAGTACTGGAAGTCCAACATTCTTTGTCCATAGCTTCCCCAATCATGGTCATGTTACAAAAATAGCCAATATAATGCTACAAGAAATTTTTAGTAAAAGAGGGGAAGGTTTTTGCTTCACTTTGTGACAAATTTTTGCCACACAACTACTGAAATCTGAAGAAAATGAAAAAATAAGAGAGCATCTATGCAACTCTTCATCCCACACATCAAACAGTATATACGACATAACCATTAGAAAATAGCCTACAGTAGTACCTCTCAAACGAAACTTTCATAACCAGAAAGCCAAAATTCTTAATGATTCCTTGCCTCTGAATAAATTTTTTAAGTACCTCTTTCACTTTCTGGAGTTTCAAATTGACACAATTTGTACACCAAGTGCTCTCTAAGGAACGTCCAGCTACAGTATCTTGCACCGCAAATTTAAAACATGAACTTCTCCCCCAAAGGGTAACAACCCTGAATGAAGGCAATACCGAATGAGAAGGCATCAGAGAGCCTAGCAACAGTGAGAGCACGAACTGACTTAAATGGCTTCAACAAAGTTGAGCAGTTTCAACTATTTAGCATATATGCATGCAACATCAGCCATTTAAATGGTCCGCACCAGAGTGTTTCAGGCCAACAGTGCAACCAACTTCATCAGCCATGTAACTGATTTTGATGGTATTGCATACAGGTATATATACCCTGACAAAGTGTAAGGAAGGCCACTTACAAGATCTATCAAGGTTACCCTTTATTAAATACCATACACTATTTATGAAGTTTACACCATTTGATCTCTGGTGACCCCAAATGACCTCTGGTGACCCCAATGACCTTTGACCACCATAAAAGTAAAAACAGTTCTTTTACTCAATATGGGGGCATACTTCTGCTAACTATGAGCTGCACCATTATTCCCCCTTAAACATGTTTGCAAGCAATTTACAAGGTTTTCACTACTTGATCTCCAATGACCTCAGATAACCTTTGACCTCTATCAAACACAGTAGGCCCGCATAGGATTCATCTGCATCCACACGCTAATTATGAAAACAATGTATGGTTCTTATCTTGCGATATAACATTAACAAGGTTTTCAGTTTTTTTACCTCTGACCTCCATCCCACATCAATAAACTTCTTCCTCTCAATTTGACAGACCTATATCAAGTACACATGGAAGGTATCCATCATTCCCATCTTGAGCTATAGTGTTTGTACAAGCAATTTCCAGATTTTGCCTCCAGTGACCTCAGATAACCTTTTACCAGAGCAACTAAAAATAATAGTACCCATATTCTGACTATATAATGCATCCATATGCCAAGTATGGAAAATATTCATGCTTCCTACCTTATTTCATATATCATGTTTACAAGGTTTTTGCTTTCTGAGCTATGGTGACCACACATGACCTCTGACCCCACCAAAAAATTCTTCCTCCCAATATGATGAATTCATATACCATGTTCAAGAAGTATTTATCATTCCTATCTTGAGATATCGTATTTGTAACAAGCAAAGCATCACAATCACACACACACACACACACATACATGCATGCACACACACCTACAGTACACACAGCATCATGATTGCACAGATTCCTTTCGTCTTCAGCAAGGAATCAAAAAGGGGGCATTTTCAGTGGAGGAAAATCCCTGATGGCCAAAAATCAAAAACAGAGTTGAGGGACCAAAAACTCTGGCAAAAACTGACAATGAAACTTATGGAAGTTATATTCTTTCTGCCACCAATTCATAAATTTCACTATTAAATACAGGCTGTCACTTTTCAGCTTTATCAAACTGACCAACTTGATATTTTTTATTTGGTTCCTAAAAATGGCTGAAAATGCATTTTTCATCAAGTGCTGAACTGCTCATGCGGAGGTTGGGAACTCACAATAGCTTGAAATTTAAGACCTTATTTATTTCTGTGTGTTCCATGCACTTAATATAGGCACTGAACATGAATTTCAGCAAAATCTGAGATGGTACCATCATGATTTTCAGTAAATTTGTTAAGTTGACAGAGAATGAACCAGAATCATATGTATCTCAGATTTTCATAAAACTACAAGAAAAAAAAAGGAAGGATGAAGTCATTTTAAATAAAGGATAACAATTAAATACAGACAAGAAGTGAGTAAAATGCTCAGATCTTTCTCCCCATTAATTTTCAACATGAACTTACAATAAGATAAATTTCAATTTCCCAGAGTATGGTTAATGATAGCAAAACACACATGCAAAGAAGCCATGAATAATTCATGAAGGGTGCAAGCAACAAATACTGTTCCCACTCACATGCACCATATGGTTGACATCATCTGCTTTGAAGTTGACAATCATCACCTGGGAACAAGACACCGAACATACAGTACTGTAGCTCCAACAGAAAAATTTTGCAGGTATTGAAAGTATCATTAGTACTGAAGGTTCCTGGACAACTGCTCCCAGATAATTCCCAACAGGACCATTCTCCCCAAACAACTCCCCTGGGACAATTCCCACCCAGGCAATTTCATCATGGACAATTTCCCCAAAAAATTCCTACACAGAACAATTTAAACTTTTCTGGGGGGGGGGGGGAGGGGTCCAGGTGGAATTTGTCAAGAGGGAAATCATGTGAAAATTGTTTGGGGGAGGGAGAGGGAGAGGGAGAGAGTGTTGTCTGCTCAACTGCAAGGTACTGAAGGGTGTTCATTTTTTTTAAAGAACAGTTATGCTTACTGCAGCACGTAGACTGTACTGCAATGTAGTGCAATAAACAGTACAGAAAACACAAAAGAGAGATAGCCACACTGCCTGAGTGTCATAAGCTGGTTACCTCCACAGGTGAGTAACCAGCTTATGACACAACCACTACAAAACTGAAGAAACAGTTCACAAGAAGGATGAGAAAGGACCAAATTTGTTCATATTTCCATAAACTAACAGATGGTATTTCAAGTGATTTGATCATCAATGGTAAATATGACTAGAACTTTAACCTTCAAAGAGTAAAATTTTGTTGATAAATTAACTGTCCAACATCATTTTCTTTTACATTAAAGAATAGTTCAAATCTAGCATGCTGATTTATATATTGACAAAGATTGACAAAGCTCCTAGTGATACTGGGAAAACATCAATAAAACTGCTGACAGTAACAACACAAGATGGGTAGCAACTGACATAAAAGCCTAAAAGCTAAAGAAGTCCTAGACAACTCCCTGAGAAAATTCCCAACCAGACAAAATTTTCTGCTCCCCCACACAACTATCTTCAGAAGTACCCGCAGGACAATTACATAGTGCCAACCAAGGATTTAACTAATGGTGCATCTTGCTGTCTTTGAGATGGCCAAATTGATAATGGAGACAGTAAAATTTATGCTGGACAACTTCTGAGATCACCAAAAAATTACTAAGCACAGCATTCCAAAATTGAGGAAAAAGCTACAGTAACATTGTTAAGCTTAGACATGAATTCAATCCTCATTGATATTATGGCCACCACCTGCAGCACAAGCATAAAGGAGCCACCTTATATATACTAAGTGAGACTCCCAATAATTTCTGAAGCCTGTCCTAAGACTCCTTCACTGACCACAACAGTGACCCCCCAGACACATAAAAAAAACATGAATTGTCCAGGATAGGAATTATTCTCATCGGATTTGCCAGGGAAGGTGAAGTTTTCCAAGGAGTTGGTGGGGAGATGGGGGTAAATTGACAGTCTTTACCTACACACTACCAGACCCATGCCAAGCATCTACTGTACCAGTCAGTGGTGCCCCTTCAAGGACGGGTCGGGGGATAAACTGCCACTGGGGTGAGAATGGCTGGTAAATTTTTCACTCTGATTACTCAGATTACTCAACAACCATATTTTGAACTTTTTTGTACTTCAAGTATTTCTGTTTGAAAGAGTGAGAGAGACTTGTCTGCAAAGAGTGATGTAATATCTGGTGTGTGTTTCTTCACTTGCTTTTCTTGCAGTATCACTTACACCCCTGAGCTACAGTACAGGAAACAGTGTGAAGCAAAGACAACACCATAAATTAAACTAAAATATGGGAGAAAAACAAGCTGTGAGTTTAATTATGTGTAATGAACAATGACTACAATACACACTGTCAATTTCAAAACATTACAGATATCTATTAAAGCTGAGATAGTGCTGAAGACAATGATCATTTTCATTCTGACACTATTAACTAGACCACTGCCTGAGTGATCACATGGATATCTTTGCAATTTCTGGGTTTGTTTACTATTCAAGCTTTATCTTAATTGCCACTGTGAAATGAATCCTTCTGCCCACTTGATCAAAGTCTTGCATGCTTAGAACTTAAGTCAGTGAGTACACTGTTGCAGTGTAAATCTGCACAAATTCTTAATCTAAAAGAGTGATCTAGTTTACATAGGCAGCGTCTGTAATCTCTGTTTAGTTTACAGGTACTTTAAAAACAAATGAAAAAACAACACAGCCCTTGGTGCTAATAATTTGAATTCACTGCACCATTTAGCACTGCCAACTGTACCTCACATATTACTGAGCACGTCAGTGGTAAAACTTATGGTATGGCCAACATTAATGTATGAAAGGAGGTTTAATACTTACAGTACCTTAACTTCAGCTTTTGCAATTAGGTACAAATGAGCATAAGTCGATAAAGACTGACCAACAGTATGGCTGACCCCTAGGTGATACTGAATTTTAACCACCAAAAGAAAAACTACTAAAATGGAAACAGCTAATGCAAACTTTTTGAAGAGACTACTGATGGGAAACTTACTTTCAGCATTTCATTCACATACTCCTCTTGGGCTTGAGTTTTTGGCATATCACCCAGACATGACCACGCTTCCCTAGAAAGCAAAATATGCAAAAAGCATTAGCATTATTCAGAAAGGTCCACTGAATTCTGGTCTGACCTGGCTCTTTCTGTTTGAGAACAACCCACATTTAGACAATTTTGAAAGAAAGTGAAAACTAAAAGTAGTATACAGTCGCCTGGTACCCTTACTCATGAATGGTTCTTTTCAAATCATGTGACATTTTTGTATTACTGAATCCAGGACTCTATTTACATTCAAACTCACTTGCAAAGTTGGGCATGCAGTCTCTGAAATTCATTTGCCCTGGCACTTTTGCCTCTTGCCCTTCTAATAGATACAGTAGATAAAATACTGATTTCTCATATGGTTCAAAACAATCACACTACTGGTGACAACATTCCTTGAAATTAGTCTTCCCATTTCACAATAATTGAGTTTTACCCAAAACTTACACATTTACTGTTTATGATAGTCTTAGATGCTCCTTGTCTTCATTGAAAGAAAGTACAAGTGTGTGTAGTGTTCAGTGAGAACTGCATTGACGAGTTTTCAGCCACTGTTGTATCAATTTCGGGGTGATTTGTGAACTGTGGATTATGAACTTTCTCATCTGTTGCTGTAGGAATTTGAAAACATTTTGTCTTTAAAGTATGAGCCACAACTTGCCCATATGGGCAATTTGGAATAAGAAATAGCTTGCCCTGAAAAATTTTTACCTACCAGGGGTAATTCGGCAAGTGTTAATGTCAAGCCCTGGAATCGCAACATTCATGCAAAATAACCCTTTGGTTTTCATTGATTACAGTACAGTATGTATGTAATACAAATTAATATTTCTGAAACATCATGATGGCTGTTTGTAAGGGAAATATAAAGTGACTTGTAACTTATCATTGATATATCATACTAAGTTTGACAGATTGCTTATTCCCTTTACAACCAAACTGAAAATTCATTTGATTGTTATGCCATATTGACTTCCTCTCATATTTTCCTGTCAATGTTTGATTACACTATTTTGTATGTATACCCTGTACATGTTTTGTGTATCATTTGGTATGAAGTGCTTTGAACCTTAGTGTTGAACAGTTAGGTGTTAGTACCGTACATAAGACTTAAGTACTGTACTGTAATATTACTACTTTATCATTACTATCAAAGCTTCAGAAAATGTTCATATGACCAACTTTCACATACAGTAAAACCCCGTTTATCCGAAACCCCGTTTATCCGAACTAGCCGTCAGGTTTAACAACAGTAACAGTCAACACAATTATGATAGTATCCACCAAGTTTTCAGTGCTTTACAAGGCAAAATTCAATGTAAATTTTTGCAGAAATGCACTAATTTTTCTCGGGAATTGAAAAGTCATGGAAAGATGTCACGATGGCTAAAACAGCCGACATGTGGACATAGAAAACAATCTGTTATCTCTTTGTCAAATTTGGAAGAAATATCATATGTATTTGCTTTGAAATTCTTGTTAGGAGCCATGAGTCAGTATAGGCTCAATATCCTCTAATACAAAAATACGTTAGGCTAGCGTAATCCTAGTTTCACTTAATCTGAAAAGTTAGTAACGTAGTGAGCTTCATACCTAAAAATAACGAAACCAGAACTTACACAAATATTGCGAACTGCTGTTTGAGAGTCTTCTACACATGTGTCTCTAACATTTTTGGAAATTTATGCAGAATTTATACTCTAGATACCTCTCCAGTCCAGATCGTTACAGCCTTTCTTTAGCCCACACACTCATTTAGTGTGTAGAAAGCATTGGTCATTCAGACGAGCAAAGGCTCGAATTCTACGAAATAAAATCTCTCTGGTTTAGAAGTCTTAAAATTTATTTGTCATATCTTCGGTCACAAAAAATAGTAACGAAATATTTCGGGGGATTTTGTCTGTAATTTTTAGCCTTTTCGGAATTATTTTGGAAATGTGTTAACACACTGTCTTATGGACCCAGTGTACCGTACTTGAGGCAATACCTTGGAACCCCGTTTATCCGAATTTTTTCGTTATAAATCCGAACAACCTTCGGTCCCGATGTGTTCGGATAAACAGGGTTTTACTGTAATCATGTACAATACAGTAATACCTTTTAATATAAGGTGATCTGATCACTGTCAGGAAACCATACACAATTTTATTTGCATACCTTTCAATTTTTAGTTGAAATCAAAATTTGTTCACAACAGTGCTGTGCTTTCACTGTTACTGAGCATAACTAAGTGCTTTTACAGTAAAGTGAATATTACTCTTCCAAAAGGAATTTATTGTGGTAATCCAGCAACAATTGCTCAGTCTTCCACATTAGAACCAGATATTCCACATTTGCAGCTCTTAACACTTTTTTCCAAAGAATTGGGCTTATACAGTAAGTGATCTTAACCCAAGGCTGGTGTGCAGTGGTGTCACCAGTAGCTTGGGAATACAAGAAGTTTGATGCAATCTAAGTTCTCAACTGACTGTCTCTTTTCAAAGTATAGGCTAGTAATATACTTTCACACTGTATATAGTGATATACTGTGCTTGACTGTAGTTTGGTGTAAATTCCTTCCAGGACGTGGTTAGTATTTTGCATTCTTTACATCAATAGTCTTAAAGACAGTGGTCAAGACCCAACCAAGGGTACTGCAGAGTGAAGAATGTTATGTGGGGTCTGGAGAACTTCCAAAAAATCTTACGAATTACTGTTCAAAACTGTCCATGAAAATCATCAAAGGAAAAATACAATTTTTTTTTTTTAAAAATTGGGAAAACAAGAAAAGGAAGTATTGCACCTTCATTGACAAGCAGAAAATGGCATATACAGTACTGGCTATTACTTAATCTTTTGAACAGATTTACATTCTTGATCACATATTGTACTCATATATAGTAAACTTACAGACTTCATTACACCTTTAAAAAAGTCAAAGAACATGGAGCATCTAGAAGAGTGACAGTCCAAATTCTGTGGTCAACGAAATGGGATCGAGCTTATAGGTCACAATCCCGAAGTAAGGATAGTTCCACCTCCGTGCCAATTAACTTTACTGAGTCTAATTCTGTGGAAGATGGGATTGTTCACACATATAACAGATGAGGTAAGTAGGGGTGAAATAGATCCACAAACTTCATTTATACACGTGCAAGTATGTACATTGACTGTCACTGTTTGCAAAGATGTGCTAAGAAAATGAATGAACTGTGTACAAATTTACAGCTGGGTACACTGACGACAGATTGCCAAGTGACTTACTGTACTATAAAGTATAGGATGGGTCTAGCCATATATTTCAGTACCTTCCATACTGCTGTTCCACAGACAGTTTTGAATCCTTGAAAGTAAAGTCAATTTGTGGAAGTTATCATGAATTTTCTTACCACTTTGCTTTTTTGATAGCATTCCAGAATGCAGGCCTTGCTTCAGTGCATGGACCCTCTGTGGCTTGCTTGAACAAACCATAAAATCTTTTCATCATGTCATAGGAAGGTTGAAATGGACCTGAAAGAATCAGTAAAAAAAATTTAGATCATCACAGAAATTGTTTTCAGGTATCATACATGTAATATACAAATCTCCAAAAATAAAAAATAATCCCTTTTGACAACATATCACAGCTCAGCTATTTTAATTTAGCTAACGAATGAAGTTGTTGGAATGTCCCAACATGAAGGTAATTCAATATCAAGTCCAACTTTAAAAGATGTGCTGAATAGTAGTTGGTTGTTGTATGATGTGTGACTATGTAAAGACTGTACATTAGCCAAACTTGGAAGCCTGTGTTATAGTAACTATAACTTAAACAGGACACTGCAACATGCAGTTCAGTGGAAAGCTTTTCGAGCATAACCACATTTAATTTATAATAGTCATCAATCATGAGGCAACTGGACCGTAGGTCATCAATTTGCAACAACAGACGAGGATGGGGTAGAATGCTCACTGTGCTCTTCTGCACATATGATAAGCTGCAATTATTAGAGTTACAGTACTTGGATCTGGAGAATTCCAAAAAGGCTGGTTCAGAAAGGAGCTTAATAAAAGGAGAACTATACGGGTAGCATGGAAGGAGTTTGGGGTGGAGTTATACACATAATGATACCCATCAGAACTGTATATAGATGCAACCAGAGATCTTGAGGGAGAATCCCTGCTACCCTTTGGGTCTCCAAAATCTAAAACTAAAGATTTTAATTCTTCTCAAAGGCTCTGAGTATATTCTGAATGAGCATAGAGAATTGCAATTTTACCAATTTGGAATACTCTGCACAGGAATGCCCACTCTATCAGTCCATTCGAGGAGAGGGCATGAGACATACAAGAAGAATTAACCAAAATGCAAAAATGTACCTTTACCACAACTGGATAGCTGCTTCATGTGCTGGACCACTATTTTGGTCAATTTGATGCATGATCTACACAATGAGAAGCTTCTGTGATACCTACTTTGAGATATTGGCCTTACAAGCAGTGTTTCCTCTAAGAAATTATCCACTGGGTCAATATACCCAATATAAGAAAATTTGACTCACTAGAAATTTTCAAAGCCATGCGTTAACACTGTATCAACTTTAAGGAACAAATAAAACCCTATCTTTTTATTTTGTGCCATGAACATCAGTGCATCAAACTGAAAAGTCACTGCGTCAAAATCGTGTCATAGTGGCCTAGCAGAAACACTGCTTACAAGGTTTTCAGAGCCCGACCTATGATGTGACTTCAAATGAACTTTGACCAATAGCAACAGCTATAGAATTCTTGTTATGCAATATGGCAAATCAATAGGCTATAACATATGAAAAGTACTCATGTTTCCTAGCATGAAAACAGGCCTATCATCATCATGCTTTTAAATACAAGACTTACAGTTTGGCCTTTGGTGACCTCATATGACCTTTAATCTAGCTAACAGAAACAGTATGGTTCTTCTAGTCAAAACAATACATCTTTCCACAGTTTTCAGTGTTTGACCTCTAGTGACCTCAGATGGCCTTCATATTATCCAAAAACATTTCCTTTCTACAAAACATTCACTTTGCATCTGAGCATCTATGCATCAACCCAGCAGATACTGTACTTGGAATGGACTTTCAAAAATTTGAAAGTCTCTGCATATATGGTAACTGTAGTGTTAGTACTAAGTTGACTTGTCACAAGTGACATCAGAAAATTTCTTGTGTATAATTCAGAAACTGGACAAGACCCTCAAACTCAGGGAAATAAGGTGGGCAAAGTTCAAGAAATCTCACTTGTTTACAAATTAGTTCTGCAGGAGCAATTAAATCCCCAGAGTTGCTACAATGACAGTTAAGACCTAAGAAGCATGATCTTATAATCCATACATTGATGCCCAGGAAGCAGGTGTAAGTTTAATAATCTCTGCAGCTCTGCAGGAGATGACTGTAGGATGCTGCATAACAGCCTGAAGTGCTGGAGCCAGCTCTGCTGAACTGTACTTGTGTGTTTTTTATGCCTCGTTTATGGTAAGAGAAGTTCTTCTTTTAAAATATTTAGAAATGTACATCTGTAACAGGTTTATCATGGGTAAAACTGTATTTTTTCAGTCATAGAAATGCTTGCTAATTTTAGGGAATATTCAGTGTTTATTGATTAACCTGCATTGTGTTAAATGTTACATTGCATTCCAATGTATACTGTAACATGTAAAGTTACAGCTCAGTTTGTTCAAGAGAACTGAAATTAGTCAATGACTTTGTAAAAAAAGCTGGTCATACGTATGTTAAGTCAAGCTTAAGGTATGTAGATATAGACCTATTGATTTATCTCTCAATGTTTTATCTAGAAAAGTTATATGCACTGAAAGATTATGTACTAGAGGACCTCAGTATTCGTTATTTCAGGTTCCCATCCTGGTGCTGGACACTGCATTCATTTGATTTGACTCAGAAGCTTGACGTACCGTACAGTTGAAGTCCACCAACCTAGATCACAGGGCTTGAGAGATCTCCTGCCTACCAGCAGATGTGTAGAATATTGTCCAGTGAACTGAATTTATTATTAGAACACTGAATATTGAGTTGTCTGTATGAGGGTGTGCATGAATGTATGTAGGCCCAGGTGTGTCCCTGTCTGAGATGTGTGTGTGCACATATGTGTGTTGCCACAGTTAAAAAAAGTCATTTTCAAAGTTAGAAATATCAAGAAATTTGGCAAAGGTTTTTTATTTCAAATATGTAGATTGTTAGCAGGAGGACTGACAAAAGCCAACCAGCAAGTTGCCAGTACTTTTTTGCAAGAGTGCGAGCTTCTAAGTGTTTCTGTTTTACCATTCATTCTGTGAGAGACTTGGGCTAAGATTACGGTCAAAACTGAAAAACTTTGAATCAATTTGTAAAGCCCTATTATGTAGTAATAAGCAGATTTTGTTTAGGAAATTAGGGGGAATTAGTAGGCTACTCTATGGATTGATGGTGTGCATCCTCATGTTTTTAGGGAAACTGCTGATGCCATTGCTGTATTGAGGTGACCGTTGAATGTGCAAAAGTTAAGAAATCGAATGGAGAATCTGTGCCTGGAAGTGACGTACGCGGTACGCATAGGGATAGGGTTATGCGTAGTAGGGATTCAGATAGGGTATGCATACGGATAGGGTTATACACATGGTACGCATTGACATAAGGTTAGGGTTATACGGTTAGGGATATATACATGTATACGTAAAGATAAAATACGCAGGCCTATAGACATGTATATTATACTTATACACAGGGTTCGAAATAACGCATGCACACGTGCACCAGTGCATGTAACTTTTTGTCAGTGCATGCAACTTTGAGTTGCTTACCTGCACGCGTGCATGTAGGCCTAAGCCCAATGGTAGTTAAAAGAGAAATGTATTAAAGGTAGAGGCACAGATTTTCCGCTTGAAAAATCACCACATTCTGTTTTTAACTTCTAAAATTCTGTAAAATTCCGTTTCAAGCATAGACAAATTCCGGAATTTTCGTTTGAAGCCTACGGTGTATGAGCAGCCTATGCTAACACACTATTGCATAGGCAAATTGCAGCCTATACCGAGAAAATTTTGACGATTTTCAATAAGTTGCATCTCCTTTTTGGATCGTATCTTTGACGGATTTTGATAATTTAAGGGGTTAATTGCCATCATTATAGATAGTAAAATGTCTGTGTATCTCTTGCATAAATGCAGACATTCATTTGATATGGTTTTGGACAATAATAGGTCATCTTTTCTATCAAAAAGTTACATGTATTTTGAGCTGGATAAATTTTTGCTAAATTCCGCGGAGAATTGCCAAGGTTCCGTCCTTTTTTTTGGGGGGGGGGGGGGCTAGATGTAATGATGGTATCACCGTGCATGCCTAGCCATTGCTAGGTGGCATACATCATCTCACTGATTGTTCCTACACGGTCAAGGCTATTGTAAAAAGGGAAGAAACAGGGGTAAATTAGTTTCTTAATCTTTCATTGTCATACTTCAGTGGTGCATGTAAGAATTTATTTGTGCAGGTAAAATTTTAAAGTTACATGCACAAGTGCATGTAACTTTTTTTTTCTAATTCGGACTCTGCTTATACATCTGAGCTGTTTGTAAAGTAGGCCTACCTAAAATATTTAAAATCATGGTAAGGGCATGGAATCGCTATACTGACATCTATACCGCATTCGTATTCTTCAAATGATCCGCGTTCGAATCTCACTGACACCTTTCTTTCTCCAGCTTCTTTTCTACGTCTTGTTACGCTAATTTATGTTGATTCCTTTGGGACCTAACTTGTCACTGATCTTTTGTAAGTTTTAAGTTGTAATTTACATCACTTCTGGTCACGGATTCTCCATTCGTACCAACAAATCTATCATTCCAAGATATGAGATTGTGACATGCTGCATGGAATGTTACTAGCTAGACGCACACCCCAAGGGGCACCCTAGGACTAACGTTAGGCCTTGCCTATCATCTTCCTGTAGGCTAAGTTCCTGTAGCCTAAGTTATTGAGGCAAGGCAACCTTAGTAACCGTAACCAGTACACTCAGTGGCACTACTGTGCTGAAATTTATAACACAGGCGTTAAGCCTATCGTTGGCACCTATGTTTAGCTGACGTTAGGCCTCGGCCTATGTTTCGCTGACGTTAGGCCTAACGTTAGGGTGAGAAGACTGCGGACTAGGGCCTAAGATAGCGCAGGGAGTTCTAGAAACTCCCTGGTTAGCGTACAGGTATGTCTATGACTGAGCTGAAAGAAATGTCATTATCTCACCATCTTTAGGCAGTTTTTTAATAGCCTGAACAGCTGCTGTAAATTTTTCTTCAACAGTAGCCATATCCAGATGCAATACAGGTAGGGTAAGCCGCTGCAATCTTTTCAGTCTTCTGTTTTCTTCACACAATGTAAACTGCCTACTTCAATTCGGAAATCAGCTAGCTTAGCGTATTCTGTATAGTGTTATGTACAGTACAGTACAAACTGACAAAGTGCATGATCGATCCTCCACAGGCTAGCAGAAAACTATACACATTCAGTAGTTACTACGGAGCTTTTAAGGTGTCATGCAGATGTTGAGATATTATTTGACTTTCTGGACTTTTTTCAGTACAATATTCAGATGTTGACATATGAGATCTTTTTATCTCAATATTTTAGTGTTAAATATTGAAATATTACATTACAGGATCTCAATATCTTATTATCTTCACTGAACGATATTGAGATATTGACATCCAACATCTCGTTATTTCAATGTTTTAGTCTAAAATATTGAAATATTACATTACAGAATCTTAATATCTTAATAACTTTTCTGAAGGATATTAAGATATTGACATCCAATATTTCGTTATTTCAATGTTTTAGTGTAAAATATTGAAATATTACATTCAGGATCTTAATATCTTATCTGAAGGATATTAAGATATTGACATCCAATATTTCGTTATTTCAATGTTTTAGTGTAAAATATTGAAATCTTACATTACAGGATCTTAATATCTTAATATCTTTTCTGAAGGATATTAAGATATTGACATCCAATATTTCGTTATTTCAATGTTTTAGTGTAAAATATTGAAATCTTATATTACAGGATCTTAATATCTTTTCTGAAGGATATTAAGATATTGACATCCAACATCTCGTTGTTTCAATATTTTAGTGTAAAATATTGAAATCTTACATTACATGATCTTAATATCTTTTCTGAAGGATATGAAGATATTGACTTCCAACATCTCGTTATTTCAATAGGCTGTTTTAGTGTAAAATATTGAACTATCATGTTACAGGATCTCAAAATCTTAATATCATTTCTGACGGATATTGAGATATTGACATCCAACATCTCGTTTTCTCAATATTGTAGTGTAAAATGTTGAAATATTTCATAACAGGATCTTGATATCTTAATATCTTCACTGAACAATATTGAGATATTGAGCTCCAACATCTCGTTATTTCAATATTTTAGCGTGAAATATTGAAATATTTCATTAAAGGAGCTTGATATCTTAATATCTTCACTAAATGATATTGAGATATTGAGATCCTGTATTGTAATATTTCAATATTTCACGCTAAGATATTGAGAACGCAAGATTTTGGATGTCAATATCTCAATATCGTTCAGTAAAGATATTAAGATATGAGATCCTGTTATGAAATGTTTCAATATTTTACACTTAAATATTGAGATTACGAGATGTTGGATGTCAAGATCTCAATATCCTTCAGAAAAGATATTAAGATACTGCGATCCTGTACTATAGTATATCAAATCAGTAAAATATTGAAATAACGAGATGTTGGATGTCAATATCTTAATATCCTTCAGAAAAGATATTAAGATATTAAGATCTTGTAAAGAAATATTTCAATATTTTACACTAAAATATTGAGAACACAAGATTTCGGATGTCACAATATCTCAATGTATTTCAGTGAAGATATTAAAATATTGAGATTCTGTAATGTAATATTTCAATATTTTACAATAAAATATTGAAATAACAAGATGTTGGCTGTCAATATCTCAATATTCTTCAGAAAAGATATTAAGATATAAAGATCCTGTTATGTAATAGCCTATTTCAATATTTTACACTAAAATATGAGATGCTGGATGTCAATATCGCAATATCCTTCCGTGACGATATTAAGATATTGAGATCCTGTATTGTAATATTTCAATATTTCACGCTAAAATATTGAGACAAAAAGATCTCGGATGTCAACATCTGAATATTTTACTGAAAAAAGTCGAGAAAGTCACGTAATATCTCAACATCTGCATGACACCTTACAAGCTCAGTAAGTTACAGTATGTTTACCTCATATAAATTACAGATTACTTTTTATTTCTATGGCTTAGAACGTCTGCAGGACAATATGGAACGCCGTTAGGGACATAATATCAAATAACAGCTTCTTGTCAATCGAGTCGGACTCGGAAAGTGGGGATTCGACTACAACACTGCTGTTGACCCTTGCGCGGGTTGATGAACATCGCATCGTATCCACCCATATGCCTAATGCCGAATGGTAAAACCTTTCTCCACGAGTCGCTTACCGAACCCAAGAGGACATTAAGTAAGCTATGCGATACGGAGTGAAATTCCCAACCTTTATACATAAAACTGTGAAGTCCACCAATAGGTAGACTTGGTAAGGTGTAGAGCAGTGGTTCTCAAACTTTTTTAGACTACTGCCCCCTTAAACCATCTTGAACTGTCCCAGTCCCCCCCCACCCCTCTCCTCGTCCAACCGTTCACAGTCGGATGCTCAAGCGAGCAATCAGATTGTTTGAAGATATGTATTTAAGAATTAAAAACATAGCTGTTACAAAATTAAAAATTAGCTGTTACAAGAAATGTCTCTGCTACTGTAATATAATCCAAATACAGAAAAAGTTGCACCAAGGGTCAGACTTATTGAAATTCTAATGCCATTTATGGATAATTTGGGGTCACAAAATTTATTTTTTTTTAGTTATTTTTTCTATCCCCAGACCCCCTGGATGCCTTATTGTGCCCTAAATCACTGCAGTCACAGTGATGTGTCATAAACGCCAGGGACCCCCAAATCAGTCTCAACGCCCCCTATTCCCCATGTACTCCGTAGCGCCCACCTTAGACTTCCCAACGCCCCCTGGGGCGGTAGGGACCACTTTGAGAAACACTGGTGTAGAGGGCTTGTAGTATTTAACTAACTTTATGTCTCTTTAAAAAAAGAAAAAGAACGAAAAAACTACCCTATTGAGAGCAAAGACAGGTAAATTATCGGGAAGACTAGTCGCCGCCAGGGACTGTACTTACTTTTTCATACCAACTAAGGCTCCTCGAAAAAATTAGGAAAATTATTCTGGGGGCAGCCTTCATGGACAGAGTCCGTGGGACCCCTGTTTATAGCTGATCTGGTTACAGCCCACGAGACCGAAGGTCCGCAAGACCAAAAATGAAACAGGGTCCACGAGACCGAAGGTCCGCGAGACCGAAAATAAAATAGGGTTCAGAAGACCGAAGGTCCACGAGACCAAAAATAAAATAAAATAAGGTCCTCGAGACCGAAAATAAAATAAGGTCGGCGAGACCGAAAATGAAATAGGGTCTGCGAGACCGAAAATGAAATAAGGTTCACGAGACCGAAGGTCCGCGAGGCGAAATTAAAAATCCGCTCGCGAGACTGGAACGTTTAATACCAA
Organism: Holothuria leucospilota; assembly: GCA_029531755.1. NCBI lineage: Eukaryota > Metazoa > Echinodermata > Holothuroidea > Aspidochirotida > Holothuriidae > Holothuria > Holothuria leucospilota. The sequence continues at coordinate 28,572,623 of CM055969.1, read as the reverse complement.
AAGGGTGGTATTGCAAGTGCAATGTACTAGGTTGCAAAAGGTAAATACTACAGGTTACCAGCATTAACTTAATCGGAGCATGACAGTACAGCGCAGATCTTTCCTTATTTTCGGTCTCACGGACCTTTTCTCATTTTCGGTCTCGCAGACCTTTTCTTATTTTCGGTCTCGTGGACCCTTTCTCATTTTCGGTCTCGCGAACCCTTTTTCATTTTCGGTCTCGCGAACCTTCAGTCTCGTGGACTCTTTTTGTTTTCGATTTTCGTCTCAGGGACCTTCGGTCTCGTGGACCTTCGGTCTCGTGGGATGCCCCCGCTGATCTTAGACAGTTAGTACTGCAGAGTTAACAACCTGTGACCGAATTCCAGTCTCAATCTTTTATGTCACATCCATCGTGATTGACGCAATATACGTCAATGAATTTTTTGAAGTACACAGGGTCGTTTAACGAGATTATGACGTGCATTGGTGACAAGTCATTTTTGGCAAGTCCAAGTCAAGTAATATGCCATTTTGCGCAAGTCCAGTTCAAGTCGCAAGTCAGTGTCAGTATCTGAAATTAGAAGGATGAGGATGGCTGTGTTAAAAATAGAAAAAGTAAAATTGTTTTGTACATTAGACGTAAAGAGGGTATGTCAGACGATCAACTTTTTATCGCTCTAAAAACTGGGGGCGGCAGAGCCGTCGTACCTACGGTTCTCACATTTTTGTCAAGGATAACATTTCACTCATATCAAAATAGAAGGTCACCGGAAGAAGATCCCTTTAATTCAGTCCCTCCTTCAATTTTTTGGCACAAACCCCCTGGATATGTCCCCATTTCCCCTGCCATCGTAAGGCGGGTTCCAGGGGACAAACTTAAGACCACATACTGTCTGTGAGTGATTTAAACATGGGGACATGAAAGCTTTTAGCTGACCAACACAACGCTGGGAAGCACACCAAACTCTAAACCAATATCATCATAATCTCTAACTAGAATTCAGACGAGCAGTTAGTTTAGGGGAATATAAATCGGGGGGGGGGGGGTAGGTATAACCAAAGGGATTTAGGGTTGAAAAGCATGCTATCATTTGTAAATTTGTTAATGAAACAGTAATATGTACCAGTGATAGCAGGTTTGCGTGAAGCGCCCAAAAATAATGCTTGAAAAACTATGTGTAATAAAATATGCCCAACAATTATTGGTGTGCTTTGGGCGAATTAGCAATCAACCGATGATACCACCGATTCTTTGTCGCTTCATGATCCGCTCTTGATGCTCGGTCTCTCTTGAGGGAGTTTAAAGGTCACTTCTAGTTGTCGGAAAGAGATTTCATCGGAATAATTGCGTGTTTTATTGTTCTGATAATGATCATCAGACATTCAGCGTGAACCGTGCATAACCGCGCACCAAGGGCGCTGATCATCATTTTTAATTATTAATTACTTTCAATGTTACAAATTTTATTGGAGAGGCATGCTCCCTCGTTTCTTTTTCGAATAGTAGGCGGGAAGTCGCACAAATTCCCATTGGGCACAATAATCGTAAAATGGTGCCTAAGTTACCATGTTTAATTTCACAAGATTGAGGAAATGTTTCAGTCGTACAATGTCTCCATAGCCCGTCCGTACGCAGCAGAGGCCGGGGAGGGGAGCAGCAGGGGTAATTGCCTCCGTCAAAGCAATTTTTATTATACATCTATATCTTTCCGAGATTTTAATATAAAGATTGTTTCAGTTCAACTTGTAAGGTTCCAAAAGTGCAATTTATTGCAATCTGGCGGAAAGCCGCCCGCTGAGGATACTTTTTGTTATTTATTTCCATTATTTGTATCGCTAAACGTCTAAATATGCCGCAATTTTCAGGCGCGCTTCACCCACCTACCATGTACTCACTGCCATGTATGTAGGACTATTTACTATTTAGGTTAAATTATTTTTCCAAAGCCGCAGAAAATCCGTACCATCACCCATCCTCCAAAGTTGTAACCAAGTCACACTTTTTTTTTCTGTAACTCAAGTTAACTACAGCTATTTTATTGACTCGATTCTCTGTGTTATTTCAATAGGGGAAATTCCACAGAATTTTTAATTTTAAGGTCAGGTATTGGTGGGTGGTTCTGACTCGAGTTGCGACTTGATTACAAGTTTGTCATCTTCCTCTTCACCCTAAAACCTTCTGCATTATCCTTTTCAGCAGGCTGTCAGTCGGACGGAGTGAGGCTATAATTATTAAAAAATGTCAAATTGTGCCAGATTTCGGTGGTCTGTTTAGTGCCATTCAACCTTGTCATTTTAAGAGATTATTAAAATGCATCATTCTAAAGTCAATAATTTCGAAAATACCCCAGAGCTTTCGGGGCCATCACCACCTGAACACCCACCGGCCGGGCTGTTGCCTCTGAACCCCACTCAACCAGGGGCCAGGCTAAAGGGGGCCCCTGGACCCTTCACCATGAGGAGAGGAGGAGGTATCGCGCTACTAGCTTTGAGACCTTCAGCCTGGGCCATGTTTCGGGGGTTTGCCTGACGTTGCCCCCTCCACGCCGAAAAATTTCAGTCGCACGATCACATTTGTCTCCCAATTCCATTTTTTACCGCTCAGAAATTTTGCTGAGTTGATGTGACCCCAATTAAGAGACCATGGTTGGCTATAGCTGCATCCAATACCCTCTTATTTTTTTTATTTCATTGGATGGAAGCAGAGGTGTAGCTAGAGTTTATGCCGCCTGGGGTGCACGGGAAAATGTTGCACAAGATCAGAAGCACTTTCCTGGTCCCGGGTTGGACCGCGACTCACCTCAAGCTATGCTATTAGATAAGAAACTGGCTGCGAGGTGCACCGCAAGTTGAAAGGTGACAATTTTTATAATCAAAAGGAACAACAAATTAGCATTAAATTAGCGCATAATTGGGGCAGTGTACCTTCGGAGCTTTATTCATGTTATTACGCGTCATACTTAAATACTATTTAATTGCCACACTCTTAATCAGAGGGAGAACTCAGTGGGGCGGATGACTCCAGTCTGTCCCAGCTCTCGCAGAGAGTGTTATGCTCAGCCCAAATCACCATACATATTCTTCATAATTTGCAAGGTGCTGCACCAGTTAGAATTTGACCAACCTTGATTTTTTTCAAAGGCCTAGTGGAAAGGCTACCCCCTCCCCTTAAGACAACCTGGCTACGTACTGCAAACGTGCTGGGGCTGCTGTAGTACAGAGAATACCGTGACCATCCTCGGTCTAAGCACCCCGACGTCCACTGCCCCCGCATTATCAAAGTATGCCATAGGCGTAGGAAATCGGGGGTAGGGGCTGAGCAGTCAAAAATGTAGTGGGCGGAAGTATGCTTCCACTCCCTCAATTCAAGAACGAACTGAAAATTGCCTATTTGTTCCCTCCGTCTGTACAAAACGTCATAATTTTACAGTAATTGATCAAATTTGCACAATATGTTGCACCAAATTGCATGTAAGGACCCTCCAATATTCAAAAATTTTCCATGGAGGGAGGAGGACACCCCCTTCCTCAGGACGGCGGTCCAAAACAACGCGGTTCAGCACCCCCAGTCGTGAACTGCCGGTGCCTTTCAAATAGGCCCACAACCGTTCCGTCACTGATCAAGACATTGTTAAGTAATCCGAGGCAATTGCACAAATCATTGTCAATATTAAGATTTTTTGTGGTCTGTTTACTATGCGCATTACATGTCATTTGACGATAGTGCCCACAATATCTCGACGAGGCACTCGTCCCCAACACCTGTCGACCCCCAAGTTCATGTTGGGGACGCTGCTGTCGTTTTGTGTCAAACAATTGTTTTACGTAGAAATGGCGTTCCATGAGTATGGCTTAGTCATAGAAAAGCAAAGAAAGGGTCACAACAACTAGCGGCGCACCCATTTGTCATCGAACAAGATCAAAATGGTAAGTAATTTTGCTTGAAAAACAATACGTTGACGATGCAGAAAGTATTGAAAAAGTTAAGTTAGCTTAATACGATTTCTTTTTTTTTTTCACTCACAGGCGAATCACATACCTCAACAAAAACTAGAAGGTTGGTGACAAATTTCATTCTAGTTTGCATTACGATGGAGTTTCATTTATTATAAGTGTTGGAACTAGTTTTGCGAATTTCATGAACACGTACCAGGCTACGCAAAAAGCTCTATAATCTCACCCTGGACAGTAAAAATTCTCCCAGCTAAGTTTACTTCTAGCCCCTCCGTCAATGTAAACAAAACAACACACCTGTCTAGTACACCTCCAGGCTCCTAGACAGAGCCACAGGACCCAGCACTGAGTTTAATTGCTCAAGCCAAGGTTATATTGGACAGCCATTGACAATTGACACACAACTGTGTACATTTCATCATTGACCAAGCAGAGCACAGGCAGTCTTAGTGTTATATAGTAAATACTATATATAATAATGGAAAGGTAACACACTTCATGGCATTTCAGTACCAACTTCGCCTAACTGGATCACGATTTTTATGCCTTATTCTCCATTTTACCTCATTTCAATATGTACACGAATGTTCCAATTGTGTGTTCCAATTGAGTAGTGTGATGATTCATTTGGAACAAAATGTCTTCAAAAAAGAAACATTTCTCCGCAAAAATTTGGTTTCCACACGATCATGAGGGGCACCACAGCCATCAGTAAGGACCTGACAGCCATGGCTGTCGGTGCTGCCTGTTATTTGTAGCCCTGACTTTCGTGTTGGTGTGTCGTGAAATCCCATCTAACTAATTAAAAAGAAACCTTAAACGTTGTCCTACAGATTGCAAGAAAATGGTTACCCTTCAGTGGTTCATAGCAATCTTGAATATGCGGCTGCTATATATGGGACCCTCACCAACAAGGAGAAATTGACCATCTTGAAAGAGTATAGTGCAAAGCAGCAAGATGTATTAGCAGTGACTATATCTCTAGAGAGGACGGTTTCATGACCCACTTGCTAAAAAGATTGGAGCTCCCAACATTTCATAATCTCAGGAAAACTGATAAATTGTGTTTTAGGTATAAAATAATTAATAATCATCTCCCAGCTGTTCAATCCGAGAAATTCCTAACTGCACTGCCAACTAGACGAAGGGTTAAACCAACTTGTTTTAAAGATTCTGCTTTTACAAACATAATTGAAAACCAAGTAAGTAATAATGGTAAAAAGTCTCAAGTATATTAACAGCAGACCCCGCAGTATGAACATTCTTTTCCCCTCTATTATAATTGGAACACACTATCAGATAATGTAGTAGATGTACAGAATCTGGACATTTTCAGGAATCGTCTGGCATGTTGCTAGCCCTCTCTCAAGTTCCTGTTGCATTTATGCCCAGTGGGATACTGCAATGTACCGACAACAGTGATGAATTGCAGAATACCCCATGAGATTGAAGCTGTTTTTCAGGGGCTACAGGGCTATTCAGTCACCATGTACAGGGTTCTCCACTGGTCTGTTTTCTGTCCGGGGGCTCTTGTGATCGCTGTCCTGGGGGAAGGGGTTTAAGGAGAGGGCAATTCCGTCCCCTTTGGGAAAATTTTGACAATTTAGGAGGGCTTAGATCGCAAATGGTGCAATCTACGGCCTTGTTCTTAGCCTTCCCTATGAGTTCAAATCTGGGCATTTTGAGGTCATTTTTTTGCAAATTGCATTTTCTAAATATCTTTGACTTGCAGATCTGAAGCTCCAGTTTCCACTTGGAAGTACAGTATTCAAGAATGAAGTAGTTCACTTTAATGGAAAATTCGGGTGAAAATCGGGAAACCTAGGGACAGTTCAATTGAATAGTTTCGTTTAGTGTATGAGTTTGATGGTAACGGATTCCTACTGTGGAAACATATGAAAGAAATGCAGTAGCCTAAGTGCATGTTGAATGATATAAGAGCTCAGGTGCAAGTGAGCTGGGTTTGCATCTCCGATGTTTTATTATACATTGCTTGACATGAGTATTTGAAATCAAATATAAAAGGCAGTTAAATGACTAAGTTGTGGTGTTTGTGATTGAGAGTATAGACAACTTCTTGACCGGGCGGGTCAATTTTCTGTGCGGGCGGCAAAGTTTTGTCTGGGCACTAAAGTAGTGTGGAAGATTTTGTACGAGCGGAGCCCCCGGACAAAGCAGCTAGTGGAGAATACAGCGTGTATGCCCATAGCCTCTTCAAGACACAGTTCGAATCCTGACTGCGTATCATGGTAGGCAACAACCTTAATTTTGACTGCATATCCTCAATTCCTCATAACCTCTGAAAGACAAGTAACCTTCATTGGATGGATAACAGGAAGTTGCCTCAGAATATCAACATCTTATCTCCGTAGCCTCTTGAAAAAATATCCCAGCTAGGGGAATTGAATTTTTAGTGTATCCATTTGGCTTCTCACAAAAAATTTTCAATGATGTAGAAAAACAAATAGACGAAACGAAACGAAGGGAAAAACAAATCAACGTGTAACTGCGTATCCTCGTAGCCTCTTAAAAGGTAACTAGCAAGATCCCTCAATCATAGCCAAGAATAGTGGTGCAACAATCATAGGTGAGTCATTGTCAAATTATATTTGTTGCCTGGACTCTGTAGCCTTATGTTTTCCCAATGAGAGCTTCCATGTGCGAGGTATTCTGCAATTATTCCCATTATTCAGATGTAAACAAAAGGGTTGGGTATAATTTAAGTGCTACCTTCATTCTTGTGTCCATGTGGCCTTGAGCAAATTAAAGGGGAATTTTCATCATCCCAGACAGTTCCAATTCTTCCAACTATGCAACTTCTAGCTCCTCCCATAACTGTTTGAAGCTCTTCCTTGTGCAGGAATAAACCTGTTTTATTGCTTAAGGCCATGTCCTGGTGAGCATACAAGGCTATAAAATGTAATGAAAGCACTCTCTCTGCCTTGTGTGGAATGTGAGCTACTCTGCATCTTTCAAATTTTCAAACTTTGATGTCATTCAAAGAGCAGTCACCAACTGAGAATTTTGATACCCCCACACTAAAAATATACTTTGGGGTGATGACTTGTCTGTCTTTAAACTTGGTACATATGTACAGTAGGCTACAGTACAGTCTGGGAGGTGCAAGATTGTCCAGGTGCATTCCATGTATGACATTTGGAAGATCATTGGTGTAGATGAAGGGTATCTCTTGGCTTGAAGGCATGAGGAGTCGCTTAAGTCAGCATACAGCAAAACTAACTACAATATATTTTGTACTACAAACTAGGCCTAAGTCAAAACAGCATGCAGAAAATTTTCTGCAACAATGTGATTCCACATTATACACATTCAGTCTCACACAAATATGATTATTTCCTTCCAAACATGATATTGATACAGTTTGTGTAAATCCTTTCCTTCCAGTATGATGAATGATCATTGTACAGAAGGCAAGTCCTGTGAATCAAACCTGTGCTTTGTTGGCATGTGAAAGCTGACACCTGTGCATAATTTAGCATTGGCTTTTACATGGATGCACCCTGGGTATTTGTAGCCATTTTTTTATTATAAGGCTTAGGCCTGTTTTGGAGCAGGAGTTGGAAGTAAACTTGAGAGATTTTTAATGGGGTAGGATGAGAAAATTGGCCATTGAAGTTAAAGTGTGATAGAGGGCATATTGAATTTGAAACTGATGCAACCTAGGTGTAGTGTTGTTTTGATGTATAGTATGCTTGGTATGATGTCAGCTGGAGTCTGCTACAAAACTGTATTTCATTCACACAAAGGTATGTACATGTTCTGCTGTTCTTGTTCTATGAAGTCAAAATGTAAATGACATCCCCATGATCATAACTACCATAGCCTAGATTGTTATAATATTGTTCATCAGCATGCAGTCCTGGCTAGCAGCACTTTGTCAGGAAAATTAACAGTAAAATAGCACAACTTCCATCATCATGTCCGAAGATTTGAGCTGGGTCAGGAGGCTGCTTAGGCTCATCAAGGCCCCTACTGTATCAGGCCCATAGCCAGAATAACCAATTTGGGGGACACATCGATGTTGGAGTTTCGTCAACCTTTGAAAATTTTTGCCAATTTTAAGGAATCTAGATAGAAAATGGTGCAATATTTTCCATTTTTTCTTCTTATATTTGTATTCCAAAAAAGCTGGTCTCTTAATAAATTTTTCCTCCTTCAGTGCAAGACCCTTATTGATTTTTTTTTTTTTTTGGGGGGGGGGGGGCATGCGCAAGTACTGTATACCAGATTGATTACAGATGAGCAATGGCAGGGACCATGGATCAGTTGGGCAGGAACTGACATGTGTTTGTTTGATGTGTGTACTTCAGTAGCTGTGTCTTGGTTACTTAGAAAAAAAAATACCAAAAACATTCTAATCAAGAGTCTGGTCAGGTAAAGGTCAAAAGCAGTCGCCCCAAAATTATTTTGAAGCAATAGCTAAATGTCACAAATTTCTTCTTATTTCTCTGTCAAGTATCTTTCATAATATTTTAGGACATAAATATTGCATATTCAAGGTAAACCAAGCAGTTGCTCCTTGTAAATTTTACAATTGTGTGAGAAAAATACTGTCACATGATTCTCACGAGCCATTCAGGAAATAGGATAGTTTACTATACAATTCTTTATTGGGGTGACTGCATTCTCCCTTTAAGTTTAGGTCAAGCCCAAGAAAAACTATTTTTTTTTTCATATATAATTCAACAGAGTACAAGGAGTGCTTTCTCTTGTATGACAAGCAAAGAAGAGGTGCCATTCAAGCAGCAAATTTACCAGATTGCATGAGATCACTTGGAGTGAGCCCTACTGCAGAGGAAATTAGAGAATACAGGAAGATGTATGAGAAAGGTACAATGCTAAGGCAATAATACAGCATAATTTGAAGCCATACAGTTTTGAAAACTTCTGTACTCTCTGCTTGTGTGTTATTCTTTTACTTAAAAAAAGAAGTTTCTGAATGAATAAATCTTCTCTTTCACTTCTGTCTCAAGGCTGTCGGACTCAATAAGGCTACTCAAATGTGATTTATTTTCCATTAGTATACAGCATCTGTGCTTTGGTGTTGCAGTTGAGGCATGGTTCCTGAGGCTGAGGCTGCAGCCCTCTATGGCAGAGGCTGAGACCACACCTCTCACTTGAGACATCGGCCAGCTAGCTTTATACTAATATGACGTACAATGCATTAGACCCTAAGTTTGTTTGTGATATAACCTTCTTTATGTAACCTGGTGTGAAACCATATGTACCTTAGACATGGTTGGACACTCTTGGCATGGTTGTGGGGTGGGGGTTCTATCATATCCATGAAGCTATTTTCAAAATATTTAGCTCATACCAGCTACCCTCTAAACTGGCATGAGCTAATATCATTGTGGAGTATCTGTACAGTATGTCTGTCTGTCTGTCTGTCTGTCTGTCTGTCTGTCTGTCTGTCTGTCTGTCTGTCTGCCTGTCTGTCTGTCTGTGTCTGACATAATTATTGTAATCCTTCCAGTGCAGTTCCTTCATTACTAGTGTTGGATTCGCACTGACATCTGTGAATATGTTGAGGTAAACGTGAACTGTTATGATTGGTGTTTAAATACTGTCTCTAGTATCTGAACGAGGCTTGAGACGAGGTATGAGAGAAGTAGCGTTTACATGAAGTTCCCATGGACTCAGGTCATTGAACATTAATGCTCCAGTGGTACAGTGTGCATTACTTTGTTAATTTGCTGAGCCAGTTGTATTGCACAGTAGGTGGGGTAACAGGTTGTGGTTCAGTTATCAAAATTCATCACATTTTCAAAGTATGCTCTGTATTAGGGGAAGGGATCGAGTGTATGAGTATGTTTTGCTTGTAGCTGTTGCTGCAAATAATGCAAAAATGACGAATGAACGACCCCTTCAAGATTTGTAAATGGAGAAATGCTGCATGGAGAATATTATGTAACTAAGATTGAGATCTTTTGGAATTATTAGCTAACATTTATGCATCCTCTGCTGATTTTGTATTTGTAGGCAGGTGCATGCATGCCCAAGGCATAAGGCTTACTGTACCCCATACGGTGGAGGCTGTGGAAAGCAGCCTCAAGGCCTGCAACTCTGTTACAGTTGCCTTGCCACATTTTTCTGGAGAAGATGTTTCCAAAAATATGTAGGACAGAATGTTATGTATTATTCATAGAAATTCTTTCATCAAAATGTATACATTGATGTCAAAACTTTGATTTAATTGCACTCATTGATATTCATTACCAGCTGAGTTTGGGCTCCTATGAAACTTATTCTTAATTCAGCCTGAGTAAGTAATGCAAAGTGTTACTTGCTTGTAAAGCTGGCTACATGTTTAACATGTTCAAAAGGACAAGTACCTGTGTGCTGAAATTGTTGGAACATTTCTAAATCATGATCTAATTATGATGGAACATACGTGTCCAAAATCACAGATGCTAACGTCTGCATGATCTACACATACGGCCCCAGAGAATTTGGAATAGAATGCTGAAAATCCCCCAAATTACCTAGGGGTTGGGAATCGATAAACTCTATTTACCCCGTCTGTTAAACGTATTCAACAATACAGTAAATTGTTCATATGTGTAAATAGATGAAGGAAGTTGGAGTGAAATTTTACTAAACAACTAAAGTATTTTGCAACCTCTTGGCCCCTCTTAATGAGCTCTGTGAAAGTGCAAAACAAGTTGTTTTCTTCTCTTGTAGATGGAAAAATTAAGTTTGATGACTTCCTAAAAATGATGGCTGCTCAGAGTAAACTACCAGATCCACAGAAGGAAATTTTGGATGCTTTCAGGTTATCAGATGTGGAAAAGAGAGGTTTCATTATGACAACTGAATTCAAGAGGATTATGACAACATTTGGGGAGGAGCTGCCAGAGAGAGAAGGTGAGGTGTTATTAAGACAGAATGTGTTATGTGTGAACCAGTGGGGGAAACAGAGGGGTACAACAGGGGCACTTCCCCTTTTTACACTGAAAAAACACAACAAAAAATGTTTCCAAATATTCACTTTTCTTAATCCTAAATCAGTTTGTAAAAGACTGGTTGCTATCCTCACAATTGTTCTTTGCGGTTGTTGTCTTGTTATACCTCTGACCCTGACCGACCACTGAGTTGCATTCCCCTGCTCCCAACCTCCATTGAATAATCCTGAATATGCCACTGTTGTAAACAAAGTCTCTTAATATGTGTGAGTGATCAAGTCCATGCCAGAGAAATAAGAATTTGGGTATAGCTAAAGAGGCCATTGGTGGCTAGGATAGTTCATGTCAGATTGGTTTTTAGTATGCAAAAGAGGAAGTTTGCTAATGTAAATTAAAGTTGATAAGCACCATAGTTAAATATATTGCCTTTCTGGGTTTTATAGGTGAGAAGTAAGTAGATTTTCCACAAAAAGTGGACTTGAAGCAAACATTTGGAATCATGGCCACCACACATCCGATTGTCCAATTCCAGGGGAAGGTTTAGTACTTGTTGCTATAACAAATAACAGGTATTTAGAGAGTTCCTCTCAAAATGCTATTGGTTGTATATTTACTAAATTTTTAAAAATTGTCTCAGAAGAGTTATTTTGCAAACAATATTTCATTTACCATAAAAAGGTTCAAGTTTGCATCTCCCCAAGATTTGCAGTGGAATTTCCCAATAGGAGGTATAGTGGCCATGATCCAACATTTGCAATGTTATAAGTGCAGAAGAAGAGTTTTTTTTCTGTTTACATGTGATTTTCTACCCTGAATGTGATGTGCTGGTACTTTATGTTACAAACTATAAGTGTACCCTTTAGACCAGGGGGTTGGCAAACTAGGGGTCGCAACCCTTTTGAGGGTCGCGAAAAGGATTCAGGAGAGAAAAGTAATTGTCAAATTTCTCATTAAAAATAAGCAATCGGAGTGATTCTAATCTAAGAACCAGTGATCTGCTTTATTAACACTGTATAACCAAGTAAAATCAAACTTTCTCAATCAAACAATCTTTCACCAACCCGTCAATTTGAGGGCCACCAAGATTCTGGAGTCGAAAATTGGGGCCACCAAGCAAAAAAGTTTGGAGACCCTTGCTTTAGACTACACCATCAGTCCTTTAAATCTTACATTCAGTTAATACATGGAAAAGAAAAAAAAAACTAATTTTGTTAGTCTGTAACCATGAGATCACACATGGTTGCTTCAAGCTTACCCTTGAGGCCCTTTTTGCAAGCAGTTAGGCACTGAAGTAAATAACAGTTTGAACCCTTTTTGTAACCAAACATTAGTAAATACTTTTGAAAGGAACAACAGAAAATCATTTCTGATTGGAAAGAGGTTGATCAGGATCAGTTTGACAACAGGGATAACTTGTGCAGAATGAGAATAGTTTCAAATAGTGCTTGAGATATGTTTTACTTTTAATTTTACAGTGGATGCAGTCCTTAGAGAATTTGGCATCCAGAAGAATGGGTTTGTTAAATATGAGGAAGTTGTACCAAGGATGCTCCGACCACTGCCAAGTGAACTCTGATGGTATTTGACATCTCAAGCTGTCTGTTTGACAGAGCTTTGTCCTGTAATACTTGTTGGTGCAGAATCCAGCAGTGCTGCCTTTCAAACATCTGCTCTCAAAATCATAAATTATTTCCGTTCTAAAAATGAAATGTCTTCACAAGGAAACTACCTTATATTGTAAGTGTACATGTATCACAGACTTCTTAATATGGACAGAGCATCCTGTGCATAGTAGTGTGTCACCACCGTACATAAATCTTTAGGCCTACTAATATGTTGCTGCCTATGTCTTGTGTGTAAAGTTTGGACTTACTCAAGTGGTTCAGTGTCTACAGATTATGCGAAAAACTTGGAAATTTCCGGAAAAATTGGTCAGAACCAACAGAGTGAAGGGCTGTAATATTTTCCTACCATTCATGTCTCTATTGTACCTGAAATGTTGCAGATTCATCATCACATTATGCAAAGGACAGTAGTGCAGTGGCCATTGTTGTAAGCCTCAATTTGTTCGTTCGGTGGTGACATTTGTGGTCCCATGACCCTCTGTCCCTATATATATATAAGTCTGTGGCATATATTTAAACCATTTGATTCTAGATCTGGCTCCATCACAGGAGTCATACTCTTCCTATATTTAAAGGTAAAAGAGTGTGACCCAGCATGACTTCCACAATTTCATGTCACATTCCTTAATGGCCTTAAAGTTTTTAATATTTTTGAGATTACAGAATTAATATATTTCCTTATGGCTTACTATGTAACTTCTTAGGTGCACGACTTGTGTTTTATTCTTTGGAACAAAATTAGTAGACAAAAGTTTCTCAATTACAGTGCAAGTATGGATGAAATCAGTCCAGCAAAGGTGTTCCCAAGCCTGGAGATCTACTTCTCTGTGATGTGGTGAATAGGACTGTTTTCCCCAAACCTTTTAACTATGAGACACTATTCACACCAATTATTGATGTTTTCATTCCTCAAGATATTTTTCAAACTTGTGGCATTTTAGCAAATAAGTGAACATTTATGAAATGTCAGAAATTCTAAGATAAAGTGGTGATACCTATTCTTGCCTTGATTTGGTAGGGCAAATAAACCTATCAATTTAATTTTTTTTTTATCCTAGCAAGGCTGTTCATTTTCCACTTAGTGTGATTGAAAAAAGCAGATAGCACATACTTATTGTGGGTTTTCAGATCTTTATTAGTTTCTAGGGTTGGGTGATATTGACTTTCTACTATCGCGATAATAAAACAAAAACTTATCGTGATAATTACGATAATTTTCCAAAGACAATTTCCATGCTGATACTGGAATATTCAGGGTTAAGAATAATCACCAAATCTAATCACTGCAAATTTGTTTTGTTCTCTTCTTGATGGAAAAATGTGGAGAAAAATGACGAACTTGCATTGATTTCACATCAGTTCTGTGTAATAAAAGAATGCCTTCAATAAAATTATTTTGGAGACAGCAAAACAAAGAAAGAAAACAACACGAGGCAATTCATTTCACATTTTTTTCCACAAGAAATTATCATCATTTTCAAATTCTTATTATCGTATTGTCTCGCAAAACAAGTCATCACGATAACGATAAATTTTTGATATATCGCCCAACCTTATTAGTTTCTCTACTTCCTTTTGTTAGTACTGAATGTAAAGCACCCACATTGTCTCATTATCTTTACAAATTACAAGTGAAAAAAGTTGGCTAAGGGATCTTCCACTTTTTATCTTGTTCTCAAGAGAACAAAGTGTACATGGCAAGAGGCAGTATGCATGTATGCTATTTCAAAATGTGATGATGTTTTGCTTAAAAATCATCAGTTTTCAAAGTATGCTCACTTAGGAGGTCTTTAGGATTACTTTTTGTACTCTAAGCTTGTGAATATGCATATTTCTGCATACAGTTCTTTCGTGGACACATGGTGCCATGGTGGTTGTAAGGATGCTTTCATGGGAGAATTTCTGAGGAATGTTAAGTAGGTTTGGTTAATAAATTTTTTATGTTAGACCTACAGATTATTATTTCAAATGTGGTGGTGATGCTAGTGTACCTACCATGAGTTTACTACAAGGTTCAACTATGTTCCAAAGGTTTGTGAAATATGGAATTCCAATATGTTGTCAATCTTTTGCATTCATGAATATTCAACAGCCAGCTTTGTTTTCCAGTTCCAATCACTGATGTTCTTTCAGTCAGAGTTCTTTCAGCAATGTGGTATTCAAAAAAGAAATTGCAGTCTATAGTACTTAATTCATAATTTATCAAAAAAGTTCTTATGAATCATGTATTAATCAATTCCAAGCTAGAAAGGCTGAATTAAATATTATACTGAATACCAAAATGTAGTTTTTTTGTGACTTGTCACCTGAATAGCTGCTATGTTGGTGTATTCTGTAATATCCAGATATCCTGTGTAGACCAGAAATGAGAATACCTTTAAATACTTTCTGATTATGCATTTTGTGATGTCAAAGTGATATATATGAGGTATGTATATTTGTTGTGATATCTGAAGTAATACCTGTGTTAAGGATCAAGGGGATAAGATGAGCCCACAATGCCATTTGTTGAGAGATCAGATGGGTAGGGGTGGATGATTGTTTCAACAGATGTCATAATGTTAAGTCTTTCGATGTGATAGTATTCTATATTTCAGTCATGTCTTTCTATTAAATTTTGGCCTTTTACTGTTATATAGAGCTTCATAAATGAAGTACTGTGGTACTTCATCTTACATGTGTTTTTTCAAAAAAAAAAAAAAAATACAATAAAGAGAGAAAAGTCAAATTACCAATGCTTCATTTTAATTCATAACTTGTGTGAAAGCAGAAGCAAAAGACAACAAAAGAGGCAGTAACCACAGATATCTTTTTTATGACAGTGTCTTCAAATCTCACATTCATTTATACACATCTGATACAAGTTTTTTAAGTAAAGAAGTTTTCTTTTAAATAAGGGAATGTTTCAGGCCGATCTCAATTCCATAGCTTCGTAACACAGTATAACAAAAGAGCTCACACATATTTTACAATTCAAACTTGGAGGAACTAAAAGTAAAAGTTAGCAACAAATTTTTTTACCAGCAGTCACATTGCAGTCACTGTTATAAACACCTGTTAGGTAATACAAATTCAGCATGTGACCAGATCAATTTCTTGAAGCAAGAGGAATTTGCTCCAACCCTTTTAAATGATATTCAAGACTGAAAGCACTGTTATGGCATAGCTGTAGTCTGTTACGTAGATCAAGCAGTGTTTTGCACAATGTGTGACACTCTGGTTCTATATATGGCTATAATATTCCTGTGATTAATTCATCATCCTTTATACAGTGAACACTGGTCATATGGCTTTAAAATTTCAAAATTTTTCAGTTAAGTTCCTAAAACATCACTGCTATATTATTTAACATCAGAAATATGAATGTTCAACTTTAAACACTGAATGATGACTGCTTCACTCCACAAGATCCACATTTCTTTATCCAGCAGATATTTTCTACCATCATAATACTAACAGGTCAAATTTTACAATTACAGGAGTAGCTTTTGAACACTGAAGCAAAGTTGATGCTTGTTCTCACACAAGTGACAATATCATTATGTTACTTTAAACAATTTATGATAGTATGAAAATATTCCATAACATACCATACAAAAAGAAAAAAAAAGGATTTTCCAGGAAGTAAATACCTAAGGTTACAGAATACAAAGCAAGTGTTTGTAACTGCTTGACAATGGAAGGATCACTTTGCAAACTACACCCAGTGACTGAATACATGTAGAGACAAATTCAGATGGTAAAACAAAACCAATATGTCACAGTAGCAAAGGCAGCAATTATATCTGATCTAAGTTCATAAATTGGAACATGTCATAAACTAATAAAGTTACTCACACTTGATGACTGACACCCTCAGCCTCCCTACTTAAATCTACTTTAATATCTCACAGACATCCTCAGTCAATGTTAGGGACTGCACATTAACAGTCCTGTGATTTAAGACTTTCCTTCAAATGCCACCTAACTTGATACTTTGTCTTTATGAAAATTCATAACCTATGTCATGCTCTCACAGAAGGACACTTTACTTCATAAACTTGCTTGTCAGCTGTCAGTTTGTATAATAGCTTTTGTGTTGATGGGAAGTGACACAGCACTGACAATCTGTCATTGCTGACATATTTACAGAAGGTTTACTATACATAAATTGTGTAATCCTTGATCAAAGATTCCCTTACCAGATCATTCTACCATATGTCACTTTCTGTCAGAATTATATGAGAAACAGGATAGGATTACTCTCCATTACACAGAAGGATTCAGAGGAGGAGGGTTCTCTACGAGACATCTCCCTTCTCGCCATCTATCTTGCTTATTGTGTTGGCTGAAAGTAGAACCTTCGATTGTACAGTAGTCTGAGAATATTGAATGGAGCGTATAAAGAAGGTACACTGCAGTTATTTCATCCTTGTTTACCTCATGAGGAGATTCCTACAGACTTCAGCTTTCTTGCCTTGGTAAGGTGTTCTTAGAGAATTTGTACAAATGTAGGCCTTAATGAATCATGATTAAGGCATATGAAAGCCACCTAGTTTACACATGTGTGTTTATGTAACTTATGAGTTAAGCAAGAACAGTTTTGTTAATCTAACTTTTAGGTTAGAATTCTCAACACTCTTGTCTTGATAGATAGAGTCACATTTGCCATATACCCTAAAGGAGAACACTTTAATTTGATATCTGACATTCTGACTTGTTAGTCTAACAATTGCAGACCTGTGTATTATTTTTTCTACCTTGATAGTTGAGACTGAAAGAGTCAAAAACTGACTTGATGGTCAGTGCTTTTTTGAGCTGTTCATTATGGAAGAATCCCTGGATTGTGAGGCTCTTGATTATACTGAAGAGGTGGCTTGCCATTCAAACAGGTCTCATGATTACAACAATCCCCCTCTGCAGCAAAAGGAGTTTGCAGATCTATAGAATGCAGTGATTCAATGCAGACCCAAATGAAACAAATGTGTGAAAAGATGCAAGGAAATCAGAGAGATCTATCAGCATGAAAGCTTCTGTCAAAAGAAAGGCTTCTGTGGTTGAAGAAGCATCTAAATTACATGATGATACTGTATGCCACACAACAGTCAAAAGTCTGAAAGTGACCAGTTGGGAGAACTTGACTTCCATGAACAGTTACAAGGGATTCTAGAGTCTTCACAGCAACCTGTTGAAGCAGGTTGTTGCCTCATGGAAAGTAAAGAAACTGAGGAAAAAGTGATTTTTAATTCCTTGGTATCCGATTTGGGAAAAGAGTCTGCACCACCAACTGGTGCTAAAATTGAGGATCTTGTGGGCAATGCCACACATGATAAACTATCCTCTACAATGATAAGAGAGCAACGCCAAAAATATCATCGCCCAAGTAATATCGAGCTGCTGCAAATTGCAAACATTAATACGTTGCTGTGGGAACACTTGAAACACATGAAAAACCGAGAAAGTTTCAAAGAGCTCAACATCTGACTGTGAAAGCTATGACAGCGCTCACAGTTACCTTGAACTCCATTCTCAATGTCAAAGGAAGGCATCCACATACCAAATATGAACTCTATTCAAGCTTCCAACCTCAAGCTGTCATGTTAACAAATTTTCAGAACTTACCCCCCATGACCCCAAATGACCTTTGACATCCACCAAAAATGACAGGGTTCTTCCAATCACTATTAGGCAGCCACATACCATGTATGAACTCTATCCAAGCTTCCTAATTGAGATATCATGTTAATAAAGTTTTCAGAACTTATAATCCCTGATGATCCCAGATGATCTTTCACCTCCACTAAAACAAAAGGGTTCTTCCTCTGACCATTAAGACATCAGCATACCAAGTATGATGTCTATCCAAGCTTCCTACCTTGAGATTTCATTTAACAAGGTTGCAGACCTGCCAACCATTCTAAATTAATCAGAACCGTTCCGATTTTTGAGTCCGTACATTGTAATATTATCACAGCTGCTCTGTGTTGTACCAATAGCAATTTATTACAAGTGTTAGCCAGATGCTCATCTTTTACTTACTAGATACCCACCAGTTAATTCATCTTTACTTTTAAGTCATTTCCTTTTTCTCATGTTACACTATAAAGCTACCGGTGTGGTCTAGCAAAATAAGCTAAAAATATCAGAGCACTGAATAGCCCTTTGTTTTAACAGGAAGTCTAAGCCTTGAATATGATACTAAGAGAGTTCTTTGTTCCAGAAGGAAAGGCTGGCCTGCTATGTTAAATTTAGAGCTTACTGGTCAGTCAGGTCTGAGCCACCAGAGTTAGTTAACATCTAAGAAAAGCACCATCACAGTTTTCATCATGTCTTGTCGTACATCTATCTGCTAGCTCTGAGTAATTCACAGACCTATTCATATCATCTATATTCTACCCTAACCAAAAGAAAGAGATCTGGACTTAATTATTTATACTTGTTCTTGTCATTTCATCATTGTGACAATGCTGGTGGAGGAGCAGGGCACTTTTTGTGGTTGTTGTCGGTTTTTGTAGACATTCAATATGGCAACTGAATTTTGTTTAGAACCATTTTCTTGCTCACCGAAAGAAGATGCTGGAAGGTGGTACAGGCGTTTATTACACCCAATTAAAGAGACTTAACACGGCCAAAAAGTCAGCTGCATTTGCATTATTGCTAAGACAAACAGCAGCAGACTGGTTTTATGCTGGACATGAGAACCAGGACTAAGAAACCCTCAAAACTGAATTCTGGAAAAGGTTTCAGCCTTCAAAACCTCAATGGACACAAGTAGCTGAGATTTTTCGGCAGGACCAGACAGAAGGGCAAAGTGTTTAAGACTTTACAACACAACTGCAGCAAATGGCTGCAAAAGTTTCACTGCCCAAAGAACACTTATTTCAGGCTGTCACAAGAGGACTGCTCCCCAACATCAGACAGCATATATTGCTAAAGGAAATTAAAAATGTTCATTAAAGAGCTCACTGAAGCTGCTCCATCCCAAGAATAAATAGCCAGCTGTTCTTGGTCATCACAAATTAAGATGGACGCTGAGACCTTAATGGCCACACTGAAGGAACTAAGCACAAAAGTAGAAGCGATGACTCTTTCTCTTGACACTGAGAAAGTAAACAGAACTCAGACGAGTCCTGCAGTGGACTATGGCTCCATAGCCAGCATGAGTGCACCAGCTGGCTACCAATCAGACTTCAACAGAATGGGCTCTCCCTGCACACCTTGCCATCCACACAAACATCAGGTCAACCATCTCAACGTACGCAATGAGTCCCGAGCAACACATAGTGGTGATAACAGTGCAGTGACACGGGCCCTACCTAGAACAATGGGCACCAGACAACAACTACCCAGCAGGTGCACATGGGGGATATCAGTTCAACTTGCCACCTGAGACACCACCAAGATCCTTCCAGGATGTTGATGGAGGGCCGCAGTTTCATGCCTTTTCAAGATCATCACCATGTAGTGGTTGTGCTAAGCACGACATATTCGTGCACACTGTTCTGCAAAAAGCTTGACATGCAGAAACTGTGGCAAGTTAGGGCATATTGCCAGTGCTTGTCATTCTGTACGACAAGGGATTTACCATAACATGCAGGACAGGTCAACAATAGCAATTAAAGCTTTCCCATAGAAGAAAACAAACCTCAAAAGGCACTGTCATTAAAGGTATTTACTATATGGGAAGGCAACCAATTACAGATGATTCCCAGTGTTGTAAGGAATCACTGTGTCATGCAGACTTTGAACAGAAAGCTTTAGATTATCCTGTTGAAGGTGTTGAAAGTTTGGTAGCCGCCCTTGAAAAGAATTTGGTAGGCCATACAATTAGCAGAGTCTTGCATTTCATCAAGGTTTTTGAATTCTATTGGCCTCATGACAACTCTCAATCCAGCTTCACTTTAGCAGACAGTGGGGTTGTGTGGTGAGACTCATGCAGTGTTGGGCACTGTAGAATTACCTTCATGCATTAATCACCTCATGGTGTATCACAAATTCCATGTCTTTCAGAGACTGCACCATGATATCATTCTTGGCCTCAACTTTTTGGAACAAAACAATGTTCCAGTAGTAGTGTTTGCACGGGTAACCCATATATCCAGGTATACAACATGTGGCACACGACACGTACTCGCGAACATCGTTTGTTTACCTAATTACGTCATTTGTTTACATGAATATGGACGTAAAAGAGAATAACCTAGCTGCATCGAGGCCTCTGATTGATTAATATTTTTATGTCTTAAATGTCTATCTAAACAGCTTCGAGTTTAGCTTGCTATCAGCATCAGAAAATGTCTCAAAATACAGTCTGAGAAACTTATGGAACAATGTAAAGTACACATTCTTCTTAATTGGTTACTTTGTATATGCTTTCTTTTATTGTTAATTTTCAGTTTTGAAACGAAACGGGCCAAACGGCACGATTTTGTTGTAACAATTTTAGTCTCCCTTAAATGGTCGCTACCTCTTAGATTACATTTCAGGCATGTGTTATGAAAATCTGTGCCTATCAAAATTAGCTGCTATTTTAAGTCACTCTAATTTCGGGTACCCGGTTCTAGTTTTTTTGTACCCGTGCAAACACTATCCAGTAGATTTGCAAGCTAAAACACTTTCTCTTCAGAGTGGTCTGACCTCGATATCTTTCATTAACCATAATAGTAGGCATAGCACAATTGTAAATACTTCATCCAGTGTTTTAATACCCCCTGGATGTGAAGGAGGTTATTATGTCAGTTGATATCTCTAAATGTTTTTCTGCAAATTAAGGTCTTCTAGAACCATAAAGTTCATTAACATCAAAACGTCAATTGCTAGGATCAAAATGTCTTGTCAATATTGAAAATGACAAGGCAGTCTACCAAGTTCTTAATTTAACAATTAAATGGTTTTCTTACCACAAAATTACTGCATTGCAACTATAAATCATATTGATTGTATGGAAGAACTCCTGGAAGGCAATGTTGACTCAGAACAGAGCCCCGTACATGTAGATGAGGACAACTTAGCCAAGTGTTGGCTAGTCCTCAATCAGGCCCTACACACTACGCTCCATTGGCACTTTGCTCCGTGTAGTAGGTCCTTAGGCAATGCATTGACAAAATCAGGATTTAGCCACAACCGCAGCACTGTGGCAAACACTTTAAGCTCTTATGACTACAAATCGGCTTGGTTACTCACCAAACTGTCACCGATGTCAGTTGACAATGATAAAAACACTATTACACCTTCAATGAGTGAAAATGTTGCTAAAGTTTACGAAAAAATGACTTATTATCTCACTACTAGGCTGCCTTCAAGTAGTCATCTGCTTAGAGCTATCTGCTGTGACCTTTGACCACCGTTAGCTCAATCGTCTGCGTCAATGGGTCAAGATGATATTTTTGTATGAAACTTTGCAGCATGCTTTATAAAGATTCTTCGCAAACGCAGTAGAGTAGAATTATATGGCGGAAAGCCGAGTAGGATCATGGGATATTATCTGCGTCAATGGGCCGAGGTGGCTCTTACAGTATGACACTTTTCAACGTATGATATAAAGATCATTGGCATACGCAGTTGGGTATGGTTGTGGAGCGGAATGCCCAGTAGGATTATGGGATTAAGAAGTCATTTTTTCTAAAAATGATTCAGGACTCGCATTGCAGGTGAAATTAAGACCAATTTTGGTGAAAATTTCATGCAGAATAATCAAACGACGCTCTCAAAGTTGCCAAGAAGGAAGGTATAAAAGTAAATGAATGTAATTTAGAGCTTGTCAATTTCTTATATGATCGCGTGATATGGGAAATCTGCGACACATCGTTATTATCCTATTTACTGGAAATGTCTATGTAGAAAATAAGGGCCTTGTATTCGGAGCGTAGTCTTACAGAGCATAGTATACTAGGCACTAATTGAGGGCTAAGTGTTGGCCAGATGCTCATCTTTTACTTACGCCCACCTGGTTAATTCATCTTTATTTTAAAGTTATTTCCTTTCTTTTTCTCATGTTTCAGTAAGCTACAGGTATGGTGTAGCAGAATAAGCTAAAAATCTCAGAGCATTGAATACCCTTTTGTTTTAACAGGAAGTCTTAGCCTTGAATATGATACTAAGAGAGTTCTTTGTTCCAGTAGGCAAGGCTGGCCTGCTATGTTAAATTTAGAGCTTACTGGTCAGTTAGGTCTGAGCCACCAGTAACATCTAAGAAAAGCACCATCATAGTTTTCATCATGCCTTGTCATACATCTATCTGCTAGTTTTGAGTACTGTAATTCACAGACCTATTCACATCATCTTTCTGCGACCCTGACCAAAATGAAGAGATCTAGACTTATATTTATACTTGTTCCTGTCATCATTGGGACAATATTATTAGAAAAGACCTTTAAAGTAGGTGTGGCATGGTACTTATTGCCTATAAAACCAACCTTACAGTAACACAAACTCATATAGAAAGATCTGTTGACCTTCAGGCCTTAAATCTGATGATTACTGTTTTCAACTCCCTAACACTCACACATATAATTATTACAACCTTCCTGCAAATTACATATGTGATACTATTTGTGACCGCATTGCAGGAAAAGGGTGCCACTGCTTCCCATGATGGTTACAGTACCACTTTTTAAGAGGACGCTCGACTGCATGTTGCAGAGCAATTACTGGACTGGAAAGGCAACCCACTTAACTGAAAAAAAATTTTATCATCTAACAATTTTCACCAATCTGGTGGGGAACAAAACCTTTGTGCTTAGCATGAACTAGAGAATCAGGGGGATTTGTACAATAAAAAGCGTAACAGGTTGAACGCGGCAAATTAGGCAAACATGTTCTTATAAGAAGAAATTTGCCAAGACTCAAATTTTAAAAGATAAATACTGATGCTAATCTCATTTCAAAAGTAAGTGCTTCTAGTCACTTACCCTGAAATTTTTCTGCACTTCACTTAATTTTCTGTTTCTTGACACACAATACTACTGGCCTATGGTATGCTCTTTTACTTTACTCTTTAGCATTGCTTGAAAGCAAGGAAAATTCTCTATGCAAAGGATATATTAAACAAGATTTTAATCTAGCTGTTTTGTTAACTGTGTCAACTTGAATTCGGCAATGCAACTTTTCATTACGCCACACCTTATCCACTACAGAAAACTTTTTTATCACTCAGTTCACCAAAAATGACTGATTTATGTTCACTGACTAATCTTTATCACACAGATATTCTCACTCGTATTAATGGCTAGTTGTTAGAATGGAGGGTGGGGGTTTAATATTTGCATAACCTCTATCACAGTTTGTTTCCTATGTAACTTCTAATGACCAAAACAGATTAATACTTCACGGCTTTGTGAAATATTGTGGGAGACTTTCTTTGACCTTGACAATTCGGTCTGAATACCTACAGACCTACTCAATGAACTGCATATAATTTGGATCAGCCACAACTCTTTACAATTTATGGGCTTTTGCTACCAAGTGTAGCCTATGCCATCCAGTGACAAGTTCAATTTCTGTCAAAAGTTCAAACTAGGGCCAACAACTTATTTGTTTTGTCTACAGTTACATTCCACAAACAATCAGTCTCGGGGCAACCACATTGAACCTGAGTTTGATTTTTACTGTCCAGGCCCATTTGATTATCCAATCAGATACTCTATTCATATTTTGTTTTTTTTTTCTGTCATTGAAAACGGTGAAAGTTGCTCCACAGTGCCCTGTAGATATTAGAGACAAGTACAGACAAGCTGCAATCGAAACCTTTGTACAATGTAATAGCAAGGTAACAGCATAGCATCATCCTGTAGTACGCACTTTACATGGTAGATTTTTTTTTCAAATAATTGGCCAGGGATGAAGGTCAAGTGATAACCAGCTGAACAAAGGGCTCACTGGTATGACCTGTCAAGCCAATGGGCCATAAAACAATGCATAGATTCAAGATTAAGCGCTGAGATACTAAGAACCTCAACTTCAAGTGTTTCATTAACTGATGTAAAAAGAGTTAATTCAAAGATAAGTATACAGAGTACGACCTTGTTTTTTTGGAGTAATTTTATTCAGGCACGGATCCTGACATTTCGAAAGGGGGGCTGAAAGCCCCCTCAAATATTCTCCTAGAATAACATTTCGCTAATTTTTGCATATCTGTTATTGTTGATGTGGCGAGAAAGGGGGGCTGAGCCCAGGAAAGCCCCCCTTGGATCCACGCCTGTTATTGGCTGGGTAGTGGCAACATTTTTAGGAAAATTTTACAGGTACTGATACTAGACCAATGGCATAATAACAAACATCAGCCCATATTTTATGTATGGCAATTATTGTTGCACAGTACCCTCAGTCGAGTTGTCATCGGAAGCTAAAATGTGACAACAAATCAGTGAAGTTTAGCCTTTATTTTCGATCTACAGTGTTGTCATCATTAAACACAACAGAAATATGGTGACAAGGATGAAGGAATTTTATCACTTGCACACTTTTATAGTGTTCAGTCACCTGCAATGGGACTTTTTCAACATGTGTTTGGTACATAATACTGGCAAAAAGCTAAGCAGCAGCTTACTGCATGCAATGTAGCCTAGTCAGTACATGAGCAGCATACATTAGCGCGAAAACATCATTACATTTACATCTCATGTTAAGTACATACAGTGTAGCCTGTTAGACGCATGTGAGAGATACAGCCCATTAGTCCAGAACTTTTCTTGATGTCACAGCTGTACCAGAAAGTAACATGCCATTGTTATACACTGAGAACTGCATGATATAACTAGGCTCACCAATGTAAGATGAACTGTCGAGTCAGCAATAACTCACTGGGCCTTTGAACACTGCACATGGTAGACTTAAACTATTCTAGTAGCCTACTGCTAGCAAGGCCGTAGCAACTGGGGGGGGGGGGGGCACATGCTCCCACAAAAATATCAGAGTAGGGATCCATTTTTTAATGCAATATGTAGTCGGCCTACCACCTAGCCTACGGCATGATGCTAATAATTCCTTAGGATTTGACATCACGTAACACGCATGTGTTGAATCTGATGCCACATTAACAGTCAGGCTGTCAACTTGTTCAGTGACTCCTACCAATCAAGTCTACAATGTGCCCTGTACTGCACTGGACCTCGTGACACAAGCAGATGACTGGCTCGTCTGTGATGTACAACTAACTAGGACTATTCAAACTCCCGAGGAATGTTGAACTTTATGCTATGTATATTGTGTGTTGGTGTCAAGTAAGTTGTTTAACACACTGACGAAAAACGGTGCAAAGAATTATATAGGTTAAGGGTTTTATCGATGTCTATCACAGATGAACATGGCCATATTGACCCAGTCTAGTTCAAAACGTCACTTTTCAAATTTGGATTTACTATGACAAAGACTAAAAGGCACAGGAGAAAAGCACCAGAAGAAGCGAGACTGGTGAAGAAAAAGAGGAAGGGAAAAGGTCAGTCAGAACTATGCACACACTAGAAACCTCAGAGTCAGCAACCGCATCAGAACAGCCAGGCCCCGGCAATGCTACCAACAGTCTCGATAGAGCTGAGCATGTTAAACCGGGAGCTCATATATCTGCAACTCATGTTTCGGATTTGAGGTCAAAGGAAGATGAACCAAGGCAGCCAGCATTAGCATCACACCCGCAAACTTAACTAGGTGCAAAAAACCGATGTTTTAACAAACACTGGTACATTCCATTTCCATGGCTAGAACATTCTGTAATAAAAGATGCTGCGTTTTGCTACTCATGTCGTATTTTTCCATCTGCGACTGGTCATGTGGAGTGCAATTTCACGGAACAAAAATTCTTATCTATCTGAGCAGTTCCCATTAGGAGATTCTTGAGATTCATCATTGCCACGCACAGCTATTCCTTGTCACAACAGGAAAATGATTAGTTTGCTTAATATCATCTCCATGTATTCCTAGTTTTCTTCCACCGTGCATGAATGACGAGAAGACATTTTGAGGCAATACTTGCTTCACTGAGCCTTTGTATAGTTTTGCCATCTTAGATTGGAATTTTTATGACTTTTGCTCTCACTGTGTTTTTGGAATTTTTCAATGGCTTTTTTTCACTGATTCTCTCTGCAATGAAATAAATAAAGAACTATCTCAGAAGTACAATGGGTAATCAGCGTTTATCTGATCTCGGAGTTATTTACGTATGCGAAAAAGGAGTAATAGACTGCTGGAGAACCTTGACCAATAGTGGTACAAGAGAGAGCCTATCTTTTAGGAAGAGACTGGATGGAGGAATTTGGAATTGGGGTGAATATTCCAGACTGTCAAGAAAGTTTGCGGTCTAATCCTGCAAGTGAAGTGCATATGACTGAGCCAGTCAGAAAAGAAATCCAGGAAAAATTAGAAGCTATTCTGATAGAACATGAAAAGGTTTTTGACTCAACTGTTACAGGTAAATTGGTGGGTTATCAAGCTAAGGTGCACCCCACCACAGAAAAACCAATATTTCTTAAAGTAGCACCCGTATCAGATGCAAAGTGTCAAAAGGTAGACCATTGTCTGAAAGAGAAAGTCAAGGGATCATAGAACAGGTCTCATTTTCAGAATATGCATGCCCAATAGCTGTGGTTCCAAAAACAGATGATAGAGTACAAATTTGTGGGAATTACAAGCTCACAGCAAATAAAGTGCTCAAATTGCAGCATTACCCAATTCCGACACTGGTGGATTTGCTACAGGAATTGCAGGGAAGGCAGCACTTTACAAAGTTAGATATGTCACACGCCTACTACCAAATAGAATTGGTAGAATGGGGATATGATGATCTATTTCCAGAATCTAAAGAACAGGTCACGTTTTTGGTCGAAGATATTGCACATCCGAGTCACCCAGTGGAAGCACAAGAAATTAAGAACCTAACTGACAAAGACCCAGTTCTAGCTAGAGTTAGACAATATTTTGATGGGAAGGTCAAGGAGTATAGATCCAAGTGAGAAATTCAAACTGTTTCTTTGTAAAAAAATGTGTTAAGTCTTGAGGACAGTGTTCTTTTGTGGGGTCACAGAGTGGTAGTCCCCAATGACAAGCAATGACCAGCAATTACTGGCACGGTTGGTCACAGAACTACATGCCACTCACCCAGGTAAAGTCAACATGAAAGCACTGGCTAGATCTGATATATATCAATACACAAAGACCTGGAAAAAGAGTGTCGTCAATGCCAGACTTGCCAAGAAAGACAAAGTTAGCCCCAGGCTGCACCCATCCACCCATGGGAATTCCCTGAGGGGCCTTGGATTAAATTACACATCGACTATGCTTGTATTCAGAGCCAAGATGTACTTCTTGTAGCTGATGCATACAGTAAGTGGTTAGAGGCAGTTACTGTTACTAAGGCAACTGCTGCATCAACAATAGTTGCCTTGAGAAGGTTATTCGCAACTCATGGGATACCTGGATCAATAGTTAGTGATAATGGTACACAGTTTACGTCTGAAGAGCTTTCGTATTTCCTAGCCAGTAATAATGTGGAACATATTCAGACAGCGCCAGAACACCCTTCTAGTAATGGTCTTGCAGAAAGGGAAGTTCAGACTGTAAAAAGGGGAGCTATGAAGCTAGATTGTGGAGATCTAGAGCAAAAGCTCCAGAGGTCCCTTATTAGGTATAGGTTAACCTCCCCAGGGAGCTACAGGGGAAAACCCTAATGAACTTCTGTAAAGATGCCAAATAAGATGTTGACTTGACCAGGTCAGACCCAACTTGGCCTGGAAAGTCAGGCTTCAGCAGAGCGCCATGGGAGAAAGGAAAAACAAAAACTATGAGTAGAAAAGTGCAGGTTCAGAGACGATTCTGGTCAAATACTTTGCACCTGGCCCAACATGGTCAAATGGGATTGTTACAGAAGTTTGTAAGCCACAGCATTTTTGAAATTGAGTTAGAGGACCATCGGGTTGTTTGGAGACATTTGGTTCATATTCGAAAGAATACACCTGCAGTTAGTACAGGAAGTAGTGGGGTAGGGAACAGAGTATGAGATCCCAGGAGGAGATGAAGTCATTCCATCTAATGTAGAGAGAGAATGCACAGGGACATTGAAGAGCGGCGATTTGTTCTCAATATTGGGGGGGATATGACCAGAATTTCCAATAATTTACTGTGTGAAAAATCAAAGTCAATGGGAGATTTCTCAAATATTGGGGGGGACATATCCCCCCCAACCCCCGGGATCACCGCCCATGCACAGGGAACAAAGCAGCCCTGGAACCTGTTCTACAGTTCCACCCACCAGGGAATGTTAATGAACCATTGGTAGAGTCAGAGAGCAGTGAAGTCAGTGAAGGGGTTGAGAGAAGATAAAGTAGAGTGAGGAAATCACCTGCTTGGATGGAAGACTATGTTAATTACAAATAGTTCTGTTGTTTTAATAATTACATATTTGAGGCATGTAAATTGTTTTAAGTGTTTTAAAAGCCAAGAGGGTTTTCTTAAGTGAAAAGGAGATGTGTCTTCACTATAAGTTCATATACAATTTTGAACCGGTGTTTTTAGAAGTACAAAGCAAACAGATGTTGTAGTCGACTGTGTACTGAACAAGCCAGGTATGCATTTCACAAAGATAATCATTACTTATTTACTTTGATGTAAAGAACAAGAAAACTTCATACTTAAGAGGGAGGAGTTGTTATATATGGAAATGATTGTTGGAAAACACCCTCAGTTGAGTTGTCTTCCGAAGCTAAAGTGTGACAATAAATCAGTGAAGTTTAGCCAAGTGTTATCTCCTTCATTTTCAATCTACTGTTCTCATCTTTAAGCACAATGCCATACCAACATTCTGTACCAACTATTTGGTCCTACAGTAGTCTGCAATGTCTCATGAACAGTTCATGAAAATTTTAAAATTTTTCAGTCATGAAACAATGATGACAAACCGTGTAGAAATGATCTTAATTGAGATCAATTTTTCCAGATTTAAAACGTGGTTGATCTAAGTCTATATTTATTCCTCATACAATGCACAAACTCCCCATCAATGGGAAAGGAAAGCATAGGCCCCTATAGAACCCAGCCTTTTAAATGTAAATACTGCAATGTGAGATGAGTTAACATACCTATCTAAACTCACAAATTGGGAGGCTGAGTGTGCCATTCTCACAGAAGAAAAATTACTCACCGTTGCTTTCTTAAGGTTAATTACTGTTTTCTCATCTGAACTGGTCTCCTAAATTAGACTTCTACATAAGTTTAACTAATGGGTAGTAACCATACAAAGATGAAAACACATGACATCAAACTAATTCCACATATATGGCTGCTGATGCACTCTCTAATAGTAAAACTGTTAAACTCAGCAAAAACATTTTCAATAGCTAAGCTACCTCTTCAGCTTATGTTTGCTTGTGAAATCTTAACTGACCTCATTTGTGCAATATCTCTTTGACTGAAGGGTCACAGCCATAGAGTAGGATATAGGAACTAGAGTGTGCACTCTTAATACCAGGTACGTAAATCTGCTGTGATTGCATGGGGACCACTGATCTACATGTAGATCAGTGATGGGGACCCGTCCCCCATTATAGGTGGAGGCAAGAAGCTATGCTGTGTGCGAGCATGTGTGTACAAACTGTATGGCAGCCAAGTGTTCCATGCGATCACAGCTGTTTCGGGGAGTGTGCAATCTAGCTCCTATATCCTACTCTATGGTCACAGCTGACTTATGAATAGAATGTAAGAAACCCAAGATAACAGCAAAACCATTCAAGAATATTGCATACACATTGTGCAAAATTCACAAGTATGATAGGCTCAAGTCATGTGCTAGTCATGTGTGCATTTACTGTATACAATTACCTGAGTGTCCACGAACATTTGCAACCTATATTTCCATGGTTACAGGGTGTCTGCACTTGAAGGACACAAAAATCCATGACATTTTTAAGATCCTTTTTATAATCAAATTACAAAAAAAAATCCACTTTTGGTGGGTAACAAAAAATAAGTTTAATGTACATGCATGCATGTAAGAGAAGTTAAACACTTTTAATATTCCATTACATTTCCATGACTTCTGCCTTTTCTTACCAAATTACTCAACTTTTCTAGTCCTGAAAAGTAACATAACATTTCCATCAATTTCCAAGGCTCCTTTGGTTGTCAAGCACCACATTTTTTCCTTCACCGTGAACTTTCTACACGTATAGGTAGTGAACACACCTAATGGCAACCATATCATCCAATTCAGTCCTAGTCCAAATATTTCTACTTTATGCTCATTGCTTCCCTTTTGCATTCAATTAATGGAGATCATTCCATGGGATACAATGAATGCAAACTTGATATTTTTTGAGTAGAATTAAAGCTTTCTAAGCCACTGCCTCTGCAAACTTTGCAAAACATGTTTTTGTTAAGGTTAGTTGTGACTTGAACACTGCAAACAGCTCTCCTTGCAATATTGCACATATTTTCCATTGATGCAATCTCTATAGTTTTCTGTACTATAAACTGGCCAAGCACTGCAAGCAGCGATAAGTCTTGCAGGAAGTGAAAATGAAATTCTGCATCAACATCGCTGCATCTTACCAACACAAAGAACAGAACAGGCTCCATCAAGATACCCCTCTAACCAGACTGTCTATACGAACTGGGGTGAACTGCACCATTTCCTCACAGATTCCTAATTCAGCCTGTGAAAATAAAGCAAGCACAATTTTCTCTTATTTCCAGGGTGCTTCCTTTCTTGACATATTTTGATTTTGAAACTTGCAATAAAGAGAATGTTTCTATGTAAAGAACAAATCCAACAATTTCAAATATAAGTTCAGCTTACAATTTGTAAGTTCTCCTACAATATTTCTAAATCTTTCAATTTTCTTTAAAAAAAAAAAACATGATGATATATGTCTGCCTACTGTTTAGATACTTCTGAAAGTCTTGGAAAGTATGTAGAATGAAAAACTTAGTAACTATTAAATTGTATCCTCCAAGAAAATTTGTCAGTTTTCACAATTTAAATCTACCCTTAACTTTCATAAATACATTTATGTTTGCCTGGAGTTAACCCATGACAAGAGTTTGACACTCCTTCATAGAACATGACAAACATCTGTCTAAACAGGCATACGGATATTATTTTTTCTTAGATGGGGAGGGGGGGGGGGCTGAGCTGAGCTGTTTTTGCCTGAGAAAGGTCTGTATTACCCAAGAGCACCGAACAATTGTATCAAAAATATGCCCTAGAAATAGGTTCACCCCAAACTACAGTAGGTGAGGGAGGGTGAAGTCATCAGCCCACTGTCTGAAGTAACGTAAAGAAGGTAACACTTACTTGAACTTTTTGAGAAGCTTCTGGAAATTTTTTACAATAATCAACCACAAACTTGTAGTGTTCACAACTGGAAAACAAAAACAGGATACCATCAAGGATACATAAATACAGAGTATGTAAAGAAAAAACAATGTAAAACAACACCCACTTGATGGTTTCTGTTGACAACCTTTTCTCGATAATAATTCAAGTTGACAAATATTTCAAATAAAATGTTAAACTTGCTTCTTTTGTCCACAATTGGCTAATCATACTGGAACTTTGACAGAACAACTATTACTGAAGAACCAGTTTGTTATCCCAACAGATTCTTTCTGCCTGAAGAACATCACAATCATTTATAATGCCTTTGTCAGTTTGGTATTCTGTGAAATGTAACAGTGCCACTCTACTCAATTACTTTTTTTGTCTTCAAAAATAAAGCAAGAAGAGAAATTGGTACATGACAGGGTTTGAGATGACTTCCATTTGTGATCTACTGTGGAGTTTATGGACCTCCTACCTGGTTTCTAGATTCTTGATGCGGTCACTCATTTCAGGAGAAAGGTAATTTGCATATCTAACAAACGAGAAGTGAATGAAAAAAGAAGAGATGAGAAATCAGCTAAAGCAAACTATATGAACATTTTTTGAGTGTCAACATGCACTTCCTTTAAGTTCAATTTTGATTAAAGATGTGGTAACTTCAGCTGGAAATTAAATCTGTCTTTTTGTGGTGTTTTCCAAGTTTTACTCTCATAATACACCAAACACGGCAAAAAGATCAAGGTTACACACCACCATTTTCAACTGTTAGACAATTTGCTCAATAAATTCTGCTTGAAATCTTTTCTTAAAGCTCACCGCTTAACTTGGTATGGCAACAAACCTGCTGATTACAAAACTACATATTCTCTATAATGAGGAAAAACACATCACCTACAATTATGGGGCTGTTCATTTTTTCATCATTAATCACAAGAGTACAAAACATACTTTATTCAGATCCCCTCCCTCTTTCTAAGACTGTCCTAAGTGTCAAAAGTGAGTCTTTGGCAGAAATCACCATTCATTACACTTTGAAACAGAGTCCATGGGTCCCTGACCCCACCCCCCCCCCTCCTCTTCCCACACATTCCAAGTCACAAACCATGATGTGGCAAAGAAAAAATATGTCAGAATGGATCAGTGATCACCATACTCAAAAGTCTTGTTAATCTGAAAATTATAACCAAAACCCTGTTTCCTTAAGAATGCAGAACTTTTGCCTATCTGGTATCTCCTAAAAATGTTTTTCCTACAGATATGCCCACAATGCCTTTCTTGTGTGTAATGTAGGAAGAATTTTAAAAGATTCTGAAACCAGAATAATATTCATACAAAATAGTAGCATCTCTGACATTAACACCAGTTTGGATGCAGCTATTGAGGCAGTACTTGAAACATTTTCTTTTGACCAAAAATTAAGGATAGTATGCATGCCCCTTCACCCCCTTCCTCCCACCCTCCCCACCTTCATTTGGTGTGTGGGTTTTCTTGAGACTTCCATTAACTTACTTCATTAAATCTATCCAGAAGTAGCCTATCCCACTTATTAACCAGAATGTACCATTCTATGACTATGTTTACAAGATATCCAGTTTGACTTCTCTGACCTCAAATGACCTCTGACTTCCAACACACACAAAAAAAGTAACTTCTTCCTCTCAATATGACAAATCTAGATACTGAATATGAAAAGTATCGATGCCTCCTATCTTGAGATATCGTGTTTACCAGATAAGCATCACTGACACACACAAATGCACACACACACCATCGTGATTAAATAGATACCTTTTGCCTTCTACAAGGAATCTAAAATGAGAACTACACAGGTCAACAACAGGTTGCCAAGAATGACTGACTTACAATCTTCCCATATAAAAATGAGCAAGCAGAGTAGGTCTGATTAAGTTCTCTTCCAATTCTTCAGGCATTACACCCTGTGGATCACGGAGGGAATCTGAAGCACAAGTAAAACCATAGCAAACCATTGGTACAACTTGTAAATATGAAACATCAAATTTGAATAAACTTTCAAACAATTTTAAAGTAATACCTAGTTCAGCATCTCACCCACAGAGGTATTACACAAGGTTCCTGTTTAACTTTCTTGTCATACCCCACTCTTTATCCTGAGACTTGGAAGTTGATAAATTATCACTTCACTGAAGATAAACAACATGACCTCAAAATGGGTGCAGCTGTATAACTATATCACTCTGATACTATGCAAATGTAATCACTAGACTTACCACAAAATTTCTGGAAATAAGCTATACTCTTCATTATTCTGTGAAGGAAATGAAAACCATATCTATCTCATTTTTGGTCTGAGGTAATCTCATGTAATTCCTTCTAATGGTATGACAAATTCTGTTACAGTTACTAGTACACAGTCATCTACCTGTAAGACCAACAATGGCTAACACCTATAAAACCTTACAAAACCTTACTCTGCTTACTTCAGTTTTGATATCAACAAATAATTTTCCAAATACTATGGCCTTCACTCAAAACGGTTGCTGTAATGATGAATATAATCATTGCGATGATTACCACAATTAAAATTTTTAAGATTTTAAATAGCAAAAAAGAAAAAGTAGTATCAACAGATCAAATACCATTTCTAAACCAGAAAGCCAAAAGGCTTAGTGATTCCTTGCCAAAAGGGGGTGCTTTGTTACACTGAGGTTCATCCATCAAATTTATACTTCTCTTCTACATCATTTTTTATGATGTGGTCACAATTTGACCCCTGCTCACATCAGCTCATGTCACATGACCTATAAACCGAAACTTGAATAACCAAAAAAAACGAAAAAAAAATAAATAAATAAAACGTATGAGAAGGTATTTATCTGTGCTTCCTCACTTGTAATGACATGTTTACAAAGTTTCAGTTTTTGACCTCTGGTGACCTCAAATGGCTTGTGACCTCCACGACAAACAATAGGGTTTTTCCTCGCACGATAACACATCCATATACTTAGTATGAAATCTATCCAAGCTTCCTACCTTGAGATATTGTGTAAACAAGGTTTCAGACTTTGACCCCTGGTGACCCCAAATGACCTTTGACCTCCACCAAAAACTATAGGGTTCTTCCTCGCACCATAAAGCATCCACATACTTAATATGAAATCAATCCAAGCTTCCTACCTTGCGATATGGTATAAACAAGGTTTTCAGGGTCTAACCCCTGGTGACCCCAGACGACCTTTGGCCTCTACCAAAAACAATAGAAATCTTCCTCTCACCATACCACATCCACATACTAGGTATGAAATCTATCCAAGCTTCCTACCTTGAAATATCATGTTAACAAGGTTTTCAGACTTTGACACCTGGTGACCTCAGATGACCTTTGACCTACACCAAAAACAATAGGTACCTTCCTCTTACCATAACACATCCACATACTTAATATGAAATCTATCCACACTCCCTACCTTGAGATATCATGTAAACAAGGTTTTCAGACTTTGACCCCTGGTGACCCCAGATGACCTTTGACCTCCACCCAAAAAAAAGGCTTCTTCCTCTTGCCATAACACATCCATATACTTAGTACAAAATCTATCCAAGCTTCCTACCTTGAGATATCGTGTTAACAAGGTTTTCAGACTTTGACCCCTGGTGACCCCAGATGACCTTTGACCTCCACCAAAAACAATAGGTACGTTCCTCTTACCATAACACATCCACAAATTTAATATGAAATCTATCCATGCTCCCTACCTTAAGATATTGTGTAAACAAGGTTTTTAGACTTTGACCCCTGGTGACCCCAGATGACCTTTGACGTCCACCAAAAACTATATGGTTTTTCCTCACACCATAATGCATCTACACACTAAGTATGAAATTCACCCAAGCTTTCTACCTTGAGTTATTGTGTTAACAAGATTTTCAGAGTTTGACCCCCGGTGACCCCAGATGACCTTTGACCTCCACCAAAAACAACTGGTTTCTTCCTCATACTTTAATGCATCTACATACTAAGTATGAAATTCATCCAAGCTTTTTAACTTGAGTTATGGGGTTAACAAGGTTTTCAACTTTTGACCCCTGGTGACCCCAGATGACCTTTGACCTCCATAAAAAACGATTGGGTTCTTCCTCTTACCATAACGCATCTACATACTGAGTATGAAATTTATCCATGCTTCCTACCATGAGATATCGTGTTAACAAGGTTTTCAGAGTTTGACCTCTGGTGACCCCAGATGACCTTTGACCTCCATCAACAACGATAGGGTTCTTCCTCTTACCATAATGCATCTACATACTGAGTACAAAATTTATCCATGCTTCCTATCTTGAGATATCGTGTTAACAAGGTTTTCAGCATTTGACCCCCCCTGTGACCCCAGATGACCTTTGACCTCCATCAAAAATGATAGGGTTCTTCCTCTTACCATAATGCATCTACATACTACGTATGAAATTTATCCAAGCTTCCTAACTTGAGATATCGTGTTAACAAGGTTTTTAGAATTTGACCTCTGGTGACCCCATTTGACCTTTGACCTCCACCAAAAACAATAGGGTTCTTTCTCTCAATATGGGACATCTATGTACTAAGTTTGAGAACTGTCAGAGTTTCCCTTCTTGAGATATCGTGTTAACGAGCAAAGTGTCACAAACACACATACACACACACGCACATACACACATACATACACACATACGCCATCATGAATGCATAGATTCCTTTGCCTTTGGCAAGGAATCAAAAAGTATCACCCAAAAAACAGCAATTTTAGTTCATATTTCATGGCAAAAATACTACAATCAACCAAAGTGAAAAAGTTTTTGCTGACTTACAGTCCATTAATCTTCTTGACAACATGAGCTGTTGGAGTGGTGCCAGAACGATTTTTAATTTCTGTCTTAATATCTACCATTGCACTGGAGAATGACATGAAAGACAGATGAAAATGTTTGTAGAACATTTTTTGATCATGTTTAACAGTTGAAACCAGCATCCAAACTACTTTTAATTTCCTGGAACAACCCTGAACACAGGTAAATCTCACTTCTGATGCTACTTTCAGAAGTTTTGGGTAAAAGTGACCCTTTAAATGTGTGTTATTGAAAAAATGAATACGGGTGGTTTCACTCATTTTTTCAATGGTTTTTCGTCCCTGTCAAGGCCATGTGGGGAGCATTTATGAGATGATTAGGGCGACTCTGCATTCTGCCAATGTTTAGGGTATGATCACAAGTAATGTACACAAATTAAGTCAACTAATATCAGAAAGATATATCTTCCCTTTTTATTACTAAATAATAATTTTTCATGTCAAAATACATTTCTTGCAATTTTTTAGTTTTCTTTCTTACTTACTATATAAGACAGCAAAGTGATGCATTGTAACATTTGAAGGTCCTTAGATGCAACTTGGTGCAACATATTGGGCAAATTTTAAGGGAAATTGCTGCAAAATTTTGATAATTTTTACAGAGGGAACAAATAAGGGGTTTTTGTCCTTGAATGGTGGCAGAAGCATAGTGGAGGCTAACCCCCATCCCTGCTTCCTATGCCTGTGGTTGTGATAAAGGATAAATTATTTCTTTCATTTGCAATTACCCTTCACAAATCCCAAAGAGTGTTGGCATGATGCCTCAACAAAACCTAATTACAATTTAAGTTCACAGGGTTGTAACAAAAACGGTATAAAGATGTCCCCACCTTTCGTATATACACAACACAAAATAGACTAGGTAAGGTTTTCCTCACAATGACAAATCAAATTGTTGTTGTTGTCTTTTGGTTATTTTTAGCAAAGTATACTTACTTGTAAGTTTCTGCTATTTCAAATGTGAGTTGACGGCAAATGTGAAGGAAAAATTGAGGGTTGAGCTCATCTAAAATGGCAGTCAACATGTCAATTCTTCTTTTATGCATTTTGGACTGCCTTTCTAAGTCTGTCTCATACTGAGCCAAAATTTTAAAGAGTTGACTGTGATCCTGTAAGAAAAATGATATCCGTAGCATGATAAAGGGAATGACTGTGGTGGTGGAATTCGAACTAAAAAAGCTAAGCAACAGGGACATAAGGAATTCAATCAACTGCAGTGTCATAGCATAACCCAATAACTCCAGACAACTCCCATGCAGATGATTTCCCCCAGGAAAACTACCCCTGGATGACATCCCTCAACAATTACCCCTCTAAGACAACTGCCAACCATGACAAATACCCATCAGAACCATGACCCTAGAAAACCACCCACTAGAAAGTTTGGATTTGTCCTGGGTGGGCACTGTCCACAGAGAATGTCCAGGTGGAAAGTGTATGGGGTAGGAACTGTGAAGGAACTGTCCTTGGAAGGTTGTCCAGGGGGTTGTCTGGGTGGGAATAGTAAATATGAGATAAGAGGTAAGGAGGGGCAATGCAGATTTGTCTGGATATGAACACAAACAGGAAATTAAAAATTACTTGGAAAAGTAAAGGGAGGTCAATCTAAAAAAAGAAACATAGTATTTAAAATTGCTCTATCTTCACCTTTAATTACTGAAAGTCTTGCAGTGAGAGAGAGAGAGAAAAACCAGAATGCAGAAATGCATTGAGGTTTCGATGATATATGTTCTATTCCAAATAATGCCATAATGTCCCATATCTTTCAGTCACTGGTCAAAATTTCCCAAGAATTCCCAAGATTGTCATCTGGGGTTACGAGAGGTCAAAAAGCAAAATTTCCCAAGAATTCCCAAGATAGTCATCAGGGTCACCAAAGGACAAAAAGCAAAATATCCCAAGTATTCCCAAGGCCTAATGTTACACTTACAGTATAGCCTAGAGGCTATGCTAAATACTTGGCAAGGCCCTAAGTAACATTAGCCTAGGCCTAGCTATAAGAATAAACCTAGCCTAGGCCTATGCACAGCTGGTCACAGAAACCTCTCTGTAAATACTACAAACTTAGATGATGGGTACCAACATTTGACAGGCAATAACTGCTTTGATTAGCCCTAGCCTAGGCCATAGCTATTACAGTAACCTAGGCTAGGCCTACCTCTAATATCAGCCCATACATACTGTACTACAATTAGGCTAGCCCGTACTGTGGCAGTTAGGCTAGGACTTAGTCACAGGACTAGGACTTTGTCTAGGCCTAGGCCTAGCCCATAAACCTGGAACTCTGCATTAGATTTATGTACTGAGTCTAACGTTATTCTGTAAGTAGGCTAATGTTTGTTATTGGTTCTGTAACAACACTTAGCCTAGGCCTAGGCCCTAACTGTAGTGTTAGGCCTAGGCCTACGTTAAAACTTGATCTGCCCGGTAAATTTTCCACTAAAGTTACTCATGCTACTCTGCTACCATGCTGCTCTGAAGAGGAGGCATATTACAACATACTGTGATATTCCTGCTGTAAGTTTGATAATTCCATTTCTTGTTGCTAATTTTCCAATTCAGTTACAGTCAAATCTAACATTAACGTTGGGCTTCTCAGCCAGCTCAACAGACCTTGGCAGGCAGGCTATGTGTGATAGTCTGTCACTGCACTCAGAAACTAGCTTTTAACACAGTTTCTGATTGGTTGAAAGTGGATCTGTTTACAACTGATCAACCAATGATATGGTAGCTTATGGAATGTCATGGATCTGCTGCAAACTATCTTCTGATTGGTTTAACATCAACTTGTTGACAAAAATTTAACCCATAACATAACAGCATAGATTACTGGGCTCAAATAAATACACTACAGTACTGTACAGACAAGTGAAATACTGTAGTCTATTCTCAGTCCTTTGATATGTTGGCTAAAGAATAATAAAGTTCGTGAAAGGACCTATTTACTAATTCAAAATTCGGATTATCAAGGAAAAATCTGTATTCCCATATTTACAATGATTTTCCGTACTGAATATGGAAAATCCGTGCTGGTTGGCAGCTCTGTCTCAGGGTTTAACCCCCCTGGTGACCCCAGATGACCTTTGACCCCACCAAAAATGATAGAGTTCTTAGCTTCCTCTTACTATAAGGCATCTAACTACAAGGTATGAAATTTATCCAAGCTTCCTACCTCGAGATATCGTGTTAACAAGGTTTTCAGAGTTTGACCCCCGGTGACCCCAGATGACCTTTGACCTCCACCAAAAATGATAGGGTTCTTCCTCTTACCATAACGCATCTACATAATAAGTATGAAATTCATCCAAGCTTCCTACCTCAAGATATTGAGTTAACAAGGTTTTCAGGGTTTGACCCCTGGTAGCCCCAAGTGACCTTTGACCTCCACCAAAACAATAGGGTTCTTCCTCTCAATATGGGGCATCCATGTACCAAGTTTGAGAACTGTCAGAGCTTCCCTTCTTGAGATATCGTGTTAACAAAGTTTTCAGAGGTTGACCCCCGGTGACCCCAGATGACCTTTGACCTCCACCAAAAGTGATAGGGTTCTTCCTCTTACCATAACGCATCTACATACAGAGTATGAAATTCACCCAAGCTTCCTACCTCAAGATATTGTGTTAACAATGTTTTCAGGGTTTGACCCCCGGTGACCCCAGCTGACCTTTGACCTCCACCAAAAACAATAGGGTTCTTCCTCTCAATATGGGGCATCCATGTACCAAGTTTGAGAACTGTCAGAGCTTCCCTTCTTGAGATATCGTGTTAACAAAGTTTTCAGGATTTGACCCCTGGTGACCCCAGATGACCTTTGACCTCAACCAAAAATGATAGGGTTCTTCCTCTTACCATAACGCATCTGCACCCTAAGTATGAAATTCATCCAAGCTTCCTACCTCAACATATTGTGTTAACAATGTTTTCAGGGTTTGGCCCCAGGTGACCCCAGGTGACCTTTGACCTCCACCAAAAACAATAGAGTTCTTCCTCTCAATATGGGGCATCCATGTACTACATTTGAGAACTGTCAGAGCTTCCATTCTTGAGATATTGTGTTAACAAGGTTTTCAGAGTTTGACCCCTGGTGA
This sequence comes from Holothuria leucospilota, assembly GCA_029531755.1. Taxonomy (NCBI): domain Eukaryota; kingdom Metazoa; phylum Echinodermata; class Holothuroidea; order Aspidochirotida; family Holothuriidae; genus Holothuria; species Holothuria leucospilota. The sequence goes on along the minus strand of CM055969.1, from coordinate 28,531,901 downwards.
CCCCAGGTGACCTTTGACCTCCATCAAAAACAATAGGGTTCTTCCCCTCAATATGGGGCATCTATGTACCAAGTTTGAGAACTGTCAGAGCTTCCCTTCTTGAGATATCGTGTTAACGAAGTTTTCAGGGTTTGACCCCCGGTGACCCCAGATGACCTTTGACCTCCACCAAAAATGATAGGGTTCTTCCTCTTACCATAACTCATCTACTTACTATGTATGAAATTCATCCAAGCTTCCTACCTCAAGATATTGTGTTAACAATGTTTTCAGGGTTTGACCCCTGGTGACCCCAGGTGACCTTTGACCTCCACCAAAAACAATAGGGTTCTTCCTCTCAATATGGGGCATCTATGTACCAAGTTTGAGAACTGTCAGAGCTTCCCTTCTTGAGATATCGTGTTAACGAAGTTTTCAGGGTTTGACCCCTGGTGACCCCAGATGACCTTTGACCTCCACCAAAAATGATAGGGTTCTTCCTCTTACCATACCGCATCTACATACAAAGTATGAAATTCATCCAAGCTTCCTATCTCGAGATATTGTGTTAACAAGGTTTTCAGGTTTTGACCCCCGGTGACCCCAGCTGACCTTTGACCCCCACCAAAAACAATAGGGTTCTTCCTCTCAATATGGGGCATCTATGTACCAAGTTTGAAAACTGTCTGAGTTTCCCTTCTTGAGATATCGTGTTAACGAGCAAAGTGTCACAAACACACACACATACACACATACACACACACACACGCACAGTTGTGCTTTACACACTGTTTGAGGACCTCATTGTTTTCTCTATTGTGTTTGCTTCCTTAACCCTAACTTTAACAATAGACTCTCTATTGTTAAACTTCTGAGGACATGAGAAATCTATTGTATTTCCTTCTAAGGACCTGAAATCCATTGAGAAATCTATTGTATTTCCTTCTAAGGACCTGAAATCCATTGTTTAGGTCCTCAATCTGAATGGAAAGTAGGTGCGCACATACACACATACATACACACACACGCCATCATGACTGCATAGGTTTCTCTTTTCATCGAAACCAAAAAGTACCAGTCTAGTGGAACACTAATTTGTACATGAAAGCAAACTCCCAGGAATTGGTGTGCTTCAGCATTCAGTGTAAAATGATAAAAAAAAATCTCTAAGTGAAGTTACATAGTATTTTTACCCATTTAAGGAACATGACCCAAATTTTGAGCTGAATCATAACATAATCTATGTTTACGGAGTGCCTTTTGGTCAGTATGGCTGCTACTAGGCTAATAGGTTACAAACCTGCTGGTATTTGAAGAAATAATACATAATGTCACTTTGCATTTTCCTTGCTGCACAAAGCATTCTTTTCATATGGTGATGATACCAATAGCTTACCTTTACAATCTCTATGTGGTCAGACACATGCCCCTCAAATAGATAGTAGGCCTTGCTTTCATTGATGAACTGTTGACCAGCTAAGAAAACTTCTCTAGCCTGGAAAGAGGGCAGAAGATTTTGCCGTTTTTACTCATTGTACCAAAATTTCCCATACAGAGGATGAATGAGTAATGCTTGACATTTTAATCTGCCATGCAAGACAGTCTTGACACACAAATGTCTGTTAAGATCTGTATTTCATTTACAATCAATTTAATGAAACTGAGTTCCTAACATCAGGTAACGTTCATGCCAATCCCCAAACCCCTCAACCAATCTAAAACATTTTCAACCGGTACACTTGCTATTTTAAGTTTTATGAGCAATGTCACATACTACCAGGAGATGTCTTCCTTTTGAACGATTTCATGGTAGTGCAAAACTACTATCTATGGTAATGAAACTATGTGGAAGGTGGAATAATGAGGAAGATGATTTTTTAAACTAGTTTAAGACAAACCTCCTCAAATGATGTGACAATTTTGTCTGTAACTTTGTCTTCCCAGGAACCTAGCTCCAAAGAATCAAATTTTTCTGGAATTTTGTAGTCTTCACTTCTCCCAGCCTCCTCTTCTCCATCTGAGCTCTCTTCATCTTCTTCTTCCTGCTCCTCTTCCTCATCATTATTATGATTTTCAGATGAAGTAGCTGGGTCTTCTCTGACAAGACAAGAAAAATAACAAAAAAAAGTAATACATCTTAAGATATACTGTTGTGTCATGTTCTGACCATGCACACAGAATGTGACACCCAGTTGGGACAATTTTTTCTATACCGTTTTCTCAACTCATGCTTCGGAACATGAAAAACTGCACAATGATGCAGTACAGGATTATGTTAATTCATGTTAGTATCCTAGGTTAGGTTAGCAACCGAGAACTGACGCTATGTAGCATTAAAAACTGTACTCTCCAAGCATACTTCGAAGCATAACAGGTCTGTCCCAACTGGCTGAATGTGACTGGTCCCTTTTTCTTTTTAATTAATGCAGATTTATTGCTCAATGTTAATTCTTAAGAACTTCCTGGAACAGGATGTGAAGGGAGGGAGGTGACTAGTTGGTTGGGTCAGGTGTTCATTCTCTGAATGCTCATTGGTCGAACGTAGTGACGAGACTGCCCCGTGTTCTATCTAAGAATCAGTCCTGCCTGATTACTGGTAGCCTGCAGACTCTGCGTATGTTTGTCCTCCTAACATTCCACGTAAAAATCTTTGAAGATAGTAAAATAAATGATTCGATCGAAATCGAGTTGGCTATTTTGTTCTCTGTCTTTCTCTGAGTGTATTACAACTACTTGGTGCTACCAACTGAAGCTACAGGCAAGAAAGACACAACATATACAAACACTAACATCAAAAGGCATTCTACTAATATTATGGATACAAATTTTCCATTTTCACCAACAGATGAAAAATTTTGCCAAAAAGTTTGTCAATCCACAAATAAGCTTTACTTACTTGGAGAATGCAAGAAGGGCTAAGCAGTACTTCAGCCAACACCTTGCTATGTCTGCCTTTCTGTGCTGGATCTCTTCAATGTCTCCATCCACTTCCTCCCCAGAAGTTTCCAGGGCTTCTGGATGCTTCTGTAGTACCTCTTGGAAGATGCATGATGCACTGGCTGAGAGGGATTCACAAAATGAAAGGGTTCAGAGAACTCTTTTTATTACCATGCACCCACTGAAAATTTTACCTAATGCACCCTAAATGACTGTTCAGCAAATGTCACTGCAACAAAGGTTTATGTTCCCCAACAGTACCTTACCATGGTGAGTGAGAGTAAACAAACCCTCTAAATGCCATAAAAATTGCATGCTCCCTTGAAAAGAGACCTAGAAACATTTTTGGAACATGAACTAGTTGACTCAAAAACTGTGTAAGAGGGTAAAATGAGTCATCTGTTTTGTTTCCCTAATGGGAAAACTCTGGCGTTTTACATTACTGAACATGCTTTGCAACAAAAGTGTCATCAATGACTCCAGTTAGCACTCTCCATCCTGTTGTAACAATACTGCACAATACACAGCCATGTATCTTTTACCTATAGGAGGTCAATCATACTGAGTTTTGCTGTTTTAGTCTCTCAGTGTTTTTGGCAAGCATTTGCTAAGCTATAGTTTATACCACTTTTCAGAGTTTCATGTTTCAAGGTGCACTGCACTCAAAACAGCATAAAGACAAGTTTGCTTTTAGGGAAACCTTTCAAGCTGTATGAATTCTCTCATTCTCTGCATCACAATGTAATTACTTACACAAGAATGAGAGGGTGAGGTGGAGGGCTGATTACAGACTTCAAATCATTGGAAACAACTTATCCCTCAAGCATGTGATCTGCTCAAACATAAGATCTACTCAGAGAGTGCAGAGGTCACTTAATACTACACACATCTTATTCCATGGGACTTTTGATGCTGAATGGTCTGATGATTAAAATCTGGTGAAATCAAGCTAACATGAACTCAGTCAGACTTACCCAGACAATGTCGAGCAAGCGGATAGTTGTCTTGTGTAATGTAAAACTGTGACAAGGTAGCACAATGAAGAGCCCACTCCATCGGGGTGTATTGTTTGAATTCCAGCTGACGTTTTAAGGTAATGTGACAAAGCTTGGCCGACTAACAAAATAAAGTGAGAAAACAAATACCACCTCAAAGCACAGAACAGAACACTTGATGAAAAGGAAAATCTTTGACTGCTACACACTTTTCAGGGTTACCGACGTGACAGCAACTTTCCCAGTTGTGGGACTGATACTAGGAAATGTAGATGTGTTGGTTGATATTAAATCAGCCACTGACTTATATAACATACACTACACTTTGCTGGTACACACCAACTCTGGAGCATTGACTATTACTTTTCTCACAAGGAGAAAAAGGAAATGTCATACAAAGATTTAGGTTCTGCAATTTTAACGATAAACATTAAGGGGTGGTAGGAGGGGACTGGTTGAACATTCCCAAGTAGGTTACATTAGGGGTAAATGCGAGATATGACTTACCAGGTTACTTTCTCAGGACATTTTAAAGTATTGGTCATCAAGCAGTATACTGGGATATCAGTTAGTCAGTTAGACAATATTTAACGACACACCAACACAAATGTGTTATATAGTGTCAACTAGATAAAAAGGTAAAGGTTAGATATGGTCTCAAAAATGGTTCAAGTTCGGTTTCAAACACAGTTCCAATACAGTGCAAGTTCTTCCCTTTAGTCGCCTCATAAGACAGGCAGGAAATACCGTGGGCATATCCTACAACCCCCAGCCCTCAGGGGGCTATACTGGGATATCAGCTGATGATAGTCTTTCTTAGTCACTAGAAACATTATTGATAAAAAGGCATTAATTTTACAACACTGCACAACCAAAGAAGTGGAAAAAGGCTTTGCTTGCAAATGACAACTTAATGTCAGCAAGTAAACATTTTACCACAAATTGAGATGCTGTTCATAAGCATGATCCATTCAGATGTGAAAACCATACCATGCTCTTAGCTGAAAAATACACCACACAATGACCCAGCCTGGAATCTCTCTTTAAGCCTCCCTAGACCCAAGCCTTCATACTTCAAATGACAGTTTCTTTAGCTGACCAGCTTGAGCATTAGTAACAGCACATCTCTCTTCCTGACTTATAACTGGATGGTAAGAAAAGGCACTTTACCATTAAGAAGGCTTTTGCATATACAACGAGTTTCATTTTTACCTTTGACTTTTTGCCTAGCATTCCATACACTTGTGCAAGGTAGTAGAGTGTCAAGGTGTGAATATTCTCAAACGCTTCCTTTCTTTCATGATCAGATTTATGGGAACTCTCTGGTAGAAATAAGCTGAGAAAATAATAGCAAGGGAATAAAAACAATGGACCTTGTTGCAATGAGTGTTACGAGAAATTCAATCAAAATAGACGGGTTGGGAAATTCGGTACTTCCGGTCGGGTCACAAGCTCAAGTGTACCATGACAACGGGCAACGTGTGTAGCTCAGCGTGCTCAGCATGCAACACCCGCGCTGGGTCACTGTAAGCGTGGTACACTTCACCTTTGACCCATTCCCATATTGCATTGCGTGGAAACATTTCCCAACTCGTCTATTCAGAGTAGAAAGTACAACTATAGATATGCAGTGGAAATAAAAGAAATGCTTTATGCTAGCACAAATGATCATCAAAATGTGATGCAAATACAGGGTTGAAGCTTTCAAACCATAGCCTGTCTAAGAGGCAAGCTCTTTATTATGTGCAGCAGATACACTGTGCCTAAGAGACAAGTTCCCTAACAGCAGGTTTTGAAATTTCTGAAGTTTCATTACAAGCCCATTGGGCATCTTGACAAAAATACTCCACTAGCCTGAAGGACATTTGTAGTAGCCTCCATAAGCATATGTTACAGTGTAACTACACCGTTGTAGTTTGTTTTTTGTACAAGCCCATCAGGCTTTTCACTGTTAACTAACATGTGCCCAAGTGTGGTTTTAACTACAGCCCTGCGCTGATGAGCTTACATATTTGTTGAGCCCTGTGAGTCTCACAGGTCACCATTTGGGTGCAAACACACATCTTGCCTAAAAATTAACTGGAAATCAAATCAGTAATAATCTTTGGGTCACTAGTCCAATCCCTAAGTGATATGTCATGCTCACCCAGTATGAACAGAGAGAAACGTGACCATTATGAATATACTGATTAATCTAGCATTTATGTAATTCTTTGTAGGTTGCTGAACAGGAAGTAATAAAAGAGAAGGATGTAGTTGGTCAGGGCATGTGAAAGTTGTTACTAGGTAACAGTATCAACAAGACTGTCTCCTGTAACTTTACTAGTCAGTCTTGCTCAGGAACTGGTAGCATGGGGACTTTGTGAATATTAACCATTATGTAATGTGACCTTGCATGTAATGAGCTAACTGTTAACCACTGTGTCAAAAATACCCAAACTAACATAGGAGGGTGATGTTATTTAACTGCTTTATGGATGCTGATTAACTGTTATTAAATAGTTTGTAATTTTTTTCTTCATTATTCAATGCAACCTTATAACTTTTTAGCAAATCTTTCAAATTGCTTTAATAACTCAACTTACTCATGAATACCCCAGGGAACAGCATCAACATCATGTGTATATTTTTGGTAAAGAGTCTTTGCCTCCTGAAAACAAAGGAAGACTAAACAGTGTGAAACTTTCTGTAGTAAGTGAACTTACAAAAATTAGATTTATTCAAAAAGGCAGATAATTTACACAGGGTATATCTCAAAAAATCTCACTTTAGAAGCAAAGAAGGTCGAACTTTCCATACCAAATTACATGGCCAAAACTGTTACCCTACTTTATGTACATTTCATTTATGGGTTTCTCTACAGCATTTACTACAGGAAAGTACTGTAACTTTTACTGTACAAACTTTCAGTTTCAGACTTTGCTTTTATCCATTAAAAATACAGAGAAAAATTTTGGTTGCAATGTTAATACCTCTTTTCACAAACAATATGCACCTAATGTAATAATACACACCTTTAAACCCCTTCTACAGATGCGCCAAGAATAAACGTAAAATACCGACCGCTAGCGCTAGATACCAACCGCTGAAAACCCACAGTTTACCACGCTTTTGTCGACGTTGTTTCACTGAAATCTGCGGCTCATGGTTTTGGGCGGTTTGAATAGGAGTAATCTGATAAGTCAAGTAACAGCTTACACAAAAGATTTCACCAATGAAATTCTTTACAATGAGGAGCGTAACACAATAGCTGCATCCTCAGGTTTCATTGATCAGACTTCCTGTGTAATCGATAAGGAATGTTTATCACTAGGCCTTTGTTAATAGCGCAGAGGGTTGTTATCCGATGGTTAGCATGTGCTGACAGAGTTTGGAAACGGTCAGACTATTCCTAGTACTGTACGTCACTGAACCGTCCTGGTTTAGGCTTATGAGTTTGTGAAGTTTTAGGCCTAGGTACAGTAGCGTAGTTACTCTGGCGTGTTCATTCAAAGACACAGCCGTCACATACACACAACAAATTACAGTTTTATAGCAAAACGGCACAACTTCAATTAATCGTACTGTATACGTTTGATAATACTACACTCACAGTAAATTTTCGCAATTGTCTTCCCTGTAATGCTGCGTTATTACTTTGATCAACTTTTTTAGAATAAAGACCGATCGCTGAACGCAGCACGATGTGGAGACATCTTTTTTCTTTGTAGAAATTCCGATTTATTAATTCCATTTTTCCAATGCTGTTTGAAAAAAAAACTTAGGTACAACTGGATTAACTAGAAGAAATTGCCGATTTTACTGATAAGGTCGTTCTATATCCACGCAGTAAAACAGCTTATTTCAACATTTATGCGATGCTGCAAATCGTCCCAAGAATTAGGTTTGGTATCTGTTGGGAGTGGCCCAGCTTTCCCCACCCCCACCCGTTCTCAGTAACCATACAAGTTTTTGTGTTGGATGGGGCCTGTTTGTAGCAGTTGCCCCCAAAATGTACAATCCAGTGTTCCCATAATTTCTAGTTTGCAGAAAATTCTCTTACCTCGGAGAGCATATGAAAAGTAGTAGGCTAAGCCGTCCATTCTTTGAATATATCCTATTATTTCCTACTTGGTGAAACGAGTGACGCTTTCCTCCATATATTAATTTGTCTTGAGAGCATATAAAAAAGCGATGTGTCAGTGTCTTTTAAACGGCCATGGATGAAATATTCCATACCTTTACGTTCAAAGAACGGCAAATAATTTTCAGTAGCAATACGGTGCCGCATGACCCTTTAATAGATAATCAGTAGACTTGCGTTTTAATGAAACTAAAACCCACTGCATTGTCTTATTTTTCAGCCCATCGCTGTACTACGTATCTTTCACTTGATAGCCCCATGCAGCACACATATTCGCTTTCCCTTCCTGGCTAGCTCGCTGCTACATAGCAAATGTAGACCACAGGTACAGTAATGCATTAGTGTGTTAAATTCCATGAGAAAACCTTCACAGTTCGACTCAAGAATTTCCCAGGCACCTTGCAAGGGCCCCAGCTTATTTGCATACAACGTTCTGTACATTCCTTTGCTAGTGACATCACTGGACTTCAGCTATTTTTCACGGATTAACCCGTGTACAATTTCCATTGGCTGCTACCAATCCATGTGAAGGTTTACCGTAAACGAACAACTGCTAAATCCCGCCCTACTGGGCAACACCCACCTCTTGAAAACATACAGCACTCAGTGCTGTCGCTTCCGCGTGTAGGCCTGATAGTGGTGTAATGTACAGTACATAACCTAACGAAGTAAATTTCACATGGGTATAGTGTCGCTCTACGTGCGTTGCGAACATGCTGTCATAGCCTGGCCAAAATTCAGTATGCAAATTTTCAGCAAAATCAACCTTTACAAGCTAAATTTTGTACCTTATCTTATTCATGGGTGTAGAAGATGTCCTATCTTGAGAAAAGTTTCCGGTAAGAGTTTAGTATCGATCGAAATATCGCTTATTTTTGAAAAACAAGATGGCGCCGTCTGCAAAAGTTTGAAAAACATCCGGAGAGATGTGTGACGTCACGTAACTGTTAAGGACAACCAAATGGGCTACGACTTCCAAAAAAGGTTACGCAAAAATGGGCGATGGCCCTTATGAATGAGTATCAAAACCCATAGCAGCGATTGGATATTTCACGTAATTAAGGCAGCTAGCTGCATTTGATTTTCCCAAGGTATTTGAGGTGGCTCTCATAATAATAGCGTGAAACATGTGGCAGGGCCCTATGTACATATTAGCGCGGTGCAGTTTTAGGCCCATGCAAATATGCGTAGGCTATACAGCGTGTGACAGTACTAAATGACAATGTTATACGGTTCCCCAAGGGCCGTGTTAAAATTCGGGATCGTGTTAGCTGGTGAATTTTACCGAGATCTGGGCAAAGAATGGTAGGGGGATGTACTGTCTTACATTCTGACATTTCCATCTTCATTCTCTCCCACTGAATGGACTATAATTGGATTAATTTTTTCTATTAAGGAATCGGACTTCAACGGTTTTACCTATGTCCCGATTTTCATGAGTTTTAGTTAAAATCTTCTCCATCTCTGGTCAGAAACCGCCAAAAATCTGCCAACCTGTGTAAATGCATGATATCAGAGGACTACGAAAATGACATGTAAACTAATTATTTCAAGACGTCACATCGACAAACAACTTTTATCGGAGTACAAAACTCGGACTGATTTTCAAGTCAATATCGCTCTATTGAGCGATATAAGTTATATGGTGATAGGAGAACAGTTTTGACAAAAACTCGTTACAGAAAGAATTTGCAAACGCACAAGAATTTTTCCAAATGCAATCTTTTCGACGGAAGGTACGAAACTTTGGGAACGTTCTAGGTATTTCTCTCTAAACTTACGAAATTTATTAATCATTGCAAAGGGAAATTCAAAGTAAACTGCGGCCCTTCCCTTTACTTTACTTTGTATATATAAAAGACTCATGAAGTTTCAGGCTAAATAATATAATTTTCAAAGGTCATGTTATTGACAATTTTTCGGAATGTTCGAAAACATTTTCGAACTTCAAAAAAAAAATCGTTCCAACACGGAAAGCGTTCGGGGGGATTTGCAGATGGTCGCAAGCGTATACGTACAGTACTGTATTCAATCAGAACGTACGATTGTGTGCAGGCAGGCTTTCACAGGAAATTGATAATTGCTTTTCCCCACAAGAGAAGATTTCTTGCTACAGCGAATTACGGACACACAATGGGACTTCTGTTTACACTGTCACAAAGGCACCTCGGTTTACCGGGTTGCCGATAATCCGCATTGAAAGAGCGAGGTACCTAGCGGTTCTATTGTACACTGAATAGACCGGAGCGTGACCGAAGCGAACACGCACACTTATTCTTGGCGTATCTGTACTTGGAAAAACATAAATTATGAATTTCACTTCCTTTCGTCATTTTGAAAATAAAGTCTGCTGCATAATTCCTGAAGGTTATGTAAAGGGCACATAATGCTCCCAATGATGAAAAATAAATTTTTTACCTTAAGAAATTCCAGTGACTTCTTTGTTTCTGATCTCTGACACCAAATAATTCCCAGCTGTGTGTAGAAAAAAAAAAGTACAAAACCTTCAAAATTTTGAACTGACAAGTAAACATTTATTAGAAGTGCAAACTTTGCATAAGATGTTTTTTATGTCCCAACAGTCGATGCTGAAAGGTGAATACCTAACGAGTACACCTCAGGTGCAGATACATCCCACAGAGGACAGAACACAGACCATGAATATACAGTAGCAATTCTTACAACCCTTGTTCTGGCTCAAAACTTCTCTAAAGTGAAGAATGCAAATGAAGGCACACACTGATCACACTCATTCATGTTGAAGACACAACATAAAGATATTCATGGTACTGTAACATACGCAACTTTGGCCCCATACTTATCTACATAATGTGAAGGAAATGAATGCACGCACTGATCAAACTAACTCATTTTGAAAACAACATGGAAAAATATTTCAGTTACTGTTTCGTAATGAAGGCCCACAAGTCATCAACAGAATGTAACGGGACTGAAGGCACACATTTATCACACTAATTCATTCTGAAGACCAATGGTTAAAATATTCAAATCAACTTCTGTAACTTTGGTACTTAGATGGAAGACAAGAAATTTTATTTCACAGATGATATCTGCTTGCCTGATTGAGAGTAGAAATAGCAAGAGCTACACATCTGTGGTCCAAACGATGATCCTCTAGTTTCTCATTACACCTTACTAAATGTTCCTCCCCGCTTGAAATTTCTTCAGTTTCTGCATAGTTAAGACCCAGATGGTACTGGAGACTGGCAGACATAAGTGACAACTCTGCAAAATATGTTCAGATAGTCTCAATGGGAGATCATACTTCAGAGGTGATGCACTATTCAGAGGAACTACTTTTTATAAAATTTGAAGTGTTATGGAAATTTCAAGTAATGTACTTGATGAGAAAATCACTCAATGAATAACGAGAGAATCAATTTCTCTTAGTATCATAGGTGAGGTTTTTGAAACAACCCTGACTAATGCTAAAATTTCCTAAATACAGCTCATTACAGCTATGTCAGCTCCATAATTTATTTCAGTCATTTCTGCAATTTGGTTTTAAAGAGACAATAGATGCATGTTTTAAGTGAGTCAGATTTTATTTATCACATCCATACCTTGTAGACTCATTCCTTACCAAATAGTATTCAAATTAACTTCTTTCTCACACCCACCCCAACCTTCTCTGCCACTAGTACTATTTACAAAATTTACCACCACAATCCAGGTTGGTGAAACAGCTACAACACATGAAATCATAGGTTTAATATTTTTCTTTTTTTTTGATCCAAAAACTTTTCAAAACTTTACGTAACAATAAATACTGCAAGTACATTGTAAAGGGAATAAGTGATCACCCTCAATTTATTTTCAAACAGCGGCTTCATCCTACAGGTTTCTTATTTCCCTTAACTATTTTTTATAATGTTTCTGAACATAAGTACTGAGAACAAAAGAAAAACCAAGCTGTTTATTCTGTGTGAATTTCAAAAATAGATACAAAAATTTGTCACACGATTAAAAGGTGCCATTCAAGAGTAAGAACACCATGGTATACACTGAAATTGATGTGACTGCATTTTCCTAGTAAAACACAAATGACTCCTTACCGCCATTAGGTTGCTCTTCAATCAGGCATTCAATTTTGTTCTTCAAATCTTGAAGCAACTCTCTTGCTTTGTACTTGGACCTAAAAGGTTCATTTTCAGGATCAGATTTTGATGTCTGAAAAAAAAAACATATTTTTACTGATATATTTGTGAATAAGTCCAAGAAGACTCATGAAATAAATCACATTTCAATCCAAAATGTGTACAGACAGGTAATAACACGTAATACTCAAATGGTTACTAAAATGCATGGACGCAGAGCAATAGGTATTTTAGGGGTGCCTTCCTTGTTCAGTAGTGACCTGATGGCAAGCTACAGACCTTCATCCTCTGAAACTCTTTTGGATCCTTCATGATCCTTCCTTCGTTAGTAAGAAGAAATGCTGACCATGCCATATTTTTTAGATAATGTTTCCTTGGTAAGAACTATCCTTTTCTCATTTGATTTGAACTACAGGTATCAGCACTTCCTTTTATTTTGGCAGTGTCATTCAAGTTCATTTAATATATGTCAATAAAATGATTTGTTTTAACTGGCATTGTCACTGAAAGTTGTGATGGGGGATGGAAGACTCACATTTATATTTTGAACTCTCATAAAGTGTACTTGGATTTATACAGGAGAACTAATAAAATAGTGTTAACTGAATGTTATAAAGGAGGGAAATGGATGGCACTTGAGGTCTTATTGGTGGGAGCAATCTGTGTGGGTGTGAAGTAACTGGTTACCACTCAATACCCTTAAATGGACCAAGAGGGCCCAAAGCCAAAACTTCCCATAAGAAGGAACCACTAGAAAAACTACATGTTCAGCATATTACTGACAAGTAGCTCAGATGACTTGCAAACTGTACCCCTGTTAACACCATATGCAAAACACATCCTTTTCCAAAAGAACTTTTTCCCCATTTTTAACTGGTTTCTCAAATACCAAACTTCAGTGTTGTGTGGTAATGGGAAAGGACATCACCGACTGCCAGCCTGTGTCTAACCTCTCTGTCAAACCTACATGGTTCTTTAGATGATTTGCTGTTAGCATGCATGATGGACAACTTGCACCCTGACAAAATGTTGCTGATGAAACATAGATGATGACTGGACTTTTCCTTTGTACATGTCAGGAGTAATCTACAAGAGCCTTCTTCATACAGAAAAAAAGAAGTTTGTTTCTGTGTCTCAGCAAGGACATACAGTGATCTGCCACTTCTGGTCTGTGCTGGATGTGCCTGACTAGGATGCAAAAATGCCAACCAACCTTAGCTCAGGAAAAGCTATTTCTGTCTAGCACTTATTTCAGGTAACAGAGTGAACACAATAGTAGTTTCTTGCTTCCCGTACTTCGTACCTTGTCTTTACTTGGAAAAAAATTTGTTACTATTGGAAAGGCATGATCTCCCCAACCTATTTGGTGTGAAAGACAACCTGTGCCACAGCTTATTTTTGGATCCTTGTTACAGACCCAGATAAAGAGCTGCTGGCACTCCAGTATTCCTGAGCAGAAGCCTGCACAGAATTGTTTCCATGCTACCCACATACTGTACATGAGAATGGTTCTTATAGTACTGTCCCCTTTGTGGCAGGAACCTCTTGACCAATGAAAAGTCCACTCAAAAGTAGATAACACTCTATGCCATCATCTGGATCCCGGAGACAAAACCTTCCATCTTAGCTAATACATACACCTTTCCAAAACAAGGATTTGCATGAGCGCTTGAAGAAGTGATGAAATGCAAATGAGGAATTTGTTTGGGAAGCATTAACTCTTTCCTCTTTTGTTTTCAAAGTCACTAGGTCTAGGCTTAAGTCTTCATATAACTGCAATCAGTAATGTGCAATCATTTACTTTAGATGATACAATTCTAAACTCTCACCTTAAGCTTTGGAGTCCAGCATTGTATGCTCTTGTATTTGGAAAGATTCTACCAAATTACAGTACTACAAAGTGCTGGCAGTGGACAACCACATGCTCTCTAAAAGTTGTGGCCATGGACTTAGACAGGGTTTCACAGTCCTGCTGACTGCACCATTGAAGAGGGAGGGAGAGTGGACTTTTTTCTAAAACTGACAGTGTAAAAATCAAACCATACAGCTAATGCGGCTCTGTTCCCTGAAGGAGCTGTGTCCCTGAAGGGAAGGTCCATGGGCCATAGAGATCTGAATGTCGCCTCACCTGAAATTATAAAACCTGAGAATCCTAATGTCCACAGTATTAATTAGAACATTTGCTTCCCTCAGCATCTTAATTCTCTGCACTGATCTTATTGGGTTCAATTTGGGTTTCCATTGGAAAGCATAAGAATTTAAAAGAAATATTTGTTTAACATAGCATGAAATACAATTGTTCATCTTTTTATGTTATTTTCTTTCAGACAACCAAAAAAACTATTTGGACAACGAAAATTTGCATGGATGTGTAGCACAGACTTGTATTACAGTAATAGGACAAATGTTGCACTCCCTGTGTTGCAAATGGTTACTTATTCAGTACTCTGAGTGCAAGTTCACATACAATTTGTAACAATATTTTCTGTGGCCATGTACCAAACCGCAACAAGCTAGATGCCCCTGGCCGGATCTTGTATGCACATGGTTAATTTTTCAGTCACACCATCATGTGAAGACTGAATGCCTAATTTTAAGCTATTTTTTTGCAGTATCATTGAGCAAAAACAGAGGATGCAGTCTACTTAAGCCTGCTGCACACTCTACAACTTTGCACCTTGCAACATAACTAAACTAACCTAGTTCTGAATTGTCGTCATTACTTCAAGTTTTACGACAGATCCCCAGACACTATAAAACTGATAAGTCCATATGTACTAACAAGGTTGTAACACAGTTCTTGAATTAGAGAGCCCTCCTAGTCTATAGCTTCATGAACAATCTCTGACAGCCAGATGGTTGAATTACTTGAAACTGTACCACTCTAGTTGGAGAAACTGAACAACTCATTTGCAAGACTAAAAAGATTGACCCTAGTGGGGACATGTTCTCTGAGCAAACAGAAATGGCCAAAGTTTCTTCCGACTTATGTCCTTGGCTGTCTTCACATCTTCCCTGAAAAGTTGAACTTTACACAGCATTCCTTGAGCAAATGGAAACTTCCTAACAAACTTACAATATCAACACAAACCTAGCCTGTCAGCACAGTCTACAGGTGCAGTGGACATTCCCAGGAACTGTGTACATTAATATTAGTAAAATCTATGTGTAGATCTGTTTTAACCTGTAGTGATGTTTATATTCTCCTGAACAAACAAACAAACAAACAAAAAAAAAAATCAGCACAAAAATTAGAAGCACCAAACTTTCCATTCAAATTGAAAGCCTGTGAATGATTTTGTGTTCCCCTCAATAATCTGTGATATTCAATGATCCTTTTTCCATTACCCACACAAGAAAAACTTTACAGTCTGGTTCAGTTGTTGTACAGTAACATAAGTTTAAGGGCAAAGGAGGGCTTAAGCCCCATACGATACTCTGCAGTCCAGACCCAAAACAAAACTCAAACCAAACCAAAACCCAACAAAGCCCACCACAATCAGATACTACCACAGTTACAATAGAACTTGTCAATGTTTATCTCAAAGAAACAGACTGAAGTGGAATTAATAACCGTCTTAGGAAGACTATTCCACAATTGACAAGTCTATGAGACAAGCTGAACTTTGTAATGTCAAGCCTACAGAAATACTTCACCAGCTTCTTACCATGGCCTCGAATACAGGAATTAATGAAAACCTTTAAGTAGATACAATTAGATAGAGAATTCCTACCAGAAAGGAATTTGAAAACTTGCAGCATATCCTCCCTTTAATTCAAGAGTAAAGTCCCAGACATTTGAGCCTATCATTATAAGGGAGACTACACTTATGGAATAAGCCAAGTGGCCCTCCTCTGAACCTGCTCTAAAAGAAACTTGTCTTTTTCATAAAAGGAACTTTAAGCCTGCACAGCAAATAACATATGGCCTAACCAACTGCTTGTACAAATTCAACACAGTATCTTTACTAAAATTACTGAAATTCCTCTTGATCAATCCAAGCACCCTATTGCCCTAGCAGCAGCAACAGCAGCTTCAAACTGCCAAGAACTAGAAGGCTTCAGATCAGTTGTAATGACAACCAGATCTTTTTCCAAAGTCACACAACTCAAAATACTACCAGCCATGGTATAATAATAACTCAAATTTTTAGATCCAGAGTGAAAAACTTTGCATTTACCAGCATTAAAAAACATTTGCCAAGTCTGAGATCATAACTGATGCTGGCCCACCTGACTTAAACAATTGTTAGTTGTTGTCAACCCACACAAACTACATGACTTTGATCAACCCAACTGTCATGTTGGGTTGAAATAGGCATAGGCCCTAGCCTATGTGCAAATTCATATATAGCCTAGTGTGCAGTGGGCTATAGACTCAGCCAGTGAGTTTAACAGTGGTATGGCTGCAGTGTCTCAGTTCAAACACATACTTCAAGGCCTAAATAGTTTCACTAGAAAAAAAATTGCTACCTCATGCTTTCTTGGTCAAATCAGCTGCCATTTTGCTTTTGCTTTGACTAAGTACTGAGTAATCAGGCATTTGAAAGAGGTGTTTGACACTAGAAGTAATAGAACCCCCAAACTTTAAACCATTAAACCACCTAGGCTTGCTGCGGGCATCCAGATTGCACAGTCTGTTAATCTCGCGCAGAATTTAATTGTTACATTAAGTTCCAAATTGCGCACTGACGAATGGGCGTGGAGTGACACTGACAGAAGGGGCCTGCTTAAGGGCCCCACTGGGGTGCAGGGGTGAAACTCCACGGGGGTCCAGGGGGGCATCTGCTACAAAAGATGGTGATTTTTTGGTTCTTTCTGAATTGTGTACTGAGCTTAATTTTTTGAGCGAGTCTTGACAGTCCGGATTTCGCTTGCACCGCGACGATCTTTTGCTCAATTCTTTGCCTGCGCGCCACATGCCGATTACTGAACCAAACTGAATGATTGCACGCCGATTCATCGTAAAATTGGTAAATAAACTGAAAATGCGCGAATGAAGTTCCGGGCGACTGACAAACTATGCAGTCCGGTAGGCATCTGTTAGATGCTTAGTCCTATAGGCCTAGCCCTCACTGTTGTTACTTTGAACATGACATGTATGAGGATCGATGGCCTAGGCCCACGCTAGTCCTCAATCAGTGCCTAGTATGCTACGCTCTGTTAGGCTACGCTCTGAACACAACCAAAGTGCTAATGGAGCGCAGTGTGTATGGCCTCACTGATAGCAGGGGTCGAAATTCCCGCTGTTCCGAGAACAGTAGTTTTGGTGCCGGAACAGTAACTTTTTAAAAGCCACTGTTCCGTGGAACAGTGTTTTCCCACAAGACACAAATTGCAGATGTATGAATACACACACATCCTTATCTCTGATAAAGTAACCACACCGTGAATATAAGAAATCCCCGTAAATTTTGACTTAAGTATGAAATGCAATCTCATTCCAGCCGTGATCAATTAAAGCTGGTTACACTTGCACCTGTTATTTTCCTAGGGCCACTGATTTTCCGCGATCACGGAAATTGTCACGGAATCGCGGAATTTTACTTTTTTCACGGAAAATCACGGAACTTCAAAATCTCTCAGAATGCTAAAGAAGTCTGCAATCAAGAGGGCAAAATGAAAAAAAAAAAGTTTGAAAATCTGTATGTAACACTGGATGGCTCTAGCAGACTACAATCTGATAGAAAACTGTTGAAATTCACCCCCTCCGATGCTTACTGTATGTGGGACCAGGTGCGAGTTGCGCATTTACTAGCCTTCGGTAGGTCTAATGTTGCTCAGTCTTGCAAAGTTTTCCCGCGATCCCGTTGCCTGTAGCTGATTCTTGTTTATACTGTATCATCTACTGTATGTATGGTATACTATGCATGAGTGCGTCATAATAAACTGTTGCGCACATTACTCAAGTTTCATGCTTTGCTCTGTTGTTACGTTCATGATCGAACGATCATAACGTTCTAACTGACAAGTTACACTTTCAATTGTGGAATAATTATCAGATTTAGTACCTGCATATCATTTGGATATAATTTTATACGGATCTTTTACTATGTAAGAAGAAGAAGGGACCCACACTCAAACAATCGTAAGTCGTTTGGGTTTTTTTTTCTCCATTACGTATATGTGTAGCGGCCTAGACGTTAGGCTGGTGAATGGATTTTAGTCTGGTTAGGCTGCACTGGCCTAACACACTAATCAATGCAAAACAGAAAGTCATGGATTTGGCAAATTGCTTGCACGGATTTTCACGGAATTTGAAATTGCTGTAACGGAATTTGACTCTTTTTTTCACGGAAAATCGGTGGCCCTATTTTCCTATGCTGCATGGTAAACCTCTATTGTGGAAACGCGCATACTGAAGCAACGTTGTGGCAAAGGATAAGATGACTATTACACGTAAATCTGCGGCGAGAAAATAACATCAGTATGTGCACTCCCATGCAGTATGTTGGAGAACCCACTCATTGCTTAACTATAGCAATAAACTGCAATACAGTGTAACTTTTTTGCCATCATTCGAATCCCACTTGCCTTGCCTGCTGTGTTCTGCATCAATTCTAAGCATTTTTCGTCCAAAGTCTCGGGATATGAATGGAAGATTATATACTAACAATAAACTTATGCTTAAAATAAAAACATGAACAAAAAGAAAATCAGGACATCCCACTGGTTAATCCCCATTGAATTTGAAAATTCATGCCCCCCCCCCCCCACATTTTGGTCCAGTCGGGCAGTCATACAACTTGAATGCATTAAACAGCAATTTGTACCTCTGTATGTGTGCACGAACCCTATGTATGCCGAGGTACTTCGGAACAGTAAAATATGATACGTAACAGTAGTTTTGGGAAAAGCGCTGTTCCGTGGAACAGCGGCAAGAAAATTCAATTTCGACCCCTGGATAGGGTGACAAACTTCCCGTTGACTGAAAAGGAGGACAACCTTAACTACTGTCTAAGCGGAGAGGCACCATGAGTTGGCACGTAGCGTGCCAGAAAATTTCTGGCTTCACATACTCCTCAGATGGCCTGAAACGGGCCTTTCCGGTGTTCTAAGCTGCATAATTAGAGCCGTGATATTGTTAGGGCCTAGGCCTATGTTGTGTCTGAAAATGAAATTGGCCTAGGCCTAGGCCTATCTCTGAAAATTTGTGCATGGGGGAGGTTTATGGTAGACGTAGTGGCCATGATCCGAATTTTTACAATGGCGGAATGTTTAACGTCCGGCGCCCTGGGAACCCAAATGGAGGCCAGGGTGCTCGAAAACCGGACTATCTGGCGAAAAGGCTGACGAATGGCCACCCTACTGTTTAAACTTGCCAGAGCCCGGCTCTGGCTGAGAGCCGTCTATCTCTTTGGCCTAGGCCTAGGCTACTTAGGTTAGGTTCCTAGCCTAGCCTATCTACAGTAGCCTAGGCTACATATTGTTATGTAACGTAACGTTCCACATAACGTTGGGTCCTGCTAAGCTCAACGGATTTTTTAACCATAAACTTCTAATATTGCCCAGATAGATGCAACTGGGCCAAGCCATACTTCTTCCGATAATGTTCTTGATTCTGTATAAGAACTGATGTCTTCGTTTGTAAGCCAGTTCATGTTTTGTGATCATTGCACAGCATTTGCTATCTCACAAACCCTCCGTTAACCTTTATGACAGAAGATTAGAAGATGGGAAAGTAGTCCAGTCTTCCACATTCAAATATTCCATTTCCTGAAAAGTGACGGGAAAATTCAATTTCATTTTGTCAAATACATCCTGCCCCATGGTCACAGTTCAAATTTCAAGCCCCGATATTCAAACTTCCACGTATATTATTTTTCATAAATTTTTACAATCAATTATCAAATTCCTTAGATTTTTGTTCATTTACATAGATTTTGCTTGGATGTTCATATTTTTATAAATTTTGGTTTCACGCATCTCAGTGACTCCATTAATCACATATAGCCTAACGGAATCACTCCAATAATCAGATATAAGAAATACAGACCACTGGAACGACTCTGTTTACAATCGATTAACACTTTTCTGTGGCATAGACATGGGCGTCCGGAGGGGGGAGGGGGGCAAGGGGACACTTGCCCCCCTGGAAAATCAAAAACTTGAAAAAACGAAGAAAAAATAAAGAAAAAAACGATGAAAATACACCATCAACATTTCTTAACAGTTCAATCAGTGTGAATTTCTACTCTCAAAACAGGAATTGAATAAAAATATCAACACTCAGGCCCCAGCAGCCCCCCGAGCATATTTTGGGTATTTTTTAAAATTTATATTTACGATATTGCTAGTGTTTCCCCCTTTTATATGCGGCAAATAGGCCTTGGAAGTGCCATTTCCAGCGATCTGGGAAGCATTTGGGGCCAAAAGTTTCTTGCTCTCCGCGCCAACCCATGGTGGCGCGGAGCGCTCCAACCCA
Organism: Holothuria leucospilota; assembly: GCA_029531755.1. Classification (NCBI taxonomy): domain Eukaryota; kingdom Metazoa; phylum Echinodermata; class Holothuroidea; order Aspidochirotida; family Holothuriidae; genus Holothuria; species Holothuria leucospilota. The sequence goes on along the minus strand of CM055969.1, from coordinate 28,511,324 downwards.
TGGTGGCGCGGAGCGCTGAGAGTCTGTCTATGGGCATCGCCCCCCCCCCCTTGACAAATTCCTGGCCACGCCTTTGTCAACACTGTGTGAAAAGTAGCATCTAAACTCTTTTCTGGGAGTAAAATATTTCCCATGAAGAAAGTTGGGCCGCCTAAAAAATTTTGCCCCCCCCCCTTTTCTGCAGACGCCCATGGGCATGGAATTCCCAAATAGGCCTAATGTTCATATTTTTATTTTGGAAATTTCCCTTTCCTTTCGAACCCCCTTAAGACGGCAGGGAAACGCGGAAGGAGACTTGGTCAAGTTTATTTTTTTTATTTTTTAGTTCTTTCTTTTTTAACCAGGGTAGCCCAGTCAACATCAAGTTGTTCTTTCCTGGGGCCCTGGGTTAAAACATCAGCAACATGAATATAAGACAAAATTTAAAACAGGAACAAAAACATAGAGTTAACAGCATAAAATATCAAAAAGTAAGGCATAAAACGAGATTTAACAAGAAAACAATAAAAGCACAGTTTAAATAAAGGATACAAATGGTTAAACTTTGACAATAAAAACATAACAGTTGAAAAATCAGAATACAGCTAAGAACTATGGCCATGACCAGTGGCGAGACCAGTGGCGGATCCAGGATTTGGCAAAAAGGGGGGGGGGGCAGGCCATAGTGGTTTGTATAAAAGTCCGATCTGGGGGAGGGGTGTCCGGGGGCATTGCCAGGGTATTTTGATCAGGGGCGTAGATTTCTTTTCAACTTTGGGGGGGGGATTGGGTGAATTATCGCAAATGTGGAAAATGTGCACGCCAAGCGTGCACGGCGAGCGCGAAGCGCGAGCCCATGACGGGTGGGGTCCAGGGGCAAAGCCCCGGTGGGGGTCCAGGGGGCGAAGCCCCGGGAAGCTCCTGGGTTTTATTGTCTCAGAAGTGCCAGGAAGACTGTTTTAAGGGTTAATTTCAGTGGTAATGTTCTTTGGTAGGCTATTGGTATATTCATACATTTAGGAAATGCTATTTTGAGCACAAAACTCGTTGATAAGCTGCACTGGATTGAAATTGTACAAGAGCAATAATGTCCTGTTAAGCTTAAAAAGACAGGGATCAACATATACGGTCATCCCAAACAACTGGATTTTGAATTCGGAGATCATTACAAGACCTGCAAGTTGGCTTGATATCAGTGGCGTCGCCAGGTTTTTTGTGATTGGGGGCACCATAGATGATATCGTAATAATTCCTCAGTTCCCCCAAGTCTGCATAAATTACACCTTTATTTTTCATGCGTTGCATGCAGCAGTTTTGATTTTTCGTTTGTTACTACATAAAGGTGTCGTCCTGGGGAAGGTGTTCCCCCTCCTCTTGAGAATTTTTTTTTTATTAATTTAAGGTCTTTCAGATGCAAAATGGTGCTATCTTTTGGATGTTTTTGGAACTGATCATATATGGCCGGAAAATGGCCATAATTTAGTGAATGCTAGTTTTTAGTAAGGTAAAAGAGGAGAATATGTTGTCTATTAAGAGACAGATACGTTGTCAACAAGTCTCCTGAAGCCCCCTCCCTTCTGTCTATTTTACTGCCTTCTATTTCGGCAAAGTTTTTACACAAAAATATGTGCGTGGAGTCCACAAAAACATTCTTGAGTTATTACGAAATATGTCCTTTCCTTCATTGTGCATTATGAAAGGGCATCTGAGGCTAGCAGATACATAAATAGGACCTCCTGGAAGCTCTGTATTAATCATATTAACTGGGGCGGCGGGGGGGGGGGGGATGACATAATGCGTATACTACCTGACATCCAAATGATAATATAGAGTATACGACGCCGAACACTTTACAACTATCGTATTTTACTACTTTTGAACTAAAATCCGGACGAACAGCTCTAGCAATGGAAAATGAGAGGGAGGGAGAGTATAGGTGCAGGGAGGTGATATTAGACCTCCCTGATAGGTGTAGCAAAAGGGGGTGAAGGACTAATAAGAGCATTACAGTGTGCTGTTTTCGTCATAAGTGTATTAACAAGCTCTGGTAAAAATTTTTGAAAAATGTATAACGGCAGATACGTACTTTTAACCTTCTACATCATGCTACATATTAGATTGAAAGATTCCATATTGATGCGAGGTCCCCACAGATGTTTAGAGATGTATCTCTGTTCTTCGGAAAGTGTTGTGATAAGAACAGTTTCGTGTATTATTACCTTAATAATGGTCATGACATGGAGTGTAAACAGTGACGAATGATATTTCCATTACAAAACCTGCATTCAGACTCATCGAGACACTTTCAATTGCCCAACAAACCTACAACCCACTGCCATAAGACAGTCTTTTACCTATTAATTCGTAAACTTTCAACTTTTTGCTGCTGTGCTTTTCCGAAAGTTGCTCTCGGAAGATATTGATAATATGAGTGACACTGACGTAAGATTGGAAGCGCGCGGAGCGCGCGAAAATTTTGATAGATTGCCAACGATTTGCTAAAATTCTGATAGTTTGAGAAACATTTGTGATAGAAAGGGAAGGGAGATTCAAAAAATTTCTTACGAAAATGAAGAATAAAATATACTTTCCATCATACACGTATCTGTAGACTGAAACATTGGGGGGGGGGGGGGATAATTGCATGGGCCATCCCCCCTAGTCAAATGTTGGGGGGATATATCCCCCTATCTCCCCGGGATTTACGCCCATGATTTTGATAGGGGCAAAGCATGTGATGAGTTATCGCCGTCCTTCGGGAGGGGTCTAAGTGGAGGGGGTGTCCCCCTCCCCTTGAGAAATTTTTGTTAATTTAAGGTTGCTCAGATGCAAAATGGTGATGTCTGTGGTATATTTTTTGAACTGATCATATATGGCTGGAAAGCGTTCATAATTCAGTGAATTTTATTTTTTGGTTGGGTAAAAGATGCATTTCTGGGGAGGGGTCTAAGTGGAGGGGTGTTACCCCTTCGAGAAATTTTTGTTAATTTAAGATTGCTTAGATGCAAAATGGTGATGCCTTTAGTATATTTTTTGAACTGATCATATATGGCTGGAAAGCGTTCATAATTCAGTGAATTTTATTTTTTGGTTGGGTGAAAGATGCATTTCTGGGGAGGGGTCTAAGAGGAGGGGTGTCCCCTCCCCTTTGAGAAATTTTTGTTAATTTAAGATTGCTTAGATGCAAAATGGTGATGCCTTTAGTATATTTTTGAAATGATCATACGACGCTGGAAAATGTTCATAATTTAATGAATTTTAAATTTTACCCTAATTTAACAGTACATTCCATTAAAATAAATTACAAGGCTTAAATAAGACACTACAGGGTAATATTGCAGCAAGTTATAGTTAAAAGCCTGATGTTGTCGAAAATATTCCTCTAAATATTAAAGAATTCTGAAATTCTCTTGAAAGTAGAAGCAGTGGCTCCCAATATGTGGGCCTGGCCGGTAATAGACTGAAGTTAGCAATCCATTAATACAGCGCTCATGAGTAACTCCTTGCAATGCCCAGAGAAAGTTACTGTGGCCAATATAAGACAAAATGTTATCAGATGAAAGTCAGTAGCAGAATCATTAACATAACACTTATTTTCTGAGGTAGAAAATAATGAACAAACTTGAGTTTCACTCTGACACATCTCATATGCCTATTTTATTGGAATAGGGCCTTGTCCTTTGTTTTATGAAGTTGAAAAAAACTTCAAAATTTTTTGAAGGGGGGCCGGGCCCCCTGGCCCCCCCAAATCCGCCCCTGGAGACAGATAAAATGGTACAGTTTAAAAGAACCGCTGTTTCTGTTACAAATCATCGCACCACGAAACGTGGACAATGGTCACCTATTGTTCGCAGATGCTTAGGCCTACCCCTGAGAAACTTAATCCACAGTTACAATACAAGAAAAGCATTTGAAAATCGGTAATTTATGAATATTCATCCCAGAGTGGCTTTCCTCTTTCCTTTAGAAACAAGAGTTGCTTTGGGACGTAGGCAAATTCGGTATCAATGAAGACAGGTCTCTCGGCTACATACGTAGCCGGGCGGGAGCCTCCTTCCTTTATTGATTACGTATGTAAGCGGGAGACTATCTTTATTGATACCTTTCGTGTAAAATGATTACATGAAATATGAATCGGTTTTATCTAAGAATGGAAAAAATTCATAAACTTATTAGAAATTGCAACCGAAAAAGTGCAACGTGGAAAGGGGGGTGGGTGGACGACTTGATAATATATATATATATATATATATATATATATATATTATATATATATATATATATATATATATATATATATATATATATATATATATATATATATATATATATATATATATATATATATACATATATATATATACATATATATACATATATATACATATATATATATATATGGATATGTATATATATGTATATATATATATATATGTATACATATATATATATATATATATATATATATATATATATATATATATATATATATATATATATATATATATATATATATATATATTATAGGCTACATGCAATAATGCTTAGTGACCTGATGTGGAAATTTACAGCAAGATATGATTTGAAAAACGGCGCCTAATTAAGAAAAGAAAAAGTGGGAACGAAGAGAAGTCGATAAAAGATGCAAGAAGGAAGACATGAAAGAGGAAGCAACTGGGAAGTGGGGAAAGCCCACGAAGCCGTGGTCTTACCGGTCCAGCGCCCCTTAGAAAAACCCTTGAAGCCCCTAGATTCAGGGCGTCACTACGAACGGGGGAGGGGGTAGGTGTGTAGCTGCCTGTATTCGATTTCCCCGGCCTGTACAGTATTGCATTGCGAAATGCGATTCAAAATGAAGAAACTGCGAGACATTTTCAGGACTACCGGTGCGTCGCACATTGTGCGATGCAAAATTCTAGTCCCAATTGGGATCACATTAACAGAACTCAATCCTGGTGATCAGAATCACCAAAAATAGTAGGCCTTCATTATACTAAACACTCAAAAAAATCAGTCGGAACATGCGTCTACGTAATTACATTCCTTCTCTTCCCGCCAATCATTTATGAATCACACACAACGAACTGCTCGCTGTGCAGTTCTGTGATCAGTAAGATTTCTTGACGTTTTTTTTTTTTTTTGAAATTTTGAAATTTTGATATTTTGATAAAACATTTGACTGGTTTATCATATAGGCCTAAAATTAATATTCCCTAAGAGAGAACATTTTCGGCTTTCTAACGATATCGTGTTTTCATATACCTCCTGAATTTTGAATAATTATAAGTTGAAAGATCTTCTGAAAAGTTTTAGAGCGCTATTTTCGAATTACAGTCTATAGGAGCCCTCGTCGAAGGGCCATGAGCTGGACAGCCGGACTCTGGATGTGGCATGATTGTGGCTGTATTTTTCATTTCTAAAAGATTCCAATTTATTAACCATACAGATTTGGTAATTCTTTGTTGTCTTGATCACAGCAGCATCCTCGGGTTCAATTTTCGATGCACGACAAGAGTTGGAGCACTGTATGGCAGATTGTCATTATGCTTTAGCCAAGTGGCTAACACAACACTCAATGATGATTAACAGATGGCAATCTGCAATGAGGATTATGAGGGGATAATAAAAAAAAATACTGAGAAATGAGAATGCAATTCTGCAAACCTTATAAGATGAATATAGCTCGAATCGATACATAAACATTAGTTATTTCATTTGTATTGCTACATCATTACTTGACACATTTTTTTAGCAATTACAAAACTGTTAATCAATATTGGAGAACTGCCATGCAAAAAACATATTGCATAGCAATTGTTGCTATTCAATATTTTTTGGAGGAAATCGAACACTGTTGCAGGCTATATTCCCAAAAAATTTTCAAAGTGCGGTCTGTCGGGAACAACTGCCACTTTCTTTTTGGACAATTCCGTAAAAGTATCAAACCAAAAGCGAAATCACGTTATTGGCTCTTAATCACTGGATACAGTTTCAGCTTGACTTCCTGTTATGTTACCATATGAGTTATGACATGATATTTAGTTTCATGCTATGATTTTAGAAATATACATCAAACATATTATAAGCTTACAATATGTTTGGTAAGCATGATATATGCGCTGCCCTCTTTCTGCGAAAAACCTGAAATTTGGTCAGTCACCGTGACCCTAATATTTTCAGACGCACACTGCCTAAATGTGCCCATTTAAAACGCTTGTTACCTGGAACTTGATACTGATAGAATTGTTGTACTTGCATCTTTAATACTACATAGGTAGTACTTAAAGTATGAAAAATTTGCTTAAAATTATATTTGAATAATTTATAATAGTGCCACATGTTTTTTTGTTACGGACGTACATTATCGTACATTTCCGCACGGGTACGTCTGTCATAGAAAAAATGTTCGTTCGTTACAGTCACATTTTTGTAAATGTGGCGTGAAAAAAATGAAAAATTTCAACTGACGTTTAATGATATTTGTAGATGGAAACCTTCTTCAGAACATGGACAGTAACTTTAACTTGTATTATGTTTCAAAACACATAAACTCTTCAGGTGAAAATTACACGTTGGAAAAATGACTTTCTCTGCATACGTCCTTAACAAGCAGCGGTGGCACCAGGATTTTTAAAGTGGGGGGCCCCCTGGTGGGGTCCAGGGGAAAAGCCCCGGTGGGAACCTAGGGGGCGAAGCCCCCGGAAGCTCTGAGGTTTTAGCATATATCTGGGTGAAAAATATGTCTCAGGATGGATATAGTTTGGTTCACAATGCATCATTAAATGTAAAGATTCCAAAGTTTTAATGTACTAGGCTATTCTTTCCGCCAGACCACTATACCTTTAGGTGGTTGGGGTTCATTGGCCCACCTTTGAGCCCCTAGTGGGGGTCCAGGGGCGAAGCCCCGGAACTTCTGAGGTTTTAGCATTTCTCTTGGTAAAATTTAAGCCTCAGGACAGGTATGTTTTGGTTTGTAATACATTACCGGTATCCAATGCAAAGATTCCAAATAATTTCAATGTGTTAGGCTATTCCTCCCGTCAGGCCACTTTACTTCAGGGGCTGAGTCGGGTGGGGGGCATCTGGGGAGAAGAGCTTCTGACTGGGGAAAATGCCCCCATGCCCCCTTTGGTGCCGGGCCTGTTCACAGGGTCTTATTTCAATATTTCTCTGGTTTGGTGCAGAGAATAGGAACTGAAACTGTGTAAGTGTAGTATAAGGTAGATATTCCACAAATCCCAAGTAAAATCTAATCACGTTGACTTTGTGCAACCGTCGTCTGATTTCGAGGCTTCTTTGATGTCCAATTCATAAAAAATGGGTCACAGTTGGGGGATGACAGTTGCACACTACCACGACTTTACTCAACTGCGAAGAGAATCCCACCCCTCTTCCGACCCAAATAGTTTGATATTTCCGATGTGGTCATAAAGTAGACTGTCGGATCGCAATCGGGGCCGAAAGCTGGGAAAGAACAAAATTTCAGGAACACATTCAATAACCGATCCGTCTGTCACGCGTCTGGTTTTCTCCGGCATCGGGTTATAGTCGGGTCGGTGCAGTGGGGGCTGGCTTTCCACTTACCCCGGCCGGTAGGTCTACTCAAATCGTGAAGCAGGAGCTCTTTTGTGTTTGCTGTGCAATGCGGTGGTTGCGAAGGAGGCTCGTTTTCCGACTCCTGATTTGGTGTGGAAGTGTGTGTGTGGGAGGGGGGGGGGCAAATCCGGTCGAAATACCAAGCGGGGCAGACGGTCTGGGACAAGGGACCCCTCAAGCTTTTCATTACTCGTGAAAAATAAGGTTTTAGCATAAATTTGTAAGGACGATGAAAGGTTGAGGGTGATGGTGTATAATACCTTCCAAATGAATGAAATGTTATAGGTAACTCTTACAGAGACATGGCCATGGGTTCCACATTAAAAGATCCCAGAGAAGCAATCTTGATTGGAGCCTGGACCTTCGTAAGGTGTGTTCAGGGAAACGTTTAACTGCGAATACCAAAGGCGAGAAGCCGGAGGGCTGGGATCCTCCCCAGAATTCTTTTAAAATTTGATGGATTTTGGGGCATTTCTGGACCATTTCTAGAGAAAAACCCGTGTCCCCAGGTATAGTTTGAAATGCTAACAGAATACTTTTCCTTTCGTTGTTGCAAATTTCTGATAGTTACTTTCGGTCAATTGTATGAGGATGGTGGATGTTGGTGGGAAAGTGAACAGTAGGAGGGGATGTAAGTGTTTCGAAACAGGAATTAATCAAGCACTGATCCTACAGGAATTAATCAGGAGACAATTCCACCGACAGAGGTTCTACTACGGATTACGGTCAGTAGGATTAACGATCCACCTACTTCCCTTGAGCTCAAGCAAATTATGCCAAAAAATTGATTGAGAATCACGATTCCCTATACAGGGGTATAGGTTTCTGAATTTTGCATGCAAGAACCATGAATGGTTGGTGTAATGGCGTACGTTTAGAAGTCTGAGTATCCCTTACTTCAGTTCTTCATGTCATAAAAGTGTGACTGGGAGCCACACGACAATGCTTTAGGAAAAATTTTAATTAAGGTACCTAACAAAGCTTTCACTAAAAATTGCTCCTTGTCTCCCCACCTTTGAGATCGCCACTGTATTAGTTAGCACCAATTGCGGGTGCGGGCGAAGTGCGCCGAGGAAAAATTCTGGCATTGTTTGATATTTGAAATTAATGTTTTCCCTTCATCTTACATTGCAAAATTGATCATAGTATTAAAAAAATCCCTCATAATTTCTCTGGGCTCTTTTTCTTTCTTTCATTTGTTTTTTTTTTAATTATTTTTAAATTATTTTTATTCATTTTTAAGGTCTAGGAAAAAGTGTGGGCAAGTGTCTCGCTTGCCCCCTCGTAATCCCGCCTATGATAGCACACAGCAACATTGTATAAAATGCACTGTAAATATTGATCACTTGTAAATTCCTGTTTCTTAGTGTACACTTTTCCATAGGGGGACTGGGACTCGGAGCTTGTGACTCGGACTCGGTCTCGGACTCGGACTCGTATGCCAGTGACTCGGTCTCGGACTCGGCAGGTGAGGACTCAAACTCGGACTCGGAAGGTGGGTACTCGACTACACTGTTTCGTAGCCCCGTTTTCCATGTCCCGGACAGTGTCGTTAAAGCTGTCTACAGAAAGTATTTGCTTTCGTTTGGGGGGGGGGGGTGGGAGAATAAACTTGACCTCGTCTCTAGCACGGTCATTTCGTTGCAAACGAGAGATGGTGGTCTCAGCTTTGACAATTTTAGAAAGTTAGATGCGTTGCTAGTGAAGCCACTACTAAACATACTTATTGATGATACTCCTCCTGTCCACATCACGTTGATTTTTTTTTAATGCGAAGCAACTCCGAAAATACTATCCTCATGTTTGGTCTAACATGAGACCAAATTCCAATGTGTGTACCGACTCCTTGGTCAAAGCATGTAATGTTATTAAAATGCTTTATAGCTTAGACAAAGATTTTGCCAATAATGTTTGTAGGATCAAAGACATTACTAAAAGGTAACAGCCTTCTTATATTCGCATTATAGCGGTAAGGGACCATCCGTCTTATCCATGGAAGGAAATATGGAGATTATGTTTTTCATGGGTTACTTGATATTAAGCTAAAAGATTTTCAGTGGCGCTTGGTTCATGGTATTCTGTACACTGGGCAAATGATTAACAAACGGGGCATGGGTGATGGTGTTTGTCCTTTCGAAGTTTGCACTGAGAATGAAACGACCTCCCACCTTCTTTGGGATTGTCCAAAGAATTGAAAGATCAACCAGTTTTAAAATGGGTTAAGAAAGTCTTTAACAAATTGACAAAGGAAACTTTTCACAACGATCTAAATGAACACATTTTCTTATATGGATTCCCAAGTAAAAGCATTGAAACATTTGGTATTTGATAAAATTTGGTTTGTTTTTTGTGTTACTAAGTTTATTCTGTGGAAATCTAGGTGTCTGCAGTGTCTGAATCAAAGAACCAATCTCCTCATGAAATCCTTTCTATTATTATCTCTGAGATCAAACCCCGTATCACTGCGGATTTCTATCGTTTCACTAAAACTAAATTTGAAAAGCTTTGGGTGAGCAAACATTCTTTCGTTCATATAAGAAACAATAACTTGAAATTCAATATTGCTAGTATGTGAATCCCCTATTGTGCTGATTGTTAATTGAATGTGAAATTGAATATGAAAAGTGATAATAAAAGTGAAATGAATGAATTTATTTTTTAATCATCCATGCATATTATATTTTTAACATTGTTAATATGCTTGTAAACTAAGTACTGATTGTGCATGACACAGACCCCTTCCAACTTGTCTCTCATAGGTAAGGCGGAGTCATTGGTAGTGTTCGCTCCATAACGACTCCTCCCTTAGTCTGGGAGACTTGGTTGCGGGGATCAGGTCATGCCGTTTGTCATGTACATAATATTTTTACACTGTAAATAATTGTTACCCTTCAAGCGCTTCATTATGTTTGAGGGAGGAATAAACGAAGAAATTCTAAACAGTGTACATATGTTGTGTGATGGAAACAAAGTTTACCTTCACGAAAATAAAAGTTGTGGAACGGTCTAGTTTTGCAGTTTCTTTCTCTTTCACATGTTCCTTGTTCTAGCTTTTGTCGACTTCTCTGAGTTCCCACTTTTCTTTTTGTTTGATTAGGCTTCGTTTTGTTAATCATATCTCACTGTATATTTCCGAATCAGGTCACTACACGCTGTTGTATGTAGCCTATAATATCAAGTCGTGTAGCCCACCCCCACCCCCTTAAACAAAGATCTTTTTCGGTTGCAATTGGCAATGGTTTTATGAATATTTTCCCATTATGAGATAAAATCGATTCCATATTTCATGTAAGTAGCATTTGATACGAAAGGTATCAATAATGACAAAGCTCTCGGCGACGAATGTCACCGAGAGCTCCGCCATTATTGATACCAAATTTGCCTACCTTCCCAAAGGAACTCTTGATTTTAGAAAAAGCCACTTTTGGGATGAATATTCATAAATTATGGACTTCAAAATACTTTTTTCTATTGCAAGTACCGATTAATCCTCTTAGGGGGGAGGTTTAAGCTTCTGCTAACAATAGGTGACCATTGTCCTTGTTTGATGGTGCGCTGATTTGTCAAAGAAAGCCAACGTTCCCTTACACTTGACCAAGTCTCTCTCCGCGTTTTTCCTGCCATCTCGATCACACCACTGATTCGAGGGGAATCCCCGCGGAGGACATTATCCTACGAATTTAACACTTTGCAAAACACTTTTGGGGGACAGTGTAGACCATTATTCTGAAATGATGTGTTCAATTTGCGATGTGTATGTGGTAGGAAAGGAGTTGATGTACTCATCAGACAAAAATGAAGAAAACTATTTCAGACACCTTTTTGCAATATATCCTTCCTCGATGCAAAATGGCATTTTGAGTGAAGTTGAAAAGCAGGACACAAGCTCTCGGCGCTCAAAATCTCAACGGTCATGGTATACGAACTTGAAATCATTGTGAAAGGCCTACCCGTGAGCTTTCATATGAGTTGTAGCTTACTTGTACCCCTTGAAAAGTTCTGCAAAGGCCCAGAGACCACGAAACGGACCAAAATTAGTTTGTAAGTCAATGCATTACTTGAAGAAATTTCCTCCGCACCAGACCATTGACTAACAAATTTAGTCCCTAACATTTTTGTAGGGTGCAGTGTATACCATTTTGTGCGGAAGGGATCAGATCAACCTGTGATGCGGATGTTGTAGCAAATGAATTCAAGTACTCATTGCGCAAAAATAGTGAAAATTCATGGTATTTTAGTCAAAAATTTGTCTTACATCCTTTTGCTATGGAAAATACATTTGATCAGTGAAGTGTCAAACGGTAACACACTATCCTTTTTATCGACGCTCCCGATGCTCCAAATTCCAATGGTCATGACGTTACACACATCTGAAAACACGATGGACAACAACCGACTCGGAAGCTTTGGTGTGACGGCAGGCCACACCGTACGTAAGTGCAGCCTGAGCCTCCAATGAATTTTTTCTCTGACATTTTTACTGCGGACGCCCATGGCCTATCTCTACCCATAGCAACATTTCATTGATTTTGGAAAGCATTATACACCTATAACGCTCGAACTTTGATCGTCCTTACAAGAAGTACTTTTACCTGGATTTTCGGAACTACCGGTATCTAATTTACCACAGTAATAAGAAAACGCGTACTTGAGGGGTTCCTTGTCCAGGTCATCGATAAAACAAATGAAGCCTAAAAGAAAGAATAGGCCTTACGTGACTGGGTAAGAAGAAAAATCATTTATGTAGTGGATAATATTGCATTTAAAAATGAAAATAATGCAATAGGCTACCAAGCCCTCTTCATGATAAACATGACCTGCTATTCTGAGTAAGGCGCGGGTCTCACTACAGCGATTTCGGATCGGATTACGGTCCGATTTTTGATTTTTAGTCAGAATCTTCTCCATCTCTGGTCGGAGGGAACCAAAAATTTGCCAACGTGTGTGAATATTTCATCTGTATCAGAAAACTATGTAAATGAATGTAACCAATTATTTCGTGACGTCACATCGACAGACAGCTTTTATCGGACTACGCGTGCCCGATAAAAGCTGTCTGTCGATGTGACGTCACGAAATAATTAGTATACATTTCTTTTTCATAGTCATGTGATACAAATCATATATTTACACAGAGTGGCAAATTTTTGGTTCTTTCCGACCAGAGATGGAGAAGATTTTCACTAAAACTCAAAAAAAAAAAAAAAAAAAAAAAAAAATGACCGTAATTCGATCCGAAATCGCTGTAGTGTGACCCGCGCTTGCGACTGTTATTAAAATGGTCAAAATGTATTTTTAGAGCTGTGTAGAGCACATCCAGCGAGTTTTAAGATAGCCAAATGCTTTTTCCAAATAGCTTTATTCTTTAAATACCTCAGGGCTCCGGGGGCGTTACCCCCTGGACCCTCATCGGAGCGTTCCCCTGGATCTCACCAGGGACCATCCGGCGGGCCCCTGGACCCCGCGACTACCAGAGAACGCTTCGCGCTCCCGCGGGGCCTAACCGCCGTTTGGTATTCGACCCATAGTTGCCCCCCTACTTTTAGATATCAAATTCCGCCCCTGATTAAGAGTTTGCTAAATATAGGCTTGCTATCAAGTAATATGTTCCAGTATTAGCACACAAGGCCTGAAATGCTCCACTATCTTACTGATAATGGAAAACATAATGACCATCTAATACTATACTCCGATCATTTAATCTCAACAGGATGGGCAATCCAGGGACTGCGATGATATGTTTGATTACAATGAAATCCATTTTGGCTACAAGTCTTCTCTGGACAAAGATCTGTGAAAACACGTTTAGGGGATATGATCATATTAGTTCACCTGTATTCTCTTATCAGCACACAGCAATTAACCATCCGAAGACTTCATATAATAAGTCTAATGGTTCAAGAGGTTGCAAGTCATGCCGAGTTCGCCGAACTTTTGGATCTTTAATGTGTTTTCTATTTTTACAGGACTCGTCTCATAAGGGAAGATACCGAAGAGGCCAGATTGAGATGAGAAAGCTTGTCGGTTCGAAGATGAAATCAAACTGAACTACAAAAGAATGGCGCATCAGGCTACAAAACTTTCGAAGAAAAAGAGAAACAAGAAAGCCAACAGAGCCAATGTCCCCACTTTTCCCCGATTTCAAACCATTTGTTTCAAATTTTCGAATTCGAAAACTTAAAATATATTTAACTTTGTCAGTAACGTTTGTATCGTCCATTCAATGTTTGTAAAAAAATATTAAATGTTTATCACTATTTCTCACTGCATTGTATGTTATTTATTCATCTTGCTACCAGACTTTTCAAATCGAGGGAAACAATGTTAACGTTCCATCGGAGATCTTTTCCCGTGAAAGTGGGGTCCAAGGGCCAGCCATTGTGCCCCTTTTGGGATGCAGTGGCAATCCCCAGTAGGGGACTGGTGTGAAGCCCTTGAAGCTCTGGGTAATTTTTTCGATTTGACCTCTGGTGACCTCTCTCAAGATGCTGTGTTCAACGAATTTTTCAGTTTGACTTTGGGTGACCTAAAGTGACCCTTGATCTCACCTAAAAAGAAGGGCTTCTTGTATTTCAGAAGAAATATCTGCACACAAAGTATGAGATCCCTACCCTTCTTGAGATATTGTATTTATGGGGTTTACACTATGTGACCTCTGGTGACCTAAACTGACCTTTGACCTCCACCAAACACAATAGGCAATACAGGGTATATTCATGCCAATTATTGGGGTCCAGGGACTGGCCATTGTGCCCCTGGTGGGATTAAGTGGCAATCCCCATTCAGGGACTGGCACAAACCCCTTGAGCTCCGGGTAAGCCTAGTTTTTTTTTTATTTGACCTCTGGTAACTTCTCTTGAGATAGTTTCATCTCCAGATAACCTCAGATAATCTTTGACCTTTACCAAAAAAGGTCTTCTCAATGTGATTAATCTATATATCAAGTGAAAAAGTATCCTTCTTTCCTAACCGACTACAGTGGTCAAGTGGTTAGAGCATCCGACCTGCAGCCGGAAGGTCTAGGGTTCAAATCCTGGCCAGGTCATACCAAAGACTTTAAAAATGGAACCTACTGCCTTTGTGCTTGGTGCTCAGCATAAACAAAGGAGTAGGGAAAACAAGCCAGTGAGCCACAACTGGAAAAAAGGCCGTGGTCGTCTCGACTTGAACCAATTGTTTGGAAACTGGGACGTTAAACCTCATCTAACCTAACCTTCTTTCCTAATCTTGAGATATCATGTTTACATGCAAAGCATCACACACACACACATACACATGCCATCATGACTGCATTCATTCCTTTTGCCTGCATCATTCCTTTTGCCTTCGGCAAGGAATCAAAAGTGTTCAATTCTATATCAAAAGAAGAGATAAAAAAATGAAGTTCATTACTGTTTTGTCAAGCTTTTATTCAACAAGCAGGCCAATTAGGCAGATACTTCTGATAAGACATGAAAAAATACATTATCATGTGTAAGAACCCATGAATAAAGGTTATGGTAGCATTTCAGTACAGCCTTATCATTACCACATCATCAAACATTCAACCACATGTTTTGGCAATTTCACAAATAGAAAGCTTCCCACTTTTCTTATATAATATCAAAAAAATACATCAGATTAGATCAAATATTGCCTAAATCATGTAAATGTGCATAGGCATTCCTACAAAAGTATATCTGTTCATGTTATGTACTTAGCAACAGGCCCGTAGCCAGACAAGGTGCTGAAGGGGGGCGAAGAAACTTCTGGGGGCGAAAAATTTTCCAGAGGGGGCAAAACATACTAAAATGCATTATTGCAATGCTAATTTTTGATCTTCTAGGGGGGGCAAAAAATTTTCCAAGGGGCCTCGCCCCCCCTGGCCCCCCTTGACTACGGGCCAGCTTAGCAATTGAATGACTCGCCCCACTATAAATCCAGGGCACTGTCAGTCATCAAACATCCTATGTATGTACATTTACACACCACTCAGCCACTTCTGTGATGAACATCCTATGTACACCCTTGAGTCACAAAAGTGATGCAGTGTTTTTGACCTACATGAAAGTCACAGAAATGTCTGACAATTTTCGTACACTATTATACTGAGTGTAACAACTGACTCACAATGACTCACCCACTGACTCACACAAGGTTAGCAATTAACTGACTGACATCAGAAGTAGACTGACTCACTCCTTAGTCACTTTGGTGACTGACAATACTGGTACAGTGACATCAATGTAAGTCATATTGTCACTGTCAATGACCCACCTTAACTGACCAATCCAGGGTTTGAGTGCAGGGGTGAGCTAATCATTCAATAAGTGCATAAAAGCCAGCTATTCAGTGTCAATCAGTGCATGATTTTATGTTTGACTGCTTTGTATGTCACTTAAATATCTGACTATTTCAATACACTGCTGTACTGAATGTAACAGGTGACTCACAATGACTCACTCAAGCTTACCTGTAGCTATTACGTGACTGACATCTAAAGTGCCCCACTCCTCAGTCACTTTGGTAACTGACAATGTTGATGCAGTGACATACATGTGAGTCACACTGTCAATAACCAATCTTTGACCATGGAGCTAATACCTTCGGATTTTAGCTCCATGCTTTGACTGACCATACTCAGGGTTCAAGTTAGTGTGATGAGTCATTCAATTCATAAGTGCATGATACCTAAAATAAATGTTACACCGGCACTAGAAATAAAGATTTATAATTATTACACACCCCAACATAAATAATGTATCACCTATCCTAAAAGACACTGACTTAGATATAGTTATGTCATTCACTAACAAATAACAGGTACTGTTACATTATGTGACAACGAATCATTCATTATGCTAGCAAAAAGCCATCCGCACACTGTACAACTTTGCACATTGCAACTTAACTAAACTTTTGTGACAATATTTTAAATTGTGGTAACAATTAGGAATTATACGACAGACTCTGGCACACTAAATGACTGATTAGCCCATGTTGATGAAATTGCATTACAGTATTTGAGAAACCTCCTACGTCTTCAAGAACATTCTCTGATAACTGATTAGTGCAATAGCATAAAACCATATGACTCCTGTTGCAAAAACTGAACATATAAGTTTTTTCCCACCACTGGCGAACAACCCTCAATCTTCCTTGTTAACCCATACATGCTATACATAAGTTTAACTGAAACGACAGTTGAGTTGAGTTGGAATGTAAAAACTTCATAAAGTGTGCGGCATGCTTAAAGGATACACAGAGAAGTACTGTGCTCCTTACTGTTCTGGTTGCAATTGCATCTTAAACTATTTGTAAACCTTTTCATACACCAATGTTAAGTACATCCAAATCCCTGCAAAGTTTTCCCCTAAGCATTTAGTGGCAAGGTTTCTCACATGTGTTTACATTATTCACATATCCCTTACATGCCCCTGAGTACTAGCAGACCTTTGTCCAAATACAATGTCCAACGGCTATCTCTCTTTATGAATAAGAACCCTATCTACAGCATAATAAATCATCACTGAATATAGTATTAATAGACAGTTGTATAATTAATAGTTTTATATTTACCATCTCTAATTTGAACATACATAATCTCCTTTTTCTACCCTGAAAATGATGTAAATTAATTTGAGGTTTTTTTTCTCTATATCTGTTATTCTCATTATAATAAGCTTAAATAGATTTTTTGAATACATATACTTGAATTAAGTTCTGCACACTACTTACACACCAGTTGTGACTCAAAATACCTCCAGTACAAGCTAATTAAACTTACAGTTGCCTTAAAAGCAATTCCAAGATTTTAACTGGTCTTGTCTTCCATTCTAGGGTTGTTTAAATTTTCTCTCCAAAAAAAAGACATAAATTTTATACGATTATTCCTTAACTGCTATGCAAAACTTTCACACTGACATTCATTAAGAAACTGGACCATTTTCAAGGAGATGGTTATGAATTATCACATATAGTATCTTAACCACAGACATACATCACACACACACATATCTACACATATACATACAGTCTCAACATCTTGAATGGACCAATCATGGCATCTGCCAATGGCCTTGTAATAAATCTAGATGAAATTGTTAAAAAATTTTTTTGCCAAGTTAATTAAATTCATGGTATTTTAAGCAATTGCTGACTATGATGTTCGCCTTGGTACAATAATGACCAACCATTAAATACATACAATTGGAGGTAGTATCGATGCATTTGTTTGTAAAAATTTTTCATACCTTCAAGTTATGAAAGGAGGACCATTTTGCACACAAACTTGGGCCTAACAGTTCCTTCCCTTGTGCAAGACTGGGTCCTTGAAGGGCACAGCATAGACCCTTTTCCAAACAGCAATTACAAAGCATTGTGGGATTGGAGTTTGGTGAGCTTCGTTTTTGGCCATAGTAGAATGCCACTGGCCCCACTTCAAAAGTGTATCCCACAATCCTTTGTGACTGCTATATGGAAAAGGGTCTATTGTTAAAAGGGAACAGACATAAATGCACGCACATCACCCACTTTTAGGAAATGTCATATTAGTTACCATTTTTGTTGATATTACATGGTTACTTTGCCATAATGATACTTGATAAAAAAAAACATATAGTCTCCTTGTTATTTCTTTTTTCCATGATACTAATTTTACTTCAAAATGTATGATATTTCTCTTTATGTTCTTTTCTGATCTTCATGCTGTTTATGCATTTTTCCTCTTTGGCTTAAGGTCAATGGATCCTAGTATTTCATACCGACGTCAAATACTGTCCAGTTGTGAACCAAAAGAACCACGAATTCAAAAATGTTGAGAATTGTTGAAATTCTGTGTTTACTAACCCACAGAAACACCTGTCACAACCACTGTTTACAGCCTAGATTCTCAGGTGGCAACCACCCGGCCATTTGTGCCCTGCAAAGTGCACTAAAATGACCCACAACAGATTGGAGAAGCCCTAAGCTTAGATAACAAAAGAAACAACTCACTTATGATTTGGCTAATAGGATTGTTTTAAAGTAAAAACTCAAATGAAAGTGTTCCATGAGCTTAAATACTTAAATACTCCAGAACACCAGCCCTACAGTATTTTCTAACTTAAAAATACATTTTCCAACCTACATGAGATGTTTATTTTCTCTTTTACAATCAAGTTTCCCCTTTATAAGAAAGAAATAAACTCTTGTTCTGTAAGTATAACCTTCACTGATAATGCTCTCCAAAAAAAAAAAAAAAGTACTCCTTTGATCTTTTTGGCAGAAAGTCTTTTGTCTCAATTTAAGCACAAATGCTCACATAAATATGGCAATAGTTTTTGTAAGATGCGAAGAGTTTCTGAATTGAAAGATAATACATAAAAAATTATATAGATCCTGCACCTCTGTACAAATTATCTCAGACTTTGATCAAAGCCAGTTTGAGTTGCAGATTAAAATATAAGGTAGATAGGTGATTGATATATTCATATAAATCTAAACTATTAAGTCAACTGGTCAGCTTATAACTCTTTTCCAGCATATCAACATATACTGTAACTTATGATAAATTTCACAAAAATAAAAGTTTCATAATATCGTGGCATGTCAAATCCATACACATTTTGTCAATGAATCAAAACCACTGGATCCATATTTTGCATACCAGCGGCACAGATTAAAGAGAACCAGACTTCCTTTGCCCACCTCTCACCAGACTTTACACTTGTGCCTGGGGTTCATGTGGGTGCCGGCATTGCAGCTGAAGGCTGATGCAAACTCTGGAGAATTTGAAATGGACCCAATGACACTGCAGGGTAGAAAATCAAGATGTTACCACCATTAACTCACATATATTTTTGATACGACATAAAATGCGGGCAAATCTAAATAACTGCAAATGTAAACTAAGGCACACTGACTTCATTGAAGTGATAATGAGAGCAGTGTAGCTGTCCAGTACAAAGCTGATATTTAATGGCTGCCTGATCCTCTGTGACCAGTAAAAATTGCATCGAACTACCAGTTTGTCTCTCTGAGCTTGTCCAGTGAACAAGTAGATTTTACTTGTAATTGAATAAGCCAGAACATCAACCAAGTAAGCATATTACAAAATCCTAGAAAATAGTGGTAGTTAGTTCATGTTACCACTTCTTAATCATCACTGAAGAATAAAATAAGAGAACAAAGCATTTTGGCACATGAGTGGCACATGAATGGGGATATTTTGTAGAAGTTTTTTTTTGATAGGAATATTCATTCTGACAACCAAAAAATATTTCAGACAAGCAAAATTCGGCTTCAGGTTGTCCAAAGACAACTCAAACATTTACAAATATGGTCTACAGTTCTTTTTAAGAAATACCACATGGGCTATCCCCAATTGATGTCTAAGATAAAGATGGAGAATTCATATTTTAATAGAACATTAAAAAAGAAAAAAAAAATCACAACTTATATCTTCTGAGATTTAAGGCATAACTTATACAATAAGTGCCGAGCTGTGCTCAGCTTGAAGTATCCAACCCTATCGATCACCCCACCCCCTCCTCCCCTAAAAAGTCATAGAAGTCGATGTCGAATGCCATCTAAAACTTATGGGACTTACCGATATCGATCTGGGGCATGGGGGTCTGATAAGACAGCCAGATGGGCATGTTCTGGGGTCTCAAAGGAACACCATATCTGTGCAAAACCCAAAAAGTAGAGTTGATCTGGATTCAGTGACAGGCCTGGTAAAGAAGTGTCCTCCAATGGGTGGGACTCCCTCCAGTTTTGGTAAGCTGCATACCCTATAATCAGACCAGCATTGTCCGCAATGTTTTCTGCCAACGTGAAATTACCATCCACCTAGATAGGGAAGAAGGTAGGGTACAGGAGGAGGAAAGTGAATATGTACAGTAATGGGGATTTAATGTGAGTTGGGATGTCAATTTTTCTGTGAAACAACAAACTAAACTGAAGACCAAAATAGCTTAAAGACAATAGTCAATCTGCTGTATTTATAATAAGCTGACTCTTTCTGTAAAGTTATAATAATCATGACTGCAATGTGAAATAACCACATTTTGTGACAATCTACCATGCTTATTCACCTTTTTATACCATTGGTGTAGCTGGCAGTGCATATTGCATCATTTAAACATGGTGTCCAAAGAATATTGTTCAAAAAATCATATTATCCCAAGGAATCCTGAAATACTGTTTGGCATCAGCCTTGATATTGTCCAGCCACAACAATTTTGAACATGCCAGATAAAGTGGTTATAGTATTGAAGACACCACACTGACAACCCTGGTGATGAGGTATGGAAGAAAGGGAGTTATTTACAACAGTGCAGCCTTAAACAATCAAGAAGTCTTCCTTTCTAAGTCAGGCAAACAGCCAATGACTTTCCTAAAGTATTGACATTCAAAATCCAAATAAATAGGTGGGGATTACATATGTAAATAGGAGGTAATGAGGGGCAAAGTAGATTCCAAATAACCCAGATATGAGCTAAATATAAACATTTGTAAGTTGCCTGCCGATGTGAAATTGCCACCTACCGACCTCTTTAAAATATAAAGTAACTGCCAACAAAGTGCAGACTGTCAAGAATGGAGTTATCAAATAAAAACACTCATTTGACAAACAATCAACAAAAATCTGCTAATAACTAATGTGGCAAGTACATGACTAAATACGTTCCTGTAGGCAGTCATTTTACGATGATAACTGGTAAGTGACCACAAGCATGGGAGGAGTCTGCTGTAGCTGTTATACCCTACACATTTGATATCACAAAACAGAAACCCTCAGCTGACAAATGTGTGTAACATACCTTACACTAACATATTAAATGCAGACCGCTAATTTTCGTACCAGTCTGATACGCCCCTTCAACTATAAGCACGTGGAAAAGGCTGCATTGTGCATACAATATTTGTACCAGTCATGTAGCATGATCTATATAGCTTCATTCTTTGTCCTCTAACATGAAGTCAGCATGACACTTCGTTGGGTCTATACATTACAATTTCATGCTGAGCGGCTTCCAGTTCTATATTTTTATTCCAAATCTTTTTAATTTTTAAGGTCATAACAGACAAAATGCTTTGACTGCTTTCAGATGAAAAGGTATAGCTCTCCAGGGATCAAACTCAAAACTATCAATTATTAACCCTCAATGCATTTACACTGAGCACAACATTTATCAATATCACAGCACCAGCAAATTGCAAAAATTTGCCAGGAGTAAAGGAAAATGGGGAAGCTATTAACTATTTCTCTTGCTTGGGACTATGCTTCAAGCACTAGTACAAACTTTGTCTGTGTAAGTAGTATCAAGAGAATGTCCATCTTCATCAGTACAAGTATAATTGTGCATTAGCAGAAATGCTTAATAACCTCTGAGTGCAAGAGTACAAATTTATTCTCACAAGTATAAGTGCATATGAAGAATTATGAGTAAAAGTACATACTTACTACATGCTGTGTCTGCTTACATCACACTTAAATATGAAATTACTTCTAAGTTGTTACGTAAAGCTACACACTTCTTTCACATCTGTGGTTGCATAGCATCGTTTACTAAGTATGCTCCATGGGCAAATCTTACTATCAAATATGCAAGCAATGAAATCCCACATCTCTAAAATCTTAAGTTGGCAAAGTCACACAGTGTAAATCTAATATTTTATTTCTACTTACATGTATGTCAGTATCCCCAATATCAACTGTGTATCGTTCATACTGGTCTACCATGCAATGACTTCTCAGCATAAAGTTGGCTGCTGCATCTGGCTCCCACCATTCCTGTAAATTACCTTCCTTGTCATATTTCCTGCCCTGGTTGTCAAACCCATGGGTCAACTCATGCCCCATGACCATTCCAATGCCCCCAAAGTTCATTGCCCTGTAATTTTCAAGAGGAAGAGGAATGGTTATCAGTGTATTGTGACTTTCATCTCACTACTGATGCTAATGACATAATTACAAGAGATTGGCCTGACTTTTCACATAAATATATGACCTGCCAAATGTCTTCACATAAGATACCATAATAGCATTAACCAGAATATAAATTTTGGTACTAGTAATTAATTCAATGCTCCAAGATACAAAACTTCTCAACAGATCGGCAAAAATTCACATTCTCTCCGCTTGCTACAGTAGTATCATCGATTAAACTTACTTAAGTCCTTTCTGTTACTGTGGTTACAATGTCCCAAACAAACTGCTATGGCATGCTACATGATGAAAAATGAGGTAACAAGTTCATCCTCATTTAACATAAAATGAAAATGGCGAGAACATTGAAAAGAGGGGGGGGGGGGCATGGGGGGCTGGTAACTATTTTCTTTGCAGTAAGTTAACATTGAAAAAAAATTAGGATAATGAAGTGTTCCTTTCACATACTTGACAACATTATGGTGTTGGTATGGTGGCCTTGCACGCTACAACCCTGGCAGGGTTGTACATTTACTTTTAAAACAACTTGCCCAGTTGAGATAAGAGAGCTTGCCCAAAAAACGAGGCCATCGAGAAGTGTTATAGTACAGCCCTGCTGGGCAAAGCTGACTTGCAGAAGTTACACAAGGCAGTCTTGCCATTGCTTCAGGACTACCAACCAGAAACCTCGTATCTGTAACATTTCCCAAAAAGCTGTTCACAAAGCCCCCATTCCCAGAGCCCTCTCCTCACTTTTTTCCTGCTCCCAAAAATTGTCCATTTGCAAAGAATTACTTTACTTGTTTAAATTACAGTTTATCAAACGTAAGCATCAGGGGGCATGTATTTGTTCATGCACAACATTAAACACATGCTTTATTTAGTGTCCTTTATGTAAAGGGGAATGTACTCATAACAAAGCACTGTAACACAATCATCACTTTATGTGATCATTACTTTTGCTCTGTTACACAGGTTCAAGGATTTGATTACTTCTGTTACCAATAATAACTTAAGACAATACATCAATGAATTAAACAAATACTGAATAACAGTTTTAAACCCTCAACTGTCTCTTCCTGCTTCATAAAGAGTTGTCTGTAACAATTTTCACTAGAGCCCCCCACCCATCATCCCCACCCCGACCCACTAACCCCCAAAATGAGATGATCTTACATGGGCATTTGGATATCATAAAATGGAGGCTGGAATATTCCAGATGGGAATACAATTTGATTGTGAGAAGGATTGTAGTAGGCGTTGACTGCAGCTGGTGTCATGTCCCACCTGTTATAAGAGGAAAGACAAAACATGAGTACACCAAACAAAGACAATCTTTCAATACACAGTACTGTTGATAATGCAAGGGTGCCCTAACTTTGGATAGTTTCATCAAGTGCTGACAATGGTATACTTGATTACTTTTGTCAGCCTTATACGGAATAGATTTTTTTTTTTGCCCAATTCAATGGGGAGAGTGTATAGGTAGAATATACTGCAAGTTCATACTTTTTTAGGAATGAAGAGTTGGAGGGTCTTTTATAGTCACAGGAAAGCATAAATAATGTCACAGGAAAGCATAAATAATTTGAAATGTAAAATAGTCCCAGAATTTTGTTGCAAGGCTGAATTGGATGAGAATGGAAGTATCCTATTCTGTCTTCCTTTCCATCATGTGTATACATGTTTACTTAAGGAATAAATCACATTTGGCGGACTATTATTGGTGAATAAACCGTCGAGACTCCAAATCTAGCAAAAAAACGGACAAGGTGAAGCCGAGTATGCTATTTTGCAAAATTTGGAGTCCAGACGGTTTATGAGACAATAATAGTCCGATAAATGTGATTTATTCCTATTCTGCCACTGAAAATGTGTCAAAAACTTCCTTTTTATCGGTTTTTACATTTACTGACCATATGTTGTGGAATAACAGGTCAGTAATAAACCAATCAGAATGCAGGATTCTCAATAACAGATGGCTAGAGGTGGTAGAATACATTTCCATCAAACTTGTGTTGGAGAGACCTCTCAGAAGTAGTTCAATTGTTAAGGAATTATGTTGTATTTAAAATTCATTTAACTAGGCCACCACTTATTACAAGAAAACTGGAAATTTTGACAAAATTCTAAAAAATAGTGGCACTAACAACCATCGTTCAAATTCCTGGAAAAGATTATTCTAAACATTTTACCAACATTAAGCAATGATTTAATTTTTATGCTATCCTTCACAGGCCTGTGGGAAGGAATTTTGATATGTAAGGTCACCAGCACTTCACAAAGGGGCATAGAGCAGAATATTTCAGTATAGCTCTTTGCAATCTTTTTGCCAAAAGGGGCGGGGTAATGGTCTCCCAATTTTAAGATCTTTTTGCCAAAAGGGGAGGGCTAATGGTCTCCACTTTTCACTATGAGCCTAACTCTTCATGTTCTTAAAATCTAATTTCACTTTTCAAGTTCTTCAATGGTCTTTCAAGGATGAGAGGTGGAAGAATATGTGACATACTAAAAGAAACCTATTTATTTCAAATTTTCGTTCTTCAAAACATTTTCTTGAACCTTCTCTAGCTCTCAGAAACTTCCTCTCACCAAGAAGATTATGACTACATTATGATAAGATCTTTTTGCCAAAAGGGGAGGGGTAAATGGTCTCCCAATTTTGATATGAGCCTGATTCTTCATGTTCTTCAAATATAATTTCACCTTTCAAGTCCTTCAATGGTCTTTCAAGGTTGTGAGGTAGAAGGATATGTGACATACTAAAAGAAAACCTATTTATTTCAAATTTTCGTTCTTCAAAACATTTTTTCTTTTGTCTGTGACAAGCCTTGATATTTACAACTTGACGATGTAGCCCATTAATCATAACATTCAGTCAAGCACTTAAAATTTTTTAGGATGGCCTTTCCTTGAACCTTCTCTAGCTCTCAAGAACTTCCCCTCACCAAGAAGATTGTGATTGCATTATGATAAGAAATTTTCCACCTGTCAGATAATACCCTCCTCTTCTGAATTGCTTTCATTCCCAGATCATAACTTAATCACGATAAGGACCCTAAAACTTACATAAATCTGAACAAGAGAACTTCCCAATCAGTATGACTACTAACTGTTACCACTGTAGCTGTCAATGTCTCCTTTTCCGATCTGCTATCTGGAGTGTGGAATTCCTCAAGTCTTTAACAATCATCAGGATTTCTAAGGCAAGCAATGATGAAGACCATAACTGGGAACTACTCAGCAGGAAATATGAGCATATGTTACAAAAAACTTTTATCCAGATCATTTTCTTTTGAAGGGGTGGAGAAGTAGAGGCATACCAAAGCTTACACCAGGAGAGAGGAAATGAATTGCCCCTTATTTTTATCCCCGTACTCATGGCAGTATTTTCTTCTGTGATTAAAGATGTAGGTTTTCCCTTACATACTGATGCAATACTTACTTGGAGCTATTTGGAGCTTTACCCCTCTCATCTAGCATCTGATTAAGATTGAATATGCGCATATTCATGTAGTTTGCAAAGTAATTGTTGGATGTAATATTTGCCTGCAAAAAGTACAAAGAAGGGCTTTAAAGATGCTTCATGCATATTCATGGTTTAAAGTTAAAGTAACAATAGAAAAAGGTCAAGGTTGAATGTAAACAAACACAAAAAAATCATATTACCAGCTTTTATCTTCAACGAAACCACTTGAAGGATGTAAAAAAAGAGTAAGGTGTACTCAAAAGGTTAGGAAAAAATGAAACTTCTCATAGAATGAACCTCCCAATCCACTCCCATAAAGTATAAAGGCAATCACTTCATGCTTCTTTTCAAGTGTTTCTGTTTACCTCAAAGTTGAACGTTGCAGATAACGTTGATCCTCAGTTATCCCAGCCTAACTTTTACAACAGTTTAACCTTCTCTGCTAGATAAGTGGTTAGCAGTGGCACAGATTGAAAATTCACTTGGGAGAAGGGGTAGAGAGCACCACCATTTCATAGGGATATCAGATATGAAAGGTTTTTTTCAATCTTGAATATTCTGGGTGGGGGAAACTGGAGGTGGGGACAAGGCTGAGGGTTTGCACCTCCCAAGCCCCCCTTAGTTACACTACTAGCAGTACCTTACATAATAAGTATAGTGAAACTAGTGAGACAATTTTAATATACAGACTGAATTTTTCTTTCATTTGAGTCAATCTTTTAAACTTACTGCCTTGTAATAGTTATCCAACAAGCTGGGGTTCTCAATCCACTCTGGATGACCCACTCTGTCAACAACTGCTTCAGCCTTTTCTCTGGCCCTCTCTCTTGTCAAGTTATCCATCCATTGGTTTTGAGGAAGGGCATCAATGAATGCTGACTTGACCTCCTGAATCATATGGAATGCCTGTAAACGGACAACACAAGATTTTTCTTGAGACGTTTCAAGGTGTTTCTAACACACTTTTCTAAAAAAGCCCTTCAGAAGTCCCCCACAAGCAGGTTGAATTATTTACTCCATGACATTTTTAAATATATAAAACATGATTCATTTTATTAATGAAAGGTAAATTAAGTCAGAATTCCACATGCATACTTTCTAGTGAAATCACCTGGCTTTTTCATACGGAGAAGGGGGAGGGGGATAAATGTCTCAACTTGGCCAGACTTTCTATTAAAGTAAGAGCAATGTTTGGAATCCCTGCTGAAAGTAAGAGCAATGTTTGGAATCCCTGCTGAAAGTAAGAGCAATGTTTGGAACCCCTGCTGAATCATGACAAGTAATCAACGAAAATCAGTAATGTGACTGAAACTGAAAACATTCTCACCGTGAGAACAAAATGTGTTACAAATGTGGGAGTACTTTCCTTCTCCCATAAGGGTATTAAAAAAACCAGTGGTACTGCTCAGTCAAGAAACATGTTGGCATTTAAAGCAAATGAGGTTTAAACCCTGGGAGGTGAAGAGTATGATCCCTGGCCATGCCACAGGATGTTAGGTTTTTCATTCAAGAGTAATCTATTCCCATCTAATCTGACCTTGCTTATTAAAAAGAATCTACACTGGGGTAGAGATGTTACCCTTAAAGTGTGCCTTAAGTCTAGAATTACAAGAATATATATTTGCTTGGAGCTTGGAAAGTGACTCTCATTCATCTAACACATATCTTCATAGCATACTGCATTGCTGAGATATAATATCTTGAAAAGTATTCACTTAATTTGAAATAGTATACCATGCAATAAACTTTAAAATCCTTGTACAACTCACATTACCTACTTTTGTTTCCTTTTGAAATTAAAATGTTGATATGACCTTGACAAGCTTCCTGTTTTTTGCAGTGCATGTTACATAGAGAGGGTCTGTATAGTCAAGTCACCATACAATAGTAAAAAAGTGATCACATTTTGGTACAAGGTGCAGTGGCTTTTGGAAAAACAAAGAAAAACAAAGATGGCAGTTTGAGTAGTAAAAAAAAAACATCACAAATTATTGCAGAATCTATCATTTTAAGTTGAGTGAGTGAACTTCACCACTTATATCTAAGCTCAGGAATGTCCTGTAAAGATGGGAGTTGGACCATTATTTTGATGTCAAATTTCCAAGCTTTGTAACATATATTTTTGAAATTTCAGACTTTAGTGCACTTTAACATGAAGTTGTTGTAACATACAATGCTTTGCAAGCTTCTTCCACATTTTGCACTTGCTCAGCGTTAGGCATGGCCAGTTCACAAACTCTAGTCAGAGTCACAGCTTCTAGCTTTTTTTAAGTCTGCAGCATAGGCCTGATGGAGTATCAATACTCACAAGTTGGCTAGAACTCAATTCTATATAGTTTATGTTTTATATAAGCCTAAAGATGTTACGACATCATTGTAGGAATCAACACTCTTATACATTATACATAGTTGTGACTCCACAGGCCTCCAGTATGCACCGTTTAAAAATACTGAAGCCTACTGAGCATCATAAAATGATTGCCCTTCATGACCGGGGCCTTGCTTTATAAAGAGTTGCAATCTACCTTAATTTTATCCATCTGTTGTAAGTTTGATCCATCATACAATGGTTCTACTGAAATCACACTTAAGACAGAGCGTAACTCTTTACGAAACAGGACTGAGGATTATCAACACATGGTGAAAAATACTGACCTGTTCATTTATACTATCTGGTAATATATTCTCCACAAACATGGCACCGGTAGCAAAACCAAACGCACTATCAGTCATGTCTACACATCTCTGCCATCTTGGAAGGAGTTCATGAGTGCCACTGATCACTGCCTGGAACTCTCGGAATATGTCCTCAAACGGCTGTGATACGAATGTCAAAAACGGCTGCAACAACTGCCACATGAAATAGTCGATGAGCGTCCTGAAAAATGGATGACATGGGAAGTGAATGAACAAACCAAATTTGAGTAGCAGTCCATAGGAAACATTAATCACTAGTAGAAATAAATACTGGACAGGAAGATGAGAAGTGTGAAAGGTCTGTGGACAAGTAAATGTCATACTTGCCTGTCTAATGTAAAAAGCATTAAAAACATTAAAAATAGCCACAATTCTCACCAAAATCCATCAACTATTGTCCATTTTACAAGACATTTACTATTTTTGCACTTGTATCAGGAATAGACATGAACTACATATGCAAATTTGTGATGTGAAAAGAGGGACTGTTGAGGTATGTGTTATGTTACTCTTTGTATGTTTAAACCTTCATTCCAAGGACAGTTTTAAAGGAGGCTTGCTCTGAGCTCTTTATTTTGGAAGTAGCAATTTACTGCTTTGAAAATGTCCACATTAAAAACCAACCTAGAAACTAGCTGGTAAGTACTTACCAGTTAATTTGTAAAGGATTAATAAAAGAAATACAGACACTATGAAACAATCCACATCACAACCCACATCATGATTTTGCATAGTTAATTCCAAGTCTCAGAAATGGTAAAACTTTGAAGAGGTATATCTTGAGAATGGTAAAAGATATTCATATAATTCCAATGGATTTTTCGATCGTTAGGGAATCTTAAAGTACGATTGTTGAGTACAACAACTCTTTTGGTTACATATCCTCATACCTTTAACCAGTTTCCTGAAAACTACTCTCACAAACAAAGTTAGGAAAGATCAACAAGATATGGCTTTATGTACAAATGCAGTCATCCCCATTTGAATTGAGCTTGCATGTACCCGAGGTATGCTACATGTATAAAGACTGGTTTAATTTTACTCAGCATTTCAGACATTCATCATGCCTTCTGAGTGATACACTACAAGGTATCTAGATATGCATTTACCACACAAACTTACACAGGGTTCCCTACATTTTATGAATCCAAAATTCCTTGAATTTTCCCTGATAATTTTAAAATATTCCAGGGTAATCATTTGGGCCTGCTCCTAGTTCAAGTACTGTAGTCTTCATACAATATATGCTCTGTTTTCCTGAGACAAAAATAACACATTGAACACTTTTTCTTCCTGGAAAATCAAATTCCAGGGAATTTCTCCATGATGTAGGGCATTGTTTTCAATTTTCCTAGCTGGAAAAAGAAACTCATAATTATTCTGTTTTTCTGAATTTCCAGAATGACTTGGAATCCTGTCAAATTACTTTTCTGTCTTCATCAGGGTTTCCCCTAGGGTTCTAGAGAGTGTGAGGTGGTAATTAGTTCATGGGGGGAGGGGTAATATGGTGCCAGTTTTGGCACCAACAGTGAGGGAGAACTATCAATACTTCTACAGCTAGTACAGTAACAGGGTGGCAATTGTACCAAATTTCTGTGAGGAGGTGTCCAAAAACTGTGAGGTGGATGCCTCCCAAAAAGAATGCCTGGGGAAACCCCGTTCATTATACGAAGATGGTAATGAAATGTAATTACTTTCAAATCTTGAAAATGACCTTTTCAAATTCAACTCTTCTAAGCATTCAAGCATAAAATGAAGAATTCACAGTAGAGGATCTTGTCGTAAACTTCCTATGGCTGCTCTTAATGTTCATGCATAGGGAGGCTGCACTTTTGAGGCCACTGTCATAGGAAGTGGAGTCTAAAGGAAGGCCTTTGGACAATTTTTTGAATATTGGAGGGCCATATATGCAATTCGATGCTACATGTTGTGTATCTTTCCGAGAGTATTCATTAAAAAGTTTGATATTCTACTAGCTAAGTCGAAATTTCACAAAGCAGACAAACAAGGGAACTTGATCCTTGAAAAAAAGGGGTGCTTCAGCCTCCAGCGCCCCCACCCTCCACTCAAGATTCCTACGCCTATGTGATCATGTGTAATTATATCAGTTAAAGAATGTAACCCTTATGGAAACTTGGAAAGATATTGTAATAATTGTGGTACTCACTCATTTGAGGTTTTTTTTAACAGATTGGAAAATTTAGGGAAATAGGTGGGTGTGTAAACCACTACCTCCTCTGTGAGTGGTATCTCCTCACCAAACATCTCATTTACATACATGCTGATATCTATCTGTGAACAGAAATAAATTGGACAACCTGTAGAATGTAACTGGCTGGGTTGTTACAAAATATGAGAATAAACCACTTTTAGTTCTGAATGTCACAAGGAATTGTAAGGTAAACAAAATCTCACACTACAGAACCAGTAATACCTTAGTCTATGACAGTGATACCTAACACCAAACATTTCAACAATCTAACCAATTTTGTAGATTTTCAGACTGGTCAACATCAATTCTCAAACTGGCTAAACTAGGAGTCACAGGGTGGGGTCACAATTGAGTTGAGTTCTGTGACATCAAATAGTACAAGAGAAATCTGCCTTGCTTTGAATAATATATGTCTGTCAAGTTCAAAGCAATATTCTATCAAGGATTATTTCTCAAACCATCGTACTGGTACTCAAATTCTGTGTTCTAATTTAATGTTTAATTTATTGGTCACTGCAGCATTTGTGGCTGATTTTTCTTTCAGTCTTAACTACCATGTAGGGCTGTATGGTAGGGACTGTTAAGTACAATGACTGCTTCACACACCCGCAATCCCCCTCCCCACCCCGCCACCAACTAGGCTTGGATGGGTAACCTGATTCTACTTCAGAATCCTGACCTTTGGCAAGGAGTCCAGGAGGGACTCTAGTTTCCCTGCAATCTAGACTACATTTTTAAAAAATTCAGTAATGGAAAAAAGATTAACACAAATCCTATTTTGTGCTTTACATTTGTATTATTTTCCATATTTTAATAAAGTATGATAGCAAACTGGCTCTTTTGATCTCATTGTGCCCTTTTTAATAAGTTTTCTCTTCAGTTGGCCAGTAGGATTCTCCTCCTTGTCAGTTCAGCACCTCAGCTTTTAGAAAGCCTGTTGTGTAAACCTATTGGGGCAATATTACTCATTGTTAGGACAGTGTAGTCATCAGGTTATGATAGCTGCTGAGGGTATATTATGTTGCTCTGTCAGATAGGATGGCACTGAAGAAATCACAACTCCTTAAGAGTTGTGACTATTAAATAGGGCCATGGGTACCAAACTCCAAACAAGCGTACCACCTACCATGAGCTGCTAGGGAGTGGGTCAGTAGGGGAGGGTCAATATGGCTAATAAAGAAGTGGGTAAACGGGGAATAACTTTGGGAACTGCTCCCTAAAGAGGTAATTAGTATCATTCATATGTTGATACAAATTTGCCAATTCCTCTTCTATAATATTTTGAGCTTGGACTAGGCTTGCAGAAACTTAAAAGAAGAGAATTTGACTTCTCTCATTGTAGAAATATTATGTGAATCAACTGTTACTTCACAAAAATTTGCCAAAGCATTCAGAAACAAACCTTAACGATGTAATTTACAAATTAAGGTAAAGAATTAAATGTTTCACATTTCACATTCATCTTTTATATCTAATGGATAAAAAGGGATGTCTGATGAATGACAAGGATCCAAATGGTTGCATCGGACAAAAATGGTACATTTGTATACTCTGTTTTGAATCATTATGGGTTCAAGCCCATTAGCTGGCCTTTCAGTTCCTTCCTGAGCAAAAAGTTTTAGACAGGTGTCAAGTGTCCAGATTGTACCATGGTTCTCATTTACTTAACAATCAGAGATGTAGCTACGGTGGGCGGCACTGGGCGGTGACACCCAGCACTCGATATTCCCACCCGGCACTCCAGGCAAACACAGGTCTCCCCGCCCACCACAAATCTACCTACCGAGACCTAAACTAGCCCTAAATTTACTCCCTAAAGTAAAATGAGGGAAAAATGAAAAATTAATGGCTGAAAAATGGGGTAGATGCCATGGGGGTGGGGTGAGGTGCTTTCCCCAGATCAGACAATTACCCGGCACTCAAATTTGGCTAGCTACATCCCTGTTAACAATATAGTTTGCTCAGAGCTTGCAATAGGGAACCACAAAGCTTACACACTTGGCTGAACTTGCTGATTACAAATTATTTTTTTCTTTTGATCACAGTATAGAAACGTGTAATCAAAGTATGCACTCTATCTGTTGCAGCCTTATCATTTCCTTTCCACGCCTGCTCTCCAGTCAAATGTTATTAAACTATTTACACTTGAGAGAGAAATCTCCACAAGGCAGAGAGGACAAATTATTTGCCCGACTGGCTACAAAACTTACAGTAAAGCTTAATGGGCTTGAACAAGTAATAAAACAGTAGTCAACTTACATTAGGAAACAGGTCTACAAATTCTTTCAGTAGCATCTTGTGATATGTCAAAGTGGGATCCTGCATTTCACTCTTTGGAACATACAACTATAAAAAGAAAACATTACAATCAATAAACAGACAGTCAAAAATGTTAGAAGAATGTCAAATTCTTGGTAACATAACTGTCTTTCATGGCCTTCCATGAAGGTCTTACCCCCCACTTTAAAGAGGGCAGGCAGTCACTTCAGTCTTAGTTCAAAAGATCAGCTAAATCTTTTAAATCTCATAGTTTCCATCAAAAGTGTTTCATGGTGTTTTCGAACAAATATTGTATATGTAACATATAAAGCCATAGAGTATTTTACCTTGCATGAATTTTACAACTTAGTAACACAAATCTTGTCACATGATTACGAAAAATCATATATAAATTAGGATAGGGGGGTTTACTTATTAAACATGGGCAGACTGCATTGGTCCTTTAACAGTTTCTCACAATTCTCTCAACAGTTGAAGTTGTTCTTCAAGTACCGCTAAGGCAATAAACAATGCATTCCAAAGTTGCACATGTCAAAACATGTGGATTTTCTGTCCTTCACAGTTGCCGCTGTTCAATCAGCTGACAGAGCATACAAAATTTAAGCAACAAATATGTTCTGTATTTCTTATTTCCTAATTTAAACTCCAGGGCACTGCGTCACTCCACGTTTATTTCAGTTGTAAGGCTATTTGAATCAACAATTGTTCACCTTCCTTTGATTGACCTAAAAAGTGGGCAAATTCAATTTATGCCAGCAAATGATGAAATAAACATAAGCAGCTCTGATTGGTCAATCACATGGTCACATCAGTGAAGTGAGAAGATGAGATCAGAGCATAACTGGCAACTCCCCAGTGAGACATAGTGTATGTTGAACATCATACAGAAGTAGCAGTACCTTGTCCAGCATTCTCAAATCACAAGATAATGCAGAACAGAGCAGAACTGGAATTGAGCTTCGTGTCTGGGAGATTCTAATGAGGGTGTTGGAAATTGGAGGAGGGACTATATGTAAATTTACATAACTGAGCATGCTAAATCATGTACGGTTTTAGTCATGGGACAATTATTTTCCGAGTCAACTGCAATTATCAATTATGTGATTAGTATCTAAGCTTAAGAGTGGTCTTAAGTAATTATGTAATGATGTACTTCATTCGTTTCCTCTCAAACATATCTTATTTATAGCCCATCAGCATATGTACTACATTTGTATATATGTATTGTCACAGTTGCCAAGATGCGGGAGTATCAAATAAAATGAAAAACAATCCCTGTTACACTATTTGTTTCTTCAATCTTTGAGTGCACCATCATATGTGCATTTCCTTCCTAAAGAATGACATTTCATAAGTGTAGCAGAGCACCTTGACTATATTGAGGCAGGTTAACTGACTCTACTTCAAAGTATCCTGACGTTAAAGCTGTTGAGTCTATATTACTATATTTTTTAAAGTAATTTTAAGACTATTTTATCTCTTAAACTTGGGACTGAAAAGGTTGACACAATTGAACGGGGTACTGTTCCACTGAAGAAAGTAAAGAGTCTCTCAACTAGGTGTATTTATTCACAAAAAAAAAAAAAAATCACAGAATATAGATTTTTTGTTACAGCAAAATTCCTGGCCTACACTGCATGTCTTTAATATT
The DNA here is from genome assembly GCA_029531755.1 of Holothuria leucospilota. Lineage (NCBI taxonomy): Eukaryota > Metazoa > Echinodermata > Holothuroidea > Aspidochirotida > Holothuriidae > Holothuria > Holothuria leucospilota. The sequence continues at coordinate 28,476,547 of CM055969.1, read as the reverse complement.
GAACTTAATCTTCTGACCATTACAGGAATTTGTCTCCTTCCATTTTTGTCTGAGAAAAACTAGAGGTGAGGGAGTGTCTATTAACAGTGTTGTAAAAACATGCAAAGAATGCCTTCACATGAAAGTTGGGGTGACAAAACACTAGGAGAATAAAGAATACACAAATACAGAATGCATAATAATGTATACTACCTTCTTTTCAACATACATTTGACGGCTCAGACAGGTGTCTGTACATTCCTAGACAAAAAGTTCAAAATCCCCATTTTCCCAGAAACAGGCCCACAGAACACAAAAATAACTCTCCTACTAGCTTTGCTTCCACAGGAAGAAAACATTCTTTCTAAGTTTTGGAAAGACAAGTAGTATGCCAATAATTTTTCCAAATATTAAATTTTTCCCCAAATCTTAAATTACTCTTTGTTTGCTTGTTGTTGTAAAACTCACAACGATTTTACAGAGAAACTGTTTGTTCAAAGAATGCAGAGACTTGTTAGGTCTGGAAAATGCACTTTTTTCAACTTCATTACTTTTTTAGCTTTCCCATGACTACAAATACCATGGGGCCCTATCTTTTTAGAAAAGACTATGTCATTTGTTCTTACTTTACTCATTTCAATTTCAAAGTTGACAATATTTTCAAACCGTTCCAGTGCCGTGTGGTAGAAGCTCTCCCATTCAGCACCCTTGTGGAGATAGGCAGCTGTCTTTGCTCCAAGAACTTTGTATCCTTCCAATATTGGTGCCTGTGAACAGAAATGTTAACAAATACTCAGTGCAATGGTTTGTTAGGACATAGAGTGGTAGCTATTACCCTGTAGAGCAGAGAATGTTTGCACACTCATGCCTGGCTCAACAGGGTATCTACCCCAAAAGGGTAACTCACTGATTCAAAGAACTGCCATATAGCCAGTTATGCAGGCCAAGTGATTGAGAGCTCAGGGCTAGGGTGGGAACAAGGCTATTCAGCCAGGTCAGAAAAGGTTAAGTTTGTTTGTACAGAGTGTCCATGTCAGAGAGAAAATTAATGCAGATGAGGACATTGAAAACATGATTACATGTTTAAATGTACAGATGAGAGCAAAGAACTACTTGTGTTTAAATGTAACTTGAGAATGTAGTCCTCCAAATATATGTTGACATTTTGGCACTTAGCTCATATTTAACTGGGGCAAATACAGTCCTCTTGAAATTGGGGGATGGGTGAGGAGACTTGGAGCAATAAACCTGCAATCATCACAACTCAAGTGCCGTTAGAGCCTTGAAGCTCCTAAAAGCGTTTGACACCATCTGATCATGTGTTAGACTAGGGACATGCACAGTGGTGTACTGTACAAATTGAGGGAAGGGTAGACTTGGAACTCCTCAGTTTAAGATTTTTTTGATACCACCAGATCCCATATGTTAGAATGGGACAAAAACAGTGCTGTAGAAACTGGGGGATGGGGAGACTTGGGGGTTAAACCGAAACAATTATTTTAAGTCACATTAGGGACTGGGCCTTAGAGCTCGTTTAAGTGTACCTCTAAGTCTAAAGTTCCAAAAGTTTATATTACAGAGTTTGAAAAATAAATGCTGTTGGTCCAACTCCCATTGCTGAGAAAAAAAAATTGAAATTAATCCAAATAGTTTGAAAGTGTTCAATGCACAATAATTTGTGATGTCCTTGTTGTGCAACTCTCACTGAATGTTTTTGTATCCTTTGAAATCAAAATGTTTATATGACCTTGAAAAATTCTGTTTCCTAGCAAAGTATGTTGAAAGAAGAGGGCATGTAAGGTCAATTCACTCTACAGTGATTACTGACATTTTGGAACCAGCAGCAATGACTTCAAGAAAAAAAAAAGAAAAAAAAATTGCAGTTCGATTATAGCAAGAATGACATCACAGATTACTGTACATTCTACTACTTTTCTATTGAGTAAACTTTAATATTTTATATCTCAGCACAGGAATGTCCAGGCTGGGAGTCGGACCAATGGGATTAATGTTTTGACCTTCTAAACATATATTTTGGTCATTTTAGAGTTAAGGCATACTTAGGGATTGGCAATCTATGTCTACATCTTTCCCAATAAACAACAGAGAAACACCTGTATGTAATTAAAACATAAAACTCTCTCTTTCTGATCAAAATATTTAAGGATGCACAGAGGTATTACCTATTGCTGTAAAAGAATTTTTAGAACTTTTATAACCTCTGATACTAGACTCAATACAGGTTTGGTTGGAGACAATCATGACAGTATGTACAAAAAAGGAGGGGAAAGTACCCAACTCATTTGATTTCTGTCATGAACCCCACCCATCATTCACAAAGGCTTATATTAGACTATATACCTAGTATTTTACAGAAAATAGTCACTATTCTAGCATTAGAATATTATGTAACCAATCACAATTCCATTTGACAGACTGGACATACAATTTCTCCCAATGAGACACATTTAATATTGGTTATGATATAAAACCACAGTCCAAACAAATAACACCATCAACCCACAATTAATGGACCATGGAAGATTCTGAGCAGCCCCAAATTTTATCAAGAAAACAAGCTGCTTAATTAACTCTTATCATGCTGAGTCTTTTGAGGGCTGGCTTCATTTATGTTTAAACTCTGTAGGTGCACCTACAGAACTTCTCCTTACCAGAAATGACCTATTCTAGTCAAGTGACACTATTTCCTAGAGTTGAGGCCAAAATTGCGAATGAAAGGCATTCTTTTGTTTCACATACAGTGTATTAAATGTTTAATTTGGAAAGCACCCTCAGGCAAGATATCTCACCTCCTGCATGATAGAGTTAATAATGTCCTGGCTACTGTATAAGATCTACAGTAAAGTAAAAACTGAAAGTGGCCCTTGGCCAAAATCACCTGAGAACCTGTCACAGGGCAATATCTCTGCCAATACAGCTGTGCACTGACTGCTTACCCATCATGAGGATAGATAAATATCTTAGTCCAATGACAAGGTTACCTATAATGTAGCAACTAGTGGCTGATTATTGATATTGAAAATTGTTGGCAAATATTTATTTTCCTCCAGCACTGGCATCCGTAAAATTTACTTTGAAAAGCCACTACTACCTTACCAATATTTCTTGGCCTAAACTCCATAAAAATGTTTCCTTATTTTCCTTTGTCTGAGAAAAAGTCTCACCATCTTACCTCATTTAAATAAAAGAAGACTTAGCAGTAGTGCACACTAGCCTATGGCTGACTGTACAAAGTGTTAATTTCAAATATCTGTATCAAATGTATTGGCCAATATCAAGAACTGAATATCACATATCTGTAATATCAGTAACTTGTAATATCTGTATGTATAACACTTGTTGCAACTTTCCCCTTTTATAATGAAACTAAATAACAGGCCATTATTTTCCAAGCAAATGTTTGCCTGATAATCTTGCTCTAAATCATTTTAATTGAAATTACTATTGCCCCAATTCTACACAATATTATTTTTTTAATAATGCTCACATTGAAGTTGCTTGACATAACCCTCCCCCCCCCCAAAAAAAACACCCAGCATTATAAAAGATTTAGTATGATGTCAGTATGTGGATACCTGACATACCATCACCAATGTCATCACCATCACCACTGCACCACATGCACGAAAAGCAAAAAGCCAACTTATACTTCTGAAAACTTCAGGACAGAAAAAATACTGTATGTTGTCAATATGTTGACAGCTGGCATCCCATCACCAAAGCCATCACTGCCACCTTTGTACCATGTACAGACAAAGACAAAAAACAAACAAAAAAACAGGAAGCAAAAGAGCACTTACACTTGACAGAAATTTCCTTAATTTAAAGACAAAAATTGTGAATGTATACTTCTACTTAATTTTTGCCTCCATGTGAGTATGTTGTATTAAAATTGCCCTCCAAAAGTATCATCAGGACCCTTAAATTTTAATGAAGAGGGCTTTTTTGGCAGTGAAAACTCCAAAACAGCTGCTCTGAGACAAACAATTTAATCCTGTTGTTAGTTTAATCCTATCCAAAATTCCATTATAATGGAGCACTTTTGTGTCACTTGGGCTAAATCCCAGGTCTAAATTCTTCCTCTGAAGGGTCAAAATCAAACTTCCTGGGTAAGGGAAAGCCTGAGTACAGATGGGAAGGGAGGGGTTTATTTCTTTGTTGGTACGTTTATATCTATAAAACACAATTCTTTCAACATTAAAGACTTTTTGAGTCCAAATTTTCAGATGACTTGATCAAAATATACAAGGAGGGGGGTTGAGATCTTACAAAATGCCTACCCTCCTACACTGACCATGTTCCCTCATCATTGCACTCCTTTGCTATGACAATGAGACCTCATTCCCCTGAACATGTAAATAATGTCAGCATTAGACTTTTGCAAGTCGCACCTCCAGGTTGATACTTGAGAAGCAACTCCAATATGTTTGAAGTCACAACTCTCTAATTTTTACAGTGATAAATTTATAGTGGCTTTCTTTTGTAATTTAAATCTAAGTCATTTTGACAAGCTATTGCCAGTCTGTCAATAAAAATCCTTTTGTTCCTTAGCAACATATGAAAGAGCAATAAAAGACTTTATTTCTGACCTAGATAGAGTTCAAGTAAAGTGCAATCATCATATAGAGCAGTGTGGTTTAAAAAGTACAAGTTAGCATATGACATAAGTGGTAAAGAAATTCTTGAGGATCGAGAGTTCAAGACTCCATTCCGAGTCCAAAATGGCAGAGTCACTAGAAATCAACTCAATTGGTACAAGCCTAGTACGCTTCTTAGGAGTATTAGTACCATTAGTAGACCTTTTACATAATCAATTAATGGGTACTTATGACTTGAAGGGTAAAACAGAGAATAAGAGCCAAAGTTCTCACCAAAGGGTTCAAAGTTCCTGCTTAATGGAGACTGCCTGGAGGTAACTTAATTCTCTAAATCTCTCTTTTAAAATTTAACAGCTGCACTGAATATCACAAAATAGTGAGGAAAAAAACAGACCCCTAAGGATAAAACAATAATGCAATCAAAACTGCAAAGTTACTAAAAAGTACAAACTATTTTCAGGGTTTAAAAGACCATAAAAATGGTGCACACTCCTAAACTCCACCTCTAAATTCACCTTCGGGGCCAAACTACTTTAGGACACATCCTGTTTCTGTCAATTCGTGAGCAGCATTGGACTTTAAGAAAAGTAAATAAGTAAATATTATGTTCCCATCTGCAGGAAATTGATAGAAAACTATTTCATGTGCTACATACAAATGGATCTTGGCTACTGATACCCCCCCCCCCCCAATGAAGGCCCCCAGGGAGAAATGATGTCTTACACAAGAGGTGCACAAAATTCCCAGCTGCTGAAAAGATCACTTACTGACAGAATAGACAAACTACTCCCAAGGGAAATAGTTGCTGAAGAATGTTCAGATATGGACGGAGAAAGACAAACAACGAATAACATAAAGGACAAGCATAACAACCTGACATTCCCAACATACTTCAACATATCAGACTTAAAATGCCACTTTATAGTGTTTGTGCCATTGATAGGAGAGTTGCAAAAAACATAGTTACCATGGAAACAATGGTAAAAACACCCATACACCTATTTCTCCAAAATTTCATAGGACAGACAAAAGTTTAAAAGTAGATTATGTATCCCTATCTTCCCATAGGTGTTTAAAAGGTAATCACAATTCAAGTCTTCCTCCTTCCCATTCTCCTTTCCAACATGTCCTTGGCTAATGAAACCAATGAATTGAATTTTGTTTGTTACAATTGAAAGTAAACATTACTCTTACGCTGTGAAAGAGTGAAAAACTCTCTTCCCAAGTTTTACTCTTTGGCAGGTTATCTTGTCTTTTCAGTGGAAGCATTCTTTTGCCATTATGTAACTGCAATTTTTACTCTCCCCTCCCCCTCCCCATCCCAACCCCCCACAGAAATCACACATCACAACATAGGAAGAAATACCGACTTCCCCTACAATCATTTGTGTCTCCTTTATACTCCTGTATCACATTTTGGTGTTAACGTTCTAACAAAAGGCACAATAGCATTACTATAGAAGTAAGCACACAATTAGTGGTCCTGTGTAAGACACTGGATGTTAAATGTAAGAACTATTCTGTGATACATTTTCATCACTTTCTCGGTCTACACACAATCCCTTTCACATGCACTCTGCCACCCTTTTGACAAGACGATACAATACTTCACTCATTGACAATAAACAATACCAACATCAGAAAAAGGTGCAGTGAAATCCCCTGGTATACAAAAGTGGATATTATCTGGCATACAGCATGTGCCATAGCACTTACATGAGCCAATATGTGAAAAGATTGCATTTTTCACCTTGACATCCATTTCTAGTTGGACTAGCCTTTTTTTCCATGAAATCAATTAAAAGACATAAGGTTAGGAAATGGTTCTTCCTCAACTCAAATGGCAAGCTGAATTAAAAAGAATGTTACACTTCATTTATTAAACGTATGATGATTTTCTAAGACAAACTTTGAAACAAGGAAACATGTAAAGTTGATGCTTCCAGAAATGGTCTGATTTATCAACTAGATGGAATTTGAAAAGAATTAAAGTCTGCACTTAGGCTGTACTTTTTTTAAAAAAACAAATGCAATGACAAAGGCAAAACCTGTTAAAACACCAATTTTGCAATCCCAGTGAATTAAAAGGACTCAATAATTCATCTGATAAATACTTTGAAGTGAAGGAAATGTCATAATGTTTATGAAATACTGACCCTTTTGTTTACTTTCCACCTCCACAGTGTACCCTTACCTCTTAAGAAGTAGACTATTTACATCAAAGCTAAAAAGTTATGACTCCTCTTGACTTTGAAATTCGGTAGCGATCTTGGCATTTTGTTTCATATAGTGTGTTTACCTAAAGATGTTTCCGGAATGACAAGGGGTTACATCTAAACAAACAATACAATATTTACAGCCACTTGACTGGCAAATAACTTTCACAACTTCTCTGTTGTGAGAAAAACATCCTTGCAGGACTCCAAGCACCATATATCTCTTTTCTCTACAAAATAATGCTCTCTGAACAAAAGAGTGGAGGAGACAGAAAGCAACTTGACCATGTTAGGCCTCTGCTGATAAAACATGCTCCAGTTTTAAAGTTCTTAGGGCACCATATTTTAGGCTGTTATGATAGGTAAAGACTGTACACAATGTGCAAAAATTATGACCAGGGTCACTATAAATTATGTAGTTTAAATATCTAGAACAGGATCTGCACCCAAATTCTCAGCTTTGCAAGGTGTGGAATGGCAAACTTCAAAGGAGATGGGTTTTCATGACAAAAAAGTTTATGGGGGAAACTTCTTACAGAAGCAAAAGTACACTTGGTTTCCCTTATTGGTATTAAACAATGTACATGATCACTTCTTGAAAGTGTTGGCAGCCTAGCAATGTAATATTGCTGCACACAAGGGTAACTTGGCTCACAAAAATACCTCTTGTGCCACTTTGCTAAGCTTATTTCCATTCTGTTTAAGCTGTCATGCAGGCATAATGTGCAATGAAAAATACTAAAGAGGTTACCTCTTTTGACTTATCAATGAAGTTAACGAAAAACTATTCCAAGGATGTAGATTGACACTGTTGAAAAACAAACATTTTCAAAACAAAAACAAATGGCCTGCACATCCTTTGATGTCTTTGAATGAAGCAAAGACAGTTATCAGCCATGTGTTTCTCCTGTTTTCCAGGAAAACAAAAGGAATGTTAAAACATTAGATCTGCATTATCAACTTTGAATGTAAACATGGACCAGCTCCTCTGGATATCTTGGACAAAACTGAGCAAAGTTTACAAACTGAAAGAGGGATTAACAGCTTTTCATCAGACTCTAAGACAAAAAAAAAAAAAATAAGATGGCAACAAGTGAGGCACTCAATGTTAATAATGAACAAATGCCTTACCATTGTTGAGCCCTCATACATCTCTGGAAACTGCAAACCAAGACCGTATTGTTCAAACTGCAAAAAGAAATTAATGCTAAAGATGAAACATGAATAAGGCTGAGCCTTTGCATAGTATACCATCACATTAGTTGATATATTCCAACATGGCTGGAAAAATATTTATGTCCCAGGAAGCCAGTTATTTGTACCAAAATGTTTTGATGTGCAAAAAGCCAAATTTCTCCCCCACTGCCAAAATTTCCCTCCGCACACTAAAATTTATGGGCACTGAGCTTCCCAGATTCTCTATTTCTTTCCATGGTAAAGCCATCTAACAGTTCTTGTTTACAAGTCCTTGGCTTCTCAAAGTTTTGACCAGAAATATCTTTTTTACCCACTGATGGACACATTTTGGCCCAAGTCAAAATAAAATTATGAATGATACAAACTAACTTCAACACATCTGAAGTACTGTACTTTAAGTTCTGACTGTGTCTATGTCCATTTAAAGGGTAAAGACATCAGACCTTTTTGAGTGGAGGCTGAATGAGGATGGGAACAAACTCAAGCCCACTGCAAAATCCTACTGCTGGGAATTTGCAAACCTTTGGAGAATGAAGCAAAAGAATAAGCCTAACATTTTTTTTAGTTCCTCACTGATAAAAGGGGGGGAAAATTGCCCAAAAAAAAAGTACCATTTTTTTTTTTAATTTAAATGACCCCATACAGGTAAACTTAAAATGTACTTTAAGTCTAGAATTACAAGAATATATATTACAGAGGTTGGAAAATGAATCTCATTCATCCAACTCCCAAATTCATAGCTTACTCTTTTGCTGTGATATAAAATAACTGTTAAAGTTAATTCACTTAATTTGAAAAAAAGTTGATTGCACAATAGTTTGTGATGTCAGTCTTGTACAATTCATATTACTTTTGTTTCCTTTTGAAATGAAAATGTTTATATGGCCTTGAAAAATAAACTATTTTCTTGCATGTTGTACAGAGAGGGCTTGTATAGTCAAGTCAGCCCATAACAGCAAGACAGAAATCACATTTTGGCAAAAGATGGAGTGGCTTTGGAGAAGACAAAGAAAAACAAAGATGGTAGTTTGAATAGTACAAGAAAGCTTTGACATTTTTTATCTCAGCTCAGGAATGTCCTATGAAGATGGGAGTTGAACATATTGGATCCACTTTTCAACCTCTGTAGCATATGATTCTGAAATTCTAGACTTTAGATACACTTTAAAGAAAATGGTTGCAAAAAAGTTGTTTTCCATTTATTTGATTTAATTAACTTTAAAATACCTGAAGAATGTTCCTGGAAGAGTTTCTATCATCTGATCCAACCCACATGGCGAAAAATGGAGACACCCTGATCTTGTGTGCAGCAATAACCATTTTTGTCAAATTGTAGGAGGACTGATTCCAGCCCCCACTTGAGATGTCATCACCAAACAAAGGCCATCCTCCAAACTTTTTAACCAGCTGAGGAGGAAAATAAATTTTAGGAAACATTTTATACGTGACAGGCACAGTGTAAATATAACTAGCATCTAGTTGTAAAGTTTTCAAACAAAGATTTTCCTACCATAGATCAACTAGGATTCTTGTGGAGTGTGAAAGTCAATTAAAACCATCTGAAGAAATTTACATGCATAAAATACATGGACTGTCACTCTTCCCCCTGAAAAAATCCCAACATTGCCAGAAGAGACTAATCTTTGGCGATACTGACTTTTTTACCATTGCGATAACAAAACAAAATTTATCGCAATAATTCTATATCCACGATAAATTTCATAAAGATAATTTCCCTCGGAGTTTGCTTCCATGCTCATGCATGTTAGAATATTCAGTGATGAACTTTCAATTTTTCATCAGTTCAATATACAAAAAGAATGTCTTCAATCCAAACAACATTTTGGAGACAGCAATTATAAGAAATAAAGCAATACAGGGCAAATTTAATTTTTTTTTTCAAGAATTTATCATCACTTTTGAATTCTTGTTATAGTATCGTGATAAAAAGAAATTATCGCTATAACGATAATGTTCTATATATTGCCCAACACTAGAAGAGACATGACAAAGCCTCCTCCTCCTGGCTTACACCCCCTAAACCATACCCTGCCCCTCCTCCCTTGTGCCCCCATCCCTTCCCACCCATTCCTTTTATTCAACTATGTTCTTAGCAGATTTTGCAATTTCAAAACAATGAAGATTCTTCACAGCTGCTTCCTATAAGACACTTCTGCTTCTAAACATTGGGAGGGAGGCAGAACCAAAGAGGACATTCTCCTAATTCAGGGAAATGACTAATTGGAAGGAACAACACAGTGTCAGACATCATTCATTACCTCCCAATCACAATAAGATTTTATTTAGCTTACATCCATCAATGGCTCAGCTCCTCTCAGTTCTATTGAGGTTGTGTCCATGCAAGCACTGTAGTAATCTTTTGTTTTGCGATACGATGAACTTTCTTTTCCCTTGTAGATTATTTCTTCACATTCTAAAAGCTGTCAAGTGAAGAACAAAACTATTTCATTTGTTGCTATTGAAAAGTCCATTTTTGAACAACAAATTCTTGTACACCAGGGACTTTTGTAACCAAACAGAAATAATACATACTGTAGGTCATTAAAGACCATTAGGGCATCACAGTAATACTGACTGGGCTTAGGACCATGGCCTACAAATCTGGCTCATATTTCAATCTCTGTAAAATTGACACTTATAGTGTAGCACACAGTAGCACAAACAATCAGTTCAGCTTAATTAAAAGCATTCAAGAAGAGTATTATTAAACTACTCATCTGTGGAAATCTTCATAGAGATGATATGTACTGAGTAAACATTGGGAAAATTCAGTAACAATAAGAACTCAAATAAGTATACATGTTTCATGTATAGCAGCATCCATATAGATCAGCATTTGTGTGTTTTTTTTTTTGTAGACATTTCCTTGTCTTCTGGTCATAAGATCAATGCAAAAAATATAAACAATTGTAAAAAGAAAGTCGAAATGCATTATACAAAAATACACATGCAAAGAAGGGTATCATAAGAGATATAATATGAATTTAAATTTTCATATAAAACTGACCAAATCAAACTGAAAACAAATTCATCCAGGGGAGTCACTACTTCTCCCAAATACTTTTAAAATTCTTTTGAAGAATACACTTTTGCAAGACAAAATAATTAGTTACTAAACAATGGAATGTTTCCCCTTTCAGACAATTTTCTTTGGAGTGTTAAATTTCAGCTCAAGCATTTTTAAATTTTGTGGGCTCATACATATTATTAAAGGGAGAATGCAGTCACCCAAATAAAGAATTGTATAGTAGACTATCCTATTTCCTGAATGACTATTGAGAATCATATGACAGTATTTTTCTCACTCAACTGTAAAATTTACAAGGAGCAACTGCTTGGTTTACCTTGAATATGCAATATTTATGTCCTAAAATATTACTGAACCACAATGCAAAAATGCATTGAGGTTTTGATGATACATGTTCTAGTCCAAATAATGCCATGATGTCCCATATCTTTCAGTCACTGGTCAAGTGCTATCTTAACATGTTGGGAAAATAATTTTAGGTTCATATTTGATCTTGGGAATTCTTGGGAAAATTTGCATTTTGACTTCTGGTGAACCCTTTAGACGATCTTGGGAATTCTTAAAATTTTGCTTTTTGACCCCTGTGACCCCAGATGACCTTTGACCTCCACCAAAAACGAACGCATTCATATTTTCACTACAACGCATCCACATACTGAGTATGAAATCTATCCAAGCTTCCTACCTGGCGATATCGTGTTAACAAGGTTTGCAGTGTTTGACCCCAATGACCTCAGATGAGCTCTGACCTCCACCAAAAAGTGATAGGGTTCATCTTCTTACCAAAATGCATCCACATACTGAGTATGAAATCTATCCAGGCTTCTATCTTGAGGTATCATGTTAATAAGGCTTTCAGGGTTTGACCCCCAGTGACCCCAGATGACCTTTGACCTCCATCAAAAACAATAGGGTTCTTCCTCTTACCATAACACATCTACACACTACGTATGAAATTCATCCAAGCTTCCTACCTTGAGATATCGTGCACACAAGGTTTTCAGGTTTTGACCCCCGGTGACGCCAGATGACCTTTGACTTCCACCAAAAACGATAGGGTTCTTCCTCTTACCATAACACATCTACACACTACGTATGATATTCATCCAAGCTTCCTATCTTGAGATGTCGTGCACACAAGGTTTTTAGGTTTTGACCCCCGGTGACCCCAGATGACCTTTGACCCCCACCAAAAACGATAGGGTTCTTCCTCTTACCATAACACATCTACACACTACGTATGAAATTCATCCAAACTTCCTACCTTGAGATATCCTGCACACAAGGTTTTCAGGTTTTGACCCCCGGTGACCCCAGATGACGTTTGACCTCCATCAAAAACAATAGCGTTCTTCCTCTTACCATAACACATCTACACACTATGTATGAAATTCATCCAAGCTTCCTATCTTGAGATATCATGTTAACAAGGTTTTCAGGGTTTGACCCCCAGTGACCCCAGATGACCTTTGACCCCCACCAAAAATGATAGGGTTTTTCCTCTTACCATAACACATCTACACACTAAGTATGAAATTCATCCAAGCTTCCTACCTTGAGATATCCTGCACACAAGGTTGTCAGGTTTTAACCCCCGGTGACCCCAGATGACCTTTGACCTCCACCAAAATTGATAGGATTCTTCCTCTTACCATAACACATCTAAATACTAAGTATGAAATTCATCCAAGCTTCCTAACTTGAAATATCGTGCACACAAGGTTTTCAGGTTTTGACCTCCAGTGACCCCAGATGACCTTTGACCTCCATCAAAAACAATAGGGTTCTTCCTCTTACCATAACACATCTACACACGAAGTATGAAATTCATCCAAGCTTCCTACCTTGAGAAATCGTGCACACAAGGTTTTCAGGTTTTGACCCCGAGTGATGCCAGATTACCTTTGACCTCCACCAAAAACAATAGGGTTCTTCCTCTTACCATAACACATCTACACACTAAGTATGAAATTCATCCAAGCTTCCTACCTTGAGATATCGTGCACACAAGGTTTTCAGGTTTTGACCCCTGGTGACCCCAGATGACGTTTGACCTCCATCAAAAACGATAGCGTTCTTCCTCTTACCATAACACATCTACACACTATGTATGAAATTCATCCAAGCTTCCTATCTTGAGATATCATGTTAACAAGGTTTTCAGGGTTTGACCCCAGTGACCCCAGATGACCTTTGACCTCCACCAAAAATGATAGGGTTTTTCCCCTTACCATAACACATCTACACACTAAGTATGATATTCATCCAAGCTTCCTACCTTGAGATATCGTGCACACAAGGTTTTTAGGTTTTGACCCCCAGTGACCCCAGATGACCTTTTAACCTCCATCAAAAACGGATAGGGTTCTTCCTCTTACCAATACACATCTACACACTACGTATGAAATTCATCCAAGCTTCCTACCTTGAGATATCGTGCACACAAGGTTTTCACCCCCGGTGACCCCAGATGACCTTTGACCTTCACCAAAAATGATAGGGTTTTTCCCCTTACCATAACACATCTACATACGAAGTTTGAAATTCATCCAAGCTTCCTATCATGAGATATCATGTTAACAAGGTTTTCAGGTTTTGACCCCCAGTGACCCCAGATGACCTTTGACCTCCACCAAGAACAATAGGGTTCTTTCTCTTACCATAACACATCTACACACTAAGTATAAAAATCATCCGAGCTTCCTACCTTGAGATATTGTGCACACAAGGTTTTCAGACTTTGACCCCCGGTGACCCCAGACGACCTTTGACCTTCACCAAAAATGATAGGGTTCTTCCCCTTACCATAACACATTTACACACTATGTATAAAATTCATCCAAGCTTCCTACCTTGAGATATCGTGCACACAAGGTTTTCAGGTTTTGACCCCTGGTGACCCCAGATGACGTTTGACCTCCATCAAAAACGATAGCGTTCTTCCTCTTACCATAACACATCTACATACGAAGTTTGAAATTCATCCAAGCTTCCTATCATGAGATATCATGTTAACAAGGTTTTCAGGTTTTGACCCCCAGTGACCCCAGATGACCTTTGACCTCCACCAAGAACAATAGGGTTCTTTCTCTTACCATAACACATCTACACACTAAGTATAAAAATCATCCGAGCTTCCTACCTTGAGATATTGTGCACACAAGGTTTTCAGACTTTGACCCCCGGTGACCCCAGACGACCTTTGACCTTCACCAAAAATGATAGGGTTCTTCCCCTTACCATAACACATCTACACACTATGTATAAATTACATCCAAGCTTCCTACCTTGAGATATCGTGCACACAAGGTTTTCAGGTTTTGACCCCCGGTGACCCCAGACGACCTTTGACCCCCACCAAAAACGATAGGGTTCTTCCTCTTACCATTACACATCTACACACTAAGTAAAGTTAAAAATTCATCCAAGCTTCCTACCTTGAGATATCGTGCACACAAGGTTTTCAGGTTTTGACCCCCGGTGACCCCAGACGACCTTGGACCCCCACCAAAAACGATAGGGTTCTTCCTCTTAATATGGGGCATCTATGTACCAAGTTTGAAAACTGTCAGAGTTTCTCTTCTTGAGATATCGGGCACACAAGCTAAGCGTCCCAAACACACACACACACACGCACATGCACGCCCACACACACATACATACACACATACGCCATCATGACCGCATAGGTTTCTCTTTCATCGAAACCAAAAATACTTGGAAGAGAAATAAGAAGAAATTTGTGACATTTAGCTATTGTTTCAAAATAAGTTTAGGGTGACTGCTTCTGACCTTTAAGTTGACTTGGGTGCAAAAGTTGCTGCAAATTTGGGATACTTTCCTTGCAAAGGTTTAATAGCAATGTTCCTCAGTCAAGCATCCTACACAATGACATGGAGCTAGACTTCGTTTCAGCATAGGTGGAAAAGACTTTTTATGCTGGAAGGATCCTTCCAGGGAAATTTTTGCATTTGGGGAAATTTTGGCCAGAAAGTGGAAATATGTGCGAAATAGGAAAATGTGACTTATTTCACAGGATTTCAATAATTTTCCAGCGTTGCTGATCACTCCAACATACACAAGGTAATTATCAAGACTGCAACAAGTTAAAACTTTGTATGGACCTTTGACTTCTGCTTTGGCGCTTTTATGCTTTTGCTTTGGAACTTCCCCATTGATGAATAAGATACCCTCAACTTGATCTGGAATAACAATGTTCGGCAATGAGTGTTTGGCTGAAGAATTTGATTTATACACTTCAAGGAGTTGACTTATGGGTTTGATGGCAAGATCATAATGAAGTGTACAAAGAGACAAAACTTCAAGATACTCGAAAAACTAACATGCCCATACAGTACAGTACGTAAAAAAATGTAAATTATTATATTGCAAACAGGAAGGAAACAAAAAAAAAAAAATCATTGCAATAAAGTCACAACATAGGTAAAGCAGAAATTAGTTTTCTATGTCTGTGCACATAAATCAGACCCTAAAAGCTGTATGCCAAGATTTAAACTGTACGTTAAGAACTATCGTGCCGACAAATCACTTTTAGCAGAGCAATGTCTCTACTTCATTTTTTTACTGACTAGAGTGCCGGCATCTTTCATCCAGTGCATTATTTCTACGAATTTTCCATTCCTTGTGTAAGTGTACCTTGTTCTGTCTTTAGGGAAATAAGCTTTTTGTAAGCTTTTTGGGTTATCCCTGGTACTCTGTTTTGTAACTCCTTTTTCTCGTCTTTTATTTATTATTTTGGTCTGTTTGCCTGTAGAATGCCTTTCTGAATGTCTTTACTTTTGTTTGTTTATTGTTTTTTTTTTGTATCAATCCATCAATTCATACTTCAAGTGTTTCAGTGCTGTCAAATATGGACCAACAATACACACAATAACTTTGATGCAAACAATTTTTACAGCCTATGGTACATTTAAATTTGGAAGCTTTAAAGTGTCTGGAGTATAAAACAGCCTTAATAATTCAAGCCTAATGAAACAAATTTGCTAGGAAAATGAAATTATTTTCTGAGCTATTTCCTTCCCCACTATACCCCACCCTCACCAATCCACCCAACCCTTTCTCCCATTAGCCAATGAATTTCTGAAAATCTATCATCTGCATTTAACCATTACTTCTTGAAACAGAAGAGTAAAACTGAATAACTGATTTTAAAAGATCTTATCTATAGCCACTACTACAACAAGGATGAACTATGTCACCATATCGGCTTTCATCAGGACCTTATTAACGTATCTACTGTCTACTTCTACAGATAACTAGGTTATATCAAACTCTGCAACATCCGAAAATCTTGATCAGATCATAAAACACGACTGCGTATCTTAACGACTGTTGATATACAATGTTTATGAACACACTTGACTTAAAATGTTTACATTGATTGGCAAATAATGTGTTCCAAATCTTGCCACATACAAACATGTTTAAAGCACTACTGTGAAGAGAGATGTGATACTAATGATAAGGCCAGATACCATCCTTTGTGTATGCATCTTACGTGTTTCTGATGTTACAGATAACACGAAAAATTCAAGATTACATAAATGTATCATGACAGTCATGTCACTGTAAAGTTGTAACCTGCCAAGGCTGTTGTCAGTGTCATATGTTTAACCTTACCGAGAATTGAGAATTTCTGTTGTCTTTATATTTGAAAAACAGATGGAGATCCCAAAAGTGCCAAAAGAGGGAGTTTTGGAGTGTAAAGTTACAAGTCAGTTTGATAAGCTAGATGCCTTTTAACAGTACAGAAGCCCAAACCCGGTCAGTCAAATTCAGTCCAAGCCAAAATTTTTCAAGGAGGGTGATATCATTAGTGGCATTCCGGTATGTACGTATTATTCCATTAACCCCATGTAAACATGGATCCATTGAATCATAGGGCCTTAGTTTGATGCCCTGTTTGTTAAAAGTCAGCAAGCTCTATTTTTATGAACATGTATATGATCACAAACAAGGGGACACAAGGGGTCCTTTTGTTTGAATGGACCCTGAATGACCTTTTGAAGGAAGGAAACTTCAACTTGTCATTATCCTCAAAATTTCTTGCGCCCAATGTTATTATGTATATGTATCTATGATTCTTTTGAATTTTGACCTTGAATGACCCCGATGAACTCCTCAGAACTTCCAAAATTCTGGCACCCAAATGTTCACTACATCTACCAAGTTTCTTGTACAGCAAACAGTCCCTGTAAATTGACCTCAAATGACCCCTGATGACCTCAAACTCAACTCCAAAACTTCAGCCACCCAAGTGTTCACTACACCTTGTAAGTTTCATGTAAATCAAAGAGTGCTTTCAAATTTAACCTCAAATGACCCTGATCACCTCACATTTTTTTAAACCAAATGGTGTTTATATCTACCGAGACTGAGTGCAATTCTGATATAGGTTACGAAGTTAATACCAGAATGCAAAAATGCATTGAGGTTTCGATGATATATGTTCTGTTCCAAATAATGCCATGATGTCCCATATCTTTCAGTCACTGGTCAAAATTTCCCAAGAATTCCCAAGATCGTCATCTGGGGTTACGAGAGGTCAAAAAGCAAAATTTCCCAAGAATTCACAAGATAGTCATCAGGGTCACCAAAGGACAAAATGCAAAATATCCCAAGTATTCCCAAGGCCTAACGTTACAGTATAGCCTAGAGGCTATGCTAAATACTTGGCAAGGCCCTAAGTAACATTAGCCTAGGTCTAGCCTAGGCCCAGCTATAAGTATAAACCTAGCCTAGGCCTATGCACAGCTGGTCACAGAAATCTCTCTGTAAATACTACAAACTTAGATGATGAGTACCAACATTTGACAGGCAATAACTGCTTTGACTAGCCCTAGCCTAGGCCATAGCTATTACAGTAACCTAGGCCTACCTCTAATAAGTAATATCAGCCCATACATACTGTACTACAATTAGGCTAGCCTGTACTGTGGCAGTTAGGCTAGGACTTAGTCAAAGGACTAGGACTTTGTCTAGGCCTAGCCCATAAACCTGGAACTCTGCATTAGATTTATGTACTGAGTCTAACGTTATTGTGTGTGTAGGCTAATGTTTGTTGTTGGTTCTGTAACAACACTTAGGCCTAACGTTAGGCCCTAACTGTTAGGCCTAGGCCTAGGCCTACTTTAAAAAACTTGATCTACCTGGTAAATTTTTCACTAAAGTTACTCACACTACTCTGCTACTCTGAAGAGGAGCCATATTACAACATACTGTGATATTCCTGCTGTAATTTTTATTATTCCATTTCTTGGTGCTATTTTTCCAATTCAGTTACAGTCAAATCTAACATTAACGTTGGGCTACTCAGCCAGCTCAACAGACCTTGGCAGGAGTCTGTCACTGCACTCAGAAACTAGCTTTTAACACAGTTTTTGATTGGTTGAAAGTGGATCCGTTTACAACTGATCAACCAATGATATGGTAGCTTATGGAATGTCATGGATCTGCTGCAAACTATCTACTGATTGGTTTAACATCAACTTGTTGACAAAAATTTAACCAATAACATAACAGCATAGATTACTGGGCTCAAATAAATACACTACAGTACTGTACAGAAAAGTGAAATACTGTAGTCTATTCTCAGTCTTTTGATATGTTGGCTAAAGAATAATAAAGTTCGTGAAAGGACCTATTTACTCATTCAAAATTTGGATTATCAAGGAAAAATCCGTATTCCCATATTTACAATGATTTTCCGTACTGAATATGGAAAATCCGTGCTGGTTGGGAGCTCTGTCTCAGGGTTTGACCCCCCTGGTGACCCCAGATGACTTTTGACCCCCACCAAAAATGATAGAGTTCTTCCTCTTACTATAAGGCATCTAAATACAAGGTATGAAATTTATCCAAGCTTCCTACCTCAAGATATTGTGTTAACAATGTTTTCAGGGTTTGACCCCCGGTGACCCCAGGTGACCTTTGACCTCCACCAAAACAATAGGGTTCTTCCTCTCAATATGGGGCATCCATGTACCACGTTTGAGAACTGTCAGAGCTTCCCTTCTTGAGATATCGTGTTAACAAAGTTTTCAGAGTATGACCCCCGGTGACCCCAGATGACCTTTGACCTCCACCAAAAGTGAAAGGGTTCTTCCTCTTACCATAACGCATCTACATACAAAGTATGAAATTCACCCAAGCTTCCTACCTCAAGATATTGTGTTTAACGAGGCTAAAGAGTTTGACCCCCAGTGACCCCATGTGACCTTTGACCTCCACCAAAAACAATAGGGTTCTTCCTCTCAGTATGGGGCATCCATGTACCAAGTTTGAGAACTGTCAGAGCTTCCTTTCTCGAGATATCGTGTTAACAAAGTTTTCAGGCTTTGACCCCCGGTGACCCCAGATGACCTTTGACCTCCACCAAAAATGATAGGGTTCTTCCTCTTACCGTAACGCATCTACATACAAAGTATGAAACTCATCCAAGCTTCCTAACTCAAGATATTGTGTTAACAATGTTTTCAGGGTTTGACCCCAGGTGACCCCAGGTGACCTTTGACCTCCACCAAAAACAATAGGGTGCTTCCTCTCAATATGGGGCATCCATGTACTACATTTGAGAACTGTCAGAGCTTTCTTCTTGAGATATCATGTTAACATGGTTTTCAGAGTTTGACCCCCAGTGACCCCAGGTGACCTTTGACCTCCACCAAAAGTGAAAGGGTTCTTCCTCTTAATATGGGGCATCTATGTACCAAGTTTGAGAACTGTAAGAGCTTCCCTTCTTGAGATATCGTGTTAACAAAGTTTTCAGGGTTTGACCCCCGGTGACCCCAGATGACCTTTGACCTCCACCAAAAATGATAGGGTTCTTCCTCTTACCATAACGCATCTACATACTAAGTATGACATTCACCCAAGCTTCCTACTTCAAGATATTGTGTTAACAATGTTTTCAGGGTTTGACCCCCGGTGACCCCAGGTGACCTTTGACCTCCACCAAAAACAATAGGGTTCTTCCTCTCAATATGGAGCATCTATGTACTAAGTTTGAGAACTGTCAGAGCTTCCCTTCTTGAGATATCGTGTTAACGAAGTTTTTAGGGTTTGACCCCCGATGACCCCAGATGACCTTTGACCTCCACCAAAAATGATAGGGTTCTTCCTCTTACCGTAACGCATCTACATACAAAGTATGAAATTCATCCAAGCTTCCTATCTTGAGATATTGTGTTAACAAGGTTTTCAGGTTTTGACCCCCGGTGACCCCAGGTGACCTTTGACCCCCACCAAAAACAATAGGGTTCTTCCTCTCAATATGGGGCATCTATGTACCAAGTTTGAAAACTGTCAGAGTTTCCCTTCTTGAGATATCGTGTGAACGAGCAAAGTGTCACAAACGCACACACACACACATACACACATACACACACACATACACACACACATACACACACACGCACATACACACATACATACACACGCCATCATGACCGCATAGGTTTCTCTTTTCATCGAAACCAATAAATCAAAGATTTTGAAATGAAATGACCCCTGATGACCTCCACATGACCTTCACTTTTCTGTTACCAAATGATGATTACACACATCAAGTTTAGACACCATCCGACCTGCAAAGTCATACTAAATCAAACATTTTCAACCTTTTGACCTCAATCAATGACCTTCAAACCAAATTCTGTATACACTCCAAAAGGAGCACTTGTTGAGAACTTTATGACCAACTTTCAATTAACATACAGTGCTCTGTGGAGGAGGAGATACATTTTTATGCCTTTAATAGCCTGCACTGTCCCCTAATTTACCTCTTACCTCATCTTTCTGCAGGTATTAGTTGCCCCCCCACCCCCACTCTTAATTTTGTCCAAGTTTCACCAAAATCCATCCACAAATACTATTAATTTGAGAGCATTTATGCAAATGTGAACAGACATGATAGGTGAATGGACAGGAATACACACAGACAGATGGATGAGACGATGGATAGATAACAATAGCTCAAACAGCTGGTTTGAGCAAACGAGGATTAGTTGGTTTGAGCTAACAAGGGTTATAGTTTCATAAACTTGTTTTCAGGGATCAATGTCGGTCTTTTTTCATAATCCTCTAGAAGTATCAGCTTCAAATTCATTCAATATTTTAGTATTGGTAACATTTGCATAGCACACTCATAAATCTCAACTTACATAACTAGACCTTTAGGCTACTTCATATAATGAGTTCTTAAGTCTGACAATAAGTCAAAACTTTTGCCTCATGTACTGTAAATGACTTGGCACTTCATATAATGTCCAATCCCTATAGTTTTGTGTACAGTGTGTTCCTTCCTTCAGAAAATACCAGTATTGATAGGTATTGACCAATATATATCAGACATCAGTTAAAAGTAATATTGCACAACTCTATTGTGGACACTGCTTAGTACTATCTGCATAATGCAATGACATCAATGGCAAGAATAGGAAGCCAAGGACATTTTACCCACAAGAATTTCAAGTCCCTTATCTAGTGAGAGTTTCCTGTTTCGGTATTTTGGCGTTCTGGCATGTTTTAGTATCCGCCAGCCTTCATTGATAGATGTGCAAATTTCGCTACTCAGTTTTCAGTGTAGTACTGGCAAATGATACACTCATGACAGCTTGGAGCTACAGTAAGTTGGCCAAGCCTGGAAAAAAATGTTCATTTCCAGGGAAGGGAGTCAAACTGTCCACAATTCCTACCAATTTTTCCTAAACAAGCAAAGGTAAATTTCCTTCCAACTGCCAAAATTTCCCCTAAGTATTCAAATTTCATAGGAAAGAGCCTCCCAGCTTCCCAACTTTTTCCACCCAATGTATAAAGTTAGCTTTTCCGGAAGAATTCCATAAAGCAGTAAATCCAACTATTCAAATGGTTTTCCCTGAAGTCATTAGTAGTAAAACTATTAGTCTCCTTCAATATTTATTAATATTTAGCATCAAAAGTAACTTTTTCAATGTCTGTGTGCACCACACAATCCTCCAAGGCTTGCAGTGCCCTTGTTCTTTCTGCTGTAAAACATTAGTACTACCAAATGCTAAAGTGAGACTGGTATGATTCACAGATGAAAATTACCCTACCTTTTTCATGGCATTTTTGTTCTCCATCTCAACGATGTTGAAGGTGTTCCATTTTGAGTTACCTGGTGGAATCTCATGGGTGCTTCGCCATCCCCCACAAGCATACTCATAGAAGTCTTCACAAGGATTAACAGAGGTATTCATTGCATCAATGATCCGGGCATGTTCTGCATTTGCTGTGCTGTGGGGTAGCTAAAAGGGATGGATAAAGTACATCACACAGACTTGTTCAACTCTTTTGATAGTTTTACCAATTGTAATTATTTTCATAAACATTTACACTTGAAATTAAAGCAAAAGAGGATACTGTTACGTGTGAAAATGTTAAAACCATAAAGAAAATGCATGGGGAGGAGATGTAAATCCTCATTACCCCTCCCCAGATTTCTATCAATGTATATTTGAACTACTGTATTATGAGTACTGTAGTGATTTTGGTTCCCCTCCCCTGTCTGCTCCCCTTCCCAGTCTGATGGTATCCCTGATATTACAATGTGTTTCCCACAAATTACTGGTTTGGGTTAAGGTTTCACCAGTAATTCTTATCCAATGACCTTACAACATTCAGGAGTTTTATAAGGATATAAAGTATGTATCTGCGATGTGAATTTTGCCTACTGTACACCAGGACTGCACCATCTGATGTGATTGGAGTTGACACATTTTCTAAATACTATGTGATAGCAGATAATACCTTAGATTCTACCTTCAAGTTTAAATCCATACCAACTTTCTTAAGGGGGAATGAGGGGGGGAGGGGAGACATGGGGGTAGGGAGAGAAATGGGAGGCTTGCAATTATGAGAATAAAAAACACTGAAGAACCTCACTCTGTCTTATTGTCAAAAAGAAGTTTTCTGTCCCAAACAATTTATTCAGTACAACTTCCAATGATTGCAAATAATAAACTGATCCATTACTGTATATAATTCATGATAACTGTGTAATCAGTGTATCTTATCTGATATCAACAACAGTTTAGCTTGCTTGGAGATAACTAATGCAGCCATCTGGGCACCAGGTTTAATGTGTTTTCAACTTCACTGTATATGTAACTGTACAGAGACAAACAAACTTTTGTAAAACTGGGATAATTTAATACTGTACACTTTGTGTGCTTTTGGTTTTATGTGATGTACAGCGATTTATTACATTATATTATTTGTCCAACAATGTATTTTATTGTACTGTGTAAAGGAAAGGTTTAAGTAAAAATTTAATGTTGATATGTGAGAGAGGAAAGTTCTAAATGGTCAAATGCTAGGGAAATTTTCTTTCGATTCACATGTGTGGTTCTTGAGATAGCACAGGGTTTTCACTCATCATCTTTTTTCAGGAGTCACAGACCCTTTAGAATAAATTTACAAGAGTCAAAATTAAAAGTGAAGGGGTCAGAATGAATCTGAGTTTCATGCAACAAACTTTATTCCTATTTTTTTATTTATTTTCTGTATTTGTGATGCTTTGCCATTATCTTTTCCTTGTAAGATACGATAATGAATCTGTCGATAAACAATACTGGAAAGTGCTACATTTTGTGCATAAATTTGTAAATGTATTGGGAAAATTGCTTTCTCATTACTGATCGTTGGGGTGAAAAAGCTGTGCATCAGTTTGAACACAGAGATTTTGTCTCTGTGCGTCAAAATCAAAAGTTGTGCGTCATTGACCCGGGTGCCCGAGTCAGTGAAATCACTGTAGCAGCACATAAAGTTACAATATTTCTCACACAAAGTGAAGTTAACATAAAGCTGGAATGATGTAATCTTTTCACAATAATGAACAATGCATTTCTTTGTTCTTAATTTTGCAATGGGTCTTTTTTTGGATATGCTTTAACCGATAGGGAATGTGAAGTTTGTAAACATTTCAAGCTCCCAAGCGTTCACAGGAGAAATACTGTAAGGTGTGACATTTAAAGAATAAAATACAGTGTTCACTAATTTCAAGTGAAGCTATGTTGATACCTGTACCTGCTTCAAGTTCACTTTGGGATGAAATGTGCAAAAATTCATCTGCTAATATTTTAACATTTTAATGGTTTAGAACAATTTCTTTATACCTTTGCTCTTATTTACGGAGCTTTTAAGGTGTCATGCAGATCTTGAGATATGTGACTTTCTCAACTTTTTTCTCAGTAAAATATTCAGATGTTGACATCTGAGATCTTTTTATCTCAATATTTTAGTGTAAAATATTGAAATATTACATTACATGATCTCAATATCTTAATATCTTCACTGAACGATATTGAAATATTGACATCCAACATGTCGTTATTTTGATATTTTAGTTTAAAATATTGAAATATTACATTACATGATCTTAATATCTTTTCTGAAGGATATTGAGATATTCACATCCAACATCTCGTTATTTCAACATTTTAGTCTAAAACATTGAAATATTTTATTACAGGATCTCAATATCTTAATGTCCTCGTTGAAGGATATTGAGATATTGACATCCAGCATCTCGTTATTTCAATATTTTATTGTAAAATATTGAAATACTACATTACATGATCTCAATATCTTAATATGTTTTCTAAAGGATATTGAGATATTGACATCCAACTTGTCGTTATCTAAATATTTTATTGTAAAATATTGAAATATTTCATAACAGGATCTAAATATCTTAATATCTTTACAGAAGGATATTGAGATATTGACATCCAACCTCTCATTACGTCAATATTTTAGCGTAAGATATTGAAATATTTCCTTACAGGATCTCAATATTTTAAAATCTCTAATATTTCAATATTTTACGCTAAAATATTGAGATAACAAGATGTTGGATGTCAATATCTTAATATCCTTCAGAAAAGATATTAAGATATTAAAATCCTGCAATGTAACATTTCAATATTTTACACTAAAATATTGAAATAACGCAATGTTGGAAGTCAATATCTTAATATTCTTCAGAAAAGATATTAAGATTTTGAGATCCAGTAATGTGATATTTCAATATTTTACACAAAAATATGAAAATAACGGGATATTGGATGTCAATATCCTAATATCCTTCAGAAAAGATATCAAGATATTAAGATTCTGTAATGTAATATTTAATATTTTAGACTAAAATATTGAATAACGAGATGTGGGTTGTCAATATCTCAATATCGTTCAGTGAAGATATTAAGATATTGAGATTCTGTAATGTAATATTTCAATATTTTAGACTAAAATATTGAAATAACGAGATGTTGGATGTCAATATCTCAATATCCTTCAGTGAAGATATTCAGATATTGAGATCCTGTAATGTAATATTTTAATATTTAACGCTACAATATTGAGATAAAAAGATCTCAGATTTCAACATCTGAATATCTTACTAAAAAAAGTCGAGAAAGTCACATAATATCGCAACACCTGCATGACACCTTAAAAAGCTCCGTACTTATCAGTTTATCAAACACAACAAAAACCTTTTGTGGAGAGCATAGCAGAGAGACATACTGTACCTAAAATTCCTTTTAATTTGCAAAATGAAGACATATTGAAGACATTCACACAACAATTCATTGACATTAGACTACTTGAAGCATGAATCCATTGGTTAATACAATGCTGAATGAGTTCATATGATTTTTGACACATGAAAAATTATATTCTGCTCATAAAAAAGAAAGTTCTCTTCACCAGAAACTCACATTTAGGATCTAGAATGGCAAAAAGTGAGAGGACATGGAGTGGCACCTTCCATGATTTCATCACCCACTGTAATTTTAATTTTACCAAATGGTAATTACGGGCAACCAAGGTAATAACACATATAAAACAGGAGGTATTAACAAAAGCTTATTATCAGACATATTCTTGCAAGTTAATATCAGTTTATCACTATCAACTGCTTAAGAATTAATTTACAAGTCTCATAGACTGTGTTTTACCAGGGAGGCCTTATCAACTCCCTGGTTTTACCTACTCTGTTAAAAAATGTTGGTAAATCCTGTATACTACAGAACAAGAATTGAGAAGTTCAATGAAAAAAAGGCAACAATAGTACTGTCTACTATTTTAAATGCACAGACAATACTTTCGTTTTTTTTTCAATATTATTTCTTCCTTCTTTTTAATCCTGTAATTTTAAGGAAATTTTAAGCAGCTGTAGGAATCTGTACTGATTTGTAATTTCCCACTTTCAATGTACAGTATTTTTGTGCTTTGTAGCGATTAATTACACAACACAGTATAGCATCTGCATCTGTTTGGAGGGCGGTATGCAAATTTTACATCAAATTTTATTTGAAACAACAGTAACATGACTTCTTGATGCATAACTTGTGATCTAAGGAATCTTGTACAGTGTTCTTCAAGGATGAGTCACATACTGTGCTAATAGCTTTGTCAGACAATAATTGCAGGAAATTAATGGGAATACATGCACATAAAATATAAAGAGTTACATAATAAGGAACGTCTTCATCACTTTAAATGCAACTTGGAGTAGTATCTACAGTACCACTTATGGTCCCCACATTTTGGTTGCAAGGCATACCCTATAGGGCTAATTCAAACTACTGCCAATGTTAATAAACCACTCTGATTGGTTAGTACCAATGATGTGCACATCAGTGAAATGATGGTGAATGACTAACTGTTCAGTGTTTTCTGAGAGGCAACTCATTCAGATTCCTCACTTAATTGCATGAGGGTAGAAAAGTATTGAAAGGTAAGTGTTTTCAATTCACACAGACAATTGTCCCGACATAATGAAGCCTCTTCATATTAGCCGCAGGACATGCTCAGATGGTTCTTGAGATCCATGGAAGATGTGTGTTTAAAAGGAGTCTTTTCTTGGGAGGTTCTTGAATGAGAATGAGGAAATTGGCCTTTTAAGCATGGGGTGGAGCCTTATGCCAGTGCAGTGCTGGATTACCCTCAGAAGGGACCCCCTGGATCCAGTATCTTTGGGACCTTACCCTACCATGACAGTCCTACAGACTCCTCAGCACTGCCATCCAGAAGTACCTCTAGGCAGTCGTCTCGACTTGAACCAATTGGTTGGAAACTGGGACGTTAAACCTCATCTAACTAACTAACTAACTCTGGGCAGTAGCTTTTGGTAAAATGACACTGTAGAGGCCCTCTCAGACTAGGTACAACACAACGTGATGCAATATGTGATCATTAAACGAGTTGAAAGCAATGCAAATGCTAATTAGACCCTTTCACAGTAGGCGGGATATGACACAATGAAACTGAGTTGAAAGAATTTCAACTTTCATCCACTTGTCTCAGAGCAATATCTGTTCATTGTGTGATGAATGAGATAAAATTGCTATCTTGTTAGATCACATGACTAATCAGTCACTGGAATGTTTCTGGGAGAGGGAGAGGAAGTTGACTGCAGTGTGGGCTGGTGACATTTTATCATGTTATGTTATATGTTGTATCACACTGCACTGATCTCTCTGCATTCAAGCGTAACCTCAAGACTCATTTCTTTACTTGTTCCTTTGAATGTAATTAAATGTGGTCTGATTTTTTGTCACGCACCTACTGTAGAGCAGCTACATTTTTGTTCCTGATTTGGTGCTATATAAGTCCAATGTATTATTATTATATTATTATTATCACATCCTATGGTATCCTGCATAGTGTGAGACAGGCTCAAAGATGAAATCTGTAGCCTACAAACGAGGTACAGTAGACAGAAGGTGTCAAAGACACTTGCATATAATTCCTACATTTCTCATTCTCCTTGCCTAAGTGCAACTTTACTAAATACTGTATGTAATTTGACGCTGCCCTTGCACAAGAGACACAAATTGACTGCCCATTTCCGGTTTTACAATCATCCTACTGTACCTGTCCTGCCATTGACATCAACTGCCAACCAATTTGTTTACAGTGTGAAAAACAAAAGTTTATAACGCTGGAAAGCTGCCAACCTGTTAAAATAATGACTGCTAGCAGATTCCTCACAGGTTGCCATCAAAGATCATGAGATGGCACATTACCGCACCACCTGTTTTGCTATTCTAAAAATATACCCAGTGATTTTCAAAAAATGATCAAAACACTCTTTGAAATAGAAATACATTTGACAAGAATGAAAGACAGCTTCACTTATTTGTTTGCAGAGCAAATATGTAAATGCAAGGTCAACAGCTGCTAGCAAATAGCAAAGATTATTGGTGTATTTATTAGAAGATATCAAACATGGCTAAAATTTAACACTGATATTGACAAGAATGACATGACAGCAGAATGACTGACATCACTTTCATTAGACTGTATATTTTTAAAAAAAATTTTTAGTTACTTTTATTTTTATTATTACTCGTTAAATGAGTAGAGCACCTCATGTACAGTATGAATACCAGATGCCACGCAACACAGCACAGTGGGCTGGAACACAATAAAAGAAGTTGAAATAATGGTATTACTTAGACCCTTTCACACTACAGTAGGTGCAATAGTATGTAACACTAAAATACTGAGATAAAAAAAGATCGCAACTGTTTCTCTTGTTGTTGGGGGTTTTTACCGTTTCACCAATCATGAAATAGAACTGTCATTTTGTTATATCACACAGCTTAGAATGTCCCTGAGTGATAAAAAAAAAAAGTTGCCTGCAGAGTGAAAGACAGTTCAACTTTTTTATCATGTCATACTTTGTGTTCTGTCTGATCACACTGTGTGCAGTGTGAAAGGCCCCTAATAGTTTCACAATATTTGTTACTAACATTTTCTCCTTTCCCAATATGAATGTTCATTTTGCTGAGAAATAATTTCCCTGGAGCTTTCTTTTTCTTCCCTTTCAGGATTCACACAGATACTTGTAAATAAGATTTCATGACAAAATTACCATTATCCATGACCAATTCTTACACACAGTGTTTTACATTTCATTTAAAATCTGTCTCTAGCAAACTGGCCATTTATCACACTGAAACTAATGTGAGGGTGCATTTACACTAGATCCGGATCTGATCTGATCGCCCGATCTTATTAGTAGGTCAAATTACATGTGTGACTCCATGCTTCAGTGGAAGTGACCTCCAAATGAATTACGAAGTGGAAGCACACGGTCACCGTTGATCCTAGAGCATTTACACTACAAGTTTTGATCGCCTGGGCGGGGTCTGATCCTCCCCTCTTACCAGGATCAAAATCGGGCTATCAGATCCGGATCTGACCCCATGCAGGCGATCAGACCCAGATCTAGTCTAAATGACCCTTAAACATGTATACCCATCACTAACAAAATGGTGTTCACCTCACCTAACAGTCTTCTGATCCACCCACTACATAACAATGACACTAAACACTTTGAAACAATGACACTAAACACTTTAAAGCAATAATCTGGGTTTATTTTCACATAACAACAGCTGCATAGTATACATCAGTATGTGCAAACTGTCCAAACGTTTAAGACCTTTCCATGAGCTTTTTTGAAATAGCAAATCTTCTACAGTATGACCTCTTATAAAATGACAAATGACTGTGACTTTTCCATGCCAGCTTTTAATTCCAGGATCTGCCATGGTTGTACAAACCTAGGCTGCTTTTGAATTCACTTACTTTGAAGGTCAATTTGCAGAAATGAATTGTCGACACTCAATAGTCCATTGCCTTCAAACTTTCAGAAAAGCCTTGAGAAAATGGAAATGTGCATTTTTTTAAGACTTTCTTTATGGACAATACTTCCAAACATAAACAGATAAAATACTAAACAGGTAACCATGGTTATCTTCCAAATGTGCCCTGCACCTCCTAAACAAAGAGTACTTTTAATATTTAAGTATCATCACCATGGTAATTCACTGTCAACAATTGGACAAATATTAAAATCTGAATTGGTAACATATGGTTCCATGGCTATACTTATGTTCTATGTACAGCTAAACTATGTGAAGCTGACCCCAGAGGACAAGACGGAATGTAGTGGGGGTTTACTGACAGTCAACTATACCTGAAAGATCAAAGTTCAGTAATAGGTCCATGAATTACTCCTTATGTCTTCTTTGTTTTAACTGAACTGAACTTATTTGAACTTGTTTAAAGCATACACTTTGACAGCATTATAAAAACAAACAGTCACTTGCACACTTGCCAATTTGATCACAAACAAAAGTGTAACATGATCCAGTATTAAAAGTGGAAAAGTTGGAAGTTGCCTTAAATGTATCTATGAACAAGAATTTATAGCAGTATAAACATTGTCAATTCTGTATGTACCTTTGACATGAAACTGGGTTAAAAACAGTTTTTCACATGAAGAGTGGAGGGCAGTTTGGAAGGAACATTCTCAATTTTACAGTCACCATGATCTGTTACATACAATGAAATTTTTTGAAGCAATTCAGCAGAAAGTTCTTTTGGAATACATGAAAAGCTTACCAAATACCAAGCATACTGGAAGTAATGTATAAAGCCTGAGAGGTTCAACTGTACCAGCTGTATCTACAGTAGTTTTCAAGCAACTCCTTGTCCAACAAGCACCTCCCTGTTGAGACATCTCAATTGCAACCTGCATAATCTCTCCCCCCCCCCCCGACATCTCCCCTTGGGATATTCTCCCCTGGGACATTAGCAACTTGGAAAATTCCCACCTTTGACAAATTTCCTGGACAATTACCAGCTGGACAAATACCCCTCAGACAACTACCCTCCCCTCCCACAAGAAATTTAGAATAGTCCTGGGTGAAATTATCCAAGATGGGAATCGTCCGGGGATGCCGTAGCTTGGGGACAGGTACCTGTACCTGCTACAGCAGTACATACAGTACTGATCACTTTCAACAGACTGTTTAGCTCCTTTTACCTAAGACTGCAGGGCTGTTTATTCACAGAAATCACATTATACAATACCCTACCCGACAGGTTCTTAACAGAATTTCACAGTGGGCCCAAAGGTGGATTCCTAGTCTTGTGTACAACCACAAATACATACATACCCATAAACTTCAAAACCCAGTATGACTTACACTGGCAACAAATGGTATCTTTCCCTTTCAATTACACCACTGACAACAAACCTGGGAGAGGCACTGGGCAGTCCAAGAGGCACACTTACATTCAACGGTATGTTAACCAGATTTGTGCAAACGAGTTTGCTAATCCGGTAGGAATGGCTACTAATGAGACAACAAATGAACTAAAACAAAACTGTTAGGACTGGAAACAAGAAGCCTCCTAACTTGGAAATGCTATCAAACATGACAAGCAAAACAATACAAAATTAAATTTTCTACCAATGGGATACATTTCTGGGGACAATACCTTTGCATCAGCATCATCAACTATGGTTTACAATCTTTCCAAAAAAATGCTGTTAAAAAAAACGATGTTTTAGAAATTTACACCATAAATCCATGGGGTTTCACTTGTAGTGCTGTATAAACTTATGAAAGAAAAAAAGTTGCTGCCCACCCTGTATGTACAGTACTGAAGCTCTCATGAAAATATCAACTGCTGAAGCATATGTTTCCAAGTATCACCTGCTACTATAAATTATACTGGACCCTGGACCAGTCACACTTTTGGACCCATTTGGTATCTTAATAGAATCATCTTGTTGCATTTGTAAAATTTTGGTCGCATTTTGTGACAGATTTGGTAGCAATTTACAATGCATCCTAAATGTATAGCATATAAAGGCAAAAGTCTAACACTATTTCATTTGTTAACATAAGTTTTAAAGCCCTGGAAAATTTGAATTAGTATACCCTGTCATCCGAATTAGGGAATGGTACCTATCAGTTATGAGACAACGTTCTTGTTACTTATTTGTTAAAATCGTGCAGAATAAGTCCTTCATCTACCTTCGATATTCAATGTATACAGAAAAATACAGTAATGAAAGACACTTAAAATAAGCTCTAGGAGATTTGTATTAAAGATTTAGCAGATTTTTGAAAATAAACTTAGGGTAACTGCTTCCTCCCTTTAAGGTAATTTAACCTCTCTGTGTCTATCATACCCACACAGTATAGGCACCTGTGCAAGCTAGACTGGTTAATTAAGTAAATCAAAATCCAACTTTGCAGCATTACCTTGTACCCTTGTAAAAGGTAAGCATGTGGACATATAATCAACACTCAATGATAAAACAAAATCCCCTCATGAAAATCCATTGAAACTATTTGGATATCTTTTATCATTTTCAAGATATACCTCTTCAAAGTTTGACAATTTCTGAGTTTTCCCAATAACTGTTCAACTATGAAGTGGAATGTTGCACAGTGTCTGAATTTTTTTTTTTTTTTTTGTTATCTTTTGTAAATTTTCTTTTAAATACTTACCAGCTAGTTCCTAGTTTGGTGTTTAATATGGACATTTCCTAAGAAGTGAACAGCTTCTTCCAAAACAAGCCCCTTGGGGCATGCGGACATTACAACTGTCATGGTCCTTGGAACACAGGTTAAACAAAGGATAACATAACACTTGTCTCACAAGTCCTTCCTCTGCATGACAAACTTGCATAGATGTAGCTCATATTTATTTATGATGTAAGTGCAAAAACAGTTATTTTTTTTTGATAGGAATTATGACTATTTTCAACATTTTTAATGCTTTTTACATCAAAGAGGCAGGTATGACATTAACATATCCACAAACCTTTCACCTTCTTATCTTTTTAAACATTTATTCCTCTAAGAGTTTATGATTTTAATACTTCATGTATGAGGGAGGGTGAAATTACCCAATGAAACAATCAGTGACCTAGCCTCCCTTCCCCGACCGCCATGCTGAATTGAAGATACTTAAATTGTTGATATCCAGACCTCACTTTTTCTATTGTCTAAGTGTGGTATATTGCATTTCCAACCCCAATGTCAGAACCATTTGAGACTTCATTCCACTCAGGTTGCAAACAACATTACATGGTGGATTAGGGAGGATAGTAAACAAAACTTATAAATCCAAGCACCTGGCTGCTTTCTCTTTGAAAGTATTACTGATGTGTCAGTCAACTGGCCAGGGCTTCCTGGAGGTGGATTAAATGTCAATACAGATATTATTGCCTGCCTATTAGCAAAATGTGTAACTGGGCAAGGAAGGAACTCAACTGGACATTCTAACACGACCAATTCATCATGCCACTACATCTCCCAGAAGTCCTCCACTGGAAAACTGAAGAGTGTGAAAGTGTACACTAATTCTATTTTTGAAGCCCCAAAATGAAATGGTCCATTACCTCAAAAGTCCCCACTAAAATTATCTGGCTATGCCACTGGAAAGATTGCCTTGAATTCAGTGAAAGTACAGTACTAAACCTCGTATCAGCCTACATAGCTGACTGCAGACCTCCCAAGTGACCCGCATTTCATGGCTTCAGCCCGCATTTGTACACCTAAACCCGCTGACACGCTCAACCCTTTGAAAAACCCGCATTTTGAAATCTCTGTATAGAGTCACAAAACAAAACCCTGCCTTCGGATTCTGGAAGCGTAATTCTCCACACAAATTCACCAAATTACAAATCTTGTAGTACATTCAGCTGCCCAGGCGCGGATCCAGAAATTTTGAGGGGGGGGGCCCAAGATGGAAAACCTCATGTGCACCGAAGGTGCACCACGAGCGCGAAGCGCGAGTCCCTACGCGTGGGGTCCAGGGGCCCGCATTAGGGCCCCAGGCGGGGGGGCGGAGCCCCGGTGGGGGTCCGGGGCGAAGCCCCCGGAAGCTCTCGCAATATTGCATTTTAAGAGCACAGAAATCGGCTCCAGTTCTTATGTCAGTGAGATTACGTCAGATGAACAATTGCGCGCGAAGCGCGCCGAAAATTTGAATTTACATTTAAAACCATTGCTATGACTAACGGTGTCAATTCCCTTTATGTGTGTCTATCAATCAACAAAAGTGTACGGTTTTTAGGTTATTTTTCTTCTAAAAATTTCCTTTTCCTAGGCATAATTGCAGTCTGTTCCAACATTTTGAAAAAGTGAGGGGGGCGTTTTGACGATGTCCCCCCTTCCAAAAAAGTGAGGGGGACGCGTCCCTCCGTCCCCCATGATCCACGCCCATGGGAAAATTGTGCACGCAATTATACCTGCGTGGAGTCCACAGAAACATTCTTGGACTATAATAAAATTTTTCCTTTACATTTTAAAAGGATACACAAGGTTGACAGAGAACAGTATAGAGCCTCCCGGGAGCTCTAAATCAGTTACAGTATACAAAAGAGGGACCAATGGGATTCTCACTACCTGACATCCATATGGGAGGAGATATGATATATCACCTTCTTTTTAGGTATAGCAAGAGGGATGGTGGACAGGCAAAATTCTTTTCAGAAAAGATTTTCGTCATTATTGAACGTCGCGTTAAAATGTTTGGAAAATAAGCAACGGCAATTACGTTTTCAATCTTTCAGATCATGTGCTAGACTAGATTAGTCAAAGATCCCATAATGATGAGGGCACTACAGAGAAGGAGATGTACTATTTAGAAAAATGTTGCATTGGAATAATTTCGTGCGTCATAGCTTTGTCAATGGTATATAAAATCGGGTGTAAATTGTGTCGTATGCGCGCTTCGCGCGCCGAAATTTTGAATAAAATATTAGTCCATGACAAAACCTGCATTTCAGAACATGCATCGGACACTGTCACTTTCCCACCAACCTATGCTATTCAGAAACGAATCTTCTGACTGAGAATTCTGAAAAAGCACTTTTGCTCCTTTGTTCCCCCGTGAGTAGTAACCGAAAGCTATTGATAATAAGGACAACTCTGACACAAGGCTTGACGCTAGCGGAGCGGTGCAAAAATTTGGAATTTGTCAAGAATTTCCAAAACTTATGATAGTTTGAGAACAGTTTGTGAAAGAAAATGGTTAGAAAAAATAAACCAGTCATCAAAAATACATCTCACCCTACACCCTCCACAGAAATCTGTAGCCTAAACGACTTTTGGGACCATTTTAAAAATTTTCAAGAATCAACGGGGGAGGGGACACACGTCACCCATTGCCCACTGTGCCGACGCCACTGTCTGTAGCTTAAAAGCCTTTTGAGTTCTTTTCAGACAGTTTCGAAATCGAATAGGGTATGCACGCCGCTACTTTGCCTCCAACAGCTGGTGCCACTGTGCACAATAGCACGTCACCTAACAGCTTGTCTTCTGTATTCATTCTGCAAGGTCTGTATGGCGAAAACTTTGCCCCTCAATCCCTCTAGATTACAAAAAATTTCACTCTTTAACACAAAATTGTTACTAAATTTCAGTGCAGCTAGTCGATCGAGCCCGTACTACATATGTCACGATGTTTACTTATTTAGATCTTAAGTCAAGGATCATTACTCAGCTATTCACCTGTTTTCGAACATTGTAGCGCTCCTTTCGCCGCCAACCACTTTGAAAGATATATAAAGAAATAATTCAGCGATAGCTCCACCCAACCCCTACAGAAATATATACTTTGAATACGTTCTTAGACACTTTTATTCATTTTTGCTCTTAATTTTTCTTTCTCCTTTTCTTTTTTTTTTTCTTTTTCTTCTTTTTTTCTCCTTTCGTTTTTTTTTCGTGGCGAGGGAGGGGGCCCGGGCCCCCCAGGCCCCCCCCTGGATCCGCGCCTGCAGCTGCCTGCTGAGCTAAGCTCTAGGTGTGCATTATTATTAGCAACATTGTGCATTATTGTTAGCCACACTGTTACACGGAGTATTGAACACAATACGTAGGGTATGTGGTGCGTACATGCATTACGTACTGTTGCATGAAACTATACAGAAACATGTGAGCCTACACCCTGTGTTATGGTGTAAGTAATATACCGCAGGATGGTGTGAACTAGCCAGGCAACTGCAGTGGCGGTGGAACCGGGGGGGAGCTCAGCCCCCCCAATGAAAAAGTGAAGGGGCTAAGTCCCCCAATATTTGCCACGTGCTCCAAGAAGTGGGGACCTCTGGGAGATTGCAGACATGAAATCCATGTTTTTAGACTGGGTACACGCAGCTAAGAACACTCTGGAAGTGCCGTTTCCAGCCATCTGGAGGGTTTGTAAAGCCAAAACTTTCTTGTCCACTCCGCGCCAACTGATGGTGGCCCTCCGCTTAGATAGTCTTTCTAGCACTCAGCCCCCCCCCCCCCCCCATGTTTTTTCCGTTCTGCCGCACCTGTAGAAGGTGAATATGGGAGCATTGCAGGCAGAGTAAATGAAAGAGGATGATTAATTCATTCTGATTTTTGTATCATCTCTTCTCATCTGACATGTATTACCATTTTTCACAGATTTTTTTTTTCATTAATTGAGAAATTGCAGATATGAGATCCATATTTCAAGGCTGGGTACATGCAGCTTAGAACACTTGGGAAGTGCCATTTCCGGGCATCTGGAGGGTTTGTAAAGTCAAAAATTTTCTTGTACACTCTGCATCAACCAATGGTGGCACTCTGCTTAGATAGTATTCCTGGCACTCAGTCTCCCTCCCCCTCCCCCTCCCCCCCCCAATATTTTTCCATTCCGCCGTGCCTGGACGGTAACTGCATTGACATACTGCGGGCTTCAAAGTTTTTCCATCTCACCGACTGTTCAGTGGGAGACTTGGGCTTCGTTTACTGTCCAAACTGAGAGGAAATAAACAGGCTAGGTGCTCGGGGTACGGACCACTTTTCTTGTTTTTCATCATGCATGTAGTGCAGCCACACAGGGTGTGCAAATTGATTAAAGCCTGATGGGCAAAACATTCATTGATTATTCCAGTAGTCCATTAAGAGCAGGGGACTTGAATGGAAAATTGGTTTAGGAATACTGTCGTGATTATCGAATTATCGTGAAAATTTCTGTTTTATTGTTGCAATGGTAAGTATCGCCCAACCCTTACTGTCAATGCAGTGTTATCCTTTACAACACGAAAATTCAGGCCAGTTTTGTGGACTAGTTTGCTAAAAAGTGCCCCAGTTTGCATGTAGATGCTTCTATAATTCAAAAAATTTCAAAAAGGGGAGGGGGACACCCCCTCCCTTTATACCCCTCTCCCCAGGCCGGTGGTCTAGAAACGAACAGGAGTGGACCTGCATTTTGCCTCTTGGGACTTGGGAGCTATGTGACAGCACAATATGAAACTTAACTGGAATCAAGTGACAGTACTTCAAGGTGTAATTATATCTGCCTACTGTAACTGGTCACAGTCTGTTCTAAATCACAGAGATCAACCTTGGTAAAGTGAAGCAGTTGTGTAAAAAGCATTCAGATGTTAATGTGTTCCAGATGGCAAAAACTTGTCAACAGCAAAATTTATGAAATTATACAACTGCCTAGTGTCAACGATAACCAAGGACACACATGCACTATGTTCGAACCTCAGTTCAAACTTAAAATTACGGTACTGTATGGAGAAGACACCATGAAGCCTGTGCTATGAATAATACTAATAACTGTGTTGCTTATCTTTAGGAAATTATGGAGTTTAACCTTTTGTACCAGATACTGAGGCCAGAGAAGTGTTATTTTGACAAGGGACACAATCACAGAACTCTCTATGAACCTAGATACTGTAATTCCTGGCAACTTTCTCTTCTGCAGTGTTTTTCCAGATATAATCTACTGTAGGAACTAAACATAAAGTTTCACATTGTCTTTTTTTTTTATTTTTTATGTCTTTTAAAATTTTTTTGGCAATGCCATTTGCCTCAGTTGCTTTATTAACTTTTGGGGGCTTTCTGCTTTGTTTCATCCTTTGTTTCATGTTGAGCATGGATATATATATATATATATATATATATATATATATATATATATATATATATATATATATATATATATATATATATATATATATATATATATATATATATATATATATATATATATATATATATATATATATATATATATATATATATACCATCTGCAAGATGCAAGAGAATGAGCAAATTGATAAATTCAAAAACAAACATAGCCTTGTCCTTTTTTGCCCATCTCTAGCTTGTGAACTGATATACAGTTATTTTGAGATTTAAAACACTGGGGCTAAACTGGCCCTCAGAAGTTTTGCTAAGCATCCACCTATTGTTCCGTAATAATCTTTTTGCTAGGGTAGCTCTGGGGTGAGAATGAGGTTGCCTAGGACATGAAGTATTAATTTTAAGTACAAGAGACAAGAATTGAATGCCCTTAGGTCTAATGATCACCCATAGAATAATTATCTGCCAAAGATTCCTGGAGTGCCAGCAGCTCATTTCATAGGTCTGTAAAAATGGTCCATATACACTTTTGCACAGGGTATCCTACATGCCAAAAAGGCTGTTGAAACACATTTCCACTTTATACTATGGTAAACATTTTTGTGCACTTCATCAGAACAAGTTGATGATTATTGTCTTGGTGGACATTTTAGTTTACCAAGATGGGAAACATGCAAGGATGAAGAAAAGTACACATCCTGAGAAGCACGAAACTGTTTTGTTTACTCTGTTTCCTGAAATTGGTGCCATTCTGAAACGGTAATCTCTGACCTAATTAGCGGTGGTCCATACTTCTGTGCCCTGGTCAGGGCTGTCTGACACTGACCACCACCGCATATCACTGAATTATCCCCTCACACAGAAGTAAATTTCATATGATGAGAAGAAATTAAACTTTGAGTTAGGTCTCCTGGGAAAGTTCAAAGTAGCACCTCCTGAGTCCCTGTTGAGGATTTGTGCTTTGGAGTGTTGGAAATGATGGGGACTTCAAAAAGTCATATGCTCTAAACTTCTGCTTTTGTTTAAAGGAGATGACAATAATGACCAATTTCAGGAACACAATCAGAAAGTATATAACATTCTGAACCCAATGCAAAAAACCCCATCTTCATAGCTTATTTGGTTCTCGAGATATCACAATTCTCATCCCTTACAGGGGCACTGCAATACCAAACTTGTAGCAAGTCTATTATGATGTCACATCTATTATGATGTCTTTATAACTAAATTCAATTTTTTTCAAAGGTCCAGCTACCATTTACAAGATCATTTCAGATATGCAGAGAGCAAGTCCTGTAATTTTGAAATCTGATACCAACAAGAACATGCTAAAACTGTGTGGAGAGAAACAATGAAACAAAATACAAAGGAAAACAATAACATTTCAAATACAAAGTGAGCTTGAAAGGTCAAAATCAACTTGCTACAAGTCAGTTTGTTTGGAAAATGGCAACTCCAATGTAAATGATAAGAATGGCAATATCTCAAGAACCGAACAAGCTATGAAGATGGGGTTTTTTGCACTGAGTTGAGAATTTTGTTTACTTTTCAATTATGTTACTGAAATGGTTATGGTTGTCATCCCCTTTAAGCGGAACAGCATGATGAAGCAAACACTTTGATAGTGTATAACCAACATACAAAAATGGCAAAATACCTAGATCCACTGACTCACCCCTACTATATCATTAATAGTGTTCGACCGATTATGCCATAATCGGTAATCACCGATTACCGATTATTCAATTACATAATCGGGCCGATGCCGATTACCGATCATTTACATGTATAGGAAGGTCATGTTTTCTCGCCGTCAGTCGCATATTTCTAACTTGGTTCACACACCATAACATAACCTTCACACTGGAGACGAACGATTGGAGAACAGTACCCCACGTTCCACGAATGGAATATTGTTTTTTGAAGAATTTCCTCTCGAAATACTGAGATAAAAATCAGCCATAAATACATGCTTTCGTACGATGTCACAGGCTTAACGTTAACCAAAGAGTCTGTCGGCTTACATACGGCTTTGCCTACAGTGGTTCAATACACCGATAATGTCAAAAGATTCCGTGTAAAGGTCTGTACTGGACTTAGTGTTTGACCGATCATCTGTTAGATAATCGGCATCGGGCTGATTATCACACAATCGGTAAATAATCGGCATCAGTAAAATTTTGTCATTCAACCGATTACCTCCACCGATTATTTGAAAACTGGAAACAGGGCTAAAATACACTTCAAAGTTTCTGCAAAAATCTTTATACTGTAATTCACCAAAATATCAGCACTGATACTCACATAACTTGCAACATTTTAAGCTCTCCAAATGATAGCGATCATCGTAATTGGTGCCGTAACTCTAGTGCAGCACAGTCCAGGTGCGTGAAAGGGCATACAGTATTACCTACAAGGTGTGCGTGCCATGGACCATGCCACAATCTGCATACAAATTGTACTACAGGTAGAAATGACTTCGCGCTACGTTTTTTCAAGTTTCAGTGCTAACCACGTCATCTGTACACATTTAGTGCACATACGTACTGTAGCAACTTTGGAAACTCGAGGTTCATTATCCTGCATAAATTATGCCACTTCCCACATTCCTTGAGTTAAGTTTTTAATTACCTATGACCCGCACATGCGCACACGTAATTGCCATACAGTTCTTGTGAAGTTGAAGTTCACCTACGAAGCACACCAGTACAGTGTGTAATACATAATGCAAGCTAAGTGCATTGCCCGCGCTTTTTACGTAGCACGTTGGTCATGTACTACTCCGTGCTCCTAACTGATGAACGAAGGGAAACGGGCCCATGTTAAATTCACGCTGGAACGGCAACAGTTTTTCGATTACGGGAATTTATCGGGAATTAGTTTTACATTTCATTTGGAGATTCTTTTACATAAGACGTAAGTGTTGGGCAAGACGCTTTAAAAAGGGTTTAAAAAATATGTATCCATATCGTTATGGAACCATGAGATGAGTAAATCAAGTAAATTGAGTGGAATAGTAGCCTATCCACCCAGTTTTAAGCAAAACTATCTACCTTGGCACTTAAGGCCCACTAAACATGCCCTTTCACGCACCTGAACTGTGCTGCACTAGAGTTACGGCACCAATTACGATGATTGCTATCATTTGGAGAGCTTAAAATGATGCAAGTTATGTGAGTATCAGTGCTGATATTTTGATGAATTATAAAGATTTTTGCAGAAACTTTGAAGTGTATTTTACCCCTGTTTCCAGTTTTCAAATAATCGGTGGTGGTAATCGGTTGAATGACAAAATTTTACCGATGCCGATTATTTACCGATTGTGCGATAATCGGCCCGATGCCGATTATCTAACAGATGATCGGTCGAACACTAATCATTAATCTCTTACTGAAGCATATGTTTTTGTTTTTTAAAATTGCACAACAGTATAACTTTTTGAGGGAGGGGGGGGGAGGACATGAGGGGGAGGAGAAACAGTGGCACGAGCCATATATAAAAACAAATAACATGTGAATACTTACTGCCAAGGTATCATAGGAGCACAATACCAGAGCCAGTGATACACTGACCAATAACACGAGTGAGGTAACTGTGATTGCCATCATGCATCTATGTGCACGGTCTGCTTTTCTAGGTACAGTTGGGGAGTCTGTTCCTAAAGAAATATTTCAAGAGAGAGAAGAACACAAGGTTAAAATGTAGTCTACGTAGACATTCTGTAATAAAATTATTTTATGATTCTACTCTTTAATGCATTAAATTTCAATCTTCTCTACATACACAGACAGACAGACAGACATATATATGTATATATGAACAGGTACAGGTAGACAGACAGACAGACAGATAGACATACTTCATTATAAAATCCTCAAACACAGAAATTACATGTCTGCAGTAAAATGTTACAAACACATAAAATGATAAATTCCACAATATAAAAGTGTAAAAAGTTACAAACATAAACAGATAACAGAATAGAAAATGATGTACAGAATAAAAACATATGTATGTAAAAGAGTATTAAAAAATACCTACTAATAAAATCCATATTATGTAATGTGATTGCCATACCAAGGAAAGAAAATCCCCTAAAAGCGTCAAGGAGACTATGAGCAGGGCAAAACTCTCCCAAATGCAAAGTTTCAGAATATTTGCTTAAAATGGTAACAGTTTACAAAGTTTCCAGAATGACTTCACGTTAACAGACAGCTCTACATGTATGAGAATACTAATATTGGGAGTTCCTCCGTACAGGATTAAACAAGGATTAAACTAACATTTGAGAAACTTATCAAGGACATGTGCAAATACAGTATCACGTACAGAATCAAAAAGCAAGTCAACTGAAGGCTTTTGGAGTATGGGTTTTGCTTGTAATAGGATTATAAATACGGACTTGCAAAGCAAGGAGGGTGTAGAACCCCCCTTGGTCAAAGCTACTGGACAGCTGATTTTTTTGGTAAGGTTGCTTAAACTTCAGGTATTTACAAAGCCTTGCTAGGTAAACAGTTATTGTCTCCTGCAAAATCTAAGTTCCACTTTTACCAGCAGGGGATATTTTAATACAAAGATTGTTAATACCAATAGGTCCTACTACTGTGAAAATGTTTACAAACAATATTTAAATACTGGTAGTTAGCAATTGCATGGGGTCGAATATTTTTACAATGACCTTTTGCAGAAGGGTAATTAAAACATAAGGGTGGGATAAAAAACAACACAGGGATACCCCAGGATTTTCATTAACCTAAGCTCCAAGGTCTCTGACGCACAACAAGCCGCCTAGACGCTTGGAAGAAAATCCTGTGCGTTCCGTCAACGCATGATGTTCAGCCTTATATGCACAAAAATTGTAGCTCTAAATGTTGCAAATTTCTTGGCAAAAAATATCCAAAAGTGCTACAATATACTGTAGCACACTCTTGCAATCAAAGTTCCTTTGAAGCTTCAAGCCTGTATATTTTCCGGCTAATTTTTCAGTTTATGCCGACATACTACTGGAAGCAATATAATGTTGTATGTCCATCATGCACGCCAGTCATGGGATATGCTCCATTTACACGGAAGCTTGATACATATGCCTGTCTGGAGGGTTATGGTATAGCTCCGTATCTTGTGCAGGCACATATGTATCTATATAGGTTACAGTACAAGTACGGGACTCTTGGAAAATTTTGGAAACCCTTGATATGTTTTGGGGATGCTCGAAACAGAAAGCTGAGAGTTTTGGGACTCTTGAGATTGGAAGCCCAATGAAAACCCTGGATACTTCATTTATGTTTGAAGTACTTAACGGGCAAATTCTAAACCCATCATTTCTACGTTTTAGAAATTATAAATTCTGTTTTAAATATGGTGTTTTACACTTTGCAAGTTTATTTTAAAATCACAAATTTGTCTTTTTAGTATGTGCTGTCTTTATACTGTATAGATGTGGTTTAGCAACATTTCTGACAAACAGAGTCTTTGGCAATGCTACTGTAGGATACTGTTGTGTGGAATGTTTTGCTCTGCCCCTGTCAGTGATTAAACACTGACATTCAGGACCCTTGTTGCCAACTTTATAAATGTAATGTCACTTACACTAGTGTACAAACACAACTGTCTTTCAAATGCAGTGACTGAAGTAAATTATATTGATACAATCTGTGATGAACTCCCTATAGAGGGATTTCATGTGATGTCACTGGCAATGGATTCCCAGACACTGAAGGGCAAAACACA
The DNA here is from genome assembly GCA_029531755.1 of Holothuria leucospilota. Classification (NCBI taxonomy): domain Eukaryota; kingdom Metazoa; phylum Echinodermata; class Holothuroidea; order Aspidochirotida; family Holothuriidae; genus Holothuria; species Holothuria leucospilota. The sequence goes on along the minus strand of CM055969.1, from coordinate 28,433,007 downwards.
CATGCAGTAAGTGAATTTACAGCTCACGTGCACAACATAACCATAGATACTACGTGTACTGTGACACAATGGAGGTGTGCCCTTCAAAAATAAAAAGAAGTGCGATCTTGCCCTTCAAAATTGCGTCTAGTTGGTTATTAAGTCACGTGATTGAAATCCATCTATTCCACAAGGGTGACAGTTGTCAGTGTTATTTCATAACATTGTTCATACTATGATTAGCTCCCAATTTAATGATTTTTCTGTTTTCCACATTACAGAACCAATGCTCAATTGGCCGATGAAGTTACTTCAATTTAATTTAGATTTGGTGTCCTTTACACTCATGAATGACTCTTTGTAGCATGCGATGTATCATGTTTTTGTAATATTGAATTTTTCAATTCACCTACAGTATAATTGTAACTTCTTGCTTTACCTTTCATTTGTACTGCATATACATTTTATTGAAAGATTTTTAATACAGTTTAATTTTTATAGACATGTCAAATAGGTATATTAAAGTCACTATGAGAGGCTGCACCATATGGATTTACAGTAAGGGGCTCACCATATTGCACAGTGCCTTTTATATTCAAGAATTTGCTACTTCATGCAGTCTTGAGAAAAATACCTTGTGGTCAATTGTTTTCATATGGAAACTTTGACACAGTATACTGAAAAATCTAGGGAGTTAATAATTTGTAATTTGGCAGTATCATGCACAACACAGGATTGACAGCATAAAGGGTATGTGAGATGGTTGATATTTTGTTCAAGCTAGCCCTCCATAATACCAAAAAATACCAAATTAAAATTTGTGCTTTGTTAGTATGCAAAAGTGAAATTGACAGAGAAAGGGAATGTGACGTGGTTGATATTTTATTCAATTTAGCTCCCTAAAATCCCAAATTCCAATTTGTGCTTTTACAATATTATGCAAAAATGGGATTGATACTAAAAAAGTATAGTATGTGATATGGTTGACATTTTTGTTCAATCTAGCCCTCTTAAATCCTAAATTACAATTTCTGCCTTAAAGGGGAATTTTCATCATCTCAGACAGTTCCAATTCTCCCAACTACGCAACTTCCAGCTCCTCCCATAACTGTATGAAGCTCCTCCTTGTGCAGGAATAAACCTGTTTTATTGCTTAAGGCCATGTCCTTGTGAGCATACAAGGCTATAAAATGTAATAAAAGCACTCTCTCTCTGCTTTGTGTGGAATGTGAGCTACTCTGCATCTTTCGAATTTTCAAACTTTGATGTCAATCAAAGAGCAGTCACCAACTGAGAATTCTGATACCCCCACACTAAAAATATACTTTGGGGTGATGACTGTCTGTCTTTAAAAATATTATGCAAAAACAGAATTGACAGAAAAAAGAAATATGAGATAGTTGATATTTTGTTCATCCTGACTTATTCAATCCCATCCATCCCAACAAGGAACTTGTAAAAGACAGGCAAAACCATCAACAAATTGTGAACTATATGAAACTGTAATTGTACTAGACTGCACTGTTTTTCTTATTTTACAAAAGAGGCCCAAATTAGCTGTAATTCACAATTAAAAAAAGTTACAAAATTAGGGCAATATTACTGTTTTTTAACAAGTATTTAAGAACAATTTATCAGCCTCTTTTCCATTTTTCATGACTTTGCTAATATGAAGTGACAGCGTCACCAATAAAATACTTTGCCCCTCTAATTTATGTGCCTAAAGCCACTTCTCTTGAAAACAGCTTTGCCTTCTTTTTAATCCTCCCTTCCTTCCATAGTATGCTGACCCATCTGATCACATAATGTGTAAAAGCCAGAATTCCCTGCTCCTGAAATAATTTTCGTCCAGGATTACTGTACTATAACATTCTTCAGGATTGGTAACAGTTTATTAAGCATTTCTGGTATCACTGGCTTTTTTAAGCAGCTTTAAATATGCAAGAATTTTTTTTGGACAATTACTTTTTTTGTGGAATAATCCCAAGTGAGGGCATGCCACAGTCCTGCACCTTAGAACTAACCCTGGTTCCTAAAAGGCAAACTTTCCACTAAAATGCACTTCACACACAAACTTTCATATATTGAACAATGCAATCATACAGTGTGCTCTCTTCAGGATTCACCCTAGTTTACTCCAAACAGACCATCTAATTTAGTATGATTCTTCCATCCAATAATACTGTTTCAGGCATGATATCAAAATACAGAATGTTTGGCTGGCTGAAGGTAATCAAGCCACTAGAGCTCACCCTTCATTGGTTTCTCATTTTCAAGCAAAAAACTAAACTACTTTCTTTAAACTCTCAGACGGATACACTTTATTAATCCTGCTTTGGATCTTTTGTTTTCAGCATTTTCTGTATGAAGTCTTGATATTCTGTAAACAAAATGATACATTGAATAGGGGCAAACAATAGCCTATGGTTTTGTGTAAAATTACTCTCATTTCTAACATGCCAGTGTGCGATCAGTAGTAACTGATGCTGACCGTTGATACAGTATACCGGAAATTGGTAGTATCAATTATGGGTAATTAGTACTAATACACTGGAGTTCCCAGTGATACACAGTGTTCACATTCTGCAGTAGATAATCGTGCTATTACAACGAAACATTGCATAATCTACACAAGTTTCCGGAAGGAACAAAACTGCTGATCTCACCAAACTAAACCTTCATGAACTAGCTATAAACGTTCAACTTTTTCTCTGGAGAATCAAAACTAATAGAAATTGGAAAAGTGTTTTATAAATGTGAGGTCAAACAGAACAAACTTTGGTTCCAAATAACACCACAATGTAAATCCTGGGATTTGATAACATCAACTGAATTTTTTTTTATCTTCTATCTGGAGTGACTTCCAGTGCAAATTGCTTTTTTATTTGAAAACGAACAAAAGTGTAAAATAGATCAAACATTCATAATTACCCACAATTTTTCCTGCTTTTCCTGGAAGTGTTAATCCTCAGTGGTGTAAGAAGTTAACACAGAATGCTGTGAGGGAAGTTAGGAACAAACACCCTGTGAGAGAACCAGTCCTGCACTGCAAACACTAAATTACAAATATACCAGGAACGAAAACCCTCAGGGGGCTGACCTATGAGACTTCGATTCCAAACTATTATTGACACATCTATGGGCCTCTTTATTTCTGACAGTCAAGAGTGAAGACAACAACCAATAAATACCAACTGATTAGATAAAATTAAAAATTGATTTGGAAGCGGTCTTTATCATCCCTGCTGATGAAATAGTGGAAGTCTTATCTGAGATAAGATGAGGGTTATTACAACTGTTGTTGAATGATAAGAATCTGCACTTATAGGATACCACCAAACTTTTATAGGTGATGATTCAAGGTTATCTAAACGTGCTAAATGGAACTCTCGTGATTTACTAGAGACAGATTTGAGATAATGATTAGTAGCATTTTATCACCGTGTGAACCGTTCTTATATTCTTGTAACTCCATTAGAAATTTGCCACCAAAAGAAAATGGAACTTTATTACGACATTTAATACTATGGGCCAGTGGTGGATACCACAGGGTTAAGTGGATTTACCCCCCTCCCCCCCACCTCCTTTTGGAGCTGAAATGACATTTCTGTAGTGTTGTCCTCAAAATATGGGCTTAAAGTTAAACCCCGCTCATTTTTTCTCTTGAGTGAAAATCCTGAACCTCAGAACCTAGCTCCCTTATCCCCTACCCCATTCCTAAAATCCATACATTATCCACCCTTGTGGATGTTTTACTTCAATAGTCTTTTCCTTCGCAAATTTTATGACAAGTGTTGATGCAGCCAATGAAATAAGGAAAGATATTGAATCACCACCAAAAATGAGACTAAAACAGAATAACACAACACAAGAAAGTTGCAATTCTATTACCATACAGTACTATAGCACAGTTTTAGAAACCTTTTCATATTTTGAAGTCCATACCACTTGCAAGCTTTAAAAATCTTAATTGAATGGACAGATTTTCCATCCATACTTGCTTTTCCCAACTCTTTATTCCTTGATGGAATCTCACACCTATATTTTTATCACCGCAGTACATACACCAAATCTTTCCAAAAGTTAAAATCCTTATTTTACATCATTTCTCCAAAAAGTGGATTTATAATTAAAGTGGACACCTGTATTTGTACTTTAATACTGGAACATCTGTATATATGTCAATCATTGGATCACATATATTGCTCTGAAAATTACTTTTAAGGAGACTATAGCTGAGTTTCCAAAATGTGGCTAACAAGATTTCCATGGATGTGCCCACGATGTTCTGAGGGTAGGGTACACTAATCTATAGACATCTTATACTGTAGGGAGGGGTCTAGGGTGCGGGAATACAGTAAGAGGTTTCTACATGCCATGATAAACACATAGTGCCAGGGAGTTTGGTTAAATTTTTTAGTGCCTGGCTGGTCTAGCCTGGCACTGACCTGTATGCATGGGCACATCTCTGTCTCTCACACACGAGACAATAACTGGGTGGGTACCAGGCTATTATTATCCACTACATCTTTGCTTCAGCTGTCATATACTGAGTTAGCACACATACACCATAACTTCAGAAAGTTTGGATTACGACTGTCAAAAATGGTTTGGGATACTGTATGCTAGTAATGAATAATATAATTTCTACACCTTCCGGTCTGTGTACTAGATGTTTAACTTGACCTCAAACTGAAATGAACAGATACCTACATTCCCCTCAGGCTATTCACTTCACTACAGGTGTGTATTCACCTCAGTTTAAGTGTGGGAGCACTATAGTGCTCCCACACTTAAACTGAAGATATATCTTTGTTTCAGGATGGCTTAGATGCAGGAATGTACCCATACAGGACAGGGGGGGAGGTGGGAGGGGGGGGGAGTATTTTTTAATCAATAGCTTTTACCATAAATAAGAGGAATGGAATGCCTCTTCAGGAAAAAAAATGTAAAATATTGCACAATTCACTTTAAATCTAAGATAAGTAAACATTTCTCAACTGGGAAGGGGATACCCTCCACTGTGGCTACTCCCCAAGATAACAGTTGTCAAATCAATAAGCCCCTCCCCTCCTCCAAAACTGGTTGCTCTGGCTACAGGCCCGCTCAGATGAATTCTTTCCTTTGTTGAGTACCCTGGTATGAATTTTCAAGTTCACTGATTTATGTAGGCTTATATTTTAACAATTTTTGCAAACAGTATATATATATATATATGTATATCACACACGCACACACACCCACATACGCACATTCATTGCCTTACGGGGTACTAGGACAGGACCCGGTAAGGAATTCACAGGATTTTCCCATTAGCCTGGCTGACCTCCAACTAACCCAGCAGATGTACGTGTCTGGAGGGTGGGCCGCTTGCCAAGGCAGGCACGTGCAGCTGCGCGAGACTTCTTATTGCAGTGGCCGAATTTTCGGGCAGCTACACCAGTTACGAGCCGTGCGTGAGCTAGGAAAGACATGCTATCTAGAGCGGAGGTCTCGCCGGCTGCCTATGTACCCGCTAAGGAGGTGTCTGTGAGTGCACACACACACACACACACACACACACACACACACACACACACACACACAAAGAATATGAAAATTTCAAGAATGGCAAGCTATTGTTTTTACCTGAAACATGTAACCTACAGTAAACTTTATTTCCTAATTTACATACAGTGTGTATCATGTTTCATTTAGGTTTGGTACATTTTGTTGTTTCTTCATTTTAGATTCTTCCTTGTTCTTGCTGGCAGTCTAAACCTAGACTGCATAGTATACTTCAACATGATTTATTCATTTATTCCTGAATTATACTCTCTACGTGCTGCATGTCAGCAAGTCTGATCCTGGGCATTATGCCATTTGGTAGAAAACACCAAGTTTTAAATAGGACAAAGAACTACAAGGCAATCTACTTTAATATTAAATGGCCTCTCCACTAAAGATCTCATTGGATAGGCATGAATTTAGGCTTCAAGCAAACAGTAACACCTTCTACGTTCATCCAGTGATGTGTCCGTGTTACTTGTAAATTTCTTTTCCTGACAGAAACACGAATGAGAGTGGGTTTGAAAAGATCTAGCCTCACAATAATTTTTTTATATGCTTGCCGATCATTACTTGTCATCTGTCCCTTCTTGAAGAAAACTTGACAAGATTTCATCTACAGAAAGAGATAAATCCACCTCCCCTCAGTCACATTTTATTGGCAATGCAAAACAACTACCATGATGGGGGTATACACGAGCTGCAGATGCACAGAAATGCACACACTGTGACCAATCCATTAAAGTCAGGTTGAGTGGTGCCTCTGATGCATTTACACCATACCCTGTAAGTTATACAAGCACATACTGTACATGTGTGTAGATGCAATGCACACAGTACATACAAGCTTTCCACCACAGCCTCAGGACTCCATGACTACAGGTATTAACACAAAACAGGATGTCACATGAAATGGGTCGGCAACATCTTCAGATGCTTGTAAAAAGAACTTTTTCCATTGCCTAATGACATTTGTAACAAAATGATTTAATTCCGCCATAAACATGGAGGGAAAACCAGAATGCTAAACCTAGGATTAAGTTTCTTCCATTTCCTTTTTGCATAGAATGATTACTTTTATCAGCAACAAAACCTTTAGGTAAGGTAGCCCCATAAAATCAGCACAGATGACCATAAACCTTCATGATGCTGTGGTAAATATGCCGACGAAAAATGTGAAATTTGGGATCCCTCCAAACATGACTGAAACTTTAAGTTAAATCTTTTGTAAATATGATGGAGTATAATATATGTATGAAAATGTCAATTTCTGACATACAGTACAACAGCAAAGATTCAATAAGCAACATTAATGTAAAAAGCAGGATACATGTAGCTGCAGTGGGCGGTGCTGGGCGGTGACACCCAGCACTCGATATTCCCGCCCGGCACTCCAGGCAAACACACGTCTCCCCGCCCACCACAAATCTGCCAATGGAGACCTAAAACTAGCCCTAAATTTACTCCCTAAAGTAAAATGAGGGAAAAAAGAAAAATTAATGGCTGAAAAATTTGGTAGATGCCATGGGGTGGGATGAGGTGCTTTCCCCTGATAGGACGATTACCCGGCACTCAAATTTGGCTAGCTACATCCCTGGTAAAAAGATACACATGTGTCTAGTGTTGATGACTTTTATTGAAGAAATTTGATCCACTTCCCCTGAAAAGGTGAAAATCCCTCCCACCCCCCCCCCCCCCAAAAAAAAAAAATCTGAGCATAACGAAGCACCGTAGTACAATCTTATCAATTTCCACAAAAAAAGGGAAAAATTGAAAATGGACAAAACTCCAACAACATCCGTGTATGGAACACTACTCACCAGGACTGAAAAGGTGTCCTTATCAACAGTTCAAAATACCTTCTTTGTTGTCCCTATCCTCCAATGGCTGTTTCCTGAACTTATTCCTTAGTACTCAATAATTAATAAACTTCAAGAAAGTTCCTATTTAAATCAAGTGTCCAGTATGCATGTAAATGTAAGTCCCAAAACAGGGAGAAATCGGGAGAACAAATAAACACAAAAACCGAAACAAAACTTTTGTATGCTTTGGGGTGCAGAGCATTGACTGAAGTCAGACAGTGGGTGCAAAGATGTTATATATGGGGTAGAGCACCTGGTACAAATACACTTTACCACTTTGTAAGGAATACCAGAGCTGCCACAGCTGCCCGGATGGGGGAGATCATGACAATGTCATCCTGTAAATTATGGCACCCTTGTGTAATGACTTCTAAAGCATTCCATACCTACTGTAGAAAGAATTGGGACAACAATTTTGTAGGCATCTCTCTGACTATAAACAAATCATCACTTGCCAAGTCTTGATCAGAAGAGCCTATGAGGTCATGAGAAGGGTACATCAGTGTGTCCTTTGATCTACCTTCGGCTGTAAAATAGAGGATTGTTACAAGGGAAGCTAAGAAGAAGAAATGGGGCTGAGAACAAGACCATGCAAACACTGTCAAGATGAACTTTTTGTAGTCTTCCTTAGCTCCTTTTTAAATTTCCTACAAGGGACAACTAAATAACTGAATCTTGTCTAAGAATTGGCGGTAAAGTAAAAGTCTACTATTAAGAACAATGAGTAAACCTCAAATGACACTGAAGCTGGGGACATCCTGGCAGATGACAGCAACAATGGAGTTCACACAATGGGACACCTATCAACAATACCAATCCATAAAGAAAGGAATGTTATGTTTAAAGCACCTATTGTGAGCTGCACAGTAATGGGAAAGGAACTGCAGTACGGATTCTGCCCCCTCCTCAGTCCCCCTCCCCTCTTAAAATGGCAAGAGGAAAGTAAAAGAGAGATAGACACAGCAAAAAACCATTGCCAAGAGAACCCTTCAGCAATAACCAAGATAGCATGATACATTTCAAGGGAATTAATGTAAGTCTTATCCCACATAGTAAAAATTCTCCCTACTCAGTTTACTTCTAGCCCTCCTCAAATTAAAAAAAAACACCTGTCTTGTGCACTTCCCTGTCAAAGCTGCAGTAGCTTACAATGACTTTACATTGCTCAAGGCCATATAAACACAGTGCTCATGTATGTGTGGCCAGTCTTGATTGGGAACACAACTGATTTGACTGCACAAGTCATCACTGACCAACCTGAGTGAAGCTACTCTTTAAATTAATGTCAATCAAAGTGCAGTCACTAATTGCATTTTAAGATATGATCATATTCCTAAATAAATTTGGGGTGATGCAATAACCCCTTTAAGGTGAGCATGTAGCCTTGGATCACAACCCCTTACTACATTACTTGGTGTTGTTCAGAAGTATTTGCAATCACTATGGCATCTTTGATGCCATGCAGCCAGACTCCCTTTCCATACCCTAAAGAAACTACACAACTTATTGCTTTTAGCAGAATGTCTTAGTTGTTATTTATATGTTAATTTTGAGTTTTTATTTGCTTTATCTGCACAACAAAGAGGAAATAAGAACAGTACAAACAGAAATTATAACAGAAAAACATAAAAAGATAGTAAAATAGTTATGAAAGACAACAGCATTTGCAGAGATACCACAGGAAAGTTTGACAAACAGATGTATTACCACTGGGGTCCCTTGCTGAACAGTTTGCTACATTCATGCAGTCAAATCTTGTAATATCAATTTTGCCTACAAGCTCTCATCTCATTTTTTTTAAAAGCTACTTCAAACCCTGCCCCTAGGTATTATGCACTGTTGATATTGGCATGCTGCTTACTTTGGATGACTTTACCCAAATATCTCATTTATGGTGTAGAGCAGAAGCAAGTAATACTGTACCATGAAGACATAGCCTGTTAAAATAAAGCTGTTAGGCTTGTAATCATTGGACATACAATTTCATAAGCCCCACCAAACCAGCTCAACACTTTTAAAAGAGGCATTCTTATCAATAGTGTTTGCACCGGGTACCCGACGATGTCAGGACCCAGTTCTGAAATTGCCACCTGGATCCAAAGTTTCACTAACATAGATTGCATGTGTGACAGAACACCTAACATGGTACTTTTTCCTGGCAAAATTTATCACGCACACGCCTAAGAACACTTGTCATGCCCATACGTAAGATACGTTGGTGTTATATTATATCAACGTGCAAAGCAAAATTTCTTATTATGACTTTACAAAAACCTTGTAACTTAACAGTTCAAGTTATATTTTTGGGTACCCGGGTACCCGACTGACCATCGACTTCGGGTACCCGGTTCCGAATTTTGGACCTGGTGCAAACACTACTTATCAAGGAACCGCCTACAACAGTCCCCTCTAAAGAAAAAATGAAATACATATTTCTCCTCCCCCTTATTCACAATAAACCCCCCTCTCCCCTCTCCTCAAATGTGAAGAGAGGGGGTGAACACTGTTGAAAGGCATTTTTGGAATAATGGAGTTTAAAGCAAAGTTTTACAATAGAACTGCTAATTTGTGATAATTTAATACCATCTAGGATGTTACCTTAAAATAAATCATAGCAGGGTAATTTGGGTCAAAGATCACTTTTATTAACAGATACCATACCTCTCAATTCAACTCCAACAACATCTCGTTCAGATGAATCATCCATTCCATTCATCTCTATCTGCTCATCTGTCTCGAGAGGTTGGTAGGGCGTGTGACTGTTATTGCCCAATGACTTCATTGTTAACCTTGAAATTGCTTCGTTTTATCCAGTGAAAGAACTCTGGTTTAAGTACTGCTGAGATTAAGGAGTAGAATGGTGGGCTATAAAGTCATTTCTGTCATCTACAGAAGAAAGGATGCAGTCACCTGTGAATACCAAAAAAGCAAGTAGTTAATACAGAGACAAGTCCTTACAAAATGCTTCAGTATTGACATTTCTATGAAATGTAAACATAACACTGTTCTAGCTTTATAATACACTCCTTTAGTTCTTCCATATTATTTCCTTCCTCCCCCCCCCCTGGCCCCTTTCTAATCCTTTTTACTCCCATTTCTTCACCATTTACTCTCTACATTGGCCTTTCAGTAAAATGGAATGCACCTTTATGGAGATATTCAACAACTTTTCTATGACAAAGCTACAATACATATCACTGGCACCTTTAAAATCACTCGGTCAAAACACAATGTCTTTTGATGTCAATACTTCTTCAAGAAGATGAATTAAATCTTGCAAGAAAATCATAAACCTATACACCTTCCAGACCCGTACAATGCAATAAACTTTCACCACAATGAAAACACATATGTATGTCAGGATGAATCTCAATATTATGTAAAACATCATTAAATACACCACAGACACATACTCTCATTATGACTAGAAAGTTAAAATACCATTGAGAGCCACAAAGATCTTCTGTTAACTGAAATGTTGAAAAGATGTTGAAGAAAACCCTCAAGTCAAAAGCAAATTGAAATTAAGCTAGTCGATCAATGAAGCAAGGTTTGCAAAGCTCTGCACAAAACTGCACTTGATCATTTCAAACAGCTGTCTTTTTTCTTGTCTAGATAAAACAAGGGTGCTGCATTAGCAAAATAAAATATTAAAGTCCTACAGGCAAAAATCTCCTTTCTGATTGGCTGATATTCAAGAGGGCCCCCACAGCAAACATGTACTGTACATGCTGTTTCACTCACTGCAGCTGTCAATTATGACTTGTACAGGAAATGTCAATTGAGTTTCATAAATAAAACAAATTTGTCAAACCTTCATTTTTTACTTAAAATGTTTGAAATGTATCTACTGAACAATAAACAGCTGGATAAACATTAGGAATTCATTTAAAATTACATTTTTAATGGTATCAGTTTTAAAGCTGGTTTAAATGCTGAGTTACTGTCAACAGCAGGCTATAAAAGTATTATTAAGTACATTTGCTGTACAGTATTTGAAATATGAATGACAACATGCCTAGAGATGCAAAATGTCAATGCTTGACATTATTCATAATCAAAGTAGCAGTTCGGGAGGTTTCTTAAAACTTCATCTTAAGTTCTGCAATGTGTTAACGACTGCCTGCAAAGTTTTACATATAAGGGTTGTCCCTAAACAAGACAGAGTTCTTTGGCAGAGTCAGGTAAGAGGGGAATGTGACTTACAGGAAAATATCTCATTTGTGATTCAGAAAATTTTAAAGCTATGATTTTATAGATAAAATACAGTACAGAATTATAGAAAATTTGAAGTAAAGTATCTGGGTCACTTGATCTTCAAGAAATATGGTTTTCACTGAAAAAAGACTAGCCATTTTATATCTCATGAATAGTTTGTTCACCCAAACTTTCACATTTTCAAAGGATGCAACATTCCAAACCTTACAAATGCATAACATATATGAGAAGAAAAGCATTTAATGAGTATAAACACATTTTTCTGTCTAAGAGTTGCAGGCAATTTAAGCATACTGTAATATTTCTCTAATGTAATAACAACTTACTTTTCTAGTTATAGGATATTCTTGTAGAATGTTATCAGGAAAAAGATGCAAATCTTATCTGGTATACCTGAATAATGCCTGTACTGGCTGACCAACTGTATGAAAAACAGCAAAACTCTCAATGGAGGACCACGTCTATGTAGAATTATCCTCAGATTCTTGTCATGTACAGCCAGTAGTATTGCTGAATGAGAAGTATGCTACCCTACAGTAGGATCCCTGATGACAAATACAATCATGAAGCTATTGAACAACTACATATGCAAATGTCACAAGCAAGTATTTCCATAGTTTTTTCCTTTGGGGAACCACAAAGACTTTCCAGGTGGCTCTGTTTGATTTATACAGAGGCAGCTGATGACTTCCATTAAAACACACTTCATCCACAATATGCAAAAGATCCTGGAGTGGGTGCTTCATGGTTAGACTACACCCTGAAATCTCACGGGTCTCTGGATAAAATTCCAGCAGAAACAGCTGTCTGCAAATTTTCTGGGGATTAACTACTGTACTTCTTCAGCAAAGCTTTTGCATAACATGGAGCTAAAAAGTTTCAAAATAGACCAAATTAAAGTGGCTATGCCACGTGTAAATTAACAGTTTAAACCCTTTGGTATCTTTAGGAATACGTTTCCTACAACGAAAATCAACCATTCTGTTTGTTTACAACTTGTTTTTCTGCTCGAAAATTGAGAAAAAAAAAACACCCTCTTCCAGCCTTGAAAAGTTAGTCTTCCCGAAAATTTTCAAAATCTCGTTACGTCATGTGACATCACTTTAGGAACTGATCGTTGTTTACCGTGGTATCCTTCGGACATTTGATACAGTGTTTGCATTCCATTGTACCGGTTACCAAGGTCGATACAACTTAAAACCTACGTAAAAAGTTGTAAATTTTGGAATTGTTATCCCTTTTCTCGTGTTTACCAGTTGTTTTAGTCAATTAAATGCATTTCTCGCAGGTTTTTCGTCTTGGTGTCATGATAAGTAGCTGCATTCATGTACAAACATTCACAACGCAACAGCATAGGTACAGCATGGAAGTACTACTTCCATGGGTACAGTACACAACATACCTGATACTACACAATGTATCACCAGCACTGTTTCGTAGTAGGTACCATGTGAAATCAAGTTTAATACTTTCTTTGGAATGGCAGATCTGAGCCAGGGAGTTGCCATCTCATGGCAACTCCCTGATCAGACAGGAATGTTGGACTGTCGGTAAAGTGAGTTTTCTTGGATTTGAAATCAGAAAGGCGAAGGCGATACTGAACAAGATGTCAGTGGTGCAGATGGGGTGAGTAATTCGTTACGGCGCATAGAACCGTATCGATTTGAGACTGTTAGGTGAGGTGAAAGTACAACACCACAACAATTCGAGCATGAGAAGCATTTGGAGCAATTGAAAGGGACTTTAGCTTGGAAAGTTTTATGTAGGCAGTCAAAATATGAACTTTAGGTTACTTTTGTGCAAGTGTCAGACTGTGGAAATCGTGGAACTAGCCTATGATCGAGTGTGCACAGTATTTCGCTGGCTGCTGCCAGTCCACTCAATGTACGTTTTATTGCAGACCGAACCGAACAGTACACTGCCGAGTTTTTTCGTTCTTCGGTTATGAATCAAAGAGTATTTGTAATTATTAGTAATAGCCTACTGCAGCCCCAAAATATAACAGACCGACACCACTCTCCAAACAGACAGAATAAAGTTCAAATTCAAGACGTGCCGTGAATTACAATCATTAAGTACTATCCCTTACATATGTATAGGCTATGCTGTATGCCAGGTTCGGTATATGGAGGCTGGTGTTCCTAAAATGATGTCATTATTATGTTGGCTTGAAATCTCATTTTCATCAGTCTATTTTTTGGTGCAATTTTTTGAAACATTAATTTCTTTTTAATGCTCAAGGCTATAAGGGTGATGAAAACAGTTTTAGAAAGAGCTTTTTGTGTACTTTAGGCTAAATTAGTATCCAGTTACTCCAATTTACGTGTCATGGCCACTTTAAGGTTTCTGGTTGTCTGGCTGTCCAGTGGTAATACAGAGCAAGAGTCTACAGTAACATGCCTCCCTGTCTCTGGGAAAATGGCTAAAGAATGGAAACACATTCATGTCTGTTGTATAAGGACATTAAACAGCTCTCCTGGGAACAGAAGTTGCAGTGATATCCACACTCCTGCCTTTCTTCTCTGAATACTAGTTAAAAAGAGATAGCAATCTCACCTGCATTCATCCAAAATTTATTTTACTGTACAAGGCTCTGTAATGAGCCTGAGACAGGGCATCCAAGCTGCTTTGACCTGGAGTCAAACTAATTTAACTACTGAAACTTTTTTATCTACAGGAAGTGTCAAAAACCCACAGTACTGTTATGGATGACTCTGTGCATTCCATCATATACCAGCCAGTGAGTCACAACTGGAAAAAAGGCTGTGGCCTAGGCCAGCCCGACATCATAACCAATTGGTTAGAAACTGTGCCATAAAACCTCATTTAACTCTAACCCCATCATATACTCAAGCTACTGTACAACTATGGTATATGAGACAAAATTCTGGAATGTACATTTATAAAGTTTTTATAATTTACAGTACTTAAGATTTCATCACCACATTAGACAAAATCCTGAAACATTTAAATGGACCATATGCTGTACACTATGTTTCTCTAAAATGGAGGTCAATACTGGACCCCAGGAGAGAGTAAAGATACTGATCATGTTAAATCTAGAATGTTACAATCAGGAGGCACAGAAGAAAGAAAAACTCATCCTGTGCCCATGAAACACAAATGCAGGCTGGTATCAGTGTACATCAGTGGTTGTAAAGAGAATGCACCAGGGACTCGTGTAGAACCAAAACAAGAGAGATCTAGTATGACAGCAGGCTGTTCAAAACTAAAATTTTTGAGGCCTTGAAGGGCAGAACTTTGTTTTATGACACTAAGTGGCCACAAATGTAGAAACAGCCTATATGGCTTCTGAATTACAACAGGTGGCTAACCAATTCATCAATTTAGGTCAAATTTGGTTTCTTTTGAAAAGTCAGTTCAGATGGAAAACCATAGATTGCTCTTGGATGAAAACCCACCTTACTTTGACCTGGCCAGGGACTGAACCCTGAACATCCCAGTAGGCCAAGCCTCATCCCTTCAAATGCCACTGCCATAATCCACTTGGCCAAATCACCCATTCATTTGCTACTGTAGTGAGATTACTAGTAAGATTACAAGCATATTTTGGTTTTAGAGGACCCCATGTTCATTCTGCTACATGATTCATTTTACAGTGGAGTACTGAAGGTGTTATTTCAATATATCAACATAGCTAAGTCACATCTATTGTATGAAGGAGAGGGTACAGATTGGAGGAAAGGTTGTTCAAGTTGTCTTGATCTTTATTTATTACATTTTGCCATGAGTAAGTCTATTCTACCTTTCTGAAGCTTTCTGTTTCTACTTCTTTTCTTTTGGTTACAAACTGAGCCGTAAAACCTCATTTAAACTCTAACTCTACTTCTTTTGTATATTAAACTAGTACTTAATGTTTGATATGTACAGAGTGCAGCTTCATCAAACCCCAGTGGCTTTTCAGTATTCAAGTCTACAGTCTATACAGAATATAGCACCCCTCTGTTTCGCAGCCACTACCACTGGTGTGAAGTAGCTGCTTGAGAATAGCAAAAAATTTGAGTTTCTTCCACAAGCATTCTTACAATAAATCTGGGTATCCACATTTGAAAAGAAAAATGTCCTCTAGCCATGTATGTTATTTTTGTAATGTTTAGAAGTGCTCTGCAGTAGGCATGGAATAAAATCTGAGTGAAATTCAATGGAGCTTTTGAAGGAAATGGCATATTTACCATGCAACTCAGCATTCACACTTCCATAACTTTCATATCCCAGATAAGAATTTTATGGAGTAAGTTGATCTAGAAAGATGAACTTGTAAACTTTCGTTTGGTATAAATTTCATTACGATTTATAGAGCAGAGCAATAGGCATTTTCGATAAAGAATAATAATCAATCCTTCACACTTTTATTTCCTTTGTTTTGGAATGACATCACACTGTTATAATTCCCACATTGTGTAAAATGGTGAGCCAGGCAATACGAGAGAAGAATTTTCGATTACGACTTTGCTTCTTTTTGATGAGTTATGATTCTTAAGTCTTATACTAATCCAGCAAGGGGAGTATACTGAACAAAATATTGAAAGGACAGTGGTCTTGTTTTAAAGGTCGTGTGACATGAAAATAACATAGTTGGATATTTGATAAAAAAAGAATTAAAAATCCAGAAAATAGCCACAATTTCCATTAAAATCCATTAAATATTGACCATTTTACACAAAAATTTCCATTTCACACTTGTATCATAAATAAACATGAGCTAAATATGCAAATATGTGACACCGAAAGAGGGACATACCATATATGACACATGTTAGCGTTTGTTTTTTCAACCTTAATTTCAAGGACACTGGTAGCATTGTTACTGTATTCCCTGAGGGGTTTATCATAAACCTTAAAATTTTTTCCTTGAAAAATATTGATATCACTCACCAAACTGTAATCTCTATGATGAGTAATTAAGAGATTAAGAAATCATAACACTGTGCAACACTCCACATCATTGTTTTTGCATAGGCAATTAGTTTCTTCAAACTTTGAAGAAGTATATTTTGAGAACGGTAAAAGATATTGAAATAATTCTAACGGATCTTTGATTGGAGGACTTAATTCTTTAAGTGACAAGTGAAACAGCTCTTTTTGGTGGCATATCACACAACCTTTAAGGTACGCAAAATGCAATTTAAAAACAACGGGCCATGCTCCTTATTGCCCAAGCATTTAAAATTGGAACATTCCATTATTACGTTAGGAAAGATGAATATTCTGAGCACTGAGGTGACCAAATTTTTTTTTTCGGTCAGCTAGTAAAATGTAAACTGTAGGTAATACTTTGGTTTAATATATTCAGAAGCTTATGTTTCTTTCCAAAGTCTGCTCAGATCATGCACAGAAAGTATGCCACTGATTTCTTATGTTTGCTTAAAATGGACCAGTCCACTACAAACTGGGTCACTCCACAGAGCATACGTGCAGCAAATATGAGTCATCACCAACAGAAATTAGGTGGTCCAGGAGCTCTGCATGTTGGGAGAGAGAGAAGCGTTTTGAGCCTAAATATTCCGTTATAATCCTCTGAAACAGGTACAATCTAATAATGAACATCAGCAACTTTGGCAATACTTTCCATTTTTATTAGGGCTGTGACCATTTAGCGATTAATCGCTAAACGATCGCATGTGTAATAAACATTTAGTACAAAGCTACCAGCGATTAATCGCAAAACCCATTTTTCCGTATGAAATAAAAAACAATCTGCAGTCATTACAGAAAATTAGATGTTCACTCCTTTTGAAAAAGTGAAATAATTATACAAATGGCACACACGCAAACATACGACATCAAAGTTGAGCTTCTATGAGGATCCGTGTTTGAGGTTCATGGAAACTATGTCCCCCGGACGTCACTAACGCATTTTACATATTCGTCATGTTCAAGGGCATGTTTAAAGTCTCTGTGTTGATCATAGGTACTTGCGATTAATCGCTAAACGATCGCAAAATTTTGCGATTAAACGTTTAGTGATTTTGCGATTAAACGTTCACAGCCCTAATTTTTATGCAACTTAAGTGGTATCTAGAATCAGTTTTCAGGGCTCCTTAACATGTCATATCCTTAAAAACTGTATGTACAGTATATAATTTATTCTTTTTACAAATAAGTAGCACATGTGCATTGCGACAGTACAGTACTACAGTATAAAAGCACCGTACTATACATGCTGCCAATATTCCCTACAAAGAAGTAGTTAAGGGCTCACAGAGGGCAATAGATGGAGAAAGTTGAGCAATTTTAAAAGAGGATAATATGTTACAGTTATAATACTACTAAGTATCTTCTAGAAACTGGGGATGTTAGAGTTTAAAATGAAAGCTGGCTTTCTGTTCCATTTCTCCTGCTGAGTATTAATTAACACACAGCCATGTCAGCCACTTCATAACAATCTATGTTCAACAGCTTTACATACAGTATATGGGAGGATAGCATCTTGCAATCACCCCCTCCCCCCCCCCCTCCTTCCTGTCTCTGACAGTAAACTTACCAGCTCTTCTCACACACAGGTGTAGAGAACTTGGAAGACTTCAAAAAAATGCTGTACTGTACACTATATTCATGGAGTGTAAACATTCACATACAGGTTTTTTACCATGAGTGCACAAACTATGTACTCACCAATAATTCCACTTTGTATGGTAGTACAGTATACACAACTTACAGTAGCTAACAGTGTGTAGTATTGTTATCATGTTTCCACTTGCCAGGCTACCCATCACAACACAAACACATTAGGTACTTGTACTGCACATAAATGGTATAGTATGCACACACCAATACCCACCAACAATGGTGCTGTAATACTGCACAATGCCACTTTGATTGTCCAAATGCTTTGCACATACATGCAATACATATACCTGTATAGTGATGTTGCTGAAAACCTCTGTACAGATCATGAAGTACGCACAGCACGATAGCATTAAACCTATATCTAATTAAAGCTGGCAAAAGTGCACAAAACAGAGGTTCCCATCTTGCTGCCAAGGAAGCTCCTAACAAGCTGCAGTACTTGTATCAGATTGAGAATGCCTAAAATTAGTTTGGCTTTCCATATTTCAAAGCAAATATCACACAATGTATTTTCTCCATCTTCCCCTTTTCTTCTTTGGTGTCTTCACATCAATCGATTGCAACATCTGGTCCTGCAGTTTCTTTACCAAATCATGTTCACAACAACTTTTTAAAGATATAATTTGCTTGCATATTCAGTACAGTATGTATGACCTCTATTTGACCAATCAACTGTATGAAGGTGAATGAGTAGAGTATGGTCAATTATCAAGAAACACATTTCACTTTACCATGCAGTCTGGATGTTTAGGCAACTGTTGCATACCTGCCAATTCTCACCACAATACCACAGTGTAAGCTAACAATCAAATCTTCAAATCCCACTTTTAATATGCTACAGCCGTGGTCAGCAAACTTGGGGTCACGACCCTTTTGAGAGTTGCGAAAATATTTCGGACGGTCGCGAAAAAGATCCGAGGGAGAAAAAAAATAATTGCCAAATTTCTCATTAAAAATAGGCAATGGGAGTGATTCTAATCTAAGAGCCAGTGATCTGACTCATGTCACGGATACTTCATACATGACTTATCAGTCGGATGTTCTGTTCCCGGCCAAGAAACACGTTTACCATTATACATAATAGACTGATCTGGAGGTCCTTATACCAAGAGAGCCCTATAATAATATTTGTAACATCAACAAGGTGCTTTGAAAATATGTTAAAGTTGCCAATCTTCCTCTCAATACACCGAGGCGTGAAAACGCTGGGAAGGGTCATTTCCGGTGATCTGAGGAGTATTTTTGTCAGAAAATTTTATTGGCACGCTACGCGCCAACCTATGGTGGCACTCCGCTTAGAATGTGTCATTGGCTGTTTCAGTGTGTAGATTGGGTGAAGAGCTGTCATGGCTTTCTTGATGCAGTCATGGACAACTATCCCTATGAACTGCACACTGCTGAAGATACTGCAGACTAATCCATTGTACATACAGCTTTAGCTTCATGCAGTGATTCAATATGCCAGGCGCGGATCCAGGGGGGGCCTGGGGGGCCCGGGCCCCCCCCCCTCGCCACGAAAAAAAAACGAAAGGAGAAAAAAAGAAGAAAAAGAAAAAAAAGAAAAGGAGAAAGAAAAATTAAGAGCAGAAAAACGAAAAAAAGTGTCTAAGAACGTATTCAAAGTATATATTTCGGTAGGGGTTGGGTGGAGCTATCACTGGATTATCTCTTTATATATCTTTCAAAGTGGTTGGCGACGAAAGGAGAGCTACAATGTTCGAAAACAGGTGAATAGCTGAGTAATGATCCTTGACTTAAGATCTAAATAAGTAAACATCGTGACATATGTAGTATGGGCTCGGCTAGCTGCACTAAATTTTAGCAACAATTTTGTGTCAAAGAGTGAAATTTTTTGTAATCTAGAGGGATTGAGAGGCAAAGTTTTCGCCATACAGATCTTGCAGAATGAATACAGAAGACAAGCTGTCAGGTGACATGCTATTGTGCACAGTGGCACCAGCTGTTGCAGGCAAAGTAGCGGCGTGCATACCCTATTCGATTTCAAAACTGTCTGAAAAGTTTTACAATGAACTCAAAAGGCTTTTAAGCTACAGACAGTGGCGTCGGCACAGTGGGCAATGGGTGACGTGTGTCCCCCTCCCCCATCGATTCTTGAAAATTTTTAAAATGGTCCCAAAAGTCGTTTAAGCTACAGATTTCTGTGGAGGGTGTAGGGTGAGATGTATTTTTGATGACTGGTTTATTTGTTCTAACCATTTTCTTTCACAAACTGTTCTCAAACTATCATAAGTCTTGGAAATTCTTGACAAATTCCAAATTTTCGCACGCTCCGCTAGCGTCAAGCCTTGTGTCAGAGTTGTCTTAATTATCGATAGCTTTCGGTAACTACTCACTGGGGAACAAAGGAGCAAAAGTGCTTTTTAAGAATTCTCAGTCAGAAGATTCGTTTCTGAATAGCATAGGTTGGTGGGAAAATGACAGTGTCCGATGCAGGTTCTGAAATGCAGGTTTTGTCATGGACTAATATTTTATTCAAAATTTCGGCGCGCTTCGCGCGCATAAGACAGAGTTTACACCCGATTTTATATACCATTGACAAGGCTATGACGCAAGAAATTATTCAAATGCAACATTTTTGTAAAAAGTACATCTCCTTCTCTGTAGGGCTCTCATCATTATGGGATCTTCGACTAATCTAGTCCAGCACATGATTTGAAAGATTGAAAGTACGTAATTGCCGTTGCTTTATTTTCCAAACATCTTACCGCGACGTTCAATAATGACGAAAATCTTTTCTGAAACGAATTTTGCCTGTCCACCATCCCTCTTGCTATACCTAAAAAGAAGGTGGTATGTCATATCTCCTCCCATATGGATGTCGGGTAGTGAGAATCCCGTTGCTCCCTCTTTTGTATACTGTAACTAATTTAGAGCTCCCGGGAGGCTCTATACTGTTCTCTGTCAACCTTGGATATCCTTTTAAAATGTAAAGGAAAAATTTTATTATAGTCCAAGAATGTTTCTGTGGACTCCACGCAGGGATAATTGCGTGTACAATTTTCCCATGGGCGTGGATCATGGAGGACGGGGGGACCCGTCCCCCTCACTTTTTTGGAAGGGGGAACATCGTCAAAAAGTCCCTCTCACTTTTTCAAAAATGATGGAACAGACTGCAATTATGCCTAGGAAAACGAAATTTTTAGAAGAAAAATAACCTAAAGATCGTACACTTTTGTTGCACCAAATCGCATCTGAGGGCATTCAGTTCTAGAAAAATTTCCCTTAGACCCCTCCCCCATGCCGAAGATCACAAAACTTATTGCCTTCCCGTGACGCAAATTCTGGCTACCACCAACTGCTTCTTCCACGCCACCAGGACGGCGATTCACAAATGTGAAAGTCCCCCCCCCCCCACACACACACACACTTTTGGAGATGGATCCACGCCCATGATTTTTCCTGGGACTTAAGGAGGTTTGAAGACAATATGTTAACCGTCTCTTACTCCCCTTTTTTACCCGAACAAAAGTTAGAATTCACTAAATTGTGGACATTTTCTAAACATACAATCACTTTAGAATGACCCAAAGATACCACCATTTTGCATATAGGCCCCCTAAAATTTACAAAAATTTCTCAAAGGGGAGGGTAAACTCCTTCCTGGGATTGCACTCTCATGTACCAATAAGAAAAGGCTCTCCCACTCTTGTATATAGCGTATACAAAATCCCACTGCCTAAAAAGGCACGGTTTAGCAGTTATCTGCGGTTCCCCCAATCACCAACTCCCGCCGGCACCATCGGTCATAAATTTCTGAAGGGTATAACCTTCAGAAGTCCATAAAGAAGGTGATATATCATCTTTCCTCCCATATGGATGTAAGGTTGTGAGAGTCCTGTTGGTCCCCCTTTTCAGTGTACAATTAATGCAGAGCTCCCGGGAGGCTCTATACCGAAACTTTTCGGCGCGCTTCGCGCGCAATTGTTTACGCTCACGGAGAGAGAGGTACGTTTTTATTGAGTGATGGATTAATTTTATCACTTTTTACCAAAAATCATTTGGAATCTTTCACGATTTTTGCAGTCTTCTCAATATTTCTTGATTTTTTGCTTGATCTGCGCACTGTTAGCCTTGAATTGCTCCTTTTACTATCAGTAAGGTCCCAAACGTATTCGCATTACTCATCGGTGGGGTTCTACCATAAGCCAAATATTCGTGTGCATAAACGTGATTTCAGAGTCAGCATTGTAAGGATGTAAAGCAACTGATATTCATTTTTTCACCCTCCTCTTCTTATGAAAACTGAAAACTTAGTATCGAACCCACCTTCTAATTAATAGACACACATAAAGGGAATTGACACCGTTAGTCATAGCAATGGTTTTAAATGTAAATTCAAATTTTCGGCGCGCTTCGCGCGCAATTGTTTCATCTGACATCCTATACCCGAATACCGTATAACGAAAATAAAACACTCATTATGGCAAAAATCATTTCAAGTTACCTACACGGGCTCATAATGTTGGCGTGTAGGTTTTAAGATAACTTAGATTCTCCGTAATTTCTGCAGGTACATACAGTAACTTATACTGAGCCATACACATCAAATTCCATGCAACATGAAAAGGTATAAAATCTAACTGACATAAGAACTGGAGCCGATTTCTGTGCTCTTAAAATGCAATATTGCGAGAGCTTCCAGGGGCTTCGCCCCCTGGACCCCCACCGGGGCTCTGCCCCTGGACCCCGCCAGGGGCCCTAACGCGGGCCCCTGGACCCCACGCGTAGGGACTCGCGCTTCGCGCTCGTGGTGCACCTTCGGTGCACATGAGGTTTTCCATCTTGGGCCCCCCCCCCCCCTCAAAATTTCTGGATCCGCGCCTGCAATATGCAATGATGATGAGGATGCAAAAAATCCAGTTCTAGACTGCATAACCACGTCAAATCAAACTCCTCCCACCCACCCATCATTGAGGGCCACCAGATTCCGGAGTAGAAATTTGGGGCCACCAAGCGAAAAAGATTGGAGACCACTGGGCTACAGTATAGCCTACCATCTGAAGTTCTAAGGAACTTTCAATTTCACTTAAAGTTAAAACCTACTTCAGGTTTGTTGAAAAATTTACAGCAGTATTGAAAGTACACACGTAAAGAAAACCTTCCCAGTTAGTGCACACTGTGAACCTCCTGGCATACATTACCAATCTCCATATTTGTGAACATTCATTAATTTTTAAGTTACTTGGCACAGTGCTTCCAGCCTGGAACGTTTTTTATGCATGCACAAGATCAGGACTGCCATGCAAAAGTTCTGGACTGCAAAGCTAGCTATGTAGTTTGGTACAGTACTGTACCTGCATGGCAAATCAAAACATTGCTAGAAATCTGAGCACCTGACTGCACACATGGAGCAAGAGGCCAAAGACACACAGAGAACATACCAAAAATCTCAAAAGGTATCATACACACATACACACAGATGTGCTGTATGAATAATATTAGTACCGATCGAATTACTGTGTCTATCACCTGAAGGCTAGCTACCTTCACTTTGTCAGGTTCATACACAAGGTACAATAACTTCATCCCCCCAAGGTAGGGTAGCAAGTGTGTAGCAATTAATTGCAAATTGCAAAGTGATTTTTTTTCTTTGTACAGTGCTATTGAGTGTGGTACAAAGTAATGTCCGCTATATCAAGTTTTTCAACCTTACCCTTAAACCTCTGTAGTAAAAAGCAACTTGTGATTCATTGCATAACTCATTTTTTTTCTGTCAAGGGCTGCTTTTCAACCTTCACAGCTGTGAATTTCCCCCTTTTCTGTCTATGTTACCTTCTCATGAATTTTTAAAATACAAAGGTGACCAATCAGGAAGGCAGCTAGTGGACATACTGTAAGGATATTACTTTGTCTTCTACAATTACTTTGATCAGTACTGTAACTGTCCAACAGGCTCCACATTGCACAGGTGAAAATTGCCATTAATTGCTAAAAATTCACAAAATTCTGAGATTTTAAATGTTTAATGGTTTTGCCTCACATTCAAAGTCCCACACTAAAGTCTGCAGATTTCTGTGAACTCTGAATCATAGCTGCATATAAAATCACAAGACACTTGCCTGCACCAAGTTTAAACTTTGCAGTTGTCAGTACTACTGCAGGAAAGCTTATGGAGGCTGTACTGAGAGATGTAAATGAAAAAAAAAAAACCTGGAGGAGAATGAATTAATAAGTAATACACAGCATACAGGTACACTTAGACAAGCCAAGTCAAAGAATTTACTGATGTATGGAAATGAGCTTACAAAATACAGTATACAGATAAAGGAATAGCAGTCGACACTGTGCATCTTGACTAACAGAAAGCCTTCCATGTGGTACCCCATAAGAGGCGATATAAAAAATTACAGCACATGGCATTGATTGCAAAATACTGGACTGCAAAGCATGGTTATCCAACAGGAAGCAGAGTAGTCTGAAATGGTCAGAAATCTGAGTGGTAGGAAGTCACTACAGTAGCTCAGTAGTGCAAGAGTCGGTTTTGGATCTGGTTGCTTCAGTATGTATACCAATGATATGGAAAAAGACATTGAATCAACAACCCATACATGCGGTATATAACGGGATTACCAATAATTCAAAAATTATTATTCCAATACCTACAGTAATGAGAGAGATGGAAATTTTGCGTCAGGATTTGGAAAAGACAAATGTAGTGGGCACAAATACTGTATGGCAAATAAGGTTTAATGTAAAGTTGCTCTGTGTCACACTTCAGACACAACTTAAGGTATAATTGTTATGGCTTATGGGTGGCTGGTATTTACAAAGAAAGGGAGAAGAGAAAGACCTTCTGTACATGTGCATGTGAACACAACAATGAATTTAGTAAACAATGTACTGTAAAGAGTCAGTGAAACAAGCAAATACAGGTATGTGAAGAGTCAGTGAAACAGACAAATAGAGGACTTGATAGGAATTACCAGGAGAAATGGATGAAAATGTGCCTCTGAACTTTAGGTACTTGTTCAGCATAGCTGTTTATTGTAAGTGCTGAGGGGGTATAAATTGGTGAATTTTAACTGGGTGCCTGATTGTCCATTTCAGGCAGTTGTCCAATTCAGGAAGTTGTGAGCTTTGCTCAGTTCAGCTCTCAAGCAGTTGTGCAGAGCAAGAAACCTCCACCCCTCCCAGCCTTTGGGAAAGTGGCTAAAGACTGGGGATACACTCACATAGTCGCATGGGGACATTCAATGGCCTTCCCTCCTTTGTCTGATATTTTACAAAGGGTTGAAAACTTGAAAAGGGTTACATGTTCTTTAAGAATTACACTTCAGCCACCCATAAGGATCACGGCCTCTATCCATCCAGTTGAGATATAATTCAAGGGGAAATGCAAGCTTTCATTGCACATTTTTATGGCAAATGAAGAGTTGCTTTCAAAATATAAAGTTCTCTTCTGAGAAAATTTTTAAATGTAATATAATACAACTAACAGCATTTTGAGAATGACACTCTTAATTTGTTTTGGCAAAAAAAAAATTGTAAAATGTTCATTACTCCTAGTACTGGACTAATCTGCCAGATGCATAGTGGCCATGGGAGTAATTTTGCAGAATTCCCTGCACATGGATGGTCTGTTTGGGAAAACATATGACTACAGAGTCCAGGTTACAAATGACATGATATATTCAATCTGTCGATAATGACAATAAGATAGTGGAAAAGCATCACAAATATAGAAAATAAACAAAAAAACAGGAATAAAGTTTGTTGTATTAAACTCAAATTCATTTTGACCCCTTCTCTTTTAAATTTGACTCTTGTAAATTTATTTTGAAGGGTCTGTGACTCCTGAAAAAAAAAATGAGTGAAAACCCTGCTACTGCTATTGACCTTGTCAGAAAAAGTGGGCTCTGCACCCCGGATTGCATAGTTTGTCAGTCGTGCAGAACTTCTTCTGTGTGCATTTTCAGTTTAGGCCTAGGCCTAGGCTATTTACTGATTTTACAATGAATCAGCACACAATAGCCAATAATTCAGTTTGGTTCAATAATCAGTGTGCTGCGTGCAGGCAAAGAATTGAGCAAAAGATTGGTGGGGTGTGAGCTCAGTCCTAACGCTCAAGACTCACTCAAAAAAATGCTCAATACACAATTCAGAAAGAACCAAATAATCACCATCTTGCATAGCAGACGAAGCAGACTCTACCCCCAGCAGGGTTTCACCCCTGCACCCCAGGGGGCCCTTAATTTCGCCCCTGCACCCCACGCCCAGGCGCAAAGCGTTCGTCAGCGTGCAATTTCGAACTTAACAATTAAATTCCGCGCGCAATTAACAAACTATGCAATCTGGTCTGCACCCTGACACACCACCTTACGGTACTACATGCTGCCTATACACTTGCAGGATTGGCACATGCATGTGACATTAATTCCGGTAACCATATTATTTGAGCCTAGGCCTATCCTACTTTCCTTCGCCTACAGCATGTTAGGACTTACAATTTAGGCTAGGCCTAGGTCTAGACTAAGCAAGTCTATGAATGATTGGGCGTTAGCCTAACTACTAGCCTAGTAATAGCATAATGTATAGGCCCAACTGTAACTCGAGCTTATCAATCAGTTAATGCGCACTGCTTAACAAGGTTCAGTGCGCATCGGCCCTTATCAATAGGCCTAGGCCTATCAGTTTCGAGACCTTAAACACTGAAACGTTAGCTCGAATTGCTACACAAAAGGCTAAAGCAGGTAGCCTGCAAATGACTAAGCCTGTGGCAACTAACTTACGCACCATTTTCGTTCCAAAAATCATTCATGAACTGGTTTCTACACTAAATCAAGGACCGTCTGATCCCCACCTCAACCTTGGAGCTTGTGGGAGCTGCCATTTTGCATTGAAAATGAAAGTACGCCACCTGTTTGGGCTCCCCCCGACCTGACGGACTTCCTACATCACTCATCCCATTCCTGCATCCCGGATCTCGGTAATCAGGGCAGTGGCATAGCTACAGGGGGGGGGGAGGGAGGGGAGGGAGGGGGAAGGGGATTTCCCCCTGGCTCTGGAAAATGAAAAATTCGGAAATTTTCGATAAAGTATGCAGTCGCCCCGACAGTTTACCTGTTTTCTGCTCTTAAGAAGACAAGTTTTCTGATATGAACCCAAAATTTTCGGCGCGCTACGCGCGCTGTAGAGTCACCCCAGTTTCTTCATTGAGTTCCATTCCACATAGGCCTAGCTGGACAGCACAAGTCCTGTCCACCTTACCAAGCAACATGTAGACAGAGTACACAGTTTATGTAGAGTTAGTGAATTTCATCCCATATCGCAAAGCCTAGTTGCTGCAGTCTCTTGTGTGTGTCATGCGTACGGTCTTTTGGTGAGCGACTCAGCTCACGGAGCAAAGTTTGGCTATTTCATCGGGTAGTTCAGGTATGTATGTTATCCCTGATACGGTCTACAACCCCTGCAGTTTTTCTTTTTTTTTCTTTTTGTTCTTTATGATTACATATGGTTTTTTGTAAGCCTACCAAAAATTTTCGGGGGCTTCGCGCGCTTTGCAATTTCACGATTCAGATTCAAAAGTACACTATCAGTGCACAACTCGGCTCTTGAAGTATTAGGCTAAGTGACATTATGCAAAGTAAGCAATGGCGGCCAGCTAGGGCACATTTTTCATAATGTCACTTATGTGTTTGGTTTGTGTTACATGTAATCCGTATGTTTGTAACCTACATTGCAGAATGCAGAACGTTCCCTAATACAGTATATGCTCACACTTTAAAAAAATCGGAAAACTTAGGCGCAAATATGGTCATTTTCAGGTGGCCTGGAATAAAGTCTAGCTAGCTACGCCACTGTACCAGGGAGTTACTATGGGTCTTTCTATATATGGGGTCGGTCGGTCATCCGGGACTTTCCCCGTTGCCCTAGCGACTTTGGAGTGAAAAGAACAACTGATTACAGTATGACCATATGGGAACACTTTACGCGCATTAAATTGTTTTCACTCGAACACATTGTTGTCGTGCGGAAGTGACGTGTCACCGACCGACTCCCCATAAGCTATATGCTATAGGGTAGGCCTGCCTGAGTCAAAAATTAAAATCCTCTTTATGCATTGAAATTTATACTCGTGATAGAGTATTATTAGCATTTATAAAAAAAAAAATTTACACACAGCATTGTGTGTGACGTTGACTCCGCATTCAAACATGCCAGTAAATTGACCAACATAACAGGGACACCCAAGCAGTATTTAAGCTCCTCTCAGAAGAATGGAGAAAATCCTAAATGGTTGAAACTTATAGTTGAGTGTTATTTGGGATACCCCTTTGTAACAAGAACATGGAAAAGTTTGAAAGAATTCTCCAAAACTTAAGAAAAGTTATTTTCATTATTGTCGATTATGAACGATACGTTGAACAATCATTGTTTGTTTTGATTATTCTTTCCAAATGTACTAAAATCTAAAAGTTTGATCTAATTGTTATATCAAATGAACGACTGCCACCTGAGAATGACCATATTTGTAAAAATGGTGAAAAAATACGTTAGAAAATCAACATTCATTTCGTTTCATTTATTGTGTTTTCCGCTTTACATGTATACATACAAATAAAGAATATAAGAATATAACTTTAAATAGGAATTTATGTACATACATAAGCGAAAGGAAGTACACAAAAACTCCAGAGGGCTTGAGAACGTGCACTCCCTGTAAACAAAAAGAGAGAAACCAAAACTACAAACAAGCAACAAACAAACTGCTTCGACAGTAGCAAAAAACACAAAGATCAAAAACAGAGAAAAGGTCAAAAGAAGAGAAAAGAACTACCCCAACGAAAAAACCCATCCCCATCCACCCACCCCACCCCAGACAAGAGAATAACAGATGCAAAACGTGATGATTAGATGTCATAACTAGAGAGACATCAAAAAGTTATGTTGGTTAGGTAGTTTTCTATGGTTCTGTTTGTAAAAATGGGTGACGCAATAAGACTGATATTTTGGAATTGTTGACTATTGGTGATATCCTTACTATGATAAATGAGCAAAGCAATTCAGTCCATGATAAATATGTTTTGTATGCTTGTATGTCACAGCCGTTACCCCAAAATCACGGGGAATACGAAACCAAAGTAGTCTATTTTCTAGAAAATACTAAACGTTGAAAAACGGTTAATATATCATAAGGTAGCAATGTTGGTATGGTGTAATAAAATACCTGATATGCTGATTTGTTGTATTAGGCTACGTATCTTTGAAATTTTGCATATGTTGGCACAATCAGTGAAAACACCCCTGGTACCCTAGTTTATAGAAAGACCCATATACATCCCTGGTTCTACCACTCAGGTAGATATAGCCTGGGAAAAGTGCAGTCGGTAACGAGGTCTTTTTTCTTATTTGAAAGGTTAAACTAGGCCTGCCTGGGGTTTTGTAGTCCAGGCTTCGCCGACGGCCTCCTCCCCAGATTATCCCAATTTTTTATCTCTGAGCCCATTATTAGATTGTAATCTCGCCGTTATTGCTGTTATATATGGCTGGTGTCTTTATTATTCCTTTGCTTACCCCGCGTACTCTCTAAAGTTTGAAATTTCCCCCTAGACCGAAGGAGCGGGCCTTTCCCAGCTCGAACGGAATTAAAAGCCATACACACGGGCAAATTACAGCTGCCTGAAAGAAGTTATAGAAGCGGTGACCTGTATGCATAACTGAATAGACTATAATCCCCTGGTCATGAAATCACAGTGGCCGTCTACGTCACTTCTTGCATGCTTAGTCAGGGCATCCCCTTAAAAAAGGGAAAAAGTCTGTTGAAAAAATCCTTAGAATTTATAAAACATTTTCACAGTTTTCTTAGAACTTTTACATAGAAATCCATAAGAATTTCTATAAATTTTCCAAGAATCTCCAAGAATCACTATAAATTCTTCAAAGAGTCAGTCTGAATCAGTTCATGAGCGTAGCAGTAGTTCCCAACCTTTCTGAGCTCATGGCCCCCAGTTTCACCTAATGGGGTTGGACAAACGCAAACCCCCTCCCATGTCTGTAACATAGTATGGCTATGAATGCTAACAAAAATTATAAAGCTAAAGGGTAAACCATCGTTTGTGCATAGGTGCGGGCCCTTCCCAGGGTAGCATAGAAAAGTGGTGCGGGTTTTCTTTTGTTATGGCTAATACTAAACTCGCGATCAACGAAGGAGTGAAGACTTGATCTAGGTCGGGAAAGTTGGCGAAACTTTTCCTTTTTTTTTGTTTAAGTGGTCCTGTCACCGGCTTAAGGGCCGGCACGTGGTCCTGAGGCTGCCTGAGAGTCACCGATGGGGTCGTTGGAAAAGCAGGGGACTCATTTTTTGAAGAATATGTGCCATCCTTGGGAGCAAGATCATCATTGCAACCGTCTGGGCAACTTTTAGCCGTCGTGGACAACATGCTTATCGTACCCATTAAGGCTCCCCGACGAAATTGACAAATTTCCTATACGGGGGGGGGCATGGCCCCCTCCCCCACATGACGCCCTGCCCTGACTTGTTTTTTCTATCTTTTGCTTGCAGCTCCATGTGAATGCAAGTGTGATCATGACAATGAGAAACGTCAGACATTTCTCGTAACCAGGGGCGTAGCAAGGATGAAACTTTTAGGGGTGGCCAGGGTATCAAATGGGGGGGGGGGTCACGGCATTGATCGCCGTTCTTAATTCTTACACATTTTATCAGGACACACAATTTTTCCGGGGCCCAGTCCCCCTCCCCCCCCCCCCCGTAGCTGCGCGCCTGCTCGTAACCAAAATGACGCTTTCATTATCTCATCGTGTGGACACAGGAAAATCTTCATTCAAAAGACATAAAAGAAGACAATAATGAGCAAAAACATGACATAATAGATATTTTTTTTACAAAATCCTCCTTTGTAGCACATAATTGAGTTGTCATATAGTACTGCCGTATGACATTAGTTATTTATACATGATTAATCTAAATAATCCTTTACAAGGAACCTTAAAATCTAAGAAAGTACTTTTTCAAAAGTCCCCTCGACTCTCTTCCGAAGTGCCAAGGGGCGAAACCAAACATTACTCCCGAAGGAGTTCTACTGCTACGCCCCCAAAGGGACAACAAGTCAACCAAACTCAGGTTATACTTTTTAAAATATGAGAAAGTTATTGGCAAATTCTATAAATCAAGGAAGGTCGAAATTTACATTCGAATAAAATCTCTTTCAATTTGGAAATTTTACGCCAGTACTGTAATATGACTTAGAAAGG
Organism: Holothuria leucospilota; assembly: GCA_029531755.1. NCBI lineage: Eukaryota > Metazoa > Echinodermata > Holothuroidea > Aspidochirotida > Holothuriidae > Holothuria > Holothuria leucospilota. The sequence continues at coordinate 28,401,577 of CM055969.1, read as the reverse complement.
ACAAATTGTCATTCCAACCTTATTTTGAAACTTCAGTTTTCAGGATATTTCAGAACAAAATATTGCATATTTAATGGTGAGGCTAACAAAGGAATAATAATTGTATGAATTTCACAATTCAGTGACGAAAACATTGTTACATGAGTAAGCCAAATTGTGTCACGTGATTAAAAATGATCGTACATGAATATGCAGATTCGGGAGTGCTGATTCAATGTCACGTGACTGGATTTAAGAAATTAATACAAAAACGAATTAGACGTGAATGCAAAACGTTTTGGTCGCCTTGCCGCTGTGTTACGTCCCACGTGGACGTTTATCTCATTTCTGACGCATTAATGTAGCACACCACTATCTCAGATTAATTCCCCCGCGTGGTCGAAATACAACAACTCAAGTCCCAAAATTTTAATCATACTGACGGTATGTGCTTGATATGTGATATGGGATAGTTATTCGTTTGAAGCGTTGGTTATGGAAAATTAGTGGAATTTGAGGTATTTCAGTCAGTTGTTGGCGTATCATCCTCCCACTGTATAGTTAATGTTGGGTAAATATAGCCCAAATTTCGATGACCTTGAAATATTGTTTGCATGGGAACAGCATCAAAGCCTTACGTACTTTCAATTCTTATATTTGAGGGAAAGCTTGCATTGGCTGAATCCTCCTGCAAACAAAAAGCTAGAAACACAAAATGGGCTAAATTAAACGCATAAGTCAATGGAGTAATAATTGGTAGCGTGTTACCTCCCAAACATTCTTAAAGTCTCGTTATAAGTCAACGTGATCTGACTGTAGACATTTTGTAGATCTGTATGACACCTTCTTGACGCCAGTTCTCCATAAGATGCATCATAAATTGAATAAATTGGATCGTAAATGTCAAATAAACAAATATATTACAAAACTGTCGTTCTATTGAATTTTGATGTTTGACAACACATTTGAACTTGTGACATTTGTTTTGTAAGGATGCATTTTCCCATCCATTTTACAATGGGGGCTTAATAGCTTAAAATTCTGGGATATCAAGAACCCCATACATGTCAAAAATTGCACTTTTTATATATTTTGAACAAAATATCTCAATAACAGCTGCAGCAATTTTACGGAGGGGCTTAGAACGGGCAAGAGGAATTTCTTCTCTTCAAAGGAAGTTATCAGACGGTGAATTTCTAAGGCCTAAATTTGTTTTATAGATCGGATAAGAGTCGCCCCAACTTTATTTTTGAAATATTAGCTAAATAAATAGGCTTAGGAAGCTCTGCTCGACTGGGGGGGCGGAACGTTGGGGGAGAGGGTCTAAGGGGCGGATGTCCCCTCCCCATAGAAATTTTTTTGAATATTTGAGGGTCCTTAGATGCAATTTGGTGCAATACATTTGGCAAATTTTAAGGAAAATTACTGCAAATTTTTGACATTTTTTGACAAAGGGAACAAATGAAGGGTTTTCGTCCCTGTATTGAAGAGGGGAGGCGAAAGCATACTTCCGCCCCACCACATTTTTGAGTGGAGGCTTTAGCCCCCAGGCCCCGCTTCCTAGTCTCATGGCTAAATACCAGCTTCCTCCAATTTTCCTTACAGGTATCTTTCAAGATGTAAACATTGAAAGTCTAAAAAGTAAACTAAGGCGTTATTCTTCTTGAATTTAACAATTCAGAAACGAAAATTTTAAAGAGACATTTATCAATAAGAATACCAAGGTAAACTAATTAGTCACATTGGCGTGACTGCATATTTCCCTTTCATGTAACTATGGAGGTAGACGTGTGAAGTAGACATCAAGGAAATTCATGTATTTCCTAAATAATTTAATACCTTTTCTTATAGAATAGAATATTCTGCCCAATGTTGTTGAGTTATTGAACGTTAAAGCTGGTTCTCTTACTTTAAGTATAGCCCTATAGAGGGATTTCAGTCACGTGACTTTAACCAACTAGACGCAATTTTGAAGGGCAAGATCGCGCGTCTTTTTTGTTTTGACGGGCACGCGTCCATTGTGTCACAGTAGTATCTATGGTTATGCCGTGCGCGTGTATTGCAAATACGCTTAAGGTGCGTTCACACCAAAGCCGAAATCTGCTGCGTTTTGCGGGCGGGACGCGAAATTTGTTATCTCAGAACGAATGGGGCTATTTTCAAAATTTTCATTGGTGTAAAATTGCCCCTAATTGTCTTGGGAAAAAAATTTCGCGTCCCGCCCGCAAAACGCAGCAGATTTCGGTTTTGGTGTGAACGCACCTTTACTGCGTGTGTGTTTTGCCCTTCAGTGCCCGGGAATCGATTGCGCGTGACGTCACATGAAATCCCTCTATAGAGCTATGATAGTTGAACACTGTTCAACTCTGAGCTATGTCTGAGTTTGTCCTAGAAGAGCAAGGGATTACCGTATATGGTTCTAATATAGCTATGGCGAGTGAAAATTTGGAAGAGTAAGGGCCAGTTCATACTTCAGTATAGCACTACAAAGCTATGAAAGTTGAACATTGTTCAACTCTGCAGAGCTATGTCCATGATTAGCCCAGAAGAGTAAGACATAACCATACATGGTTCCTGTAGCTTTACAGCGCTAGAAAATTTGAAACAATAAACCGGCCTTAAAGGTTGTGTGACATGCCACCAAAAAGAGCTGTGTCACTTGTCACTTAAAGAATTAAGTCCTCCAATCAAAGATCCGTTAGAATTATTTCAATATCTTTTACCGTTCTCAAAATATAGGTCTTCAAAGTTTGATGGTTTCTGAAGAAACTAATTGCCTATGCAAAAATAATGATGTGGAGTGTTGCACAGTGTCATGATTTCTTTTGTTAACTCTATATAAATTATCTCTTAATTACTGACCATAAAGATTACAGTTTGGTGAGTGATATCAATATTTTTCAAGGAAAAATTTGTAAATTTTATAATAAACCCCTCAGGGAATAACAATGCTACCAGTGTCCTTGAAATGGTGGTTGAAAAAACAAAGGCTAACATGTGCCATATATGGTATGTCCCTCTTTCGATGTCACATATTTGCATATTTTGCTCATGTTTATTCATGATACAAGTGCGAAATAGAAATTTCCCTGTAAAATGGTCAATATTTGATGGATTTTAATGGAAACTGCGGCTATTTTCTGCTTTTTTAATGCTTTTTACATCAAATATCCAACTATGTTATTTTCATGTCACACAACCTTTAAGACGGCCGTTAGGGCAATCACTTTGAGGACAGTTAATCTAAAGAAATAAACTACTTTATTATTGTCTTTTCATATGGACTACTATCCCCTAATATTTCATTTTTATGTGAACTTCCTCCATTTTTAGCATCGACTGTTGACAGTTGTACCTCATTGTACGTCGGACTCTTAACGACGTCATTGTACGTTGCACTGCTTACGACGTTAAGTCCCTTATTTCCATCATTATTGGAACGATCTAAATGATCGTATGCTCTATCACTGTCGATTAAGTTTGATATGGTCGTTGAATATTCGTTAACATTTAACTTAGCTCCGGCTGTAACATCCGAGTTTCGGTCAATGTGATCATAATCATTCCTAGTCACAACAGTCGGATGATAGTCGCTATGGTTACTACCTGTTCTGTCTCGTCCCCGGCTATCAGGTGACTGAGGACGCAACAGTTTATCGTATTCATCGTGTAGAACATCCTTTTGGTCCGTTTGTGTTTGGTGTTCTGGTTCCAAAACGGAGTAAGCGGGTGTTGACTTCGATATGGGTTTATTGGCTTCAAGTTGATCATAAAGTGGTCCGGATTTTGAGGCAGGTCTACCTGGTTCAATTTTGCTGTAATTACTTAAGGTAGCGTAGTCACGGTTTTGTAAACTGTCGGTCTGCTCTCGAAATGTGACAGCTGGTATATTTTTATTTTTGTTCTTCTGACGGTAACTTGCCTTTGGAAGAATAGTAGCATCTGCTAAACAAATAAAAACAGAACAGCGGCACGTAAAGGTCACTGGCTCGTTGCGACTGGTCTACAATTATCAGTTTCACTTCTAGCCCAACATTAATCAAAGTCATCTACAAATTAGCGGGTTTGTGTTGACTAAGCAAATATATTCGTATTCTTCAAAACGTATGTATTAAGTGACGCCATATTTTTTTTGAAATCAGTGACTGTTTATGACGACACATGCTACACAGTCTACGACCATCTGTTTCAGTTAAAGACAGATACTCGTCACCCCAGGTGGGACTTTTTACTTGGGGGTAAGCAAAAGTCTCAATTGGTGACTGTTCTTTGATTGACATCAGAGTTACAAGATTCAAAAGATGCAGAGTAGCTCATATTACACAAAATGGACAGAGAGAGTTTTGATTACACATTAGGGCATTTTATGCTCACCAGGATATGACCTTAAGCAATAAACTACGTTTGTGTCTGCACAAGGAGAAGCTAAAGACAGTTATGGGCGGGCTAAAACTAACTTAGTTGGTAAATAATAAAAACCAAGTTATAGCAAATTTGACCTTTGACCTATGACGTCATCAACTATGCATCCATAACTCTTTGTGGTCAGGTATCTAGCCATCAAGTTTTAACTTGATTGGACTGACGGTTAGCTAGGAGGAGTTCACCACACACTTTTTTGCAAAATTTATGCAAATTTGACTCTTTTGACTTTGACCTACATTTTGAGCTTTGACCCCACCTTAACAACAAAAAAAGGGGGCTCTGTTCTAAAAGTTAAAAGTTAGCTTATCAGTCCTAACATATCATGTTTTTTCTAACGTACTCACACGCAAATAATGACAAAAATCCACCAATTTAAAAAATTTAACCTTTGACCTATGACGTCATCAATAACTCATGCCAAGTCTTCGTGGTCAGGTACCTGTCCACTAAGTTTGAACTCGGATTTATGGTATAGGAGGAGTTCGAGACACACTTTTTTGCTCATACACACACCCACGCGCGCTCACTCAACAACAGCTTCATTGCTGATGCTAGGTTAAGTGCAATATCTCGTCTTTCTTTGTGTTCATTTTAAGAAGATAAAATAAAAATGATGGAGGCATACAACAGGAAGTTACGTCACATTATCACAGTGAATCCAATACTTGAGACCCTGTATCATGGCTTCCCAGACTGATCAAGGAATATGTCATACGGATTACGGACTACTTTGTAAGGTAGAGGAGAGTTGGCTTGGAGGTTACAGCGCTTTCGAGAGGTCTCTGGATCAAGTCCCCGCGAGAATACCTTAAAAATTTCTGATGCCTATCCTTCAAAGCTGTCCGCAGTGGTGCCAAGGCTCTCAAAATATTTTACTAGAAAGGGGCTTTGTACGATTGAGGAGCCGTCCCCTCCAAATATTTCAGTACGAGGACAACAACCCGGCCTCCTATCTTTTGGGGAAGTTACGAGAAACTTGTAGTAGGACAATGGCATAGCGAGTCATATTCTATGGGAGGGACCTTGCTTTGCAAGCATTTGGGGAGTTTGGCTTTTAACTTGAGCGTGACTGGGTGTGAGATGAGGGGAATCACTTTCCCCTGTGTTTCAGGGTACTCTGAACTTTTAGACAAGCCTTTTTTTTACTGTTTGAGAGTCAGGTATACAAATTAATGAAATCTTCTTAGTTTGGGTACAGTTCAGACATGCATCACATGACCAAGGGCGTCTCTAGACCAGAAATCCAAAGGCTTAGTGATTCCTTGCTGAAAGGTAATGATTTGTTGCACTGACTCGGTTCATCACTCAATTTGCACTTCTTGACTTTTCATTTTTTACGATGTTTCACATCTTGACCTCTGCTGACCTCATATGGCCTGTAAACCCTACCAAACCACGTGTTCATAATTAGGTAATTCAAATAAGAAGTATTACTGCAATAGTTATGCTTGTGAAAAAATAAAAAAAATTTCTCTTTAATTTTTCTTTGGAATGGTACAAAATTCAACCTTAACTTTTCGTTTGTAACCAATCTTCGGACAAAATTTGGGGGTACCGCCCAGGACTGTCTATTTAGTTTACGAGATTTTCGTAGTTTCACCTCTGATGACCTCAGATGACCTTTGACCTTCAACAAACGCATCGGGTTCTCTTTCTCTTAAAGTAGCACATCTGTTTACCAAATATGAAAAGAATCCATCATCAATGTCTTGAAATATCGTGTTTTTTCAAGGTTTTCGGTTTTTGACCTCTAATGAATTCAAATTACCTTTGAAGTCCCCTGAAAGCAATAGGGTTCTTCCTTTCTATACGATAAAGTTATAAACCAAGTATGAAGATTGCCCATCATTGCTATCTTGAGATAGTCGTGTTTACAAGCAGTTTTTAAGAATTTCTTTTTTTCACCTCCGATGACCTCAGATAACTTCCAAAACCAATAGGGTCCATCTTCTGACTATAACACATCAACACTCCAAGGCTGAATAACACCCTTGTTTCCTTAATAGAGATATCATGTTTACAAGGTTTTAGGGTTTGACCTTTGGTGACCTCACATGACCTTTGACCTTTACAAAAACAATAGGGCTCTTCCTCTTAATGTAACAATGCTATATACTAAGTATGAAAATTATTCATCATTACTATCTTGAGATATCATGTTTACAAGTCAAGCGTCACAAACACACCTTCATACACACAGGTTCCTTTTGCCTTCGGCAAGGAATAATAAAAAAGATGCTTTTGGCAAACGGCTTTCAAGAAAGGGTGCAAGGCTCGAGTTATGCCAACATTTTCAGAAAATGAAGAGATCTCCTACTCACAATATATTACCTAACAAGTATAGTCTCCAAATTTATAACGTACTGGACATTTTTAATAAGGGGGCTGAGTCATTTTACCCCAGAAAAACCTTTCTTACTCGAGAAAATTGTCCTATTTTCCGCCAAAGTCTGCCCAGGATGCACGTTTTCCTGAACTCTGGGGAGATGCAGCCCAGACTCGGCTCTTATGCTTATGCCTAAAGAATGCTTGGGCGTAGTAAAGCCTATGTTGCTGAACAGATGTGTTTAACTTGTGATGGGCTCAGTACTTTTTCCAAAGTCCCCTTGACTCATTGGTGAAGAGCCGAAAGGCGAAAACCAAACGTCTTCTCCCGAAGGAGTTCTGCTCCCCAAAGGAACGACGTCCCTGAGGGACAACGTAGACGGAACATGACCAACATCTTGACCTTCATACCTCTACATCATGGGTCTGTCATGCGTGGTCCACTTCTTGATGGACACGTGTTTTGAACGTGCTTAAGCACGGGCACGACCAGACAGTGAAACAAGTTTCCCACACTGACAACAAACTCACTAACACAAAACATGAAACTACTCTACAAGTTCACTACAACTGCTCCTGAAACAGCACGATCTCAAAGGGGGCACAAAATGACTAGGCCTCAACAAGCCCTCAGATACAAAATCTTACACCACCCGATCTCAGTCCACAGTTTTTCCAAAATCCCCAGGACTCTGTAGCAAAGATTCGAAGGCCGAAACCAAACTTTAGTCCCGAAGGAGTTCTCTCCAAGGGAGCTCCTTCCCGAAGAGACAACAAACTCAACCTCTCGACCCTGAGACCTCTACATACTACACATGATCTCGGGCCCCAGTATGTTTGCTTTTTTCGTGTTTGGAAACGTACATAATCGAAAACAGAAAGCCAAACAACAAACCAAACAAAAACCAGACTGGATCACAAACATAATACCAAAAATATCTCCATTATTTAATAGGAAACGAAATTCTTTTTTGTACAAAATTATGGTATTATGAAACAGTAGGTGCAGCTCACAGCTTAGTTACAATAACACTTGCATATTCATACAAATTTACATATATTACATTGCCCCTGTATGCTTTAGCCAATGATTCTGAAGTAGGAATGACACAAAAAGAATGAAGAAAATCGAGTGCGATGTATATTATGAACCCTTTTATCTTAGATTTTTCCGTTGTGTAAAATTACATTTTGAGTAAAGTGTATAACAGTGCAACCACAGCTTTGTTCTACAAGCTCCCGTAACTTTAAAATTTCAATGGTACATAATATACAAATTGGAAAACAGTTTAAAACACCTCCTTGTGAGCTTAGATGTCAGGGGGTAGCATTATGTATCCTACCTGTTCTTCCAGGGCCCCAGTGCCTCCAAACAGGGGAGTTTGCTAAGTAGCTCATTTCCCTGCTCCACAGTGACCAGTTTAAACCGTTCGTGGAAAATGATGGCGCGCTACCTGAATACCCACATTTTTTAGTGCTTTTTGTGTTCCTTCACGTGATTCCAACAGGAGTAAATAAAAGTGGTGCCATACTGTTTGACATGCGGAATTTTCTGGACACACAATACTCTGAGATATATTGGGAGGGAGGGAGAGAGAGAGAGTGAAATCTGTGGACACTCGATTGATGAGATACTGTTTTATATCTTTGAGATCCAGTCTTTTACCAGTTTTTGTTACTTTTTTGCAAGGCAATAATTCATGTTTTATGTTTTGATGTACACCAAGATATTTGTTCACGTTGCACGCTAAAACGTGCTATTAAGTAATCACGAAATTCATACTCACTTGCATTTTTATTGGAACCAGCATTGTTGTTTTTCGAGCTGAAAATGCAAAGCAAAAAGAAGCAAATGAACAAAACATGACACATCGTACCATGTGGACAACTGCAGAAAGAATCACTATTATTGGCAGATTTTCGGGACCATCTTTGATCAAATGGGAGGTATTTTATCCCTCGCATCTCCCCCTCTTGGAACAAGCAACTAGTATACTCCTTGGAGTCAAGGGCCCATTTTCCCCACTTTTTTCACGAATCTTCTCTACTGCTTTCACGTGTACAACATACTAACCGATCCGTTGCCCGTATTCCATTGGTATTAGGCTTATGTTCAAAAGAAATTGCCATTTCTTGATAATACGTTGTTTGTTTTAGCAGTGTAACTTATTGCAGGACTGCAGGAGGTGATGAAGACGTGGGGAATACCCGCATTTGCAGGTAGCACACCACTAATTCGAGGGGAATCCTCGGGAAAGATATTACCCAACGAACTTAACACCCTAGAAAAAACTTTTGGGGGACAGTTTAGACCATGTTGCTGAAGTGATGTGTTCTGTTTGTGATGTGTATGTGGTAGGAAAGGAACTGAAGTACTCATCCTGCAAAAACAAAGAAAATTGAATGTATTTCAGGTATTTTTTGCAAATATATCCTTCCGCCATGCAAAATGGCATTTGGAATGGAGTAAAAAACAGGAACCACCATCCTATTACACAAGCTCTCCGCCTAGCTCAAAATCTCAACGGTCATGGTACACAAATTTGAAATTAAGTGTGAAGGCCAACTCGTGAGCTTTCATATGAGGGGTAGCTAAAGCCCCTTGAAAACTTTTACAAGGGTCCAGGGACACAAAACGGACCAAAATTGAGTGTGTAAGTCAATGAAGGAATAGTTAGTGGTGTGCTACCTGCAAGCACTGCATTACACCAGTGCCATAACTTCCCGCTACATTTTCACTTTGCATGGAACTAGATTAAGTTCTCACGAGAGACCCGTTCTAATTTCTCGTTAGTGTGTAAGATTAAGTATAAGTACAGTAGTGAAAGTCACAAAATTTTGCTCCAGATGGATTGTGGTGTTTAAATGGATTTTAATGTCGATTTAATTGACCTTTGAATTTAAAAGCCACACTCTATCCCAACTATGGTACGATGACGTCACAAAGGATCAATACATCATGGGTTTCTTTAAGGATGAAAATTTCAGTCGCTGGAAATGAGAAGTTTATGTGAATATACCAAATCTTTAAGTGCGGGGGAAAGGGGATAACTGAGATATTACTTTAGTAACTCTAGGCTGGAAAGTATGATTTCTTTCACATCACCCCCTCCCCTGCCTTCATACGAAATGCAGGTACTATGCGATTATGAAATAATAACACAAAATTATACGGTAGGCTATGAAGGTACATATTCCTAAAGTGCATGGTGCAATATATTCCTTATTGAAAAGTGCAAACTTATACTCACAAAAATCTGATCCTCCGTCTATACTTGATGGCTAAAATCGCCACCAGAAGAAAAATTAGTAACAACAGAGAAAATCCGGCAATCAAGCAGACGGCTAGTACTGGAAACTCATCGGCTGTATTCGATGCATTGGCCTCGCCAAGAGTGGAAGTTGGCGTTGATGAGGCTCTATTTTCTGTTATAGCTGCATAGTTATAAAGAAAATATAAAAAAATTAACAACTTTCAGACCTTTGACGGTTTACGGTTTGGGAGGAGTTCACGACACACCTCTTGCTCATGTGTACACACCCACACACCCACACACCCAAACAGACACTAACACACATCTTCACTGCTCTGATGTTATCATGTTAGATGGAGTACAATAGCTCACCTGACACCTCCTTATATTATATGTATGGAGATGAAATAAAACGCATAGCTTAAATTAATGACTAGATAAACAAGTGAAATTTTAAACTGAGACGTAAAACTGTAAATATGGTGTATGAACAAACACGACTGCCAGATACCTAGCCACGGAAAGTCTAGTGACCGTGAAAACCTTCGCCCACCGACATCTAATCAGCTTAGGCCTATGATTCTTAATCATTAAAGAAAATTTAATTATCTTGGCGGGGATAACAGAACTGAACGATAATTATATAGAACATAACATTGCTATTTAAGTTTCATCAATATGAAAACGTTCTGTTACTTGTTCAAACTTAATTTGTCGTCACGTGTAACGAGAAAGTAAAAGGACAAAAATGTGGCGCCGTTACAGTTATTTTTACGTGGAATTGTAACCTGTTACTTGCTCCGTTACAGGCCTAGGGTTTCAGATGTACTGTTAACAGTTACAGGGTTCTGCTACACAAAATGTAATTCATTACAGTAACGGCTTTACTTGTACCATAACTCGTTACTTGCCACCCCTGCTGACCACCAGATGAAATAAGGTATACTTGCACGCGGTACTCACAACATTGAATTGACAACATTGCACGTATCCTACACATAAAGCTAGATTATCACTGGGGTCCTATTCTTTCAGTATTTACAGAAACTGGAACCAAAGTCATATGGCGGAGAAAATACATATATACACACACACACACATATATATATATATATATATATATATATATATATATATATATATATATATATATATATATATATATATATATATATATATATATATATATATACCGTCCAGCACAATGCCCATCCCGAAGAAACCCCCGGAAACTAATCTCCCCCCGATGACGAATTCCCGGACAATGTCCACCTACACTTATTTCCACTCGGACAATTCCCAAACTGGACAATTCCTAATCTGTACATGGGAAATTTCTTGGCAGGTCGTTCTGATGGGAATTTTCCGGGGGAGGGGGTCTGTCGTTCGAGGGGTCAGTCGTCCGGGCAGGCATCTTCCGGGACGTTTAGTTACGTTGTACACATCCATGCCTCTTTATGTAAGAAGTGAACATTGCAACAACGTAACATTTGTACTAGCCAACTGTGGTCACGTGAGGGTAGAGCATAAGAGTAGACCCCCGGGATGGGGCTGTTTCATCGTCATCTCATACTTCATACACAGTGGGTGTTACCATGACTGCTATAGCAATATGCTGGAATTTAGTTTACAGCGCCATCACTTTCTCTCTCTCTCTCTCTCTCTCTCTCTCTCTCTCTCTCTCTCTCTCTCTTCTTTTTGGTACAAGATATCTCTATAGCAATATTAAGCATGAACCGACATTCACTGTTATAAGTAGCCCAAGTAAAATGCAATAATTATTCAAAAAGATGAAAAAGATATATGTAACGGCGGTTCGCGTTTTAAATTTTAAATGCCAATCACACCTCACCTTTGTTCACCAGCATCCAGACATAATTTTCCAAAGGGATGAATGATCCAAAAAATGCACAACTTTTATCAAACAGTAACGAAAAAGTCAACCATATGGTGGTAAACTTCTGTATATTTATGTTTATTATTCAAAGTTTATTGACGTAAATTCGTCAGCAGTTCAGTAGAAAACAATTTCGACATAAAAGCCACAATCTTTGTCTATTCTGTAATTTCGAAGTTACTTTGTTCATTCTCTTGTGTGGGCGTAAACTATGCCCAATGAGGTGTGCACGTAAATGACGTCACCAACTTGTTTTCGTTCTTTTTTGCTTTTTCAAGGTAAAACGGAGTAGTGGAGCAAACTCTTCCATGTGTTTTATCCAGTTACCGGTTTGTACTGAATTTGTAAAGTTGAAAAGTATTTTGGTGGGACATATGTTCAGAAAATAACCTCAACAAACTTAAAACGCCACTACCTAGGCTCTAAAGGGCAGTTTAGCTCAATGGCGTCACCGGGGGCGGCACATGCCCCAAATGTTTGCCGTGCTCCCCCAAATGAGATTTTTGGTATTTAAAAATTTATTAAATAACACGCTGTTCATATATTGATTTGGACACATCCATTTTTCACTTTATCAGTAAATCAGGGGAACAAAATTGCCCCAAATGGTTTCAAAACTACATTTTGCGGCCCGCTTCGTCTACATCTATATTTGTGAACTGTGTGAAACATTGCCTTACTCATGGGCGTAGATCCCGGGGGATGGGGTATATAGCCCCCAATATTTGACAAGGGGGATGGCCCAGAGCCTTCAAGGACTTCACTCCCTGGACCCCACCAAGGACCCTACGGTGGGCGAATGGATCTACAAGCCTTTATGGGGAGTGCTTCTCGTCACCACGACGCCTCCAGCGCCGCTCAGACCTTCAATTTGGTGTGCCATCTTTGCGTAACGTTATCTCCCACGTCGAAAAGTCTGCCAACGGCATTGGATCGTATCATTTTTCCTTCTTAAATACACCCCTTCCTATTCAGGCACTTCTCCCTCATAAAATAGTCACGAAATGGTTATCAAAATTGACTTGCATAATTCACAAAAGGCAAGTGAACGTTTCGAAAGAATAGAACGCTAAATTTGTGACGGTAAGTTTCAACGGTTGCAGAGGTGGGAAGGGGCAGAGCTGGGCTTGTTCCCAGGAAAATATTGAAATTAAAGGCTCCGTAATCTCACTCCAGACTGTAACAATTCTCCTTACCAAGTTTACTTGTAGCCCCGCCTCCAATTTAAACCAAAGTCACCTGCTGGGTACACTCCAAGACAGAGCCACAGTCCAGGGCGACGATTTGTTCTCAATATGGGGGGGGGGGCATGACCCCATTTTCAAATAATTTACTGTGTGAAAAATCAAAGTCAATGGACGATTTCTCAGATATTGGGGGACATGACCCCCTGTCCCCCGGGATCGCCGCCCATGGCCACAGAAGCCTGCACTAAGTTTAAATTGCTCGAGGCAATATTGTCGAGTAAGTGTAGGAGCTTAATTGGGAACACATTTTACTGTACAAGTCACTATTGACCAACCAGAGTGGAGCTGTATTGTTTGAATAATGTCAATCAAACTGCAGTTACCAACTGTATTTAAAACTCCAGGACTATTCCTAAATATGTTTGGGCAGAGAGTCGCTAGCAAGTTCTGGTTTGGGGGATCATGCCATATCCCCTTAGATTAGATCAGTACGGTAGACAAGTAGGGTAATTTTTTTTTTTCATTTTTCATTTTTTATGGAAATTCCTGACAATTTACCTAATTCTCCGAGGGGGAAAAATACGATATAAAGCCATAAACTGTTACAGAATGCACATACCATCAGACTGGATCATCGTCAGTTTGGAGACGGTCATAGGCACGGAAGTAGGTTCAGGCGGTGAAGGAGACGTTGGGGAAATTCTGAAAAAAAAAACAAACAAAACTGCGCTTTAAGTAATTTTCCGAAATTTGGCCAAGGCCGAATTATTGCAATGTCATATAGCCTCCTTATCTGGAAATATGTCATATCACTTAATCAGTGAGTTCCTCTTTGAAACCAGGAAAGAACTTCTGTTCCTCATGCTGTTATCAGTTAGGTAACTGGGCGTAGATTAATTCCACCTATTACAAATGGCGAATTCTGTCTCTCTTTGAAGGGGTGTAATTTTATTGTCTGATGTATATAATAGCAATCTTCTATGTGACCTCATGCAGGTAACCATGGTCGTCGACTTCATGTATACTGTATGTATTCACCTGAGTCCCTTACGACACATCCAGTCACGGAAGCTACTAGCTTTTGACATCAGTGGTTTCCCTTCAGTGGCGCATATAGTAATTCATTGGAAGTTAAAAGTTTCATTTCATCTTTAAAAATCCTTGTCACCGTAATTTAATCAAAAGAATCAATGGCTTTTTGGAGCTTTGCAACGGAAGAAAGTCTTTTATTTTTAGATGACGAATTACTGACAGAAGGCATATAATATTTAGTTTGGTCGACGATAAGCAGGTAAGTGTTTTGAAGCCTGGCACTCAGCTAACAGACATATGCTGAGTAGGTATAACATGATCTGTTAGGAAATTCTCAATGATTTATGGTTCCGTAATGTATTTTAAGAGCTCCGGTAGTCTTGCATTACTTTATCTGCACTTTACCCACCACTTGTTGTTCAGAAAGTGGTAGATGAGTAAGAAGGGGAGCTTCTTGATCCCTTTGCAACTAGGCCCTATCCGTGATGGGTTAATGACTTTGTAATTCAAGGAAACAAACATCGCTGTCAAAGAATCAGCAAAATATGATATACCTCGTGAAGGAAGTTCAATGTCTTACGTGCACGTTATCAAGGACGTATGATTAGTTATATAGTGTGTAGAGCTAGAAACAGAACCTTCATTTAACTTTTGTCTTCTTTTATGTTTATAAAGGGAAAGATTCAAATTAAAACCAATCAAATAGCATCTCCCTGATTAAAACGAATGCAAACAATCCCCACACGAGTAATATACCAGGGAGTTGCTATTTGACAAATAGCAGCTCCCTGAATATACACCAACTCACCACTTTGGATATCAAAGTGAAGCCCTCGGGTTTTTGAAGACGAAGAGATGTATGTTTGGAGTGCTGGCGTGGATGAATCATTAAGTTTTGGTACAGCTGGTGGTAGGGTTAAGTGAGGGGTAGGTCAACAATACTCTCAAATGGTTTTCAAATAAAGATGTCATCTTCAGGCAAAATTTTCGTGAATTCAGAATTCTTTATAAAGCATACCAGTCTTGTCTCCCCCCTGAATAACTTTTTCTACAATAGTCTGTAAAGGTAATTGTAGTATAGAGGTAGCCAGTAATAGACAACTCGGTGGAGTTCCTCCAAAGTGCATTCTTAACTGTGGAGTGCAGTGGCGTAGCCAGGATTTCTCTCACGGGGGGCATGTAGTATTTTGTGTGATCGCCGGCCTGGGGGAGGGGTCTAATGGGAGGGGGTGTCCTTCTCCCCTTTGGAAATTTTTGAAAATTAGGTGTCCTTACATGCAATCTGGTGCCACATGTGCTACCTTTTGAAGAAATATAAGTGTTAAAAAATTAACGTATTTTTAAGAACTAAAACAAAATAACGGCATTAGTGAGGGGGACCATGGACCAATGGGATGTCCCTCTCCCTCTTTGAAAAGTGTTGAAAAATTAGGTGTTCTTACATGCAATCTGATGCCAAATATGCTACCTTTTGAAGTAAAATTGTGTTAAAAAATTTACGTATTTTTAGGAACTTAAAAAACGGCATCAGTGAGGGGGGCCATGGCCCAATGCCCCCAAATACGCCACTGGTGGAGTGTCTCCCGAAGACACTCCACAGTTAAGAATGCATTTTTGAGCTTTGAATGTTGTGACAGGTCCTGAGTTGTTTGGTATGCATCCTAACAGGTTTGACAAACTCCGTAATTTGGCCTCAGTTCATATTCCATGTAGTAGCATTTCACAAGAATCGCATGTGAAAAAGAAAAAAAATCCAGTTCATGTCCTACACAAACCCGGTAACAATACTCTATTCCTAACTCAAGACTTACGATTAGTTACTTTTGTCGAAATACCTCCAGTTCTCACCAAGCTCACAAATATTACAAGTTTCCTTTTTATTTCCCTCACAATTATTTTTCATTATGTATCTAAACGAAAAATATTCCATATTCAAGGTAAACTATGGTAGTTATTCCCAGGGGCGGCGCCAGGGTATTTTGAAAGGGGTGGCAAACGTGGGGTGAGTAATCGCCGTCCTGCGAGAGGGGTCGAAGGGCAGAAGGATACCCCTCCTTTTTGAGAAAATTTTGTTAATTTAAGGTTGCTTAGATGCCAAATGGTGCTTTCATTTGTTATATTTGTGTACTGTCACCCCACCCCCACAAAAGTATGCCTTAAAAACGTTATTCAGACGATTTTATTTTTTGAGCTAAAAGCCATAGGGGCGGCAAATGCCTGCCCTGCCACCCCTGTGGCGCCGCCTCTGGTTATTCCGCATGAATTGAATATCTCCGTAACAAAAAATCATCACGTGCTTAAACAGAGCCATTCATGAATTAGGATACCGGGAAAATTCAAGTTGGGTCAAGTTACTGCATTTTCCCTGCCAATCAAGTTACATTAGCTCTGCACTCTTTCAGTATGTATGCGAGTGCGTGCGTCTACGTGTGGGTGTGTGTACATTTGCCTAAAACTTACTTTAAGTTGGGTGTGGGGGGGGGGGGACCTGCTAGCCGAGGTCGTGCTTGTTCCCGCAATACATCAGCTCGTCTCATATACGCGTACGGGATTACTGTCAATTGGAGGCTAACCACTTTTGCCCGAAACACCCCCTTAAGTTGGCCCGAAAAATAACCATTTTGCTCGGAAATAGCAAATATTGTGGTCGAATTGGAGCTGCAGCCTCAGCCGTCTCCTCGTTAGCATGTGACCTGTCGACACTTGCATACCGATCTCATGCATATTGAAAATAAGAGCACCATTGCTTTCGAAGTAGGACAAAGGTCATCTGAGGTCAAACTCTTGAAACCTTAAAAAGCTATTTCAATACAGTGGGCATGAGTGGCATTTAAATGCATCATATTGAGCTGAAAATCTCAGTTGTATTTGATGGAGGTTAAAGTTCATCTTAGATCACGTAAGGTCATGTCTCTGAACCTTGTTATCTTTATCTCAAAACAGGAAGCATGTGTAATATTGTGGATGTTTTATAGTGGTTGGATGCAGGCGCGGATCCAGGGGGGGGCCTGGGGGGGCCCGGGCCCCCCCCCCCCCCCCCCCCCGAAAAAAAAAACGAAAGGAGAAAAAAAAGAAGAAAAAGAAAAAAAAAAGAAAAGGAGAAAGAAAAATTAAGAGCAAAAAATGAATAAAAGTGTCTAAGAACGTATTCAAAGTATATATTTCTGTAGGGGTTGGGTGGAGCTATCGCTGGATTATCTCTTTACATATCTTTCAAAGTGGTTGGCGACGAAAGGAGAGCTACAATGCTCGAAACAAGTGAATAGCTGAGTAATGATCCTTGACTTAAGATCTAAGTAAGTAAACATCGTGACATATGTAGTATGGGCTCGGCTAGCTGCACTGAAATTTAGTAACAATTTTGTGTTAAAGAGTGAAATTTTTTGAAATCTAGAGGAATTGAGAGGCAAAGTTTTCGCCATACAGACCTTGCAGAATGAATACAGAAGACAAGCTATCAGGTGACGTGCTATTGTGCACAGTGGCACCAGCTGTTGCAGGCAAAGTAGCGGCGTGCATACCCTATTCGATTTCGAAACTGTCTGAAAAGTTTTAAAATGAACTCAAAAGGCTTTTAAGCTACAGACAGTGGCGTCGGCACAGTGGGCAATGGGTGACGTGTGTCCCCCTCCCCCCATCGATTCTTGAAAAATTTTAAAATGGTCCCAAAAGTCGTTTAAGCTACAGATTTCTGTGGAGGGTGTAGGGTGAGATGTTTTTTTGATGACTGGTTTATTTGTTCTAACCATTTTCTTTCACAAACTGTTCTCAAACTATCTTAAGTTTTGGAAATTCTTGACAAATTCCAAATTTTCGCACGCTCCGCTAGCGTCAAGCCTTGTGTCAGAGTTGTCCTTATTATCAATAGCTTTCGGTAACTACTCACGGGGGAACAAAGGAGCAAAAGTGCTTTTTAAGAATTCTCAGTCAGAAGATTCGTTTCTGAATAGCATAGGTTGGTGGGAAAGTGACAGTGTCCGATGCAGGTTCTGAAATGCAGGTTTTGTCATGGACTAATATTTTATCCAAAATTTAGGCGCGCTTCGCGCGCATACGACAGGGTTTACACCCGATTTTATATACCATTGACAAAGCTATGACGCAAAAAATTATTCCAAGGCAACATTTTTCTAAAGGGTACATCTCCTTCTCTGTAGGGCTCTCATCATTATGGGATCTTTGACTAATCTAGTCTAGCACATGATTTGAAAGATTGAAAGCACGACGGTAATTGTCGTTGCTTATTTTCCAAACATCTTACCGCGACGTTCAATAATGACAAAAATCTTTTCTGAAACGAATTTTGCCTGTCCACCATCCCTCTTGCTATACCTAAAAAGAAGGTGATATATCATATCTCCTCCCATATGGATGTCGGGTAGTGAGAATCCCGTTGGTCCCTCTTTTGTATACTGTAACTAATTTAGAGCTCCCGGGAGGCTCTTTACTGTTCTCTGTCAACCTTGGATATCCTTTTAAAATGTAAAGGAAAAATTTTATTATAGTCCAAGAATGTTTCTGTGGACTCCACGCAGGTATAATTGCGTGTACAATTTTCCCATGGGCGTGGATCATGGGGGACGGGGGGACGCGTCCCCCTCACTTTTTGGAAAAGGGGACATCGTCAAAAATCCCCCTCACTTTTTCAAAAATGATGGAACAGACTGCAATTATGCCTAGGAAAACGAAATTTTTAGAAGAAAAATAACCTAAAGATCGTACACTTTTGTTGCACCAAATCGCATCTGAGGGCATTCAGTTCTAGAAAAATTTCCCTTAGACCCCTCCCCCATGCCGAAGATACAAAACTTATTGCCTCCCCGTGACGCAAATTCTGACTACCACCAACTGCTTCTTCCGCGCCACCAGGACGGCGATTCACAAATGTGAAAAAGTCCCCCCCCCACACACACACACACACTTTTGGAGATGGATCCACGCCCATGATTTTTCCTGGGACTTAAGGAGGTTTGAAGACAATATGTTATCCGTCTCTTACACCCCTTTTTCACCCGAACAAAAGTTAGAATTCACTAAATTGTGGAAATTTTCTAAACATACAATCACTTTAGAATGACCCAAAGATACCACCATTTTGCATATAGGCCGCCTAAAATTAACAAAAATTTCTCAAAGGGGAGGGTGAACCCCTTCCTGGGATTGCACTCTCATGTACTTATAAGAAAAGGCTCTCCCACTCTTGTATATAGCGTATACAAAATCCCACTGCCTAAAAAGGCACGGTTTAGCAGTTATCTGCGGTTCCCCCAATCACCAAACTCCCGCCGGCACCATCCGTCAAAGATTTCTGAAGGGTATACCCTTCAGAAGTCCATAAAGAAGGTGATATATCATCTCTCCTCCCATATGGAAGTAAGGTTGTGAGAGTCCTGTTGGTTTCCCTTTTCAGTGTACAATTAATGCAGAGCTCCCGGGAGGCTCTATACCGTAAATTTTCGGCGCGCTTCGCGCGCAATTGCTTACGCTCACGGAGAGAGAGGTACGTTTTTATTGAGTGATGGATTTATTTTTATCACTTTTTACCAAAAATCATTTGAAATCTTTCACGATTTTTGCAAAGTCTTCTCAATATTTCTTGATTTTTGCTTGATCTGCGCACTGTTAGCCTTGAATTGCTCCTTTTACTATAAGGTCTCAAACGTATTCGCATTACTCATCGAAGGGCCGGTTCTACCATAAGCCAATTATTCGTGTGCATAAACGTGATTTCAGAGTCAGCATTGTAAGGATGTAAAACAACTGATATTCATTTTTTCACCCTCCTCTTCTTATGAGGACTGAAAACTTAGTATAGAACCCACCTTCTAATTGATAGACACACATAAAGGGAATTGACACCGTTAGTCATAGCAATGGTTTTAAATGTAAA
Source organism: Holothuria leucospilota (assembly GCA_029531755.1). Lineage (NCBI taxonomy): Eukaryota > Metazoa > Echinodermata > Holothuroidea > Aspidochirotida > Holothuriidae > Holothuria > Holothuria leucospilota. The sequence goes on along the minus strand of CM055969.1, from coordinate 28,381,588 downwards.
TTCAAATTTCGGCGCGCTTCGCGCGCAATTGTTTCATCTGACGTCCTATACCCGAATACCGTATAACGAAAATAAAACACTCATTATGGCAAAAATCATTTCAAGTTACCTACACGGGCTCATAAAGTTGGCGTGTAAGTTTTAAGATAACTTAGATTCTCCGTAACTTCTGCAGGTACATATAGTAACTTATACTGAGCCATACACATCAAATTCCATGCAACATGAAAAGGTATAAAATCTCACTGGCATAAGAACTGGAGCCGATTTCTGTGCTCTTAAAATGCAATATTGCGAGAGCTTCCGGGGGCTTCGCCCCCTGGACCCCGCCAGGGGCCCTAACGCGGGCCCCTGGACCCCACGCGTAGGCACTCGCGCTTCGCGCTCGTGGTGCACCTTCGGTGCACATGAGGTTTTCCATCTTGGGCCCCCCCCCTCAAAATTTCTGGATCCGCGCCTGGTTGGATGAGCCCTATTTTTTTTTATAGAATTCAAAGGTCATATGGGGTCAACAGAGGTCAAATGCTGAAATTTTGTAAATGTGATATCCGTCTCAAGGTATGAGGAGCATGCATGAGCCCGGTTTAGGTTTGGTATGGCTGTGTCATATTAAATAAAAGAACGTTACCGTTTTGGGATTACGGGTCATCTAGGGTCACTAGAAGTTGGCCACTGACCTCTTCAGTCGTGTTTAATGAAATCATCGTAACCTGTAAGCATTTTTGCACTCTAGTTTCATAATGTTGCCAAATATTGGGTTGTTTTAGGCATTTCTGTTCTGCATCTCTGTTGGTTCTGTTGATGCTCTTGGATGTATTTTTCCTCGTTTCATTCGTTTTCCGCACACATTAATACACAGTCCAACCATAGCAACGCCCTGGTCAAACTACCGATCGGATCGGTTTTGGTTCTTCCAATCTGGGAGGCAGGGGTGGCGCAGGGATTTGCCCGACAGGGGGACCAAGCTCCCCGACGGGGGCAGCAGCCCGAAGCTCGACAAAGGCCAATAGGACTAAAAACGCAAAATTATTGGCGCGCAAAGCGCGCTGAAAAATCTTTGGCTTTTTTTTAAAAAATCAAAAATTCGGGAGTTTTATTGAAGAAAATTTGAAAAATTTGGATTTTTATGGAAGAAAATTGAAAAATTTGGGTCTTTTTTGTAAGGAAATTTAGAAAATTTGCGCTCTTTATTGAAGAATCTGCCCTTCCTATGAGCAAAATCAAGCAGATCGTCGCGGGGCGACTGAAGGTCGTTGCAACTCCATATTTTATCGTACGGATTAAGGCTCCCCGACGAAACTGGAAAATTTCCCCAACGAGGGGGCCAGCCAAGTTCCCCGACGGGGGCCATGACCCCCGCCCCCCGCTGGCCTTACCCCTGCTAAGAGGATGAGTTTTTGTTTTCCTTCTCCCGGTTGTGCCTTCTCGTCGGGCAGTTTTGGAAGTTGGAATTGTTTTGTGTTGGGGTCTTCTTTTCCCTGGTTTTGTTCACGCCAGAGTTTCTTATAAACAACTTGCGTGCGTATCCAAAGTGACCAATCAGTCAGGTAGAGGCTCCACAGGTGCGCGTTATGACCGTGTATGCACGGATCAGTGTACGAGTGTATTGTGGTGGGGTGGTGTATTGTAAAAAAATACAATACCGTTCTGTCCAGGATAGGCTTATGTGGCTCATTCATTGAAGCAATTATATTTCGAATTGTCGTCCGAACAGTTGTACCGTTTTATATCTTTATATCAAGTCTCTTCGTTGATTCTGTTGCTAGTGCGCATGGTTGTTTTCCTCTCAGGGCTGTAATCAGAACAGGGAGATCAGGCTAGCATCTCCCTGATAAGGACGTACCTGCTTCACAGCATAGGCACGTCACGGTGTAAAATGTGTTACAGGGTGTTCGAAAATAGACACTGTGTAATGGTCCTTTCTTGAAGTACCCCCTCACTAACTTTCGTTTTCTCCACTCCACATTATCGGGTGGATAATGGTAAGGAGAAATCGTATCTTGATTTCTCCATCCTTCCATGTTTACCGAAGAAAGGGGTGGCAAAACTGGCATGTCAGATTTCACACCACTGCGATGTTCTCGGCTTCCGTACCTCCAAGACAGCAGCAGTTGCCAGCACAACGTTTAAATTGCTGGAGGCAATATTGTCACACGTGCGTGAGCTTAATTGGAACACAACTGACTGTACAAGTCATTGTTGACCATGGTCAACTATGACACCGAATCCATATATGGGCCAGATATGAAATTCCATATATGGGCCAGATATGGATTTCATATCTGGGCCATATATATGATGTAGATATGGGATTTATATCTGGGCCAGATAAAAATTGGGCAGATATAGCCCAGATCTACGCCAGAACCAGATCTAAGCCATATGTGGCCAGATAAAGTTTTATCTGGATCAAGTCTTTATATGGAACAGACAAAATTTTATCTGGACCAGATATGGTCCTTACATGAGCAGAATATATTTCCATATATGGCCCATATCTGCCCTAGATATGGAATTTATATCATATCAGATAAAAAGTTGGGCAGATATAACACAGATCTAAACCAGAACCAGACCAAAACCATATATGGCACAGATAAAATTTTATCCGGACCATATCTGCTTTAGTTGTGACTCATAGTTTGAACCAATTGGTTGGAAACTGGGATGTTAAACCTCATCTAACCTAACCTAACATAGTTAGGACTTATAGTCCGCACTCCTCAGGGAGACATTGCTTTTTTCCAAAAGTCCCCTCAACTCTCTGGCGAAGAGCCAGGGGCGAAAACCAAACAATACTCCCGAATGAGTTCTGCTCCCTAAAGGAGCTATACGTCCCCAAGGGACAACTTATTTAACAAGAACTACCGAACAACCTGACGTGCGAAGTCTTGTTCTAGACTGGCTGAATAGAACGGCCTTTTTCCAAAAGTCCCCTCAACTCTCTGGCGAGTGCCTTGAAATTTCCTATTCCTATTTTATGTAATCACAGTGATACGGGCTTCTTATTTTAAACTTTATTACGAATTTGACTCTAAATTTTGTTTACTGCGTAGTGCATATTGTACTTTCAACTTCCTAAATCATGAAAAATGTAGGTTTAGATACAAGCACCGCCCAAATATGCAAATCATTTGTATAAGTTCACTTAGTATACTGCGGTATTAACAAAAGTGTAGCCACTAAATAACTCCAATGTCTGGGAAGGTGATGCTGTATCCAAAACATGTCTTAATTTGTAGCAAGCATAATCCAAGAATCAAATCAAATAAAAAAATAAAACAAACTTACAAAATGCTCATTTGCATATCTAGCATATCAAGTTATATCTGGCTTGATATGGCCATATAAAACTTGATTTGCATATCCGGGCAGACATTTGATCAATTTATATCTGGCTTGGCATGGCAATATAAAACTTGATTTACATATGTGGAAAGGCATTTCATCAATTTTATCTGACTTGATATGGCCATATAAAACTTGTTTTGCATACCTGGGCTGACATTGAACCAAGTTATATTTGGCTCGATATGGCCGGCATATAAAACTTTATTTGCATATCTGGAAAGACATTTCATCAATTTTATCTGACTTGATATGGCCATATAAAACTTTATTTGCATATCTGGACTGGCATTTCATCAAGTTATATCTGGCTTGATATGGCCATATAAAACTGTATTTACATATCTGGACTGGCATTTCATCAAGTTATATCTGGCTTGATATTGCCATACAAAACTTGATACAATATATCAAGGAACCTAAATCTGGTTGTACATCTGGCTTGATATGGCCATATAAAGGCTGTATTTAGAGAGATATATCCAGATATCAATCCATATCTGGATTTGGTGTAAGGGCTTCTCAGGCCTGGTCAACAAAACTATGTTTGAACACCTTTCGGAATTCATCATGTGCGGAGCCTACTTTAAGTATATCAGACAACTTCACCTTGTAGCAGTCGAGTTTTCAGTCCGGCTAGAAGCCTATATTTCAACACTTTTTGAGGCCTATTTCAGCATGTGGTTTTTCATACACAACCTTTCTATTAAAGCTCAGTTCCAAAGCACATCGTGACGGGTTTCCCGGTAAGTACAGTTCAGGGTCTCGAGAATATATTATACTTTAGCCCAGTGGTTCCCAACCTTCTCCAGCTCATCGCCCCCTTTCAACATATGGAGTGGGCAAATGCCCCCCTTCCATGTTCCTCCCAAGTACTTCTATAAATGAAACGAAAAAAAGTTGAAGCACATGTTGAACTAAAAGGTACGCATATAGCTTTTGCAGGTATGGGCCAGGCCCAGGGTAGTACAAACAGACAAAAGCGGAAACCGGGTCTTCCTCCTGTAATGGCAAATCCAAAAACCCGCCATTAACAAGGGTGTGAAGCCTTCATCGGCCAGGAGTCAAGGATGAAGAAATGTTTTTACTAAAAGAGAGGAAGATTTTGGGATTCCACAGTGTGAATTGTTCCCCATGGGCAGGGAATCTAGCTGCCCGAGGGGGCAATGTCCCAGTGGGGGACCAGGGGCGAAGCGCCCTGTTCTTCAGTATTTACGATATTGTCAGCACGAGAACTTAACACATACTTCTAGTCATTGTTTGCTAAATGAAGTTAACCTTTTACAATCCGTTTATCAAACTTTGCGAGATTATTTCTTCATTATACATATTAAATTGTGAAAAATAACAGAATCATTAAAGTAAAAACAACTTGAGAAACAATCCGATGAATACTATTTCCAGAATCTTTGGTGAGGTTATCAGTAATAAAATCTCTGCATTTCCTGCTTTATTAAATAAAGAAATAACAAACTTATTAGTTCAAAACAAAATAATTAATAATTTTGGCAGATTATTTAAGGGATTTGAATAGTCTCTGGTTACAAATTTGTTACACTTTCCAATTCATTTCTCGGAAGCTAATACACATGATTAATTTGACAGCTGCTACCACAAATCCACTTTGCCAAATAAGTTATATCATGTCTTCAAGGAAAAGCATGGAGTTTACTAAGGCAGACTTCCTCATTCCAAAGGCTAAAAAGCAAAAGCAACACTTTAACATCTCCCCTTATTTCAATTTCTCCGATCCACAAAAAGCTTTCTTTTCCCGGGAGGAGCAGTCCCCCATTAGCCACACGCCTTAGCTGATCAGTCACTTCAAAAATGTTATCTGGTGTATAGATCAAGTACTCAGCCGAGCTATTGTTATGTCATGCACGGCTGCAAAACAACTGCTACTTGAGGCCATGCGTATGAAACAATGTTGTAATCAAAACCTCAACATCAGAGACCGAGACAGATTCCTTCCGAGACCAAAGCACCGCTTCATATAGACACGGAACTTTTCAAATGAAGTTCTAATCAGGGAGTTGCTCCCTGCTCTAATCGACTGCTAACACAATAAGTTGTACCAGGGAGTTGCTATTTGACAAATAGCAACTCCCTGGTTGTACCATAGTTCCTTGTTCTGCAACACATGCCTCCAGCAAATTCAGGTCTCAAAATGCTGATATTGCATGAAGTGTTGCCTTTGACACTATTCATTGTGACATCATTCATGGCCGTGTGGTAGCATACATAACTTCATCATAACGGTCCTCACAAGGAAAATTTTGAAATGCAGCACTGTTAAAATGTGATTTTCTGGCATCTAGCAGATGAGATAACTCACCAACTTTGAAGTGAACCAAAAGAGAGAAAGTTAGACCAACTGTACTTGTTGACTCCATTTTATCTCCTAAGTATTGCATACTAATGTGACTGTTCAGCTAAAGGAAGATACTTGATATCTTTTAAAGCCTCGATTAAATTTAGTATTTCATTTTTGCAAACGCCCCCCTGCCGCCCCTTGGCTCTTATCGCCCCTCTGAGATGCAAAAATGACCCCAGCGGGCGATAATGCCCCCGTTGGGAACCACTGCTTTAGCCGGTACGAAATACAAGTTAGGATACGGCAGCAAGAGCTACTAGTGGTTTCAATAAACTTATGACGGCAGCGCCTTCACATCGTTTGCGTCTGCTACTAAATGTACTGGTCCAGTGCATACATATTTAAGGCCGCCGCTCTGGTTCCCAAATGCAATATCCCTATTGCACTAAGCGCTGAACAATATGACTTTTTGATTAGTAATAAGTTGTACTTGTTACAGCACCTTGCTTATTTTGTACAACTGCAACCATATTATAACCCTGTCAGCATTCAAACTTAGTCAAGTGCGACAACTTTGTAATGTAACTAGTATATGTAAGAACAGAGGCCAACTTTCTTTTGAAATTTTCCCTCTACAGTTAAGTTTGCAGTACCTGCACCACTAGCGGAACGGTATGTATATGCAGCATTGAATTCTTTGTGTATGTATTGTGTAAGTGTCGACTGTCGAAGGTTTTAAGTTGGTTTTTAATAATACTATATCAAAGAAATTAAGTATGTAGCCTACTACACAGACATGAAATGACTAAGATCTAGCCATGTTTATGCTTTATTATGTTTGAATATATCAACATCATTATTTAAGAAAAATTCATTTTATCATTTCAGTAGGCTGCCTTGTATACGGTCCGGCAGTACAGCCAGACTGAGTAGGAGGATTGATTCAGGCAATTATAAAGGTAAACCGATACCGATAAATAATACTAATATAATAATACTGCCAAGACTGAATGGTTCAACGCCTGGATGCGCCTCCTGTACATTGCCCTATACATACTTACGGGGGTTTGGGTGTCCGCTGCGTATAAATAACAGCATCCCCAGTACGTTCACTCCTTTTTGGTCGCTTAGGCTTTTTCATGACTGTGATCGTTGTACAGCACATAGGCGTATTTGCTATATATAGTACAGTTTTAATGTTCGGTTCACCGCTTGGAATGACTCTGTCTCTGATTTCGAATGATTGCGAACAAGCGTGAAGATGTAGTGGATTCCCTGTTTACTGGTATATTCAGGCCAGTTACATCAGCTTTGTTTTTCCGGCAATGATGTGGCTATATAGCCGTTACCCTATACTGTGTTATAATATTGCTGGGAAGGAAATAAGGCAACGTCATATTGGCAAAGGATTTTGGAAACGGAAGTTGTTCACAGAAGATATATGATCGTTGGACTTTATTTTGAGAATGTAATGCTTAGTTCCGTGACACCTTTATGCAGTTACACTTTGGAGCATGACAGAGCTCGATGATCTAAAAAATCATGCAATTTTCAAGTTAGAAAACAAGACAGGATCTGAAGAAAAACCATTAAAAACGAGAAAAGGAACAAATTATGCTTAGCTTACCAATTTACATATCAACATCGAAAGAGAATTTCAGCAAAAGAAAGTCACTCGACTCTTGTCACCAGACGGGATGTGATTGCGCGACCTAATATTTTTGTATCCAAACCCATGGTAAAAAATAAATACTTCTTTCAGACTCACCGTATGAAGATTTCTTCTGCTCTGACATTAAAAAACCAGTGTGACTGGCCTGAATTGTTCATTCGTGTAAACGCTTGTGCAGGCGCGGATCCAGGGGGGGGGCCTGGGGGGCCCGGGCCCCCCCCCTCGCCACGAAAAAAAAAACGAAAGGAGAAAAAAAGAAGAAAAAGAAAAAAAAGAAAACGAGAAAGAAAAATTAAGAGCAAAAAATGAATAAAAGTGTCTAAGAACGTATTTTTTCTGTAGGGGTTGGGTGGAGCTATCGCTGGATTATCTCTTTGTATATCTTTCAAAGTGGTTGGTGACGAAAGGAGCGCTACAATGTTCGAAAACAGGTGAATAGCTGAGTAATGATCCTTGACTTAAGATCTAAATAAGTAAACATCGTGACATATGTAGTATGGGCTCGGCTAGCTGCACTGAAATTAAGCAACAATTCTGTGTCGAAGAGTGAAATTTTTTGTAATCTAGAGGGATTGAGAGGCAAAGTTTTCGCCATACAGATCTTGCAGAATGAATACAGAAGACAAGCTGTCAGGTGACGTGCTATTGTGCACAGTGGCACCAGCCGTTGCAGGCAAAGTAGCGGCGTGCATACCCTATTCGATCTCAAAACTGTCTGAAAAGTTTTAAAATGAACTCAAAAGGCTTTTAAGCTACAGACAGTGGCGTCGGCACAGTGGGCAATGGGTGACGTGTGTCCCCCTCCCCTATCGATTCTTGAAAATTTTTAAAATGGTCCCAAAAGTCGTTCAAGCTACAGATTTCTGTGGAGGGTGTAGGGTGAGATGCATTTTTGATGACTGGTTTATTTGCTCTAACCATTTTCTTTCACAAACTGTTCTCAAACTATCATAAGTCTTGAAAATTCTTGACAAATTCCAAATTTTCGCACGCTCCGCTAGCGTCAAGCCTTGTGTCAGAGTTGTCTTTATTATCAACAGCTCTCAGTAACTACTCACTGGGGAGCAAAGGAGCAAAAGTGCTTTTCAAGAATTCTCAGTCAGAAGATTCGTTTCTGAATAGCATAGGTTGGTGGGAAAGTGACAGTGTCCGATGCAGGTTCTGAAATGCAGGTTTTGTCATGGACTAATATTTTATTCAAAATTTCGGCGCGCATCGCGTGCATACGACAGGGTTTACACCCGATTTTAAATACCATTGACAAGGCTATGACGCAAGAAATTATTCCAATGCAAGCATTTTTGTAAAAAGTACATCTCCTTCTCTGTAGGGCTCTCATCATTATGGGATCTTTGACTAATCTAGTCTAGCACATGATTTGAAAGATTGAAAGTACGTAATTGCCGTTGCTTATTTTCCAAACATCTTACCGCGACGTTCAATAATGACGAAAATCTTTTCTGAAACGAATTTTGCTTGTCCACCATCCCTCTTGCTATACCTAAAAAGAAGGTGATATATCATATCTCCTCCCATATGGATGTCGGGTAGTGAGAATCCCGTTGCTCCCTCTTTTGTATACTGTAACTAATTTAGAGCTCCCGGGAGGCTCTATACTATTCTCTGTCAACCTTGGATATCCTTTTAAAATGTGAAGGAAAAATTTTTATTATAGTCCAAGAATGTTTCTGTGGACTCCACGCAGGCATAATTGCGTGTACAATTTTCCCATGGGCGTGGATCATGGAGGACGGGAAGACCCGTCCCCCTCACTTTTTTGGAAGGGGGAACATCGTCAAAAAGTCCCCCTCACTTTTTCAAAAATGATGGAACAGACTGCAATTATGCCTAGGAAAAAGAAATTTTTAGAAGAAAAATAACCTAAAAATCGTACACTTTTGTTGCACCAAATCGCATCTGAGGGCATTCAGTTCTAGAAAAATTTCCCTTAGACCCCTCCCCCATGCCGAAGATCACAAAACTAATTGCCTTCCCGTGACGCAAATTCTGGCTACCACCAACTGCTTCTTCCACGCCACCAGGACGGCGATTCACAAATGTGAAAGTCCCCCCCCCCCCCCAACACACACACTTTTGGAGATGGATCCAGGCCCATGATTTTTCCTGGGACTTAAGGAGGTTTGAAGACAATATGTTAGCCGTCTCTTACTCCCCTTTTTCACCCGAACAAAAGTTCGAATTCACTAAATTGTGGACATTTTCTAAACATACAATCACTTTAGAATGACCCAAAGATACCACCATTTTGCATATAGGCCCCCTAAAATTAACAAAAATTTCTCAAAGGGGAGGGTAAACTCCTTCCTGGGATTGCACTCTCATGTACTAATAAGAAAAGGCTCTCCCACTCTTGTATATAGCGTATACAAAATCCCACTGCCTAAAAAGGCACGGTTTAGCAGTTATCTGCGGTTCCCCCAATCACCAACTCCCGCCGGCACCATCGGTCATAGATTTCTGAAGGGTATACCCTTCAGAAGTCCATAAAGAAGGTGATATATCATCTCTCCTCCCATATGGATGTAAGGTTGTGAGAGTCCTGTTGGTCCCCCTTTTCAGTTTACAATTAATGCAGAGCTCCCGGGAGGCTCTATACCGAAAATTTTCGGCGCGCTTCGCGCGCAATTGTTTACGCTCACGGAGAGAGAGGTACGTTTTCACTGAGTGATGGATTTATTTTTATCACTTTTTACCAAAAATCATTTGAAATCTTTCACGATTTTTGCAGTCTTCTCAATATTTCTTGATTTTTTTCTTGATTTGCGCACTGTTAGCCTTGAATTGCTCCTTTTACTATCAATAAGGTCCCAAACGTATTCGCATTACTCATCGGTGGGGTTCTATCATAAGCCAAATATTCGTGTGCCTAAACGTGATTTCAGAGTCAGCATTGTAAGGATGTAAAACAACTGATATTCATTTTTTCACCCTCCTCTTCTTATGAGAACTGAAAACTTAGTATCGAACCCACCTTCTAATTGATAGACACACATAAAGGGAATTAACACCGTTAGTCATAGCAATAGTTTTAAATGTAAATTCAAATTTTCGGCGCGCTTCGCGCGCAATTGTTTCATCTGACGTCCTATAACCGAATACCGTATAACGAAAATAAAACACTCATTATGGCAAAAATCATTTCAAGTTACCTACACAGGCTCATAATGTCGGCGTGTAAGTTTTAAGATAACTTAGATTCTCCGTAACTTCTGCAGGTATATATAGTAACTTATACTGAGCCATACACATCAAATTCCATGCAACATGAAAAGGTATAAAATCTCACTGACATAAGAATTGAAGCCGATTTCTGTGCTCTTAAAATGCAATATTGCGAGAGCTTCCGGGGGCTTCGCCCCCTGGACCCCCACCGGGGCTCCGCCCCTGGACCCCGCCAGGGGCCCTAACGCGGGCCCCTGGACCCCACGCGTAGGGACTCGCGCTTCGCGCTCGTGGTGCACCTTCGGTGCACATGAGGTTTTCCATCTTGGGCCCCCCCCCTCAAAATTTCTGGATCCGCGCCTGCGCTTGTGTGCCAATGAAGTGTTCTACTATATACACTATATAGCCTAGGTACGGGAGCCTTGTGGCGCGATACGATAATCTCAAATTTTAATTAATAGCACGGCACCGACAGCATAAGCTCAAGAAAATTTTCACTAATATGCCAGATCTCCGTGGATGAACGTATTTTCACTTGATTTTCCTTCTGACATGGACCTATACCCTTGGCAGATGGGAAGCCTATGGCCATTTTCTCTCCGTCGTGTTTGATTTTTGATGTGCATATAGCTCTCATAGCAAATTTACTCGATTCCTGTACAGTAAAGGCCGGTTTATATTTCACGCACTACAAACTAAAAGAACATAGGCCTATGGTATTCCCTTGCTCTCAGTCCGGGCCATCCACGGACATAGCTCAGAGCTGAACAATGTATAACTTTCACAGCTTAGGCTATAGCGCTATACTCAAGTATGTATCGGCATTAAATGTCCTTGGCTGAATTCTCATATCCCCGTCCAGGGGAAGATCCAGGATTTTACAAGGGGGGGGGGGCTAATTCCGTGAGAGCAAAGTTCGAAGCCTAGATCCTCGATGGGGGGGGGGGGCTGGGGAAAATTCAAATCAGGCATGGTATTTTTTGGTATCTAACAATTAAAGTTAGTATACATAAACTTTGAAGTGCAGCTCTGGAACCTTCTAAAACTTAAGAGAGTGATGCCAAAAAAAGGGAGGGGGAGGCTGAAGTCGGGAAATTCCCCTCCGGATCCGCACCTGCCGTCCTTCGTGGACAAAGGGAATTGAAACAATAGCTATACGAGAATTTAATGCGTGGCAATATCCGTCGTTATGAAAAGTATCATCTCTCTAGGATAATTGCATTTCTGGTGACTAAATGATATATATATATATATATATATATATATATATATATATATATATATATATATATATATATATATATAATATATATATATATATAATATATATATATATATATATATATATATATATATATATATATATATATATATATATATATATATATATATATATATATATATATATATATATATATATATATATAGACATAGTGAAGTTTCTTAACAGTCATAACCGCATAAAACAGTTAGGGTTTGAGCTGTCTTTCCCTAGCAAAACTTTGGTAAACCGAGACAACTGCCCATTTTTCCCTATAACCTTCCCTAGAAATTGGTTTTGGCTCTTAATACTCCAGGAGAACTGTATCCCCCAACCCTGGCTCGTACACTTGCAGTACTCGGTGTAATAAATTCTTAACTAGTTTCTCAAAATTAGTTTTCGGTATCTATCTGTGTCGATCGGTTATCCGTCTCTGCGAGAGAACATTGTTAACTGGTATCATCCACGGTTCCCTGATGTCATCCACGGTGTCGGTGTTCGCTTGAATGGCACTGAGCTGTGAGTTTGAAGGAGTAGCCTGGCTTGAGGACATGCCTTATGACTGTTGTAAGGGCACTTCAATGGGTCCATCACGCCCGTCTGCAATAAAGGGGTGGCATCATGAAGAACTTAAATTCATTCTTATCATATAGCTAAGTTAAAATTTTGAAGATATCATTAAAATATATTTTGTCTCTTCCCGACTTTCAACACATTTTTGTGGACTCGCAATCGTAAATCTCTCCCCTTCTGCTCTTATCTCTTTCTGTTTTCAAGTTCTTTTATCTCCTCTATGAAAGATGTTTTGTTCATGGCGATGCGAGGTTTGAAACATTCAGAAATCTATTATCGGATAGCGAGTAGCCTATACTTTTTCCAAAAGACAGCGCGGACACAGTTATCCAAGTCTCCGTTACTTGTTCACTGAAATTATAAGCGACAGGACTTCTTCCGATTGGAGTTGCTGCAACATTGTTGCCCGAAAATTAAATGAATGTTTGTCCGAAAATAGCATATGTTTGCCCCAAAATGGCAAATGCTCTGCCCATATGGGAGGGGGGGGGGCTGCAGCCTTCCAGCACCCTCGCTTCGTAAGGCTTTGACTGAAGTCATGAAATAACGGCTGCAGGAAGTGAACCAAAACGGGAGTTAACTTTGCTGTTGCATGCACAATTGATTCCGGATGGGAAATTGCAAATAGTCATTCAACGGTGAATGAATTTTGTGACGATAAAACAGATTTGTCGTTTAAGCGTCTTACCATAAACAAGTAGTATGGTAGTACTAACTTACAAGCCTTCCAAGCAAAAAGGATATGTATGACTATTCTTCTTGAGAAACCGCATTTATAGTGTTTCCCTGAACACAAAGCCCAGGCGAGGATCCAAGAGGGAAGGGTTTCCCGGCCTCAGGCCCCCCCTTTTTCGCCACATGAACATTAACAAATACGCGAAAATTAGCATAATATTAATCTAGGAGAATATTCAAGGGGGATTTCAGCCCCCACCCCTTTCGAAATGTCTGAATCCGCGCCTGAAGCCATACTGTAGGCAGCTTTGGTAGTTATTTAAACATAGAAAGTCCGTTTCGCATAGCATCACAGGATGCAATGATCAGACATTTGCTTTGACCGGGGAGGTTCTATTTTGTGTACTAACGACAATAACAACTTCCAATAAAACTCTCGCTTTGGCGGCATGTTTGTTTTATGTTCAATTGAAGGGTAAATGAGTTTAAAAACCGTTATGTGTAGAAGTTGAGTACCAGAGCTCAGGCTCGTAACAGAAAGGGGTCAGACCCCACCCCCATAGAGAGTTCCACTCAGACCAACTCTCTGAAATAGGGCCTACATGTACTTCAATATTTGCAGTCTTGCATTAGTTGACATTAAAGTTTCCTTGATTATTCAAAAGTGTTAAAGTAAAATCACCTTAGACAAGATCCCATCTCAAAACGGTGTTCGCATTCATCAATTATTCAATAATTCAAGTGAATAGAGAGGGCCCTCCCCTTAATACAACCAGGTAGTTGCAAACAATCTGTTGCAAATCCCTAATACAGGCGGTTACGGGCCGGGAACTCATGGCTGTTCATGATTTATTATTTAAAATTCACTTCTAGATACTTAGGGGGAAATACAGTCCCACCAATTTAAATTAGTGCACCCGTTATGCTAATTCAGGAATGGCTCCTTTCAACTATGTGGCAATATTTTTGCTACTTATTTGCTAAATTTATGTAGAATAGCTTTTTGGTTTACCTTTTATATTCAATGTTTTTATAAAGGTACATGCTGAAAAATAGTAATGAGAGAAATAAGAGGAGATCAGTAAGATTTAGCAAATTTTTGAAAATGAGCTTTTGAGGGCGACTACTTTCTCCCTTTTAGTTGTAAAACTTGCATTTAACCCTTATGTGAGGTTCTCGAGATATAAGAGCAATTTAGACTACCAAAGTTTCTGACCAAAGCGAACTAGCAGCCAGGAGGGGTGACGTCATGTCGTAAAATGATGTACACTGCTTTAGTTCCTTTGATCGATGTAATATTTTGACCGATAGGATGGTGAGTTAAAGGAAATGAATGCGTTTGTGAAGGATGAAACTTTCATAACTTTTAAACCATGATTTACACATGTAGGAACGATAGGCAGTTCAAAATAAGGTAGTTGAGTAATAGTCAATAAATAGTGGGCCAAGTCTCTCGTGAGTGTCCTCGTATATGCTAGTACCTACCTCTCACCATACTTACCTTTGGTTTAATACGCCCTGTATCCGCCGCTTATTTGTATTGCTTCTCAACGAGACAATACCTTAGGGCCAAGGGCGGATCCAGGGGGGGGGGGGGCAACTAGGGACAACTGCCCCCCCTATGACCAGTCTAGCGCCCCTCAATACAAGAAAAATGCGCCCCCTGCGTCCTAAAAGTTAAGTAAAAACTGTCCGAAAAGTAAAAAAAAATAAAAAAAACAAAAAAACAAAACAAAAAAAAAAAAAAAAAAAAGAAAAGGTCCTCAGAATTTCGAACCGTATAGCTATATATAACTATGGCAATGGGAGTTGGTCTCCGAAATGTAGTCGGTCAAATTCAAGAGTATGCGGCCCCTGCATGATGTTGGCGCCCCCCTTTTCAAACTGCCCCCCCTTCAGCTAAGGGCTGGATCCGCCCTTGCTTAGGGCAGGATATCCTGCTCTATGGACAATACAAATAAGCGGCCAATAGAGGGCGTATTAAACCAAAGGTAAATACGGTGAACTGTAGGTCAGCAGGTACGAGGACACTCATGACAGACTTGGCCAAGTCTAAATAGTCAAATGAAGAAATAACGTACTTATGGATGGGATCAAACTGCTTAGTAGCTCTTGAATATAGCTTTCAAATTCTTCAATGACGAATCTATTCATAACCATTCTTATATGCATAATATGATTGGGAATAAAAGCTATTGCCAGATATTACAGTTCTGACTGAATGGAGTAATAATGAACTGTAACTATTTTTATTCCATGCGATGCTGATACAGTGTAAACACAACATTTCCTTCATAGCATGTTTGTGATGTTCCTCTTACAGTCACCGTAGTAGAGAAGTAAGAAAGCTGGCTATAAATTAAAAAAATTCAAACAATCGAAGCACCATCTATCAATGTGAGATTGCCATGTTCTCGTCTTTTCTTCATATTCACCGTGAGTCATGCCCAGATGTAGGAAAGGGGACTAGGGAGACTGCCCCCCCCCCCCCGAGCCCGAAACAATGAAGAAAACGAAGGGTAAGTGAGAGAAACAAAAGGAGCAAAAGGAAGCGATAACAGGAGGCAGGAAAATGTAAACGTTTCCTAAAACATGCCTATGATGTATAATTGTAGGTAGGTTTGGGGTAGATTTTTTTCTTCCAAGTGATTAGATAAATGTGCTAGGAAAAACCACTAGCAATCCAACGAAAATGTTAAGGGGCAGACTGAGGGCTACAAACAGCTGAATTGCTTGGTACTGACACTAATTTACAGATCTCTGGATGTCAACTTTAGTACTTGGTGTCACATTTCCGGTGGGGGAGGGGGCACACACGGTTAAAGTCAAATTGCAGTGACAGAGTGCGATTTCCTGAAAAATACGGATTTGGAATGTGATGCACTCATGCTGTCGCTTCTGTGCAATTCAGATTTGCTGCCGTCGGACCCATTCCTTGAAAATTCCTGGATCTTCTCCTTTCATGAAGATGGAGATTTTATCAAGGGGTGCTAAAAATAGTCAACCTTGATGTAATGGATACACCACCAATCATTAATTCACTGATTAACTTCGATATATACTTCGTTTCGGACCATTTCAAGGCTCTCTGGAACCTTATGGCAGGTACAAGTCATCCCTCATTTGGAGGGGCGTTTTTCAGGCCTTTCCATGCATTTACAGGCCTTTAATGCTCTTTACTGTGGTTTCAAATAGTTTACCAAGGCAATTCAAATGATGAGCCACGAAAAGAGCTCCCTTATAAGAGAGGGGAGGTTACTAGGTGCACCCAGATTAACGATTTACTCGTGTCCATTTTTGTACAGCGACCGGGTGTAATTCGGAAAAAATATAATTGTAATAAATAAATTAAAAAGAACCTGAAACACCTTACGATTTCTCTCTAGCTACTACGTTTTCATCACTAATGGAGCACATGCTTTCGGCAACAATATCTGTGCTTAGCCCCCTCTCGTACAATTCATCGTATGTGCTATGAACGCAAAGCAGTTTACATGGTTACTTCAAAAATACCATTTGCACCTCTGATTGCATAACATAACACTGTTGAAAGCGACACATCCCTCTCTTATTTTAACCAACAGACAAAACTGGGCACAGACTTCTACTACTTTTATGCCCATAAAGCGTCAAACAGCAACTCCCTGGTACTAGTATTAAATTACTCCAATACGTGTTGGGTCTTCTCCGAGATCAGTCGGTAAGGCGCTTACCTTCGAACGCTTTAGCCATGTTTCATCAGGGAGGTGATATTAATATCACCTCCCTGGTTAAATTACGCAATGAGACGTCGCAATGTTTCTTGTATGGTTTCATGGTTTAGGAACATTGCCAAGCGCAGATCCAAGGAGGGGGAGGGGAGTTTTGGCTCCAGCCCCCACCCTACTTTTCGGCACCACTTTTTCATCTCTTTTTTATTATGTATTTATTTTTCGAGACGATCTTAAAGCTGCACTACAATGTTTATGTATACTTATTTTGATTGTCAGATCCCAGGAAATTGCATCTAATAATGCTTTATTTCATTTCAAACTTTTCCTGAGGGAAGCCCAGACTCCTTTCAGCCTTGTGTAGCCCATTTCAAAAGGAAACCATACAGAGACGAAACGCTGAGGTAGGACTCGAACTCGATTCAAATTGCTCACACTGTGAACAATTTAGAACGGTTGCACAAGTCATCTTTGACCAAACAGAGCGAAGCAATTGTTTGAATTAATGTCAATCAAAGTGCAGTCACCAATTGTAAGTAGAAATAAGATCATATTCCTATATAGGTTCGGGAAAAGATTGTTTAGGCCATTATTAATTGAAGGAAGAGATGTTTTCCGAGGAGTGAAGGCAGGTGACGCCAGGATTCGCCCGACGGGGGTGGGGGGGACAATCCGAAGTCGCGACAAATATGACGGAAGGATGTCGCAAGCAAAATTTTTCAGTCGACATGCTTCGCACTTCCCATGGCGAAGACCTGCTTTTATTGAAGAAAATTTGAAAATTTTGGGTTTTTTTTCTAGAGAATCTGACTTCCACTACACTAAAATCACCTAACCGTTTGGAAGAGTCACCGTCGGGTTTCACGCTTTTCGTACACATTAAGGCTCCCCAACGAAAGTTTATATGTCCCCGACGGGAAATGTCGCCCCTGTTCCACATGGAGACACCTCTGAGTGTAAGGCCTTTATCTTAAGCAATCATATGATAGATGAAATACCTCAGAGATACTACTTCCAAGGCTTTATATTTAACTGTTGCTTAGGAAGTCAAGATAGATCTTGAGGAATCAGTCTACCCTGTGGATATGCAAAACCGATGCCTACGTAGCAGACTGTAAGGAATATTCCTTAAAGTGGGGGGTGGGGTGAGCAAACAGGTTCCGCTCCACGGGTAAGCCAGATACAAGGTGTTATACTGATATTAGAAAGTTGGTAAGGGCACAGTATGCTGTACTTCAGCCTACATGTTCCGTTTTCCGAGGCTCAATCAATGGTGGGTGGGGGCAAAAACTACTACAAGTACGCAGAAAATAAGGGATAAATATATACCGTAATCTGTCTACGGCTTCATGCATTGCATAGTCTTGCTCAAGACCGTAGTATTAGTTGTTTACAGTACACGTTCATTGCCCACCCGGCGGACCTGCCGGTATTAGTCCTGCACCTTCATTGGCTGCACTCGTTACAGTACGTTCGCCAAAAGAGGACAACATATTCGACACCTGCTATGAAGGTAATTGTGGAGACGCCCTCTACCTGTCTTCAAATTTTTGTTCGATACTAAGTAATGAATGAAATACTGTACTCGAGTACGTACAGTCTAGTTGACAAGCGCCCTTATTTTGATAAAAACATACGTGTGAGAATTTAAAATCAGTAACGCCTTGACCAATACTATGCATTGTGTGGCACCAGGAATTGCTCGACGGGGGACAGCAACCCTAAGCCTAGACAAAGGTGATGGGTTGACGGAAGGACGGCGAACGAAAATTTTCGGGGAGCAAACATGGCAAGGCACCCCAAAAATTTTGAGCCTTTACTGAAGAAAATTGAAAATTTTGGCTTTTATTGACGAATCTGTACCTCTTGAGGGCAAGTAATCCATCCATGTTGACTGGTCGCCATCTCTATAGCTAAAAAAGTCGGAGATTACATGCTTTATCGCACACATTAAGGCTACCCGACCAAATCCGGCGCCACCCTTGTGTGGTAATTCCCATGAAGCATTACAATCTTGGACAAAACTCGTTAGAACACAACAGTACCCCTGCCCCCCGTACAATGTTGGAGATAATAAGGTCAATTCGGGTTGCACCGTTTTCGTTTCATCATGCTTTACTTTTGAGGCAAAATGTTGTGTTTGTGGTCCTACTGTAGTAGGGAATGAAATGTTATTCAGTTGAATTGTGATGAAAAAGGAATTTTATTGCTTACCTTCGTCAATTTTGGTGCTGAATTAAAAAAAAAAATAGGTACAATTTTTTCAAGGTCATCTTCAGCCGACATTTGTAAATAAAATTCTTTTATTTAGGCCACTGTACATCAGAGGTGATCTAATGAAATGGAGAAAATAGTCCAGCTTGAAATCTTATATATAGGAGCATTGATTTCTTTAAAAATAATGGCAAAACGTCCTCCATTTCGAAGTTTAAAATGGCTTCTGAAGATGACCTTGAAGAAAATGGCACCCAACTTGTTTTGAATTTAATGCACTAAAATTGACAGAGTTCTGCAATTAAACACACCTTTTCATCACAATCCAGCTGGAGCTAAATCTTCGACGTTCAGTGCTCCACTACTGTAATACAGAAATTTTCGTTCAAAGATTTAGGCTTATAGTTTAAGACAGTAGCAGGGATTCGTATGTACAAGGAGGAATAATGGAGTAAAGGGCAGTGGCGTAGCCAGGATTTTTTGAGCAGGGGGCACGGGGGTCACGAACCTTTCCTAGGGGGCACAATTTCTGCATTCTCTCCCTCTCTACAGATCTTATATACAGAACTGTGCATTCCAAAATTTTTCTCGGGGCACCTGGGGTGGCACGGCTTTGTCGTGGGGGGCACGTGCCCCTTCATGCCCCCGTAGCTACGCCACTGGTAAAGGACCCTTGAGGCAAAATTTACTTCGTGAAAAGGTAACAGTCAATGGAAACATCTTTAAAGGGCAAGAGCAGTCGCCCCAAACTTATTTTGAAGCAACAGCTAAATCTCACAGTTGTCTTCTTATTTCTCTTCAAAGTATCTTTCATAATATTTTAGGACTTTAATATTGCATAGTCAAGGTAAACCAATCAGTTACTTCTAGTAAATTTCACATTTGAGGAGAAAAAATATTGTCACATGACTCTCAAGAGCCAATCATGGAACAGGACAGACTACTACACTACTTCAAGTTGGGGTGACTGCATTTTCCCTTTAAAAACTAGGAGGATATATTCTGTTTGCGAAATACTGGTGTGGACGAATATATGTACTACAAGGAGAGCAGAGAACAACCGTGCGTCCGCCTCACTTTTGCCTTCAACCTCCCTTTATACAATACATGGCTTAGTAGTTAATGCGCAACTCTTTCATTTAATTTAGCAATAGTTCTTTTTAGAATATATTCTTGATCCTTTTAGGCGTAAAATCGAAAAGCTAAAATTCAATATGATCTTCAATTTCATTTTCAAAAGAGTACTTTTAAAAAAGTGAAATAACTAGAAGGCTACAAAAAACTAGGAAAGGTGGAATTATGACCCGTTTGAACTCCTCGTGTAAGTCATTCAATAAAAAAAAGTCGCTTAGATTTTCTAAGTACTAACATTTAGTCACTGCTTTGAGCATTTTGTTTGCAAGGAATGTTATTTGTGCATACTTAGGTGATTTTTCATCTAAGCAAAAATCTACATGGTAAAAGAAAATGACCAAGTGTGGCGGTAAGAGATTGCGACATATCTGCAACACGACACAGATACTTCGCTATTCGCTCGTAAAAATTACTAACGTTTTGACCAAGATTATGGAAGTACTGGTGGCATATCGCTTTGAAAGTGGTATGCACACCGTAACCACGGAACACTTTTCAATTCTCGGTTCTCCTCAGGTTTTTGCCTTGTAGGTACCTCGCGCAGCGGGCTCTGTTTGCTCAGCTCCTCAGCTTCCCAAACTATATGACTGAACAAGGAATATGCTGTACAGCCTGCTACGTAGGCAACCTTGTAGGTGAAAGTGGCCACATGGTTTGCACTTTCATGGTAGTGTTAGGAAGGGTATTTATGAATGTATGCTGTGTTTATTTACGATTGAACGAATTACGTTTGCGATTCATATAATATCACAGCATGATTTCTACTCTCTTTGGGCTTTGGTAGGGCTTTAAAATATACCCAAAGTCTGAAATTTCAAAAAAAATTATATATATATATATATATTCTAAAGCTTGGAAAATGAATCCAAATGGTCCCAACTTTCGTCCTTACAGGACACTCCTGAGGTGACATATGAAATATTGAAGCTTATCCACTCAACACTCAATTTGAGATGGTAGATTGTGTAATAATTTGTGATGTAATTTTGGTCTACTCATCAGGCCCGTAGTCAAGGGGGGCCAAGGGGGGCGAAGCCCCCTTGGAAGATTTTGCGCCCCCCAAGCTAAAAAATGAGCATTGCCTTAATGCATTTTAGTATGTTTCGCCCCCTCTGAAAAATTTTTCGGCCCCCCCCCAGAAGCTTTTTCGCCCCTTCAGCACCTTGTCCGGCTACGGGCCTACTACTCATACAGTCTTTGTTCTTCCTTGTTTTTCCGAAAGTCACTGCACATTGTGCCAAAATGTGATCACTTGCTTAGTATACCGTTGTAGGGTGACTTGACAATACACTGAATACAAGCACTCTGTACAACATGTTGCACAAGGAAACGGGAAGCTTTTCAAGTTCATATAAACATTTTAATTTCAAAAAGAAACAAAAGCAGTTATTGTGAGTTGTACAACATCAAAAATTGTTGCGAAATGGAGTACATGAAGTTAATTGAATAAATTTAAACATTTTTATCTCAGCAATGGAGTAAGCTATGACAACAGGAATTGGATGAAAAGATTCGATTCATTTTCCGACCTCTTAAATATCTATTTCTGTGTAATTCTAGACTTTAGGTACACTTTAATTCGCGAATCTGGACTCTGACTCAGTTTCGGACCCGAGACAATTTCTTTAAGTTAATGGACTCGAAAATGATCCGGCATGGTATGTCTCGGAATCGGAATTAGCCCCGAATGTCTGCGACTCTAGTCGGACTCAGAGCCGATTCTAGCCGAGGCCACGAGCATTAAACGTAAATGATAAATAATGAAAGCTCCACTGTAATTGGTGCATAGTGTTGGATACCTAAGGTCACAAAGGCTAAATTACTGGGGTCAGTCTGTAACATTGACCCCTAACAATTGCGTTATTAAAGGAGCTGAGTAGCCGTCAAAGTAGAATAAATTCTCGGACCCGCCGACTTCGTTACGTCACATCCGGTTATGCTTCTTGGTTTATCGATTCGATCCGATACCGATACTTATCAAAGCCATGCATGCAGTGTGTCTGGTGTAACAGAACGCTTGTTACTGCTGTTAACAGTACTAACGTTAGCCTAACTTAGGCTAGCGTTAGGGCCTAGGTCTACCAGGAAAAACAAACTCATTGATCGAAAAAACAGTTTCAATACCTGCAAAATCCACAATGTTGTTCATGAACCTTCTGCAGATGATGCGCGAAATAGGCGTGTGCCCTGCCACTAGTAACGCTAATATACTACATACGTACGTACGTTGTAAGTTGTGTGTGCTACATGCCTGGGTAGATGCATCGATCAGAACCGATACAAGTGGAAACGATTCAAAATTGCCGGTGCCAGAAGAAAAAAGTAACGAACTAGAAATTCAAAAAACAAATGATAATATATCTTGCAAGTGTAAAATCAATAACCCAAGAAATAGTACTGGAACGTTATTGCAAAATTACTTTGCAAGATTATTTTAAATGAGAATGTAACACGCATTAGGATTATTATTTTTAAAATTAGCCCCGCACAGAGGGTAATCATCTCGTTTCGTATGATGTATTTATTTTGGAAGTACGCCACTACTCAGCTCCTTTAAGTGAACATAGCCTATAAAAATGTGTTCAAATTACAAAACCTTGCGCATGATATGCTTCATTGACAAATCGGGGTTGTTACTAGCACTCCCTGAACAAGTAGAGTAAGGCTCCGGCTAACCTTGGTAGTTGCAGGGAGTTGGTAACTTCCTGGTAGCGGTTCGCTTTGACTTCCACTTTCTACTCTATGGGCAGATGGGGCTACTGTGGGTTTTGTTGTAACAAGAAGAGCAAAACGAAATATTTCGACCGAGCTGAAGAGGCTAGACTCTAGCTGGACTTGGAATTAGCCCGGAAATGGGTTCACTGGAATAGTGAATAGTGGTTGGCTTGGACCAAAGGGTACCGGACTAGGAATTGGAGCAACTTGAATCGGAATAAGCGATATCGTTATAAAAACATTTTGCAATAAACGCATTGGAAATTTTGCTGTACCAACAGTCAGGTTCCGCGATTTTTTGCATACATATACACGTTTCGAGCGACTGCTTTCTTTTCAACCATAGCGTAAGCCTACTCTAACATAGGCCTACTCCAACATAGGCCTACTCACTCCAAATGTCATGATCTAAGAAATTTACTTTTCAGATAAAATTTACTTGTAAAGGCAATCACTTTCCCCCTCGACTGGTGTCGAAAACTGTACTTGTAACACGAAGGTTTGTGTGTACTAATGCAACGTTATTAATAGACTGTGTGAATGATACAACAAAAGTGCAATTTTTCCCGGCATGCATTGTATTTCTATAATGTCGATGTCGCAAAGACGTACGGGCCAGGGAGGCTGGGGTGTTTGGGCAAAACTTATTTCTCTGGCATATATTTGGGGAAAAAAATACAATTTTCTCGAGCAATACAGATTTTTCTCTGGTAAAACGGCTCAGTCTCCTCCACCCCCGAAAAAGTATCCTGTATGAGCCTATATTAACCTATATACAACTATATGAACTATACAGCTTGTTGGCCTGTACTCGGGTTAAGTGGACTCGCAGACAGCCCTGGGTCCTAGTATATTGTAAGCATCAGCACAGGTGTTGACAACCTTCTGACTTCTCCTGGTCCTAGCTGTCTAGCTTGTCATAAGCGTCCGTGGGAATGATACTGATGGTCGAATAACCACTGTAGATTTGTCCAACTTTGACATCACCTTTCTCAATTCGTTCGGTCACATCATAATCTGAAGTTGTTTTCGACTCTGACTGGTTTCGAGGCTGCAGTCTGTCTAAAGTGTCGTATCCGCCATCTTGTTTATTCACGGGTATAGACGCGTAAGTAGATTCGGAAGGGTATTTGGTATTTACGGTACGGTCAATATGCCCAGTGACGTTTGTCGTTTTGAACCCTTGCTCCTGAGTTCTTTTATGTTTCTCTTCCACGTATTCTTGGTTATGCTGATGACAACCATGAGCAATGACCTCTCCGTACCCATGGTTACTTTGTCTTCCTAGAGCGTCGATTTCTTCGTACCTATGGCCACCTTTGAAATAAACAGGGGGATCGTAGATATCTTTGTTTGGGGGGAAACTTTCCTCTGGTACCGGATAAACGGTCTCGGTAACTTCCTCATACTGAAGTTTTGTAACGGAGATATTTTTTGTTGCAAGTTCGCCCTGTTGTCGTTTGGAATGGGAATCTAGATCAGCGCAGTGTTTCAAAGAGGACCCAGGATGTTCTGTTGAAGAGGTGCCTTGTAGTCTTCCAGAGACTTCACCGAGCTCTGCAGATTAAACAAAATACCGGTATGATGGACATGACGATTTTGAAAATGATGAAGATTGGAGTGAGATTTGTTAACGAACAGAGTCATTTTTGTACATGTGACGATAAATTATCACTGGCGTAAGACCCATTTTTCATATGGAGAAGACAAGGTTTTTGATTTTCAGTGACCGATAGAAACAATTAACCATGAGAAGTCAAAACTGCATTAGAGTTTCTGTTTCCTTTCTTATAGCAGCTTAAATTTGTAAGTGTGCTCCCTTCAGAGATAACCTTTTACAAGGCTGCCCCGGGACTCAGTTTGTGATATACGGTATGTGTCGACTACCTGACGGTCTTCGACTCCTGGAAATGAATACTATTGTTCTACTAAACAGGAGACAGTCACATGGTAGGTGTGAGATTTGTTAGTTGTAGCTATATCTTTAGATAAGTTGGTTGGGCTATACGGTTTTCACACACTGAGGTTTGTTGAATCCACATGAACTATGACCTCTATCCAAATTAATGGAATTTTTTAACTCTTGAACATAGGCTTCCAATATACAAATAGACCCTTTTCCAAATAGTAATTACAAAGGATTATGGGAAAGAATTTTGATATACGCCATTTTTGCACACACAGTCACACTAAATGGCACAAGCCTTCATGAATGCCTAGGTTCAAGTTGCCAACTAAGCCAACAATATAACAAATTTCAACATAAGAAAGTAAATGTAAACTAAGGAAGGAGGATCTTGTATACGCCGACAATTGATTCAAAGTTGCTCACAAGACTCATCCATCCCTTACTCGAAATCCATATAAGGGCCATATATGGAAATTTATATCTGGCCCATATCTGGTCCAGATATGGAATTTGTATCTGGCTTTAACAAAAATTGGGCAGATATAACTTGATATAACATAAAGCCATATATGGCCCATATAAAATTGTATATGGCTCAATTTTTATATGGGACAGATATGGTACATATATGGCAAATCTGTATATGCCCCATATATGGCAAATCCATATATGTGCCATATAGGGAATTTATATATGGCCCATATCTGGTCCAGATATGGGATTTGTATCTGGCTTTTAAAAAAATTGGGCAGATATAACATAGAGGCCATATATATGGCTCATATAAAATTGTATATGGCTCAATTTTTATATGGGACAGATATAGCTTGATATAAGTGAAAATCCATATATGTGCCATATGAAATTTTATATGCACCAAATGTGGATCTCACATGGTCCGCTCATAATATTTTGTGGGATATGTGGTGAAAACATGGTCCATACCTGCACCAATGCTGGGTTACAGCTTAACATAAAATGCACACCTTGCCTAAAGCATCAGGAGCCCTCATAGCCAGTAATTAAAAGAGCTCTCTGAATATCTTTTTTTTCCAAAAGTCCCCTGACTCTCTGGCGAAGAGCCAGGGGCGAAAACCAAACAATACTCCCGAAGGAGTTCTGCTCCCCGAAGGAGTAACAACGTCCCCAAGGGACAAACTTTGACTTAACTGACACCACCTGACAGTGGTCCCGTTCTAGACTGGCTGAATAGAACAGGTCCCACCCTCGGAGCTCCGCCGTCGTGACCAGGGGTACTCCTGTACCAGGCTCTCTGAATATCTTTAACAAAGATACCATGTTAACGAACAGAGTCATATTTTACTCTCATACTTGGGTGATATTGAGTTAAGTACAGAAATTTGTCAACTAACGTAATAGTGAACAATAAAAAAGCTTTGAAATTTGTACTTCTACATGCATTCAAAGCATTTTTTTTTCAAACACACTATAGTGCATATTTCAATGTAAATCGTGTTGAAAGTTTGATGAATATCTCATATTTTACTTCCTAAATAATGAAAAATAAAAATCAGGGCTACAATTTTTGACTCCGCCCACATTAATAGATCATTTGCATATTTTAGTTAAATAGACTGGTATATTGAATAAAAGTGTATGCATTTGATGACTTCTGTAGGCAGGTACGTTCTACTACATCACAAAGTTGTCTTAACGTAGGACAATCAAACGTAAAAGTTTTAATTCATATGAACTTATAAAACTTGTATTGTACATCTATTACTGTCTTTAATCAAGTTATATCTGACATGATATGGCCATATCAAACTTTATATGCATATCTGGCATTGTATGTTATCATGATATATCTGGCTTGATATGGCCATATAAAGGTTGATATCCATATGTGGCATGTTCTGTAATGAAATCATATATGGCTGAATATGGCCATATAAAACTTGATTTGCATATCAGGTTCATTTTTTCAAGTGATATCTGGCCTGATATGGCTATATATGACATGATTTTGTCTCAAGTGATATCGGGCTTGATATGGAGATATAAAATTTGATATGTCTATCTGGCATGGTGGGTTACCAGGTAAATTTCTGGTTTGATATGGCCTTATAAAAAATGATACTGTATGTATATCTGGCATGATCAGCTGGCATGTTATATCTGACTTGAAATGGCCATTTCAAAATTGATATGCATATCTGGAATGGTTGTCTATCAAGTTATATCTGGCACAATATGGCCATATAAAACTTGATATGTATTTCTGACATTTTTTCCATCAAGTTATATAAGGCTTTATATGGCCTTATGAAAATTGATATGTATATCTGGCATGGTCATTTATCAAGTTATATCTGACTTGATATGGCCATTTGAAAATTGATATGCATATCTGGAATGATCATCTATCAACTTATATCTGGCATGATATAGCCATATACAACTTGATATATATTTCTGGCATTTTTCCATCAAGTTATATAAGGCTTTATATGGCCTTATGAAAATTGATATGTATATCTGGCATGGTCATTTATCAAGTTATATCTGACTTGATATGGCCATTTGAAAATTGATATGCATATCTGGAATGATCATCTATCAAGTTATATCTGGCATTATATAGCCATATAAAACTCGATATGTCTTTATGGCATTTTTTCCATCAAGTTATATAAGGCTTTATATGGCCATATGAAAATTGATATGTATATCTGGCATGTTATTGTTCAAGTTATATCTGGCTTGATATGGCCATTTTGAAACTTGATATAACATATCAAGATACTTGTATCTGGTTTCTTATCTGGCTTAATATGGCTATATAAAACTTTATATTAGCCAGATATATCCAGATACGAATCCAGATATAGATTTTGAGTAAGGGATCTTTCGCAATCTGTGTTTTGGTAAAATATTAACGCATGGAAATGACCATTTTACAGAGTTACATGCTATCACAATATAGTATAAGTAATTTTGGTTGTCTGAAACTACTGAGAATGGTGACAGCTTTCTTCTGAAGCAATATAAATCGTGGAAGATACAGACAGTGGTTTTAGTAGAAGGATCTTGGCCTAGGTGCGAGAAACAGAAACGGAACAAGGCCATTGGTGTAGCCAGAATTTACTTATCATGCCAGCCAACAGTCTCCTAATGGGTAGGTATTTTTTCAGTGATACTGTTCACTAGAAGTGTACATTGGTCTGGTTTCTTTTGTCCAGACCACCCAATTGTAGGTTTTGACACACCCGAGACCACCCGAGACCGACTAGCCATTGTACGCAGACCATCTGAGATCAACCGGGTCCGTTTTTAGGGGGAACCACACCACCAAAACCACTGAAGCTCTCAGACTACCCTAGACAACCTGTAAGACAGAAGAAAGGTTTCATAGAATGACAAGTATAGGACCTATATTATAGGATCTTCCTCCATGACATGCATGTTAAAACAGTATAAAATGTAAAAACCATAATTGGGGGATTAATGGGGACCTTCAACGGTGTTTACTCCGGCTTGCAGAGATTATCTACCACAGTTTTGGTATTTTTGTACCATAGGGGATGGTAACAATACCTTGATAGAGACATTAAAGTGACACCAATTGAATTTTCGATTTTTCGGTATTTCTAAGTTTGGGTCTAAAACGGACGGACCGCTCGAGACCGAAACGACCCTGGTCTCACCATGCACCCAACCGTCGGTCCGATATCTTCAAGACCATCTTAGACCGACTCCGGTTTCAGGTGGCTTTGATTCGGTCCCACTTTTGGATGGTCTATGCACACCTTAAGTATTCACCGGGCCTCGGTGCCATGGCATCCGCTGCACCGATTTAACACCAGCCATTGTAGATTAAAGGTAAGAAAGAACTACATAATTATGGTTAGAAAGTTACAGTTGGTTGCGCGCATGTGTGTGTGTGTGTGCTAAGATTGTGCTATATATTACCTTGCCTTGTTTCATCCCGTCGGGATTTCAGTGAGTCTTGATTTGACCTTTTACTGTTGATATAAGAAACAATTTGAAAATGTTTCAATGTATGAGGAAGAAATTATTGACAGCTATTTCACTGAAAGTAGTTTTACTCGAGTTTGTCACGAATGAGATTATTAATTCATTTGAAAAACACAACAGCAAGAGCCATCGGAACTGGGTGGGGTGGGGATAGTGCCCCCAATAATTTTCAGTATCGAGTTTGCACTTGAAACTTTCTATTAGCTGTGCCTGAGAATGCCGAAAAGTAACTTGCAAAGTGCCAAACTTTAGATCTCGTCCCCCTAATATTGGAAACCTTCTGACGGCCCTGTGAGTGAGTTTTCCTTCCGTCATATGCATTATATGTAAAACTGAGCATTTCTGATCGTTTTGAAGAAACAACGAGTTTATGAAAAAAATGAAGTCGTAAAATATTTTGTGGGAGGTAATCAGGAAGCAGACAGGAAGAAAGAAACACGTTCTTAACCCCTAATGCAAGACACCTGAGATCTAGAGCGACACTGACCAACTAAAGCCTGCAGGCTGTTATTCTCTGGTGGGAGAATGATTTACTAGTTCGAGTTCTTCTAGCATGAAATGAAACTCACCTCTCAACGTTTTTCTTCCAAAAAAGGATGAAGCTAGCAAATACAAGGAGAAGAAAGATGGCCACCACAGGAGGAAGCGTCACTGCCAGCGCCATTTTCTTATGACCAGGGAACTCCCTGGTATGACTGTATTGTGAGAAAAAAGTGTTTATTGATTATTATTAAATGTTCAGTTGGACCCAATTTTGTTCATAGCAGGTTGTAGACGAAAGACTCGTTTTATTTGTTTGATATCCATTACAATAGTTTGGGAAATGTTTTCACGTAACGCATCATTGGGGGATGGGTCAAAGGTGATGTGAACCTTCGCAGCAGTTGTCGATTATGTATACCTCTTTTTTTTTTCCTTTTCGTACCTCTTTCGTACGTACACATGTCCATGGTATTACAAGCACAGACAATGTAGTGCAGGCGTTATATAGTATACACATCCACCTGATGGGCAAGTGTATCATAGGCATGCGCACACAGGCGAATAGATAACCTTGTGACCCCGCCGGAAGTACTGAACAACCGAACTCGCTTATTTAGATGTCATTTAAGTTCGGCCTACAAAGCACTGACCAGTAAAAATTCGTCGAGGTTGTTCTTGTCCCTCTCTGCCCTCATTGATTGATCTTGATTATGCATATCAAAAACCGCAGTTATGTATTAGTGATGTCTGTGCATGGATGATTGATCATCATTTAATAAAGCTTAATGAGGGTAAGACTGAATTCGCAGTCTTCTCCACCAAAAGGAAGTGTATTATCCCATATCAACCAATAGCAATTGGAAAGTCAAGTATTTATCCTTCAGAGTCTGCCAGAAATCTTGGAATCTATTTTGATAAGTTTATCATTTGAATTTTGATCATCACTTAAACAAAGTGTGTAGATCTGCCAATTATCAACTTCGCAAGATCAGTCAGATGAGGAAATACCTCAAAAAAAAAAAAAAAAAAAAAAAAGATTGGTGAGGTGGAGTTTATTTCTGCAATCATATAATGTAGATATTAAGCACATTAAAGGGAAAGACAATGTTGTACCAGACTCTTTGTCAAGAATTTGATCTGATGCAGTATGTTGAAAATCTCACTGTAAGTTTTGAAATTTTGTGTTAACTACAGCACAATGTGTATTGATGATGTTCATGTATGATCACCTTTCATGACAAGTTGTATGTTATGATTATACCTTCCATTGAATATTGGACTACATACTGTACATACTGTAGTTATTACTGTAAAGTTATACATTGTAAATATTGTAATTTAAGTTTTGTCCGAGACGTCCAAAACTCTTTCAAAGGGGGGGGGGAGAGTTTTACAAGACGACTCGTCAGGAACACCAGATTGAATCCGTCGACGAGCGAATGGAAAGCTCCAGAGAATTAGAACCGCTACAACAACAATGTCATCTTCAATGCAGCCTTTCCAGAATGCTGTAGAAGGAGAACTGTTTACGTAATGTGCCAATTATAGCAGCGGCCTGGCGACACTTCTAGGAAACTTTGCCATTGTTTACTACTACTGCGCACACAAGGAACATTCTTGTAATTGCTCGTCTTTGTGCACTGGAAGTTTCTATTCAATTCCGGAAATGTCTCGATTGAAAGCCTAGGATATAAAAACAATTCAACGACTGTTGTATGGGGGGGGGGGGAGATATCATATACTATCATCGAGACCACACGCTGTCATACTGCTGTGTTATCATTGTCCGTTTGTTGAGAAGTTATTCTCTGACCGAATCACCTGATGCCAGCCACTGACACTGCACACTTGTGATAAATTGCTCTACGCCGTTTCTACACTGTGTATTGAGATCGTCATCATCCATCATCGCCTAGCCTTGTCATTATTCGCTCGTGGAACCAGTTTCTACGCTACAGCACGCTGCAGGTCTACTACTGTACCATCGTCGACGTGCATGCACTACCAACCCTTGGACCAGACCAGAATAATATTAAGTAAAGGATTGTGAGTAAATCTAATTAATTATTGTAAATTTAAGTAAGATAAGTAGATCGTAAATAATAATTAAGTTGTTGAATTTTAATCTCGTTCTTCTGTGATCTTTCGCTGTTATTGGTTTGACTTGCGACCAAGCCGTAACATACGATATTTAAAAAGAGACTTAAAACTTACCTGTTTATGCAATTCTTTGAGTGTGTAATGTCAGTTGTTTTGTAAAGGGCTGTGAAATATGCTTTCAAGCAATTGGATTTGGCGCTATACAAGAATATTATAATTATTATCTTCATCGTCATCGTCATCGTCGTCGTCATCGTCATCGTCATTTGTTCATTGGCCGTGTACTGATTGTGATTTTGAAACTGTGTCGGCGGATTCCGGCCATAGAAAAACCTCAGGCAAAGGGCGAGTCATTCTGGTAACGTACGGTAATTCAACTGTTTAAATTCAACTGACAGGTTTCTGCGACTGTTACTGCATTTAATCTATTACTTTCTTTTTGGTTAGCGGTGAGATTTTTCTCATTTTCTGCATTTACTTTTATTCCTAGCGTTATTATGTAAAGGTCGTCCATGGGGCGTAAGGAGTACCCCTCCCCCCCCATATTCGGCAAAGCAATGATTTTTCTAACCAGAATTTTCCATCTCCATGCCCATGAAAAAGGTATGACCAGAAGAAATCCTAGTTACGCCCCCTTTCTCATATTGCTGGATCCGGTCCTGTATATGTTATAGTATATTCAATGTTTTAGGGAGTTCCCTCTCGACAAGCCCTCTGCTTTGAGTTGCACTTCCTTTCACTCTCATTATCTTGTAAATATGTTTACTTAAAATTATCACTGTGTTTGAAGTGGGAAAACAAATAAATGAAGTAAAATGAAAATGAAATTGCAAGCTCTTCAGTAAAACGTATAGAGAGAGTTTTTAATGTAGTCTTCCATAGCTACCTTAACTTTTTCAATTTTTATTTTGACAATATGGTCATCCAAACTGCACTTCAGGATTAATTAAAAAGCTGAATATAATAGATGGAACAAAAGGTATAGTCCGTATGCAGGGAGGTGTTATTAGATAATAACATCTCCCTGCCGTATGCATTGACGTCACGCGACGTCTTTTAAGCGAATAAACAATGAAGCAAACCGCACGTACGACGTAGGCTTCGCACGCGCTCGTATCTGACTCACGCGCGTATGCGACCGGTACACAAATCAGCTGTCTGCATTTTTCGGTGTCAGTTGCGATGATACGAGCTTGCCTCCACAGGAGGGCGTACGTTCTGCTCTGTGACGTCATATGCATGAGGTCTATACTCTAAAAAAGATTGGGTAAAAGTTTCACCAACACTGGGCACGTATGTGAAAATACTGAAATTTGGTAAAGTTTGCCCAGTTATTGTTGATTAATGGGTTTACCCAGAAGTTGAATACCAAGACACTCGTTAAACCATTTAATCACCAATTATTGGGTAAATTTTTACCAATTTCAATATTTTCACATAGGTGCCCATTGTTGGTGAATTTTTTCAACCAGCATTTTTAAAATGTATAAGGCCCGAAGATTGATTTTTATAATTATTTTTCTCAAACTTTTAAGCCCGTAGTAAAGTAGGACCTAATGCTATCGGCTTCTAGGGCGACACTTCCAAATTTTCGATAGCCCAGCCTTTGGGTCATATTTGCTTTTATAGCAAAATTAAATCGTATCATTCTTCATGGAAAAAATTGTACTAATGTAAACTGAATTTGTGATTAACTAGATATGCAGTTCAGCTTCAGGAAAATAATCCCTCCCCAACTGGGTTTCGCTCCTGGGTCCTAAGCACGAGCCCCCATTCCCACATCTTGGATACGAGCTTTGAATGTTGTTTCTATTTCCTTTTTAAGAAAGAAATGATGAGAATATACCGCGATGATTCACTCGACGATATCGAACTTGCTGGCGCTGTTCCGTAGGAGAGTGCTGAAGCAGAATGAGAAAACTTAACGGTCCTCGGTGATGACGTAACAGTTTGTAACCCTTGATTTGTATCAGCGACGTTGGTGGTTGCGGTTCCACGAGGTGTCGTTGGGTCCCTGAAATATTTAGAAGGACTTGTTGTGATTAAATATCATCATTAAAATCATATAAGTAATCTGAAAGTGCACCTTATTATCACTTAAGTATAGTTTCACTCAAAACTTTCAAGATTTTCTTGTGGAAAAGAAGTTAACCAAAGGAAATTTATATTGGACATGAATTAGAAGGATTTCTTGGATCCCTAACCTTAGTGGCAAATTTAGAGTAGGAACGGTCAGGTCATGAAAACTTGTATCGGTGTTCAGTACTGCCACCATTAGGAGGATCGGATCATTCTACTCTTCATCTTAAACCGGACTATGTCACTAAATTTGAAAGGGTCAAGCCTGTCATTAAATCTCGTCTCATGTTTAATGATCCAGAATCAATGGACAAACTACGTCACATGCTGGAAACGACAGATTGGAACTGTTTAACTGATGGGGATGATTTTGATCATACTGTGGATGTGGTCACGGGTTATTTTCAGTTTTGTATTGAAGCAACTGTTTCGGTTAAGTACTTTAAGACATATTCTAACAATCACCCATAAATGAACAATAAAGTTCTACTGAAAGAAAAACACCGACTAGTATTGGGAACTAATAATGATCTGCGGACTGTTAATGCTAATATCAGATGCGAAATTCGTTTTGCCAAACGGCAATATAAGGATCAAGGATCAAGTTATGTCCAAGGGATCGACAAATCCGAAGGAAATGTGGAATGGATTGAAGCTCATGATGGGTTGTAGTGACGTAGAAGCCGACTGCACGACCGCGGATGTTGGTGACTTTAATGAGTTTTTCTGTCGTTTTGAACGGCCAAAACAACCTGTTGACCTCCCAGAAGTTGACGATTCATTGGAACCACCGTTCACGCTGGATGATGTCACTTTCGTTCTCAGGTCGTCTAAGGCATCTTCATCATGTCGCCGGACTATATTCCCGGGTGGTTACTGAAATATTGCCACTCTGAACTCGCACAAGTTATTTACATGTTATATATTCATTGCTTTAAAAATGGTTATATTCCTTCTGATTGGAAAAAGAGTAAGATCATACCATTACCGAAAGTATCACGTCCAACTGGGAATAAGGATTACAGACCCATTGCACTAACAAATATCTTAATGAAGTGCTTCTAGGAACTTATTCGTAGCGAAATACTGAACTGTATTCCATCACTGGACAAATACCAATTAGCATATCACAGTGGCAGATCGACAGAGGATGCCTACTTTTGGACACTATTTTACGTCAACATGTGGACACTCCTGTTTTATGGATTTCAGTTCTGCATTTAATACTATTTGCTGTTCTAAATTATGGGACATTATGAAGGTGTATGTCAGTGACAATGAAATTAATCTGCTTTATAATTTCCTGTTCGATCACACACAGTTTGTTCACTGTAACAGTGTCATCAGTGATACTCTCGTTACAAACACTTGTATCCCATAGGGTTGTTGCTTGTCCCCATTACTTTTTGCTATTTATACTGATTCTTTGGTCTCATAAAATTAGCAATGTCTTACAAATTATTATGCAGCCATAGAGTATTCTGTGAATTGGTGCAAGGATTACAACCTATTTATTAATGGTAAGAAAGCCAAGGAAATGATTGTTGGTTTTCGTACCGTGAAAAGTCATAATACTCCAGTGTACATTGACAGTACCGCGATTGAGGTTGTATCAAATTTTATTTTGGATTAAGCTTCAGTGACACACTTACTTGGAACACCCACGTGAACAATATGGCATCAAAAGCTAAACAGAGAAATTGTATCCGTAGGCTTGCCGGGTTTGGTTTAGATTTCGATAAACAGCTTTGGCTTTTTCAGACAATGGTGTTATCCTTCCTTACATACTGTGCCCCTGTTTGGTTATCATCCTGCTCTAAAGGACAGCTTGACTACTTGAACAGATTCCTCAGATTGTATTCTACCATCACGGATGATGATATTGATCGTGTATTTTGTCAGTGTACTTCTTCTATAGTCGAAGAGGCCGATCACCCTCTCTTTGATTTTTACTTAAAACCGCGTAGATTTTATACGATCCCACGTACGCGGCGGACTGAACGGTTTAGAAGATCTTTCTTACCCAGGAGTATTAAGATTTTAAACTGTATGATACATAGATAATTTTTAGCTTTTATTGAGATGCCTGTAGTCCCTTTTATTATGTTGTCATTTTGTGATAAATATCAATAAATTTTTCTTCACTTCTTCACTTCAATTCAAGGGCCCGCTCTCTCAGTAGCCCCGCTAAATATATAGATTAAGCCTAACCTCGTTTACAGTACTCATTAGTACAATCCTTGACAGTGTAACACATCATGGTTTCAAGTGTGTTCGTAATCTGAAGCTGACTTTATGCTATGTTAGACAACTCACATTACATGTTATGTTTTCTGTAAAATTTGTAACAATATCATGAAGATCAAGAGTGGAAAACATTTCAGATGAAGTGGATGAAGCGAATAAGTCAGGGCCTTCTCATCCTCACCAGTCTAAAGCTCTCCACACCCTCAATCCGACCCTGCCTATAGCCCGGTCTAGTACCTACGTAGACTTTGTGCATACATTTTAGCCAACATACTTCTCAAGGGTAAACTGAGGCTCTTCTGATGAGATTGCTTACAGCCTATATGTACTTGCTCGTCAAGAAGAACTAAAGTCACTTTTCTGATTGCATCATTAAAAAAAAAATGATCGAACTGATGTATCCTGTAGAAAAGTAACAGGTTATAAATTTTACAGATAGTTTGGGAATTATTTTCGCTTTATTTATGGCGATACACATAGAGAACTTGTACCGTAGGTCCAATAGCAATGCCAAAACTGCCATGGTGGAGAGTGTGCAAGACTAAATTGTACGCTCGCACGCAAACTGGCCAATCAAGGAATTCACACAGTGGTGCGCGCACGTAGAGCATGATGTAGGAACTCGTACATAGAGCAGGATATAGGTACTCCTGCTCTATGCTGATGTTTGCCTACGTAGTAGGCTGCACGGCATATTCCTTGTTCAGTCATATCCCTGCCTTAAAGAGGGGCTTGACAAACAGAGTCTAGCTCTATGTCCGTTACTTACAACTCCCTGGTACAACCAGGGAGTTGTTGGGAAGTAGATACATCGCTTTGAAGTGAGGTTTGCATCTTGAAGGTCAGACAGTAATCAGTCTGTCTCTTGTGTCTTTCTTGACATGTCTACCAGACTTACTCTTGACTGTTAGATTAGGATGATAACACGGAAGGGCTTAACGTCTGCTACATCTAAACTAGGACTGTTTTTTTCACTATTGAAACATTGCCACTCGTCAGTGAAATAAAAATCAATCCATCTTTGGACACTCGGTTACGCGCATGAGAGTGTTTCAAGTACATTGTAGGTAAAATGTGAACATGATTCATGCGATCAATTTTAGGGAAACTTCCGCAAACCTTCCCGATTTATCATGGATAAATATAAGACTTCTGCCTCTTCTGCTCATTTGCATAAGGTATCTTCTTTATAAAGAGGCAGACTTAACTGATTAATTTTAATTAAACAGTCGTTTCGATTTTTATGGCACCTGCCTTTAAGTTGCTGGCAGAGCCAACGTACCCATTAAAGCAATGGTTCCCAACCTTTTCCAGTTCATCGCCCCCTTTCACCACATGGGAGTGGGCAAACGCCCCCTTCCATGTCCCTTCCAAATACTACCATAAGTGAAGAGAAAAAACATAAGCACATTTTGAAATAAAAGGTAAGCGTACAGCCTTTGCAGGTGTGGGCCTGACCCAGGGTAGTACAACAGACATAAGCGGTACCGGGTCATCCTTTGTGATCACAAATCCAAACCCACAATTAACAAGGGTGTGAAGCCTTCATCGGAGTCAAGGGTTAAGAAACGTTTTTATCAAAAGAGAGAAAAAATTTGAGGATCCCACATTGTGAAGCGTTCGCCATGGGCAGGGAGTCTAGAGGCCCTCCTAAGCTACCCTTGATGAGGATATGTCCCAGTGGGGAACCAGGAGCGAAGCCCCTTGAAGTTCTGCGGTATTTACGAAATTGACAGTACGAGACACCCTTTGACCATTTGTCCTTGGGTAGTAACTATTTGATTCTGCGTCTTGTGGGTGGAAAGAAGGATGATAGTGACTGCATGGGGCTTTGTTAGACGTATGCTACTCAAAGTGTCCTAATAATTTTTACAGGTATTAAATTTAATTTTTTTATTAGAGATAGCCCAAATTCGCACGCTAACATATAGCATTTTGGGAAGAAATTTTAATACCCAACTTCCTTTTGCATTGCAAACGTTTTCTATTATTTTTCAGTTATCTACATTTGTCGATTATGTCAGTATGTGCTTCTATGAACAGCAAGGCAAGAATGACATTTGAGAATAAAGGTTGCAGGACAACTTTGATCTATGGGCCCCATAGCCCCCCCCCCCCCCACCTCACCGCCCTCACCGCCACTGATTAAGGTATGGGAGTCCTCACAAAGAAAATTTTTAAATTGAACACTGTTAATTGATGCGATTCCTGGCAGCTTGCAGATGAGATAATTCACAAATTTGTAGTTAACCTTAAGAGGGAATGTTAAACCATTCTAGTTGTTAACTCGAGCCATTTTATTGTATACTTATTTGAAAGTTCAGCGAAAGGAAAATGCTTGGAATCTTTCTTAGCCCCGTTTAAATTTAGTATGATCTCATATTTTCAAAAGCCCCCACTGCCGCCCTTGGCTCTTATTGCCCCTTTAGTTACGAAAAAGCCTTCAGGAGACGATAGTGACCCGTTGGGAACAGCTAATCTGTGGGTACGGGTATGAGCACAAAAGCCATTGACACATGATACATTGTTTGCTCAATGAAGTTAACCTTTAGCAATTCGTTTATCAACCTTTGTGCGGTTATGTCTTCATTATGCATGTTAAATCGTGAAAAATAACAGGACAAGGGGAAGTATTTACGTAGCTGGGAATCATTAACGTATAAACAACTTGAAGACAAGCTGATGAATACTGTTTCCAGAATCTGTGGGGAAGTTATCAGTAATAACATCCCTATCTTTCCTGCTTTCCTATTGAATGAAATAACAAAATTATTAATTCAAAACATAATTAATGATTTGTGCAGATTTTTGAAGGGATTGGGATAATCTCTGATTACAAATTTGTTACACCCTCCAAGTCGTTTCCTGCGAGCTAATACACATGATTAATTTGACAGCTGTTGCCACAAATCCACTTTGCCTAGTAAGTTATATCGTGTCTTCAAGAAAAAGCATGGAGTTTAATAGGACAGACTGCCTCATTTCAAAGGCTAAAAAAGCAAGATCAACATTTTAACATCTCCCCTTATTTCAATTTCTCCGACCCACTAAAAGCTTACTACTCCTCAGCAGCAATCCCCCATGAACTGCACTCCTCAACCGACTGATCGGTCT
Source organism: Holothuria leucospilota (assembly GCA_029531755.1). Taxonomy (NCBI): domain Eukaryota; kingdom Metazoa; phylum Echinodermata; class Holothuroidea; order Aspidochirotida; family Holothuriidae; genus Holothuria; species Holothuria leucospilota. The sequence continues at coordinate 28,342,858 of CM055969.1, read as the reverse complement.
CTTCAAAAATGTTATCTGGTTTTTAGCTCAAGTACTCAGCCGAGCTATATTGTTATGTCACGCAAAGCTGCGAAACAACTGCTTATTTAGGCCATGTCTATGAAACAATGTTATAGTCCAAACCTCAATATTCGAGATCGAGACTACCCCTTCCGAGACCGAGACACCTCTTCATAGACCAGGAACTTTTCAACTGAAGTTCTAACCAACTGTTAATACAATTAGTTGTATCATATCTCCTTGTTCTGCAACACATGTCATCTGTAAATTCAAGTCTCAAAATGCTGATATTGCATAAAGTGTTGCCTTCTACACTATTCACTGCGATATCTTTCATGACCCTGTGGGAGCGTACATTACTTCATCTTGGGTCCTCACAAGTTATAGTTTGAAATGCAACACTGTTAAGTGCGATTTCCTGGCATCTAGCATTTTAGATTATTCACCAACTTTGTAGTGAACCTAAAGAGGGAAAATTGTACCTACTTATTGCTTGTTGACTCCATTTTATCTCCAGTTTATTACATACTAATTTGAAATTTCAGCTAAAGAAAGCTACTTGAATTTTTTTAATGCCTGAATTAAATTTAGTATCTCATTTTTGCAAACGCCCCCTGCCGCCCCTTGGCTTTAATCGTCCCCTGAGTTGCAAAACGCTCCCTTTGAGAACCACTGCATTAAAGTATTGTTCTGCATAACCCACTTGCGACAGGATTACTATAGACGTGCATGATGTTGCTGTATCTAATTCATATCACATCGAACCAACCAATGAAAGTAAATAATCCCCGTCGGCCGCGGAAGTAGCCCTTGGCTGATAATCTTCTAGGGACAGGCCCTTAGGCAGGAATTCTGATACAGGGGGGTACCGGCACCACATAGGGGGGCACCGAAGAAGATAATTATGTTTGTAGACAGTAGAGCCACCATATGGTTACAGTTACAGGGGACGATATCTAAAGCTTGCCACAGATAGCGCTAAGTTATCAGTTGCACGTGTGAACATATACACGCGAAGCGCGCGAAAATTTCACTCTTTTGATGGAAATTTTTGCCTCCCTTTGCAATACAAAGACGTGGAAAGTCTCCACAAGTGAAGGAAACAAGACTATGATCACGATGATGCTTCTTCAGCTCCGCAAGCGCAGGTGAAGAGTTGAGTACTTTGCGAACGGCGAAGGGGACCAGGGGCTGCCATTAGGCAGGCTTGGTGTCGTCCATTATGATTTTGTTAGGACCTAGTCTTTCCCTAAGACGTTAGTTACTTTCCACAAAGTGAGGGCGTATGTCAACTGAACTGTAAGCCACTCAAAGGTTATGTCCAGAACTCGAGTTCAGAGAGTTCAATAGTAGAGAGCTGTAGAGGATGCACTGGTGACTGGTACGTATTCTTCACAGCCGATATGTGGTGGACGGAAATGAACTAGAGTCTTGAACAAGACAAGTTAGGACCAAGAGGGAACTTCCCCGAGGGTCTGAGGAATTAGCAAAATGGGAACACTAGCATGGAGCTTTGAGCAGGACTTAGAATGACAGTGAGAGCACACCAGTCTCTTCACAGTTGACAATTCAGATGATCATTATCGTATTTCTACTTTGAACGAAATTAAATTGCATGAAAAGAAAAAGTAAATTTTGGAATAAATTTGTGGTACGAGTAAATTTAGCTTTAAACCATATAGTCACCGCGTTACGAATGTCACTTAAATTACTAGATTACTACGTGAAAACCCCTTGATGCCCGGCATCTAACTTTGAGCCTTCACCTAGCTTTGGCTAGACTAGTTCACTGGAATTTTTATGCTAATAATGTTCATAGGTGGTATAACTTTGCTTGTGAAAATTGCGCGCGAAGCGCGCCGAAATTTTGCAGGAAAATTGTTACCACGAGAAACCCTGCGTACAGACTCAGCAAGGACTGGTGAAAAGATAAGCCCGACGAAGAGACCAAGCTCCCCTAAGGGGAAGCCCCGCCAGAAGCAATGGGTTACAGAAAGTTTTCCGAACGCTATATAATTTGGGCGCGCGACGAAAAATTTGAGGTTCTGTTGAAGAAAAATTGAAAATATTTGGTTCTTATTAAAAAAAAATTGGGATTTCTATGGAAGAATCTGCCCCCTGCTCGTCCTAGACAGTCCCATTTTTCCCGACTAAGTTACTCCTTCCAAAACTGTCTTGAGCCACTCCTTGTGCAGACACCCTTGTGCAGAAACAAATGTAGTTTATTGTAAGGTCATATTCTGGTGGGCATACAAGGCCATAATATTTAACCAGAACATTCTTTGCGCATGCTGTGTAACGTAAGCTACTCTGCATTTTTTGACTTTGATGTTAATCAAAGAGAATTCACCAACGACCAATTGAGAATTTTGCTTTCTCCCAACCGAAATGTGTTTGGGGTGATGTGTGTCTGCCTTTAAGAGCAACACCAAGATGCCGGGCAACTGGTCGCGGAGGGATGCCCCCTTCCACCACCCTTGGACATTGAAACACTTTACGTTTCTTACAACATATGTTTATCATGATGTTGAGTCTGAATTAAGAATCTTCCTGATCGTAAGAGAAAGTGGATAGAACTTCTCATGGATTCAATTTTGTGTTTTTCCGGGAATCACGCCTACACGAAAGAAAAATAGCCTAATTGTGGAACCTTTAGTTTTACTAAGCCAACAGATCTCAAAGCGGTGTTAAAGCCATACGGTATGTAACTGGAGATGAAAGTGCGCATAGCGGGCAAAATTTTTGTAATTTTAGAACAAATATGTTACGTTCATTATTTAACGCTTTTTGGTCAAAAATCGCCTGGTGTAACACCAGAGCCACAGTTTACACGGTACTAAAATTTTATTTTCGATCGATTTTCCATATGGTGGGGCACAGTGGTCCGCACGGGGGGGGGGGAGGCACGGCCCCCCGTGCCCCGGCCTGGCTACGGGCCTGTCTAGGGATTAAGTGGGTTTTAAAGTATAACCGTTATGTCTCCTTCCAAAGTAACATGCACCTAGCTACCTCGTACAACATACAGTACAATAAAATGCGCTCTAGTACACGTGCATGGGTGAAGAGTTCACAGCACATACAAGCACTCAATGCATTCTCCATTATGGCGGCGTAAGCAAAATATTACGCATGACATCATATGTGCATGGTCCACAATCCTGGATACGCCACTGGTCCACAACCGCAGGGTGTGGGGGTGTGTGGTGTGTCACACCCAGGAAAAATCAGAAGTCGATCTCCTGGTAATTCATAAATGAAATAAAATCTCGTTAACAAAGTAGCCGGAACTGATTTTTGTGTTCTAGGTATTTAATTTTTCGCACGCCCCTGGACATCGCGCGTGCAAATCATTATGAACGGTCCATAGGCCATAGTATGTAACAGTCAAATGGCCGCTTGGATTTTTATCAAAATTTAATTGTAAGCTTAATATCGTTACACTAGCCTCAATAGTAAACTGTGGCTTACTCGATTACAACTGCTTACGGTTATCTTGGCAATGTCTTATCATGAAGTCGTTAAAGACTACCGAGAAAGCCTCCGGTCTAGCTTTACCCTTTCCTTTATATAACACGCCTATATGTTAATTTTACAGTAGACAAAAGTGTAGGAATCTCGGACATTTTATTACAGAAATCAAAAGAAAACTTAGCAATGTTTGAATGATGCAAGAACAAAATGTTTTTAACTAGATCAAAGCCACGAGAGTAGCCAGATATATTTTGTGGGGGGGGGGGGGGAGCAAAAAATTTCCGACAGATTATTATCTTGAAGTAATGATGTACTATCTAAGGGTAGCGCCACCATCATCTGGCGGAAAAAATAGATTAAAACATCTCCGAGATTGCCTTAAATGACACTTCCAGGCCTTGTCAGTAACCATTTCGATGTGTCATTCTGGTTAAAAACATAAGAAGTGTTGTAAGTGTTTCAAATGAATTGTTTTTATTTATTTCCGACAAAGACTAGAAATTTCCCACAGAGGCCTTCGGAGGCTTTGTGGGGGGAGGGGGGACCGCCCCTGCCCCCTCTAGCTAACAAAGCGTATATTAAAAGCCACTAGGCATGGAACATTTTCACATGTGATATAACAAGCAAATACTAAAAACGAACATGCCGCCGTCTTCGAATATCAAAGATGAAACTAAACAATAGTAAGAAGGGTAAGGAGCAGGGTACACTAGGATACCAATTCAGAGAAATGCCATGCCACAGCCAGATTACTAATTAACGGGAATTTATTAGTAGTTGAGCCCCTATATAAGCGCCTGCATGATAAGTCATTCACATGACATGAATAAACATGAAAGGTAGACACAAATTCGTGTTATGTGAGGATCGGGTGTAAAGGGTAAATTAATTGTTAGGTGTGTGTAACTATTACAATTTTGCATGGATAGGGGACCTTCTGGGGAAGTAACAGTTACTTTACGTGAGTGCGCTGAATAGGAACCATGTAGGGGACGGGGGCTTTCTCTAGTTATTGTGTTAAAAGGTCCTGGTGTACGGTACTTCCCAACGCTTTCTCTTTCCTGTAGAGATGGCAGACCTATGTGTCACTTCATGTTAACAAACATCAGTACTTTTATTGACTTAACTGATAGAGTGATTTCACAAATCCTTCTTCGTAAGGTTTGACCCCGAACTTTATTTAGGTGAGGTTAGCTTTGATATTTAGACCTTCTCGGAAGAGATTATGGTGCATAGATATTGGTTAAAAGCCAGATACCATATTAAATAGAGACTGTCATCCTGGCTGACTTTACCAATCTCCATTAAACGATTAAGCGGTACCCGAAATACCTTTCTATTTCTTACTAGTCAATAAATCTTCTTCAGATGATTTTTGAGGGGCGGGGGGGGGGGGACGACGCTGATGCAGTTCACATATCTGCTGGAAATGAGGTTAACCTTTCAAAATACCGTACGAAGTAAAGCCGCGGTCATACTACAACGAATTCGGATCGGATTCCGATCCGATTTTTGTGAGTTTTTTTTAAAATCTTCTCCATTTCTGGTCAGAATGAGCCCAAAATTTGCCAACCAGGGTAAATATATGATTTGCATCAGAGGTCTATGAAAATGAAATGTTAACTGATTTTTTCGTGACGTTACATCAACGGACAGCTTTTATCGGACACGCGCAGTCCGATAAAAGCTCTTTCGATGTGACGTCACGAAATAATTCGTATAAATTTAATTTTCGTGGTTCTGCGATAAAAATCATTTAATTTCACAGGTTGACAAATTTTGGGTTCTTTCCGACCCGAAATGGAGAAGATTTTAATAAAAACTAACAAAAATCGGATCGGAATCCGATCCGAATTCGTTGTAGCCTGACCGCGGCTTAAGTTCTTGTAGAAATGAGAATTGCTGGAATGCTGTTGTTCTGTTCTCTGTAACCAGAAATTCCCATTACCAACACCAAAACCATCTCAATCGTCATGAAAACATTGTACATAAAATGAATCAAAAGTTTTAAGCGTAAATTCTGAAATTTTAATGACAAACTTTTTAGAAAGTGTTTACTTTTTTAAATTCAGTGATATGTATATACGAACGTTGTTTTAAACGAAGAAAGAACATGCTTCATGGAAAGTATTCCTTCACACTTAGACTCCACTCTTATGAACATTCTTTTTAAGAAAAGTCCCTGAGACTATCTCCCACTACAGGCAACTCACCTGAAACTGCTTTCAAGCGGAGTTACAGTCCCGAAGCCCCCCCCCCCCAACAGATTTATGATAGTGCACACATGGCTTGTCGTAAACGGCTTCATTTGTTTGACTTAAACTTATTTACATTAATGTTTAATCTAACACACAGCTCTGCCATTTTGTTGTCCGTCATTGTCTGTAAAAATTTACAAGTAAACCTTACTGAAGTTCTCATATGTATGCCTCGCATGGAAAAGCGTTCTTCCCTGGTTCTCCACATTTTATAGCAACTATCTAGATCATTTGGAGAATGGCGGAGATGAACTTGAGACTCTACAGAAATGCAGGAATCTTCCCGCAAATTCTTCTAAAACAGTATCTTCAAATAAGCACAATCTGTTGAGTTGCTACGTTAACTAATTTTTTTCTCTCGGGTTACATTTATTTGTTGGGGGACCGTGACCAAGATGTTGCAAAAACTAACCTCTTAACATCACCGTAGCCATCACTACCTTCCTCTTTCGAGACAATATTGTTGTCATAGCCCTCGTCTGCTGTGCCATTGTCTTCGTCTGTAACCCCTCTTATTTCGGTATCTCCAGCACCATTTTGGATAGCCTGCATGTTGTCTTGCGACATTTCAAATTTGTTTCTGAAATATTATCTCACACATTCAATGGATGTACTGCCTACTAGGAATAAAAAAGTGTTTTTTAACAGCCTCCTGGTTAACGTAGATGTAGATTCAGTTATAGCAGCTTACGTCAACAGAATGAAGCCTTGCAGGAAACGGCCGCGTTGTTTATACAGCCTACATGCTCACATACTTTGCCATGATATCTACACGAAAGCTATGTTCGAACATTGAAACCCATACTAACGTTTAATAGACAAATAAATAAATGCTGACAGAAAACAAATGAATGCTGACAGAAAACAAATGAATGCTGACAGAAACCAAGATGAGCTTTACAATATAGTGACACTCAAAGGAGTGATCTGATTTATGTAAACGGAAACAAATGCTGTTATTGTTGAAAAGCCCGTTGAGTATGATCATTGACTAATTAAATTATGTTAAGCAAACTCAAGACATTACAAGTTTACAATATTACAAGTAACAAAACTCAAGATTCAGCGAAAGGACAAAAGCGTGTTTTTTTCGAAAAAGAGCCTATATCCGGCTACCCCGCGGAGAGGACTCTGTTTGCGCAGCTCCTCAGCTTCCCAAACCAGGGATATGACTGAACAAGGAATATGCCGTACAGCCTGCTACGTACTGGCAAATATCCGGCAGCCCCCATCTCTGTCTCATACGCCTGTGGGCAGGGGGTATGACCGGAGGGAATCTCACTGGATTTATTGTGAGGGACTGTAAGGGTTATTGAGGATTAATAAAATGGAGTAGGTTAGAGTGTACACATTCAAATGTTAGGGGTTTTATGCTACAGATAATGCTCAAGCAAAAGCTTACCCCTTACACCCTTACATATCGGTAGTGGCAGTTGCTGCGTGACTGTTTTTGCCACAAAACCGTAACCATGCTGTTCAGATTAGGCCAGTGTTTCCACTTTTCCTGAAATTCCCAAAATTCGGGAGATTTGGGTGTTCTTCAGATAATTTCGGAAGAGGGAGTAATTTTGGGATTTTCAGATTTACCAATATTTTGTATCTTTGCCCTTGAGAATACGTTGCCAAATAAACATGCAAGTTTTTTTTTTTTAAATTTCAGGGGTATCCATTCAAAGTCCACGAAATTTGGAACAGGCTCACTTCAGGATTTTTCTGTAGAAACACTGATTAACAAGTGAATGCTCCGCGCTTGACTCACCGTATATCCTGCAATTTGCAGTAAAGTAAATAAGCTCAAGAATGACCTTACAAAATCTTAGCTTAAAAGCTTCAACATCAGACAAATTTTGAAACCCAAGATATGACACTGGCAAACAGTAGAATGCAAGCTGATCCAGTATCTGGGTAATTAAAACTTTAACCATTCATCATCAGGAAATCTATCCCCTTTAAAAGCTGGCACATCGAACAGGGCAAACGCGGAATGGAGTGGGCGAGTTTTAGCTTTGCATGATTTGCATGCTGATGTTGAACACAAAACTATTACATAATTACAAACATATAGAACTTCCGAATTTGTGCCACCCAAATGTTTCATGTTTCTTTGCTTATCTGTCAACTTAAAAAACTCTGCTTTTGTTTTCGTTGTGACAAAGTAAGCTATTAAACACTTTCGCTCTCAGTGACATAGTACCACCTGGTTTAAGTAACTATGCAACATGAATTACAGACAGAAAACGAAACTTCACAAGCAAGCTTGTCAATTATAGACAACATACACATGATGTCACAATATAAGAAAAAAAAAAAACCGAAGTGCACCTGCTCAGAGGAACTTAGATTCACACTTGACCCAGCGGTGCAGCATATCCTGTAAGATGGCGACTACCAAGTAGATGATGACGTCATACATAAGTTCTGTTAAAGGGGCCATTTATTTGTATCAGGGGACATGGCATGTTTAGGGGCAGCTTGCATGATGTACCATACTCACCGTATATCCTGCAATTTGCAGTAAAGTAAATAAGCTCAAGAATGACCTTACAAAATCTTAGCTTAAAAGCTTCAACATCAGACAAATTTTGAAACCCAAGATATGACATCTGATCCAGTATCTGGGTAATTAAAACTTTAACCATTCATCATCAGGGAATCTATCCCCTTTAAAAGCTGGCACATCGAACAGGGCAAACGCGGAATGGAGTGGGCGAGTTTTAGCTTTGCATGATTTGCATGCTGATGTTGAACACAAAACTATTACATAATTACAAACATATAGAACTTCCGAATTTGTGCCACCCAAATGTTTCATGTTTCTTTGCTTATCTGTCAACTTAAAAAACTCTGCTTTTGTTTTCGTTGTGACAAAGTAAGCTATTAAACACTTTCGCTCTCAGTGACATAGTACCACCTGGTTTAAGTAACTATGCAACATGAATTACAGACAGAAAACGAAACTTCACAAGCAAGCTTGTCAATTATAGACAACATACACATGATGTCACAATATAAGAAAAAAAAAACCGAAGTGCACCTGCTCAGAGGAACTTAGATTCACACTTGACCCAGCGGTGCAGCATATCCTGTAAGATGGCGACTACCAAGTAGATGATGACGTCATACATAAGTTCTGTTAAAGGGGCCATTTATTTGTATCAGGGGACATGGCATGTTTAGGGGCAGCTTGCATGATGTACCATACTCACCGTATATCCTGCAATTTGCAGTAAAGTAAATAAGCTCAAGAATGACCTTACAAAATCTTAGCTTAAAAGCTTCAACATCAGACAAATTTTGAAACCCAAGATATGACACTGGCAAACAGTAGAATGCAAGCTGATCCAGTATCTGGGTAATTAAAACTTTAACCATTCATCATCAGGGAATCTATCCCCTTTAAAAGCTGGCACATCGAACAGGGCAAACGCGGAATGGAGTGGGCGAGTTTTAGCTTTGCATGATTTGCATGCTGATGTTGAACACAAAACTATTACATAATTACAAACATATAGAACTTCCGAATTTGTGCCACCCAAATGTTTCATGTTTCTTTGCTTATCTGTCAACTTAAAAAAGTCTGCTTTTGTTTTCGTTGTGACAAAGTAAGCTATTAAACACTTTCGCTCTCAGTGACATAGTACCACCTGGTTTAAGTAACTATGCAACATGAATTACAGACAGAAAACGAAACTTCACAAGCAAGCTTGTAAATTATAGACAACATACACATAATGTCACAATATAAGAAAAAAAAAACCGAAGTGCACCTGCTCAGAGGAACTTAGATTCACACTTGACCCAGCGGTGCAGCATATCCTGTAAGATGGCGACTACCAAGTAGATGATGACGTCATACATAAGTTCTGTTAAAGGGGCCATTTATTTGTATCAGGGGACATGGCATGTTTAGGGGCAGCTTGCATGATGTACCATACAGGCGGGACAATCAAAATTGAGGGGAAGTGCCTCGAACGACCTCCCTCCCCCATTCGTGTCTCCGGGGCAGGTTCTAGCTTATCAGTCATAGAAATATCTTGATTCTGCAAAAAGTCATAAATTCGCTCGTTAAAATTAGTCGTGCATAATTTACCAATTCAACAACGTATTGTGACAAATATGTTTTGTGCAGTGGCGTAGCTAGAAATTCATAAGGGGGGGGGGGGCAAGGCACATTTTAGAGGGGCCAAACTGTGCACGCTACGCGTGCACCGCGATCGCGAAGCGCGAAGCCCAAAATGGGTGGGGTTCAGGAGCCCGTCTTAGGGCCTGGTGGGGCCCAGGGGCAAAGTCCGAGTGGGGTCCAGGGAGCGAAGCCGCCGAAAGCTCCTGGGAGTTAGTATTTCAGAAGCCTCATGAAAACCTTTTCGAACGGAAATTTTCCAGTGTAATGCTTTTGAGTTTTAGTACATTTAGACTTGTAAGAAGGGCTAGTTTGAGCACAAAGTTAGTATTAACAGTTACTGATGTACGTCCCTGGATTAAAGTTTTGCAAGAGCTGCAATGCGTTTTAAATGTAAGAAAGGCAGGGTAAATTTTTATAGTTATCCGAGACGGCCAGAAATTAGCTTGTTTATTGATAATCAACTCTAAATGGCTCTTTTTAAAGAACATACAAAGGTTACATGTATTCCACTTACAAGCAACAGTGACTTTTTGTTAGTTTTTGTAAGCTTGTGATTTCGTCTAGAATTGTCAGCCTTACATAATGGCTCAGCCTATAATAAACAGAGAAATCTATTTCTCGTTGTTCAAATACTTCCGGCGTCGACGCATAAACCTGATAAAGGTTGGAAACAGAAACCTGTTATAGGCTAAGAGTCTTAGTAACCTGTTTAGATCGGGAAGTTTGACAATTTGAAATGCGTGAGAATTTAGAAAGATAGAAATTTAAATGATAGGCCTAATCCACCAGTGATATTTAGACATTTAACACATAAACTTCAAAGTTTGGGGGGGGGGGCTGGCGGAAGTTTGGGGGGCCTAGGCCCCCCGAGGCTCCGGTGGCTACGCCACTGGTTTTGTGGTATTATGTGGACTTTCACCTTTTGTGAATTGGATGAATAATTGCATGACGTAAATTCTGTAGAGCTACACGAAAAGCAGCAACATGGTAAAGATGTCGTTAACACTATCCATAAAAATGGGTACAGCTCTTCAAAATTGCATTGATTGTCCTATTCACACAGACACGAGACCAAGGTAGCTTAATTTGCCGGCCCCTTCAGTGCAGCCTGCTGCGCCCCATCCAATTTAGCAAATTAATTGTGTCAATTGTAGTTCGGTTACAGTGAATACGCCGTGATCGGCCTTCTGCCCCCTGCAGTTCCTATGCCTCCATGCATATCAAAAGTTTTCTAAACATGAACCCCCTGATTGTTGTGTAACTTCTTTGTGTTTCCTATTTCGGCCTCTGGCATTTACTTATCTTATGTAACTCGTTAGTTCACTGGATGATAAACTTTTTGGCGTAACTAGAAGCTTAAATGCATTCTAAACAGTTCATGAATATGATTCAAAGGGTTTTAATTATAACGCCATTACACGTACACCAACAATTACGAGAGTTCTGATTCTTCAAATTTCTGATTTGTTTACTTGAGGCAAAAAAAGTTATTCTTCTTAATTTATTCCGGACTTATTCAGCACTTCTTCAGTACAATTTAAACACATGTGGCTACTCTGCTATCACGTTTTTGCATATTAAAAATAAAACAAAGCTTATGTTTATAAATTCGTTGTAAAACGGCTTGTTCATATGTTTAGTATCTGTATCACCAAGTACTTACTAGTCATTCTTAGGTTAAAGGACATTGTAAGTATATGGACCAGGCGAGTAGCCAGACAAGGTACCGAAGGGGGCGAAATAGCTTAGAGGGAGCAAATTACTTTTAGGGAGTGATACATAGTAATATACATTTAGGTAATGGTAATTTTTTTTTATTTTCTAGGAAGGCACCGCCCCTTCCCCCTCCTACTGGCTTGATTCGGACTGACGTTGTCAACATCATAAGTACTCGTGTGGTCTAACTTGTCATAGGCTGTTGTATTCGCAGAACTGCTACACAAGAGAGAATATCCACTTTCAGTTGTATTGCTCGGCTCAAGTTTTGCATCATCCTTTCCAATTCGCTTTGTCAAATCATAACCTGAATCTGATGTGGATTTTGTTTGATGTTGATTCATCTGCTGCGTTTCTAAATGGTCGTATCCGTCATCTTGTAGTCTCTTGGAAACAGACATGTAGCTAGATTGGGAATGTGCATCCGGATGTAGGGATTGGTAAACCGGGCCCGTAATTTTGGTAGGTTCGTGCCCTTCATCGGTCCGCTTCTCTCTTTCTGTTGCGAGGTCATCGCCGTTGTTTCCTTCGTAACTTTGTGCTCCTCGTAAGTCATTATCGGCATATCTATGACCTTGGGTAACCACTTTGTCACAGACCGACGGGGACGTGTTTCCTTTCTGAGGGATGTTGTCGTTTGCAATCGTTTGAGTGTCTTCGTCAACTTCTGCATACTGAACTTCGCAGATTGTGTTCTGTCTCCCGAGAGTACCCTCTTCTTTGGGCCCAGAATTTAAGAGGTTTTGATCGACCTCACCAATCTCTGAAAGTTGAAGAAAGATTGGTTACATTAAAATGAGCTAACAAAATACTTTTCTTCCAAAATGCGTCAAAGTGTAGCAAAATAATATCAGTAAGCAAGCCTCTTATAAGTGTTCGGTAGGGGCACAGCAGCGTAGCCAGACATTTTTCGCGAGTGCACTCCAACATTCCACGAGGACCTCAATTACGGAAACGGTATATTTTCATCACTCTTTAAGTTTCCAAATTGGGGGTTGGGGCTTGCTCTTACACACTAGCATCGCACTATCTCAGGTTGTTTCTTAACCCCTCCACCCAAATTTGTGTAGGCCCCTATTGCCTTCGCAGGACCTAGGCACGATGTCCATTGTGCTACTAGGTAATCTGACCCTGCATGCTTGTAATCCACTGTCACAAGACTATGAATCATGGATATTTTATTCAGGGGTAAGATAGAGGGGGATGGACATATGTCATTATCCATGGCAGATAAACCTAATCCAAATATCATACAAAATTGTGAACACAACATTAAACGACGTTTTGATCTTTCATATACCCTAGAATGCAGGTGGCTTCTTTCAAGACAGGTGCGCTACGTGTCCAAGTACTGTTTATTCAAGAGAATGGTGGGATTTTTTGGCACTAAGTTATCATGTCCTCTTGGTTCTCCCTGTAAACAAACTCAGAACAGACTAAAAGGACTTGAGTGACTTCGTTTGATGGTATCAGATATAACCTTTATTCAACAAAATTCCGTAGGTAACACCTCACCTTTATCTAAAATATTAGTAACAATCCGCCGCCACCACCATCACATCACCACCACCAACACTACAACAACAACAACAACAACAACAACAACAACAACAACAACAACAACAACAACAACAACAACAACAACAACAACAACAACAACAACAACAACAACAACAACAACAACAACAACAACAACAACAATAATAATAATAATAATAATAATAATAATAATAATAATAATAATAATAATAATAATAATAATAATAATAATAATAATAATAATAATAATAATAATAATAATAATAATAATAATAATAATAATAATAATAATAATAATAATAATAATAATAATAATAATAATAATAATAATAATAATAATAATAATAATAATAATAATAATAATAATAATAATAATAATAATAATAATAATAATAATAATAATAATAATAATAATAATAATAATAATAATAATAATAATAATAATAATAATAATAATAATAATAATAATAATAATAATAATGGAAATATAATAATAATAATAATAATAATAATAATAATAATAATAATAATATAATAATAATAATAATAATAATAATAATAATAATAATAATAATAATAATAATAATAATAATAATAATAATAATAATAATAATAATAATAATAATAATAATAATAATAATAATAATAATAATAATAATAATATAATAAATAATAATAATAATAATAATAATAATAATAATAATAATAATAATAATAATAATAATAATAATAATAATAATAATAATAATAATAATAATAATAATAATAATAATAATAATAATAATAATAATAATAATAATAATAATAATAATAATAATAATAATACAACAACAACAACAACAACAACGCCAAGTCCATTTTCATGGTCGTTCCATTGTTCAGATAAAAAAAATGATGAAATTATTTAATCTGTTTCAGTAAATGCTAATTTCAGAGTAATTTCCAGTGCTTTACAGAACTACTCAAATCCTCTTAGTTTGCATTTTCTTTCCAAGTTTCAACACTGAAACTGTAAAAACCTTGTTTTTGTCTCAGAAATGTTTGTGAAAAGTTGACAGACTTATTCCCTGAATCCGCTGCACTGGATGAAAGCAGATAGTATTGTAACGAGATGTAATTGCTTTTATTACAAGAAAAAAAATAAAAAAGGAAAAAGAAGGATAAATTGTGTGTTGTACGATGAAATATCTCAAACCTTTGCACCATTTTAACAAAGTGAACGAAATTTTTAACTTTTCTGACACGCTCTGAAAATGAGAATGGGGTTTTACACCTAATGGGCTCATTTTGTGAGAGATGTGCTCGCTGGAAAAAATTATACTACCTCTACTAATTACATAATTTATATTTTACTTGTTATATATTACCTTCCTTCATGTCACTGCCACGTGATCGTACCGAGTCTCTTCTAGACCGTAGACTGTCAAAAGAAAGATTTAAATGGTTGGGCAACGTGTCAGAAAATTTACACCAATTGTTTCAATTGTTTCATATTATAAAAAGACAAACATAGAGACAGAAGGTGAGTGAGGGAAAGGGCAGGACGGAGAGCTGTGAAGTTCAAGATATAGATCAAAGACACAACGCTTAAACGAAAAAAAAAACCGTAAGGATAAAACGCAAAGGGACTTCATGATTTCTCTAGCAGCTAGTCAAATAACCGGGCCAAGGCCTAATGTCTAGGCTACTCTTCACACATACGGTATAACAGCCTGTATACTGTGTACAATCGTCATTAGCATTACTAGAGGTACTCCTGGCTATGAATATACATACATATATATATACATATATATATATATATATATATATATATGTATATAGTAGGTCGAGGTTGGTAGATCGAAATTAGAATGTGTAGGTCGAAAGGTAAATAGTAGTACATTCGATCGAATGTACTACTATTTACCTTTCGACCTATATATATATATATATATATATATATATATATATATATATATATATATATATATATAGCGGTACTGCGGAAATCCGGGACACCTCTTGATATCGCTGTTTTAGAGAGTACTGGAATTTAGAGGTTCTTCACGTGACGTTATAATGGCCCGGATTTACTTGCAGCCCCAACGTACTGGACGCCAAACTCAGATGCGCGCGTTACAACTACAATGTGTTCACACAGTATCGGCCAAAGCGTAAATATTTTTTTTCTTTTCAAGGAAACTTGCTCATCTAAATTGTAAGGAATCAATTTAATATACGATATACTCGCGTATAGGTTAGTCTACATATGTTAGGTTTAAATGTTTTGTAACGATCAAATAGAAAACTAGTACTCTCTCGTAATGATTTTCGCTCACAGGATATGGAGTGAGCACTGCCCAATCTATTATTTAGACTCCGGAGTTCAAAACTTCTGCAGAAGAATTCCAGAAACTCATATCTAGCTCTATCTTGTATATTTGTTGAAAATCGATGATAAAACTGCAGACCCTTTGAAATTCCTTGACGATTTTGCAACAAACTTTCGCCAACATCAAGAGAACAGCCTTTGAAAAGAAGGTATTAAACATTTCAAGATTTGACCAATACATTTGTCCATAGTTAACACGTTGCAAGCAATCAGGTTGACGTCCAATATGGATGACTTTGTTGTTGTAACATGTGTTTGAGGCGTCAGTGAAAAACTTCAATATTCGAATATATCGGCGTTCTGCCGGAACCCTATTAATTGATCGCGGTAGCGTGTAAAGCTCGCCCTCCTGTGTCCCCCTATAAATCAGTGACACATAAAAACGAGCAATTCCATCTAAATGGGTTTTGAAGTCAGAAACTTTCAACTCTACACCTGTTAATAATAGGCTACCTTCAATTTGACCACAATATCATCAGGCAAATTATTTCTTGTGCACTTACGTTTGGTCCGGATACTATCCTACGTTCGGTGTACATTTTTGGTTTTTGTTTATAAATCTCATCACCTTCAGAATTTAGGGTGTGGACAAAGGGCTCATCGTTAATAACACTGAGGGTATAGCTATACATTTTATATACCGTATCCCTGATTTCGACGGCATAGCAGTCATAATCAGGACAATAAAGTTTTTAGCATTTTATGACTGAAAGCGATAATTGCTTAAAATAATAGTTTTGGAAAGATAACCGACTAGAGGTGGATTCGTGAATCCTGACCCTGCTTTTTATGCCAGAAGGCTGTCTAGGGCTACATGGAAAACAGGTAAAAGATTTCATTGGTCATTTGACAAATCATCCTACCCTAGCAACTCTTGTTAGGAGTTTCAAAGTTCCTTGTACTCTGATTTTGCAACCTTTCTTAAATTTCTTCCCCATACGAAAAATAAACAAAAGGACAGTATCACTCTCACCGTTTTAGAAAAACGGTACTTCTTCTATGCCCAAACCACCCTCCACCCATCAAGCGAGGTTCATGTTTGACAAAAACTGAAAAATGACATTAGATGAAAACTTAAAAAAGACACTCGCGGTTGAAGCGCGCAATATTAACGTTATCAGCGGTTGGAATTGTCACTTTATTTACCACCTTAAATCCGATTTTTCTGAGACAGGGTTATCCTAGTGGGCCAGTTCAAAATTTGGAGTACGGTAGTCGGAGATTCAGGGAGTCGACGTTTTTAACTACAGAATTCTGATTTTCAAATTATCGTCAAGTTTACCAAGTACGGAAGGTGGTACACCCCTACCCCTTTATCGACGCCCTTGAGCAAGATCACGACTTTTGTGAGCTATTTTGGATTTTGCAATGCACGATCTTCATAACAGAGAAAGCGGTAGCAACTAAAAGAGACTGACCGTTTAAATGATTTCTTCCAAAGAAAGATGAGAAAGACCAACAGTAGGAGAACAAAAGCCACCGAGGGTATCAGTACCAATGCTGCCGTTACGTTGCTTGCAAGATCAGAAGAGGATGTAGTGTCCCCATCACTTGTAGCCATGTCTCCATTGTAAACGGATCTGCAAGTTAATTGAAAAACAGAAAGCGTGCTTTTACGTTGACTGAAGTATATAATATCGATTAACAGAATCCTGTTTTTCAATATTTTATCGCAATTACATTTGTTGGAAACTACAAAAAAAGAAAGAACAAAAACACGGGCCCTCTCTTAAAATGGCAAATCTTGAAATATCGTGTTTTTTCAAGGTTTTCGGTTTTTTACCTCTGGTGACCTCAAATTATCTCTCACCTCCACTGAAAAGTTCTTTCTCTCAATTTGATGAATCTATGTACCACTTATGGAAAGTATCCACCATTGCCCTCTTGAGATGTCGCCGTTTGAAAGCAAGTTTTACGGATCCCCGCGTATTTTTACCTCCGGTGAGCTCATATAATCTTCGAATATCTCTAAAAGCATTAGGGTCCATTTTCTGACTATAACGCATCCACATGCCAAGTATGAAAAGTATCCATGCTTCCTACCTAGAGATATAGCGTTTACAGGATTTTATGTTTATGACCTCTGGTGACCACACATGGCCTTTGACTTCCATCAAAAATAATAAGCCAGCTGAGAGTTGTTATTGTGCGTGTGCAGTTTGTTCAGGTCAACGGTCATATGGGTAAAGAACGCAATCATAAGTCACACGCCGTGCATAGGTTTGTACATTGTGCGTTATGCGTTGCTATAGTAACGTTCACGCCATGGAAGACCTGTTACCATTATAATCTTTGATCTTTGTTACGCAACGGTAAGTTTGAACTAGCGAAGTATGAGAAGTATCCATCATTGCTATCTTGAGATATTGTGTGTACAAGCCAAGCGCCACGAACATACATACATACATACACACACACCCATACATGTAAAAGGTGTCAATCGGGGACATGTTTTTAACAGTGAAAATGTGGATATCCCCACTTGGGGTGTATCCACACTTGACTAGGGAAAAAAACGCTCATGTCCCCGATCAGTTACACGTACACATATACATGTAAAAGGTGTCAATCGGGGACTTATGTTTTTAACAGTGAAAATGTGGATATCCCCACTTTGGGTGTATCCACACTTGACTAGGGAAAAAAACGCTCATGTCCCCGATTTACACGTACAACACAGATACACACACACTCATGCACCAACCCACGATGTGTGTCCTACTGATAGGTTCACAACATGTAAAATGGGGAAAACACCAAAAATGCTCAAACTTACTGAGACACATCTTTGAAAGGTGCAAAATCCATTTTCATGGCAAATTTTGCATTCGGGAATTGGGGATATCCCCACTTGCAGGTGTATCCACACTTGGCCGGGGAAAAAACGCTCATGTCCCCGATTTACATCTTTTACATACGCGTGTAGCATACACACACACACTCATGCACCAACTCATGTTGTGTTTCCTAATGACAGGTTCACAACATGGGAAATGGGGAAAACACCAAAATGCTTCAAACTTACTGGGGCACATCTTTGAAAGGTGCAAAATCCAATTTCATGGCAAATTTTGCATTCGGGAATTAGGGATATCCCCACTTGCAGATGTATCCACACTTGCCCGGGGAAAAAACGCTCATGTCCCCGATTTACATCTTATACATACATACATACATACATACGTACGTACGTACGTACGTACGTACAGACAGACAGACAGACAGACAGACAGACAGACATACAGACAGACAGACAGACAGACAGGCAGAAGGGGAAACCTTAGGGGAAGTTTGAAATAACCGATAAGGAAGATTTCACTGTTTTCTGCTCCTATCATGACCTCACAAAATACTGAAGTGAATATATCTGCAATGGGCGGAAGTCCAAACATGGGGAACAAGCTACTTTACATATTCGAGAAAATCCAAATCGGCCGTCTGAAATAAAGTTTGACGGTACTTACACACTCGTAATTATTTTTACATCCTAAGATGTGTTATGCATAAATAGAAATATGGTTCCGTGCAATCCAATGAGTTCATTACGAATATGCCTTTAGAACCTTGGATGTCTTGTAGCCATTTTGGTGTCATCAGAGGTGTTAAAGAGAGATTTTTTTGTCTTAATTTTGACTTAAAAAGCAATTGTGTTAATTTGGATCTCATAATTTGATTTAGCATCCTTTCCTTTTACTTTAAATGTACAGTCTTTGGGGTATTATTTCATCACTGGTGCTTAAATTCATATTTTGTCTGAAAATTACTTTTAAAGGCATAAACTAACTCCTACCTAGCTTTTACAATTTGCTGACTTAAAATCTCATTCTCGTGACTTCAAAAGCCAACTGTAGAACATTCATTTTCATATGTCTTTTAATCTTATTTAACTTTTAGGCTCATTAATTGCCTTTTAAAGTCAAAAACTAGACCTAAAAGTTGGAAAATATGATTTCCATTTGAAATAAATTTGAGTTAATTAATTTATTTCGTATACTTTTAATCGTATTTTTCTTTCAAAGTCAAAAATTTACATTTGATCTGATTCTTTTGACTTCAGAGAAAATAAATTGGCTTGGAATCCCATTTATTTTACTCTATGTCGTATAATATGTACATAACACGTCAGGATTTTGAGTTTGTATTTTATTGAAGTTTGACATTGAAAGTCATTAAGTTGACCTTAAAAGTCACAAAAGTGACTTACTTTGACTTTTATTCTAATCATTTGTAATTTTAAAGTCAGGATTTAACTTTACTTTTCATTTTATTTTGGGCTTTTAAAATCAGACTAATAACTTGTAAGTAACATAGTGACCTTCAAGTAAACATTATGACTGTCGATGCCAGATCAGTGACAAACGAACCCAATATTTTGACCTTTTACGTCAAGATTATGGGATGTAAGTTGAAATTAATGAGATTTTATGCCCAAAGTTTGCCTTTAAAGTGAAACTACCAATTTAAATTTAAATCCTTACTTTAACCAGAAAGCCTAAACGCTTAGTGATTCCTTGCTGACTGGAGAGGGAGTGATTTGTTACACTGAGTTCATCCCGCAAATTTATACTTCCTGACTATATCATTTTTACGATGTTTCCACAACTTGAACTCTGTTGACCTCATATGACCTTTGAACCCCACGAAAAAGTGAGTTACAAAATATGAAAGGGTCTGAGGGAAGATTGTTACTTACCCCGTACTGTCTGCGTGAGGAACCGAGTTCTTATCCACTGCGGCATCAATGAAGTCGTTCAGCGTAAGGTATTTCTGCTTAAGTTAGAGTCACAGCATCCTTTTCATGTGTTCATTATTAGGTAATTTGAAGCAGTATTATTACTGTAACAGTTATGCTTGTGAGAAAATAAAATGGTGTTCTCTATAACTTTATCTTTAGAATGGTAGAAAATCCAGGCTAACTTTTCTTTGGTCACGAGACACCGGACGCAATTTGAAGGTACCGCCCACAGTCTATTTAGTTTACGAAGTTTTCGTAGTTTCACCTCTGATGACCTCATACGACCTTTGACCTCCAACAAATCCATAGGGTCCCCTCGCTTTTAAAGTAACACATCTACATACCAAGTATGAAAAGATCCATCCCTGTCTTGAATGTCGCGATTTTTCAAGAATTTCGGTTTTTGACCTCTGATGACCTTACATGAACTTTGACCTTCACCAAAAAACAATATGGATCTTCCTCTTTATATGATAATTCTATATCTCATTATATGAAAATTATCCATCATTGCTATCTTGAGATATCGTGTTTACAAGCCAAGCGTCACAAACACACACACACACACACACAAGTACACGCATACACACACAATCTCCCTCGTAATTGTATAAGATTCCTAAGGAATCAAGAATATAAAAATAATTAGATTAAATTACAAAATAAGACATGTTAGAGTAAAAATAATAACACTGGAATCCCCAACGTTACTCTAAATATTGAATGAATAAAAATAAAAAGTCGAATTCATGAGAATAAAAGTAAAACTAATGAGATCAAAGAATAAAAAGGGAAATTTTTGACTTTCCAAGTCATTTTAACGAAGTTGTAAAGGAAGTTAAAAACAAAAATAATAACACTGAATCCACAACTTTGATTTTAATATTCAAGGAATAAAGATGAAAAGTCAAATTCATGAGACGAAAAGTTAAAGTAATGAGATCAAAGGAAAAGTAATGAGATTAAAAGTGAAATTATTGACTTTCCAAGTCATTTAAACAAAGATGTAAGTCAATTTTTTTTAACTCATAACTCATATTTTGTGACTTTTAAGGTCGGAATAATGACTTGTTGGTCAAAACAACGACTTTCAGTATCGCAGTTAAATAAAATAAACTCAAAATCTTGAATTTATGTTGAAAAGCACTTTACATAAAGTAAACAGAATGAGATTCCAAACCTAATTTTTGTGTCTTAAGTCGAAATAATTAAAACAATTAATCTGAAAGTAAAAATAGATTAAAAGTCTATCTATTAAAATGATTGAAACTCAAAGTAATGGCATACGGAAGTCGTATCTTTGACTCTTAGGTTTAAATATTGACATTAAAAGTCAGATAATGAGCTTAAAAGTAAAAATAAAAAGTAAACATATTCACATAAATATTCTACAGTTGACTTTTGAAGTAGGAGATTTTACGTCAGCATATCATAAGGCTACTAAAGAGTCAGTTTTATGCCTTTCAAAGTAAGGAATTCTCAGTCAAAATAATGAGTTTGAACAACAGTGTTGACATAATACCCCAAATCTGTAATTTCTAATTAAAAGGAAAGGATGTCAAGTCAAATATAGTGATTTGAATAAACCATTTCCATTTAAAGTCAAAATAGCGACAAAACGTATTCTCTCCATGGAGCTAATACCCTCCGAAGGGTATTCGTAGCTCCGTGGTTTCTCTATAATAGTTCTGATGACACCAAAATGGCTAGCAAGCAAGGGCGGATCCAGAAATTGCTGTAAGTGGGGGCGGACAAAGTGCACCGAAGGTGACTACGAGCGCGAAGCGCGAGTATAATCGCGTGGGGTCCAGGGGTCCGCGTTAGGGCCCCTGGCGGGGTGCAGGGGCGGAGCCCCGGTGGGGGTCCAGGGGGCGAAGCCCCCGGAAGCTCTCACAATATAAGACAATTTGAACAAAGAAAATTCGTTTAAAATGCCCCAAGAGTCGAGAAGAAATGAGCAGCAATCCCTTCAGTTCTACCTTTTAATGATCCGGGAGGCTCTTTTCAAGGCAGTGAGAGTGCTTTCCAGTCAATGGACAGAGTTTTACGGTTATGAACAACCCAACTAAAGAGGAGGATGTTACTCGAATTTATACAAAAGTTATTTACAAAATCATATGAAAAATGCCAGTGTAGTGCAAAAATGAAAAGTACAACTAATTTGACAAAGGAGATCAATTTTTCAAAATAAAGCCTTCAAAAGGTTATAAAATTTGTATTAACACCCCTAAAGCGAGCTCTAACTTACGACTTTTGTTTGATGTAATAATTCAAGGACTATCAGTAAATTCTTTGAACGTGCTCTGTAGAATCAATCTCTCATGGAGACAGGTTGGCATATTTTTGGATCTAACTTAAGTAATTTACCTTAAAGACCCCCCTTTCGCCTCAAGTCAGCGAGCTAGGCCTATCTGCAGCTCTTGTCAGTCAGGCCCGTATCCCAGAATTCTGATAGGGGGCACCGGCACAGTATACGGGGAACTAAAGAAGATTACACGTTTGTAGTCAGTGGTGACGCCATATGATAATAGTTTGCGGAAACCACAGGGGGTCATACCTTGAGCCTATACCAAAGATAGCTTAAAGTGAGCACATGCGCGCGAAGCGCGCGAAAATTTCTCTCCTCTGGTGGGAATTTTGCCTCCTTTTGCAATGCAGAGACGTGTAAGGTCGCCACCAGTGAAGGGAATACGGCTATGATCATGATTACGATGATAGTTCTTCAGCTCCGCAAGAGCAAATGATGACTTGAGTACTTTGCGAACATAGAGGGGACCAAAGCAGGTACTGGCATAACTGTCACATGACAGGCTTGGTGTGGTCCAGCATAATTTTGGATAGGATACGTAGTGAAATTCCCCGAATGTCCGAGAAATTAACAAAATGGGAACACTAGCATGGAGCTTCAGCAGGAATTTGAAAGGCAGAACACACCAAGCTCTTCACAGTTCACAACTGAGATGGTCGTTATTGTATTTCACTTTGAACGAAATTTTGCATGAAGAGAAAGAGTAAATTTTTGAGTGAATTTATGGTACTAGTCAATTTAGTTTCAAGCCATATACCCATCTCGATACGAATGTTATTCAAGGTATAAGAATGCCACATGAAATCCCCTTGATGTCCGACATCTAACTACGAGCCTCCACCTAGCGTTGGCTAGAATAATTCACTGAAATTGTGGGGCTTATTGGTGATACAACTTCGATTGTGATAAATGAACGCGAAGCGCCAAAATCTTGCAGGAAAATGATTTACGATGGTAATACCTGCATGCATACTCAACAAGGGGTGGTAAAAGGATATGCCAAACGGGTTCTGCAACCCAAAACCCCGGCCAGAAGCAACGGAATGCCCAAACGAATGATCGATGCGGAACTCAAAATTTGGGAAGCCCGAAGCGCGCCGAAAAATGTGGGTTTTGTTGAAGAAAAATTGAAATAATTGGTTCTTACTGAGAAATTTTAGAACATTCTTCTATAGAAGAATCCGCTCCCTTTCGTATCATCCCAAGACAGTTCCAGTTTCCCCAACTTAGGTACTCCTAGCCACTCCAAAAACTGTCATGAACCCTTCCTCTTGAGCAGACACAAACCTAGTTTTATTGCTTAAGACTATGTCCTGATGGGCATATAAGGCCAAATGTAATCAGAGCACTCTCTGTGCATGCTGGGTAATGTGAGCTGCTCTGCATGTTTTGCCTTTGATGTCAGTCAAAGAGCGCATTCACCAAATGAGAATTTTGCTTTCTCAGAACCAGAAATGTTAGGGTGATGGGTGTCTGTGTTTAAGAGCAAAATCAAGACCCTGGGCGACTGGTCACTGGGAATATCCCTTTCCACGACCCCTGGACTCAGCTTCGAGGCTCTGTGAGTTTCTTACATGTATGATATCATGTTTACCATGACTGTGAGTCTTATTTAAGAATCTTCCAAATTGTAATAACTTGGGCCTCACTACACCCTATATGCCGGAAATGTACCACAAAATGTGGGAATTAGATCTTATTTTGTAGTATTTTTTATTTTTGCATTACCTTTTTTTTTATTTTTTTTCGGTCGGCCTAAGGGGGGGGGGGCGGTCGCCCCCGCCCCCCATCTGGATCCGCCCTTGCTAGCAAGACTACCTAGGTTCAAAAGGCATAAAATGAGCTCATGAGATTGTTTGAGAGCATATTTCTATCCACCCATAACACATTTAGGCAACTATTAGTGTAAAAATTAACGTAAAACTAAAGATATTATTGACGGCCGATTCGATTTTCTCAATAACGTTGAAGTGATATTAAGAAACTGAAATACATAACACTGCCTTGTCCAAAGTGTTGGAATAGCGTTTAAGCAGTCCATCCGAACAAAAAAGATAAATAAAGATCCCTCACAGAAGTAGTTGTTCCAAATATTGTTTCAAATATCATAAAAATAACGACAAAAACTATGAAAATCGAAAACTTTTGTTTCCACACAATCTTTATTCTATTCAATCCCACTCCTGGGTGAACAAACCAATGAGAGTGCTCTAATATATGAATATGCACAAGGCAGCACAACGAAAGGTGCCCACGTATATGCCAGCGAACGAACACTGAACACATGATATTCATGCTATAGCCTAAAGTACTTGAAAATTGACTGTAGGCCTATAGTACTATGGAGCTGATATCTGAAAGGTTTTATTGGCTTCATGATAGTGAATCGAAAGGAGAAATTTCTGTCAAAGCCCCCGACCAATTTCGGAACAAACTGAAGCCCTCGTGAACTACTCGATAACACCACAACTTGGGACATAGTATCAGCAAGAATTGCTACCTGGAGGGAAAGGACAGTAATATTTGTGCAGTTAGTGGACTTTCGTGATCTTCGAAGAGTGTTTTTTTTTTTTGCATGATTCTGAAGGCAGACTCAAGAAAATACGAGTAAATATAACTCAATTTACCCACGAGACTGGCCATTGATATAATATGTGAGTACTACCTCCGACGAATAATATTGAACAATTCTTGAGTCATTCAAATCATCGATGGTCAACGATATCAGCTTGGAGTCTGACATCTGAGATGCTTACCCTCCGTCGCAAGGTCATACCATGGAGCTACTACTACCTGGACATTCTTTCCCTGTTACGTTTCCCTATGGCAAGCCGTTTTACTTTTTATTCAATATTTGATGATATCAACAATTAATTGGTGATATCAGCAATTTATTGTTGATATCAGTAAATAATTGCTGATATCACCAAATCATTTAATGATATCAGCAAATAATTGGTGATATCAAGAATTATTTGCTGATATCTGCAATTAATTGTTGATATCAGCAATTCATTGCTGATATCAGCAATTAATTGCTGATATCAGCAAATATTTGCTGATATCACCAATTAATTGCTGATATCAGCAATTATTTGGTGATATCAGCAAATGAATTAATGATATCATCAAATGAATTGGTGATATCAACAATTCCAACATATCACCAATTAATTGGTGATATGAGGGCTAGAATTGTTGATATCATCAAATGATTTGCTGATATCATCAATTCATTTGCTGATATCACCAATTTATTTGCTGATATCAACAATTGAATTAGCGATATGTTGGAATTGCTGATATCAACAATTCATTTGCTGATATCAACAATTCAAGCGTAACGAAGAATTTCAGCAACGATTTGAAAAAGAGCGCCATCACTTCAACAGTCCCATTCAAATCCCGCTAAATCACCAAACCCATATGTACAATAGCCATGTGCCTTCACATTACGCCGTGTAGATGAACACAATCCAGCAGATAAAACCCTTTCATTGTGTACAGTAGGAAGGCTGTTTATTAGGTGCTTATAACACCTCCCTCATCAAACTTCACAGCAAACCGCCCATAATCTGATCAGGGAGGTGCTATTAGCACCTAATTTATCAGATCGTATTGGGCCTATTAGGTCCAATAACACCTCCCTGATCTGAATGAGAGGACCGGCTCTTCAATAACTTGCAGACGAGATATACTGGGGATAATTTAAACCGTGGTGATACGTTTATTCTCTTGAATTTCCTGAAAAAATTATTGTGTCATGTGCATGGAAGGATATTACCCTGGAGCAAAGAATAGTTCGGCAACTTTTGATGAAGTTTCATGGGATACCTACTGGTTTGAGATCATAATGTCTTTTGGTGACCTTCTTAACAACAACCCATATCAAGGAATGCTATTGTTTAATCAGGCAGTAGCAAATCCCTGGTTAAACGCGTTTAATTCGCCCCGAAAAATCATTTTCGGTGCTCATCAGTAGTGCAGTAGCAGTATATTAAAAGTGTAGTCAATGTTTGTCAGATTCACTTTCAAGAAAGGACGATTATTATCAAAAATTATACTTTGAATTTCACGGTGGAATCCCAAGTAAAATTTATGGGTAAGTATAGCTCTCAGATTGCCGGTGCAGGCCGGTACAGTTGTTTGCAGCTGGCTGTGAAGTATGGGCGTCAATCGGGGGGGGGGGGGACGGGGGAGAAGTCCCCCCACATTTCGATGCCAAATATCCCCCCCCCCACACACACACAGATGCACACACATTTGAGTAAAAAGAGTAGTGTCGTTGGGTGTTGTTGGGCAATTGTTAAGTGTCTCGATGCAGATTCTGAACGTATATTTCGTCAGGGAAATCTTATTTAATGACAAAATTTCGGCGCGCTTCGCCCGCATGAGTCACGGTTTGCACTCCTTCTCATGACCATTAAAAAGGTAATTATACATGGAACTATTCTGATCACAACACTTTCCGAAAACAGACATACATCTCCAAACATCTTTAGGGGCCTCGCATCAATATGGGATCATTCAATCAGTGGCGTACGCAGAGGGGAGGGCCATTCGGCCATGCCCACCCTCACTGATTCCGATTTTTTAAGTTCCTAAAAACATTAGCGGCTCGCCATAGGGGCATGGGGGGGGATTTGCCCCCCCCCCCAAAAAAAAGTTTGCAAAGCATGGTCTTCAATTTTCAAAAATAAAAATGATAAATAAAAAAACATGTAATGCGAGATGGGTTAGGCGCTCCCTTTTCCTTGAGTGGGCTTAAAATTAAAGAAGTGAATAACTTTCCAATGCAATGCGAAGTTTAAACATTAATAAACTGCTTTCAAAACGACATTTTTTTCGGCGCGCTTCGCGCGCGTTTTCTCAGTTGCTTGTTTGCTACTATAAATACTTCAGACATCACAAATGGACCTGTCGTTAGTGCGAGCTAATGTAATTAATCAAAACAAATGATCACGCTGTGATATTTGTAATCTGATTAGCTTAGGCATCATAATGTCATTTACAGAGTGTAACGGTAATGCTGGAGTGAAATGCCCATAGTTCTGCAGACACTTCAGAGCTTTAGGGATCATTAGATACACAACCATTAGTCGTGTTGATTATCATCCACGACTAAAAGCAGTTTTGCCCGGGTGTCACCCGGCCAGATTAGCATAGGTATCTGTCTACAAAAAGTTGTAACGGGCATGTTGTCTAAAAGTATTGTTTCCCATAGAAAGAGAGGTTTCCCTTCCTTTGTCCAAACTGACAGCGCCGTTGGCCCACGAGCGGTCTTATGACTGTCAAATGGCCTGTTATAAGCAAAAGGTTCTCCACCTCTGTGCTAAAGTATACCGTCGTTTCAATTGATTTAAATAAACACACCAAACAGTCAATCTAAGCTCAGTGTGATGAGACTTTTGACTAGTGGTCTAGCTATTTGTATATAGGATGAGACGTCGTTCTCAGTTAGGGAAATCCCCCCCCCCCCGTCCTTTAAAAAAAAAATTGTTTCGGAACGGTACTGAGATCCAAAATACTAGTGCTATCACTTCATCGTTTTCAAGTGTCTTCATGCTCGAAATTTTCGTTAGTTTAAGAGAACAATCCAGAAAACCAGCATTTTATGGCTTCTTGGCATAGCTGAAACATATTGTGACACAATGAAAGAAACAATAAAATATTTAAAGGTGGGGCTCATTTTATACAAATGGATCAAGCCGCCTTGCCCATTTCACCAGGTCTTACTCCACCCCTCTGGTAGTACGGTAGCGATCGGTTGATATGGTTGTATTTATTTTAAAGTAGTCAGCTCATGACTTACTGCCTGAAATGGTTTTTGAAGAGCTTTCGAAGACTACATGGGGCATCGCTGTAATACATAATAATAACCATACTCCCATAGGCGTAGGAGGCGGGGCGGGGGGGGGGGGGCTGCAGCTCCCCCAACAAAATATTTTTGTGAAAATTCGGGCAATATTCTGAGAATTTTTCGGGAACCCACTGAAGAAAATAATGCAATAATGTAGCTTAACGGAAATCGATACTTTAAAAAACTTCCTTGGTAATTAAAATATAGTTCTGATTTGGATTGCACCATCACCTAGGCCTATATATTCGGTATTAATTCACCAGTGTGTTTTTTAATGGTTAAACTCATATATTATGATTATCAGTGGTGTATTTGAGGAGCCATTAGGGCATGCCCACGTCACTGACGCTGATTTTTTTAGTACCTAAAATAGAACAAAATTTTACTTCAAAGGTAGCATATGTGGCACCAGATTGCATGTAAGGACACCTAACTTTTCAAAAATTTTCAAAGGGTAGGGGGTGATGCCTATTTTTTTCTTTTAGTGCTAAAATACGTACGGTAAATTTTTTCACACAAATTTTACTTCAAAGGTAGCATCTGTGGCACCAGATTGCATATATGGACACCTAATTTTTCAAAAAATTTTCAAAGGGGAGGGGGACACCCCTCCCCTTAAACCCCTCCCCCAGGCCGGCGATCACACAACATATTGCCTGCCCCACCCCCATGAGAGAAATCTTGGCTATACCACTGATTATTATCATCATTACTGTAACGACTTCCCCCAGAATTATTACCAATATGGAATAGGTAGTAACGTGGCAAATTATTGTATGTAATTGGCATGCGGTGTGATAGCGGATGCATGCCTATATGATATGTACATTAACATTTTGAACGCGCGCGGAGCGTGCTGTAATTTTTGTTTCTATTTTTCTGGCAGATCGTTAAAGCCCCCCCCCCCCCACCATCAACTTGGGCCCCTACGCCTATGCATACTCCCATTGAGGCTATTGTACTATCCGGAGCTGACCATTAATATTGCTGGGGGGGGGTCTTCCGAAACTCCCTGAATACGGACTTGAGTTTGCCCCCCCCAAACAAAATTTCTTAGAGCCGCCCATGCCTAAAAATACGCAAGTTTTTTAACACAAATTTACTCCAAAAAGGTAACATATTTCGCACCAGATTGCATGTAAGGACACCGAATTTTTCAAAACTTTTCAAAGGGGAGGGGGACATCCATTGGCCATGCCCCCTTCACTGATTCCGATTTTTTTAAGTTCCTAAAAATACGTAAAGCTTTTTACACAAATTTACTTTAAAAGGTAGCATATTTGGCACCAGGATGCATGTAAGGACACCGAATTTTTCAAAATTTTTCAAAGGGGATGGGGACACCCCATTGGGCCATGCCCCCCCTCACTGATGCCTATTTTTTAGTTCCTAAAAATACGTAAATTTTTTAACACAAATTTTACTTCAAAAGGTAACGTATGTGGCACCAGATTGCATGTAAGGACACCTAATTTTTCAAAAAAATTCAAAGGAGACGGGGAACCCCCTCCCCTTAGACCCCCAGGCCAGCGGTCACACAACATACTGCATGCCCCCCCCCCCCTTGAGAGAAATCCTGGGTAGGCCACTGCATTCAGTCTAATTTGTAGCATGATGTTGAAGGTTGAAAGTAAGTTGTTGCCGTTAAACACTTTTCAAAAATTTTTACCGAGCGCTTCGCCGAAGCCATTATCGGTATAGATGGTGATTGTTAATACACTTACGACTTCAAAGCATTCTGAAAACGCTCTTGCTAATCCTTCACACCTTTGCTATACTACGATCAGCTCCAAAAATATCCCAAAGATAGCACCATTTTGCATCTGAGCAACCTTAAATTAACAAAATTTTCTCAAAGGGGAGGGGGACGCCCCCTCCGTCCCTCTCTCCTTAGACCCCTCCCCCAGGACGACACATTTATGTAGTGACAAAGGAAGGATCCCCACTGCTGTATACAAAACGCAGAGCGCATAACAAAGTGCAATTTAAACGCCTCCACTCAGTTGGAAAAAACATCGAGCTGGTCGGAATTTGGAACCTTTACACCCCCAAATATATCACCCTAGTTTAGTCGGGTCCATGATCTCCGACAATGATCCACGCTGCGAAGCGTTGTTTCAGCTATTTTGGGACATGACGAAAATAACATCTTGAAGTAATTCCTTGGACTCCGTGTATTTCACCTGGCAGATCATCTATGATGGTCACGTTAACTTTGAAATGATAATTCTTATTAGAACAGGACAACGTCAGTCATCATAAGGTGGGGGGGGGGGGAGGAGGGCCTATAGGAAGACACCCCCTCTTCAAAGCCAAAGGAATTGATTTGTGCTAAGTCATGTATGCACCCCCCCCCCCCAACATTTGAATACGGATTGACGCTCCTGCTGTGAAGAGCTACGATACGATCATGGAGTAGGTGGTAACTCCATGATACGATAGCCCTTTAGGTATAACCTTACCCCGATGCGATGTGCTGGACCGACAGGTGTGCCAGATTGAATTAGGTTTGTGTGCATGGTAAATGTTAATGAGCTATAGTTGTGTTATACCAAAAATGTACAGTAGCTCAAACGCTGAGTAGGGGTACTCCTCAGGCGCGGCGGAACGAAAAAAAAAATACCGGGGAGGGGGATGAGTGCCATCAAGATTTATCTATGCGGAGCGGACAAAAAAAAATTGGATTTGTAAACCCTCCAGATGGTCGGAAACGGCACTTCCCGAGTGTTCTAAGCTGCATTTACCCAACCTTGAAATATGAATCTCATGTCTGCAATTCCTCAATTGATGAGAAAAAAAATCAAGTCTATGAAAAATGTTAATACATCAAAGATGAGTTGAGATGATACAAGAATCCAGAGGTGGTGCCAGGATTTGCCCGACGGGAACCAGCGACCAGCAGCCTGCCCCGATGCCATCGAGGGGTTAGTGAGGGGGTTGAAAACACCCTGCATACTATAGAGCTATACCATGTCATTGCCGAGTATATATTGTTTGCATTAAAATTGTATATACTTAAGGAACATAGTTCTGCGCTGATTAAATGTTTTTTCCTTTTTGGGGGGTGGGATAAGCCCACACTTAAAAGAATCTATACTTATTTAAAGTTTTATATAGGCCAGTTGTCCGGGAAAAGTTGGACCCTATCGGATATAACTTACCTACATTGCACTACTAGCACAGACGCAAGAGAACATGAACTAGGTTTTGCGAAATGAGATAAAATTCCCAACATTACATAAATCCATTTATTCTACTTAAGTTACTTGTAAGAGTAACTCGTAAGAGGGTTTGGATATGTTTAGCTAAAAGTAGTGAAACTGAGGAATAGTGGGCAAAGCGTACCGAAAATTTCGGGGTATATTGCAGAAGTAACCCTTTTGAAAGCCAAAATAAGTAAACCAATGATGTGTGGTAAATGATTTTTTCCCGACAGAGGACCGGCCAACGCCAGCAATCCCAAGTTCCGACAGCCCCTATGTCGAGGGGTGGTGAGAAGGGGATGTTAAGGGGCCTAACCATCCCATGCCATTTGCAGGGCATATTTTACATAATATCACTTCATACGTCAAGAAACGAGTTTCACACCGTTAGTGTTCTTTTGAATGTGAATCGCGAAATTGCTAAGCGCCTTTTGGTAGGCTACACATGAAAAATATGTTATCATAAAGAACAAAACGAAAAACAGAAAAAACTGTAGGGGTTGTAGACCATATCCGGGATTGCATGCATCGTATCAAAACCACCTGAACTACCCGATAAGATAACCAAACTTTGAGTCGCTTACCAACTGACACCTGCACACAAAGATCAGCCACTATATGCTTTGCTATATAGGATCAAATTTATGACATATTTACAAACTGTGTATTCTGCCTACATGTTACTTGGTAAGGAGGATAGTTATACGTGCTATCCAGCTGTGTGGAATGGAACTACTGACGAGATTGGATTGAACTGACACTACAGCGCGCGTAGCGCGCCTAAAAGTCTAGGTTCTCGTTGGAAAGCTTGTCCTCTTGAGGGCCAAAACACGTAAACCGATCAAGAATATGTTCAACACCCAATAGAAATTTTCTCCGCGGTTCCCACTTCTTGGAGCACTTGGCAAATATTAAAGGGGGGGGGGCGCTAAACATGCTTTAGCCCCTCCACTTTTTTCATGGGGGCTGATCCCCAAAAGCCCGGTTAGGCCGCCACTGGTACTACCGATGTTGGCAAGAAGCGTTTGTGCTATAGTGGTTATAGGGTCACAGTGTATTAACCTTTAGCTTACCAGCCCGAAATATAGACATGCAAGAGAATAACTTGAGATACGCAATCTGATTGGATGACACAAATGGTACATCAACGTTTTGAGAGACAAAATGGACGGATGCAGTTATTTTGTGCTAGTCTAGAACATAAATAAAATTGATTGGAAGCAGTGGCGTACACGGGGGGGGGGGGGGGTATTGGGCCATGGCCCCCTCACTGACCGTGCCATTTTTTAGTTCCTAAAAATACGTAAATTTTTAAATGGAACTTTTATTTCAAAATGTAGCATATGTGGTGCCAGATTGCATGCAAGGACGTCTAAATTTTCGAATATTTTCAAGAGAGGTAGACATCCCTCCCCTCAGACCCCGACGATCACATAACAAAGGCCTACTGCATGCCCCCCCCCCCCTTCCTTGAGAGAAATCGTGGGTGCGCCACCAATTGAAAAGGTAAGTATCGTTTGTAAGCGCAAGTGACTTTCAAAATTTAATTCGCTCTGTCTGTCTGTACCAGCACCATGCATACGTGTAATTACGGTCAGGGGCACCCAACTCATTCTTGCCTCCGGCACCCTGAACCAAAGTAACGCTACTGTTACTAAAATCATGAAGTCGGGAGCGTTCGCGTTTGCTGTAAACTTGGAAGTGCGTATATTTTGCATTCCGACGATTGTAACAGGCGCGGTTCTAGATCGAGACTTTTTTTTGGGGGGGGGGGGGCTTAGGGGGGACTTGAAACCGAAGAATCATAAAATTTTCTCTCATATGTAAATCGGCCACGCGCACGCTGAAATCAATGATAATAAAAATAGTACCATAACCAGGGACGGCGCAAGGTTATTTTGATAGGGGCATGGGTTGAGTGATCGCCGTCCTGGGGGAGGGGTCTAAGGGGACGGGTCGTCCCCTTCCTCTGAGAAATTTTTGCTAATTTAAGGTTGCTAAGATGCAAAATGGTGCGTTCTTTGGGTAATTTTTTGACTATATGACTGGAAAATGTCCATAACTTTGTGAATTCTAATTTTTGGTTGGGCGAAAGAGGGGTTTCTTAGGGGAGAGGTCTAAGGGGAAGGATGTTCCCCTCCCTTTGAGAAATTTTTGCTAATTTAAGGTTGCTAAGATGCAAAATGGTGCGGTCTTTGGGTCATTTTTTGACTGATATATATGGCTGGAAAATGTTCATAACTTTGTGAGTTCTAATTTTTGGTTGGGGAAAGAGGGCGCTCCTAGGGGAGAGGTCTAAAGGGAGGGGTGTTCTCCTCTCCTGTGAGAAATTTTGGTTTCTTTAAGGTTGCTAAGATGCAAAATGGTGCGGTCTTCGGGACAGTTTTGACAGATATATGGCTGGAAAATGTTCATAACTTCGTGAATTTTAATTTTTGGTTGGGTAAAAGAGGGCTGTTCTAGGGATAGGTCTAAGGGGAGGGGTCTTTTGAGAAATTTTGGTTACTTGAAGGTTACTTAGCTGTAAAAATGGTGTTGTCTTTGGGGTATTTTTGGGCCCGATTATATGGCTTCAAAACATTCTTAATGTTTTTGGTTAGGTGAAAGAGGAGCCTTTTTTGTCTAAGGGTATGTATCAACAAACCTCCTGAAGTCCCCTTTTGGACACATTACTGCCTTCTAGTCGGGAATAGTTTTACGAAAAAATACGTGCGTGGAGTCCACAGAAATATTCTCGAACTATTAAAAAAATTTGCCTTGCTTCATTTGTGTATTATAAAATCGATCTAAAGGCTGGTAGAAACCGGAATATGGCCTCTTGGAAGCTCTGGATAACTATATGGATCAGATATAGGCTTACCCCGCCCTCCTCTTTTCTTCTCCTTTTCTTCTTCTTTTCCTACTCTTTTTCTCTTTTCCTGCAAATTACAGGGGGATAGGCTTCCCTTCCCCCCGAGTGGCACCGTCCCTGACCGCATAGATGTAACGTATATACAGGAATATATTTTTTTTTTATTTGGAAGAATGTAGCAAACCTTACTGAGAGATACGGGCAACTGGACCACATTAATGGGAATAACGATTCGGCCTGTAGATTTGACTTAAAAGGACTGCTAGTACAGCTTGACGAGATCAGCGACGAAATGACTCGTTTTGAACTTCCAATAGATGATTAATCCGTTAACTTGATTTACATGTACGTACATACTATCATAGATGTTACTTATGTTACTTATCTGACCCAACTTCCATTGTATGAAATCGTGAACCTAATATGTGATTTCGAGACACAGTCGACAGTTTCCCTTGACAAATTAAATCCACTGGACCAAGATGTGCACATTGGTGTATTTGGCAATTTTGTTTCTCTCAGTACACGCAAACTAGCATAACACAACCTCTGAAAATTTTGGGGGGGGGGGGCTTGAGCGAATTTTGGGGGGGGCTTGTGGCCCCCAACCCCCCCCCCCCGTAAAACCGCGCCTGGATTGTAAAAGAAGTTTGCATTCAATCTGACTCCTGTGGGTGCAATACCTAAAAACATTATCGAATGGTCTTTGAAATTCTTTTCTCCAGCGCGCTTCACACGCATCTTTCATGTTCACCAGTTGTCGAATTATTAATTTTAATTGTAATTTTAGTTTCCCAACCCTCAAACTGCTGCGTCATAAAGAAATCGAATGACAGTAAGTCGGTCGTGGCTATTATGAAACTAAATCGCAGGCTGCATTTAAGTTTAAGGTTTATTTAGGGTGTGTTCAGTATTATTTGTGCATATATAATTGCTATGTAAAATGAAGGCAAACTGCAAACAACCAAATTTTCGACGCGTAATCATCTTCTCTTGTTGTGCTTTCATACTTTACATCGAAAAAAATATATCTATTGAGAAATTCCACAAAAACTCTATCGCCCTCCTCATCTACAACCCCGATGCATATTAAAGAACTAGACCGGGGTTAGACCGAATTAAGCTCTTTTGAAAAGATAGAGACGAACTCAGATTTCCTGGTCTGTTTAGTGCGTATTCAATATCATTTACAGAGTTAATTTTTTGCCTTTCTTGTCCACCGGTTGCATTTAAATCTTTCATTTACCTTCAAAGAGGGTTATGAGCAGTAGCGTATTCAAGGTTGACACTGGGCCACGTTCCTTCACTAATGCCGAATGTTTTTTTGTTCTTATAATACGTACATTTTTTAACCCAAAGTTTACTTCAAAAGGTAGCATATGTATCACCAGATGGCATATAATGGCACCTAATTTTTCAAAATAAAAAAATCAAAGGGGGAGGGACACCCCTCCCCTTACTGTCCCCTCCCCTTAGACCCCTCCCCAGGCCTGCGATCACACGACGCACTGCATGTCCCCACCCGTCCCCCGTGAGAGAAATTCTGGCAACCCAACTGCTAATTAAGTAACCTTTCTTGACACAGGCATTTGGGACGTTTTTGTCGGGAATGTAATTCCCTTTTTGTCGGGAAAAATGTCCAGTACCCCCACTCATAGATCCTGAGGGACGCCCTTGTATCAGAACCGTCTCATATCAAAGATGGAGAAGCAAGTAACATTTAAATTGGGTTGGCCGACTCTCCAAAAAATAATTCGTTATCGGTTATTAAGAGCCT
Source organism: Holothuria leucospilota (assembly GCA_029531755.1). Lineage (NCBI taxonomy): Eukaryota > Metazoa > Echinodermata > Holothuroidea > Aspidochirotida > Holothuriidae > Holothuria > Holothuria leucospilota. Next base: position 28,306,643 of record CM055969.1, on the reverse strand, counting down.
CTTTAATTTGCCCCAAACCGGTGAAATTTTGTCTATAAAAGGACCTGTGCTTCTTCAGCTACCGCATTTAGGAAACGATCACTCAGCCAACGTGAATCATTGCCAGTATACCGTGGTGCACTGCATTTGATATAGCTAGGTTCAACGTACATGGGGCGTGTTTTCCCTCTCGTCACGGTTGAATTACTGATATCAGCAAATGAATTGCTGATATCAACAATTGCATGAATTAGTGATATGTGGTGGCCATTTGTTGATATCATTAAATCAATTGCTGATATCAACAATTGATTTGTTGATATCAGCAAATGATTTGTTGATATCAGCAAATGAATTAGTGATATGTCCCATTTGGTGATATCTGCAAATAATTGGTGATATCAGCAATTAATTGTTGATATCACCAATTGATTTGATGATATCATTAATTCATTTGCTGATATCACCAATTCATTTGCTGATATCACCAAATATTTGTTGATATCAGCAATTATTTGCTGATATCAACAAATAATTGGTGATATCAGCAAATAATTGATGATATCAGCATATGAATTGGTGATATCAGCAAATGAATTGCTGATATCAACAATTAATTGCAGATATCAGCAAATAATTGTTGATATCACCAATTATTTGCTGATATCACCAAATAATTTGGTGATATCAGCAATTATTTGCTGATATCAACAATTAATTGTTGATATCACCAATTAATTGTTGATATCATCAAATATCGAATAAAAAGTAAAACGGCTTGCCATATTTCCCAGCTAAAATGTACATAGTTGCCTTGATTCAACCAGGGAGTTCTGATGCAACAGACACAAATTCCGTTTTACATGTTGGAAACTCTTAGAGAAACCATCTACAGCAATCCAAGTTGACCGAGGGCGAAAACATATTGCTTACAGAGGAAATCGAATCGAGTCATACGATTTTACGACTACGACTATTGTCATACTTCAGGTTAGTGCCCTTGCTAGTTATCGAAATCTACTAACTCGACACATTTTTCTATTATTAGTGTACCGTTGTCCAGTTAACGTAGATTATTTGATACGTAGACCTAGCTTACCGCTCAATTGAGGACAAAGACTTGGGATGCGGAGAAGTAAGCAGGCTAGTGTATAAAGGTGTAACTGGTTACAGTTACAAGCGTTAGTATGCAAGTTTCTTCTTGAATACTGTTAGGGGTGAAATTCACTAACACGGGTATTATGAGGAAAACAGGTGCTTTTGTTTCAAAACCGCAAGTGTGCTGTGCAGTACACAACCTTCAAATCACTCTATTCCCAGCTAATGCATGAATAACCGAGGGAACATAAGCCCATGTAGGCCTACAGTACTTCGGTACACACAGCTGCGTGACATTGAATATTCATATAGTGTTGTGATAGGCGTGGTTTGAGCTATTTGTAATGAGGACGTTTTTTTTTTTCAAAGTAGCCTGCAGATTTCGACTGTTTTCGCACTATTTCTTTATATTATGCCATTCACACTACCATTTTCAGTCACTACATAAACAACTCCATCCATGAATAGTAAAGTTAGTGTATTGACAAATAAAGAAAAACATTAGGCCGTATGTATTTCCCTTTTCGTGAACAGGTAATATCACTTTAAGCAGCATCTCTTCTATGTTTGGATTTCTGCCTATTGTAGAAATAGTATTTTGTGGAGTCATGATAAGATAGAAAATAGTGAAACCTTCTTGTTCAGTTATTTCTAGTTTCACCGAAGGTTTTCCCTAACGTTCATCAATCTCTGGCAAATATAACCAGTCTGTTGGCCCAAAATGGCGCTCAGAATCCATTTGAAATATCGAATGAGTTGGTAGGAAAATTTCAAAATCTCATTGGAACATTTATGACTGATACCAAATGGAAAAACGTCTGCAATTTGAAATTCAAAATGGCGACTTAAGATGACCATACAAATACAGAACCTATTTTCAACAAACCAAACTTGACAATGAGTCTGCCAATATTGTGGCAATTGAGTCCTCTGTCATTATTCAAATAAGTTCATTAACCGCTAGTCGCCGTCTTTGGCCAGGAGCAATATGTGTATGAAAATAGTGCAATTACTTAAGGTTTCATCCTTAATGTATATTTATCCTGTTATTGCCCAATATATCCCTTGTAACAAGAAGAAAATTCATGGGAGTCATTGAACAGTTGAATTAAGTTATGAACTTGGTTTGGGTATTGCCACTACTATGGGCTGATGCAGAGAAACGGGGTAAATGCTACTTGACCTCTGAACATTATCCTGGAATAGATACAATATGTACCACAGCAAAGTTAAGACATACTATAAACTGCATACTTGTACTATACATTGGCCATTCCTTTTTTGGTCGGAAATTTTCACACAAAGATGAAAGCGGAAGGCAATCGAAAAAGTGCATCCAACCCTAGCCGCCATCTTGAAACAGAAGCAATATGTATAAGAGAGAGTGGAAACATTTTGGCTGTAGCCTTTTTGTGTAGGTTATATCATTTTATTACCCAGTATTTCCCTTCTAACATTAAACATGTATCTGAGAGTTATCGAAGTAAGTTATGTACTTGGTTTGGTACTACTACCACTATAGGGTAATGCAGAGAAATGGAAGGGGGTGGTTAGGTTAGTTCACCTCTAATCACCATCTTGGAATGAGATACTATACGTAATTAACAAAGTTAAAACTTGCACAAGATTGCATCCAATTTTACTATGTAACAAATGGCCATTACTGTCTTGCCGGAAATTCTCACATAAAGACAGAAATGAGGGAAATGATAAAAACTGCATTGATCCCTAGCCGCCATCTTGAAATAGATGCAATCTGTATAGGTAAAGAATGGACTTGTTCTAGGTTGTTTCCTGTGCTGCTATTTGACCAATCATCATAGCTTTTCATATCGGAAATAAGCATTAAATACTGAAAATGGAAAATGAAGGAGATATGGGACAAAAGTGCATTGACCGATGACGGCCCTATTGAACTAGGTACAAAATGTCTGAAAATCAACACAAGCTTGTATTTGAATCACTGTTCTAAGTTTCCTGCTCTAAACCAAATTGGACAATTTTTCCAGTGCGCAGGCCTAATCAGTTGTACTATCTGAGCTGATGCACGATGAGAATAAGGCGAGATACTATGTAAAGCACATAATGGAATTTCCACTTATTTCAAAGTGTAAAGTTTGAAATACTGTACCTTTCTTATTTGAAGTGCAATGAATTTTTGTTTTCACAAAATATTACCAATATATATATATATATATATATATACATATGGACAGTTTTCTGGAAAGTTTCAATTCATCACTGAGAAAGCTTTACAAAATTTGGGGAAATATGTAAATTTATGGAATTCATATTTCGGAAAAAAATGGACAAAAATCACACTTTCAGCACAAAAATTAATTGAATTCACCACCAAGAGCCTTAAATGTAGTATCATTTGATGAAAAATTTTCCTTCATGACACCTTACACGTGTTGACAGGAGGTTCTATTAAACTTTTATCTCCAAAACTTATCATGATTACTTAGACATGGCAGCCATTTTGGAAAATGGCCCCCAGGGCCCAAAAGCAACGGATGGTTCACTGCAGACTACCATATTTAAACATCCCCTGTGTTAAGAAGGAGCCTTCATAATTCCGTCCATGTTTGTCTGTGTTTGATTTCGTTCGTCCTTCTGTTTGTTTGTGTGAACATAGTATGAATATCCGTTTATTAATCCATGTTTATCATCCGTCCATGTTAGTAATGTTTACCGTCCAGCGTTCGCAAACCTACTGTAGTCCTTGTTCATCTTCATAGTATCGTATTTTATGTTGTTACACCCTCATTTACATACCAGTACGGTTTTCAGAGTAATTCAGTGCGTGTTTTCCGAACAAATCAGTAACCATAGCAGTCGAAGTTTTCTCACAGTTTATCGATTCGTAATCTTCCTGACACCATGTAACTCCCTTTATGTTCATATACTTCGATATTGGTACCTAGTTCATCTACCCCCAAGGCTCTGGGCTGCCGGTTTATTTCGAGGAACTGCAGGATTTAACAAAATTGAAAAGAATGAGCAATGAAATATGCAAAAGAAGGTGAATGTGGATTGGGTACATACTTCGGAAAGGGAGAGGCAGCGACACCTTTGTTACCGTGGAGAGGAGGCCGGAAGAATCAAGAACTTTAGATATGCCAAATCAACATGGAGGCGAGTGGTAGAGAAAGAGAGACAGAGAGAGCAGGGTGGAGGGGTTGGAATAAAGCAAAGGTAACAGCAAATAAAGGGCAAATTGGAATGATGACGTCAAAGTCTAGTGTGCATCCTCAGGCTTGCACAGAGTGTGCTAAGGTTAAGGAAGACCTTTACGTGCATCCCCGATTTGTCGCTTTTGTGGCTTTGCGATTCAAGTAGTTCTTGGTAAGGTAATGTCCTCCTCCCTCCAACTTTGGAGAGCTGTTGACGCTTTGTGTGTCCGGACGATCATGAACAGTTCGACGTGAAACAGTTTTTGATTGGCTTGTAGTTACAGGAAGTAATGAGCTTCGAACCTCTCTCATCATCAAATGTTGCTAAAGCCGTAGTAGAGAAAACAGATTATAGATGTATTGTCAAAGCCAGCCAATGTCAAGCGAAAAGTGCATCTTTTCATCCACAAGTTCGCACTGCCTTAACATTAGGCTACAGAATTTTAATATCAGGCGTCGATCAAGAGGAGGATTTTTCCGGCTTCATGTATCAGGAAACACCATTTAACAGTGTCTTATTTAAATTTTTCCCAGAACTCCCTACCCCCTAGCTCCCATCGAGGCTGCGTAAATTTGACGCTCGTAGCTTCGAACTTTGCCCTCAGGGAATTAAGCTCCTCCCTTTTTCAATCCTGGATCCGCCCCTGAATATGCATGCCAATGCAATTTTACCGTTGCCAGTTCCTATTGAGGTGTTTCACCGACATCACCTTTTCCTGCGTCTCTGTGGTGGTCAGACATTTGCCGGGCAAGCGTCCATTGTGTCACAGTGGCATCTATGGTTTTGTCGTGCCCGTGTGCTGTGCCCGGTAATGCCGGGCAAGTCCAAACGCATGACGTCACATGAAATACCTATGTTATATCAGGGAGGTGTGTTATATGCAAAGAGTTTATTCGACTGAACTTTTTCACAAGCAAAGTGTTCGTCCTTTGTTGCCATGAAGCCACAGATTTAGGCTATAAGGCTATGTTTACATGTCACAATTAAATGTCGTCAAGTAAAACTTCAATTCAAGTCAAGACGCAGGTAATTTCCTTCAAATCAAGTGAACTCACAAGCTTCATTTCGTCAAGTCAAGTCACAAATCATTTTCACTCAAGTTGAGCCAAGAAATGATGCGACTCGAGCAAAACTGGAACTAACTAAAACATTGAATCGCGTTCACGTAGAACTTGCAATTCAGTGTATTTCACCATAATTTTTTTTCACATTGTATAAATTATAATCTGGCTATAAAAATGACTCAAATAGAAAAACTAGACCAACCTCGCCGTTTTGTCGGCATCGAAACTTGGTAATCCGGTGGTGTTCAAAGTTACAGCCCCATCACTTTTATCCCCCATTCCTTCCAGACCTGAGCCGTCTTCTGCACACGTTGTTTCTGTTCTCAAGTTTCTGTGAGAGTTCACACTATCCGCATCAGAGTCTCCATCTGAGTCCGTATCTGAACTATCTGATGAATCCCATCTATCCATATCCCCACTACCCAATAGGTCTGAACTCGAGCTGTCATCTCCAGGGGTGTGATCGTTTCCCATACTTCAGATTAGTTTCAGGGTTCCCTTTTCCACGTCAGTGGTTTTTTTTTTACTATACTTAGCCCTTCCGCAGCTGCATCGTATCTGAACACAGCTAATTAAGACGAAGGTTATAAAGAGCGAACTTACACTTCACACTTGACTATAGCCCTACTTCATCATGTGTAGAATTGTGTGACTAATCTGTATTTTTTGGTATCTTATATATTTAAGTCAATTTCCTTATCTGTGAATGTTAATGCAAATGTCGTAAAAACTGAGCATGTGATAGAACGGCAGGAAGTTACTAATGAAGGTACACAAATATCTTGTGAGAGAGAATACACTTTCCGTCCGGAAATTACACCTGACGATGATATGATTAAAAACAAGAAGGCAACTAAAGCAAAGGAACAAGAAGAAAGTTAGCGGACTTATACTTTCACTTCAAGCGGGAAGTGTTTTGTGCCAGTATGACCTCAAGATGGACTACCCCAAAACGACTTGCTCTTTAGTACAATGAAACATGTAAACTATACATGAGGCTCACATGTATGCGAGTTACACAGCGGGTTGATGCTGTTACAACCGATAACGTAAAAATCAACCGATAATGTAAAAACGACTGATAATGTAAAAAAAAAAATTACCGATAATGTAAAAACAACCGATAATGTAAAAAAAAATTACCGATAATGTAAAAAACTCTTTGAACCGATAATGTAAAAACAATTTACCGATAATGTAAAAACTGTTCTAAAGACGTTTTCATATGGAATTGGAAACGTTGAATTTTATCAAAAAAGTCATATGTTAATTCAGAAAGGTCGTATAAGTAATGCCCCACGGGAAGGGGCTCTCACCCCTACTTTACAGCGCCCTCTTGCAGGTATATTTTCCTTAAAAGACATATTCAAAGACAGCAGAAGAATTAAAGTTTACTTTTTGTCAATTGTCTGGGTCAAATACATAATTCTGTCATATTTCTCCTTCATATACTTAAAGCGCCCTCACTCCTCTGTTGTTCCGCAGGCTCACCAAAAAGAACATATCTACGATAAAAAATATCATGAAAGCACTGCAACGTACTTTATTAGATAAAGGTGGGTCAAATTGATGGCACAGCTTATTTGCATAGGTCTATGACCTAAAAGAGGGCGCCCTCTAATAAAAACCAGATATTTTAAAAACTAAGGGACTGAAAATTATATTTTTGAGAAATGAGCCTGTCCGAAAAACCCAGGAGTGTTACTATCGTTATTCTGAAGCTGAAGAAAGGTTATTCCCTCTCACCCGTTCCCCACCCCAGGGGAAGAAGGGGATGAAATCGAAGCTACTCACGCTTGATAAGGATTGCTTCCTAGAAGTTATCGACCACGCTGATCACAGATCCGAAGTCAGTCATCCCGTCTCTCGGTCGTAGTGGGATGTGCGGGCCGTCAAAAGGCCCACTTTTTGTGTCAGTGTCCCCAAGAGCAGATTTTATGCATTTCAAAACACCCAGTTTTCACACTAGATGGATACTAATTAAAATTTAGGAATATGATTTCGATTGCACTTGTTAAATGTGGAGTGAAAGTTTCCCTTCTTTATATCACACTTGAGGTTTGTTAGGGTGTGCCCCTCTTACTAGATACAGGGCTCATTCAAAGCTGAAAAACGCATGTTTGCCATGCAATGCTAACATTTAATATACCCGACCCGGTCCACACGATTTCGTCCTGCTCTCATAAATCTCCAACCCAAACCCAACCAGGGCAGCCTCCCCCAAACGCCTTCTCTATCACCTTTCGAGTTTGAAGGGGTAAATTAAGGGTTGGTTAGAGAGAGGCACCTTCCACGGGGTTAAAGCGAAACACGGCCCCCAAAGTAGTGTTGGTATATATGGAAAAATGCGTTTTTTTCAACTTAATGCATACAGCGCAGCTAGTAGGAGAAAGAACAGGCTTGTGACTCACAGAAACGGTAGGCCAATGTAGTGCATGACCTTTTGACAGGGTAATTCCCTTCCCACCATTATCTTGGAGATAGGAGCCTTCTCTGGAGGTCAGGCTCAACTCACGTATTAGTGAAGCCATATATAGAAGGGAAAACTTTCACTCCACATTTAACAAGTGCAATCGAAATCTTTATTCCTAAATTTTAATCGGTAACCATCTAGTATGTAAACTGGGTGTTTTGAAATGCATAAAATCTGCTCTTGGGGACACTGACCCTAAAAGTGGCCTTTTGACGGCCCGCACATCCCACTACGACCGAGAGACGGGATGACTGACTTCGGGTCTATGCAAATAAGCTGTGCCATCAATATGACCCACCTTTATCTGATAAAATATGTTGCAGTGCTTTCATGATATTTTTTATCGTAGATACGTTCTTTTTGGTGAGCCTGCGGAACAACAGAGGAGTGAGGGCGCTTTAAGTATATGAAGGAGAAATATGACGGAATTATGTATTTGGCCTAGACAATTGACAAAAAGTGTCCTTTAATTCTTCTGCTGTCTTTGAATGTTCCTTTTAAGGGAAATATACCTGCAAGAGGACGCTGTAAAGTAGGGGTGAGAGCCCCTTCCCCTGGGGTATGACTTATACGACCTTTCTGAATTAACATATGACTTTTTTGATAAAATTCAACGTTTCCAATTCCATATGAAAACGTCTTTAGAACAGTTTTTACATTATCGGTAATTTTTTTTTAACATTATCGGTAGACGAGCGTTTTTACATTATTGGTAAATTTGTTTTACATTATCGGTTTAAAGAGTTTTATACATTATCGGTAATTTTTTTTTTACATTATCGGTTGTTTTTACATTATCGGTAATTTTTTTTACATTATCGGTCGTTTTTACATTATCGGTTGATTTTTACATTATCGGTTGTAACAGATGCGTGGGGCTGATTAATTAACATTTCATACAATCCGTAAAAATAGCTTTCAGTACCGAAATTCATTACACCTACAGTAACGACCGCAACATTTTGCACTGTTTCTCTTATAACCGCAAAACATCGAATACGAACAAACACTCTAGCAATTACTCCCTGGTATAAAGAACTAGCAGAATCTCTAAGCTCGTAAAAACTCCCAAATGTTCCTGCGGCCTAACTATTCTTGATAACTCTTTGGCAATTTTCTGCAACATATGTGAGTCCTTAGAGCCCATGCGTCATCTAACTTGCTAATGTATTAACACATGCAGCCTAGTGCAGGTCACCGTATCTTCTTTAACAATACCTCCGCATTCCTCAAACCATACTTCCTTGTTTACAGACTTATCTAGGCGGAGTCTCCTAGAAAGTGAATGCTGAAACCAAAATTTCATTAGAGGTCATTATCAACAGTAGACATGTAGTGGCTCTACAGGAGGAGAAGGTGGGGGACTTGGCCACAGGTTTTCCCATTTCTTGTTGTTCCCTATTTCCCTCAACTCAATCTGGTAGTAACCGAAGTATTTAGAGCTGTACTAATCGTTCTTTTAGGTGGGAGTTATTGACACGGATATCCGTACCCGCAAGATTTTCTCTCAGCCAATGCACACGGATTCCGTGCCCGCAAAATTTTCTCTTGGCTATTGAACACGGATGCCCTGCCTGCAACAGATTCATCATCGGTAATAGTATAGGCACATGCAGAAACAAGATTTGAGACACGACTGCCGTACTGCACTTGAAGAAATTTCGGGTGGGTTGAAGGTTCACTGGCAGCTTTGTTTTGGGGGAATAAGGGTGTATAAGTTCATTTCCGTACTGGCGGCCTTTTTAGAATATATTTGTTGGGTTTTTCAAGAGTAGTATGGCACAGACGAATTTAAAACTAGCGCATCAATGATGCCGTAGGTGAGCTGCCACGCTCCCCCTACCAGAAAAAATTTTTTCCCTTCTAGAAAATTTTGAAAACATAAAAATAGTGTTTGTTTAATACATCTTTCCCGCCCCTGCTCAGCTCCAGACAATGATCAGTTACAGCCATTCTCCGTCCACAACACTGAGAGCTTGCTCAGTATCACACACTCACGCACAAGCTCTCTATGGTAATTTGACACCAAAATCAAAACAACCCTCAGCCTTTATGTACAGTACATTCGTGGTGACGATGACCCCCTAGGAAGTTATCAGCACTGGCTATACTGTACAGTTTGTGTGGGTGTACTCACCAACGTGGCTGTAGCAGGTACCGGCACAGCGGGCGAGAGCTATCAAGCACGTCCTTCTTTCTACTCGGCTCCTTCGCGGCAGGGAAATTCCCCTGCGTTCCCTGCGGGGTCCTGTGCCAGTACCCCGTAAGGCATCGAGTGTGCGTATGGGTGCCCCCGTGGTGTGTTAGGAAAGGAGATGGTTCATTGTACTCGTTGCTAGGGGAATAAATAATACCATACATGCATAAAGCGAAAAGAAAAAACCGACACAAAACATAAAATACAATAACTTCGTGATTTCCACACATGCCACAGAAAAATTGAAACAATTAAAATGTTACTATTCAATGTTAAAATTTTTCAAGAGAATATTTTTGTTTGAGCTGTCCTAAAATTGACCACATTAATTGCACCTAATCAATAATGCTAAGACCTATTACTAAACAGCTAAATGGTGCTCTACCACAGACCCAGGGAGCTGGAAGACGTGTCTTCCAGCTCCCTGCACAGACAAATTGTGCAGAAATTTGGACTGCTTGCAACAATGGAAACACAATCTCTATTGCATTTCACACACGAAAACATAACAAATGCAAATATGCCGAGAAGACTAGACCAGTAAAGCTAATCACAAACTAGGCAGGAAACACGGATTGCAAAACATTCCTGGTTTGTTCAAAATTTTAGCTGACCACCAAGTATCCCCCTAAAATGATGGGAAATTAAAACTGAACACAATTCTCAATTTAAGCTATTAGTAACAGATACCAACAAACGAGAAAACAAACACATGTGCATTGGATACGATCTGTGGCCTACATTTTATCATAAGCTCTTTGAATAGTTCCCATTTTAACCCCTTAAATGACAACAAAAATTTTTGCCTGCAACAACTATTGTTCACCACCTTTAAAACTGTATAAATCTAACATTTTATCACATTTTACCATAAGATTTGGAAACAGGACTTTTTTTACATTTTCAGAACATTAAGTTTCGCAACCTCAAATAACCTGAAAATTTGTAACTATAATCACTGAGTTTATAAAGACTTAGCTTCCACAACCAACTGGCAAAATTAAAACCAAATCAAATGAAAAACTACAAAAAGACAACCATTTAAACACGGTCGCAAAAAGTGACAGAATTCCGCACGATCACTATAGCTCAGTTGAAGGCTTTTAGCTGAGCTAAAATGAGAAATGGAGGGGGGGGGGTGTTATTTGATTGGATATCACAGCTTTTGAAGTCGGTTCGAGGTTTTGATAATATGCTTAGTGGAGAATCTGGAAGGTTTTGATAATATGCTTAGTGGAAAATCTGGATGGTGTGGATGAATTCCGCCACCTTATTTGGACTAAAAATCGGCATTTTGCATGTGTACAAAATGGCCTAATCTCTCGTGGGCTATCGCAGCGTGTAAAATCTTTTGTTAGCTACATAAATTGTTCTCGAATCCCTTCTCTTGTATATCAAATATTTTTTCTGCAGGAAATTGGGTAAAACTCTCCGAATTCGGTTAAGATTCAAACTCGTTTATCTCCATCTTCAGTAAACAGCACTAGCTGTTCAGTGGTCCCAATGATATTTCAATGTCACATCTTGCTAAGTTCGCGTCAGTTCATCATCCATGGTGTGGGATCTCTCAACTCTCTGATTGGTCGATATTATACATGCCCTCAATATTTCTCCCCTCGCCCTCTTAATGACAAGGGGCCGTGCCAATAACAACTTCGTTTTTCTTTATTAAAACGACATCCAAAGTAACGTACTCGGTTTTAGATTGCTAAAATGTCTGAAAAAAGGGCAATTTGCAGTTCTTCTTCTTCGCGGGCCCATGCCAAACATTTCAGCCATAATCATGCCTGCTACATGTAGAGCAGTTTCTGTAAAGTTACTTTTCCAAATTCCAGATAACCGTTAACAAAACCCAGCCTCCTCATTCACAGTCCCTCTCTGCAGGGGTGGGGAGTGGATCTGCCCGATGAAAGGGGGCCAATCTGCCGAATAGAGGCAGCTTAAAAGTCCCGAAAAAGGTGACCGATTGCCAGAAGGGTGGCCGGAAGGGTGGAAATTCATGGGTTACTGGAAGAAATTTGTACAAAGTTTCAGATTTTTATCGAAGAGTCTACGTTTTGGAAGGCTAGTCGCTATCGGGGATTACATACTTTATCGTATCCATTGCGCTCCCCGACGATACTGACGATACTCCATTTTTAAGCGAGTGGACGGTATTTCGAGTTAAACTATTACCCAAAAGGAGTTCAAATTATAATTTTATTGGTCTCTTCAGTTGAAAATGCAGTAGTTCAATGCTTCATTAATGGCCTTAGGTATGTAAAAACAGAAGCTCCTATTCCCCCACCCTGACGTTGCCCAGACGTTGCCCAGACGCCTTAAGGAAGGCTTCTGTACCTAAAGCCCGTGGAGCTAAGCGATTATTCTGTTTTATTTCTCTTAACAATTTCATATTGCTCCATTTACCCACACCCACTCTATAATGAATCGTGCAATTATCCTAAAACTTTTGATGTATATAACAAGGAGGTACCATCTGTCTGTATGTTCTTACAGCGCATAAACTGTCACTCTAGCCTTCGTCATGAGATATACCTCACAAGAGGAATATGACTTTGAAGGATATGACTTATGACGTAAACCCTACTTGTTGACGTGAGACGTAGCCTATCAATAAATGAGAAAATTAAAGGGAAATTATATGTAAAGGGTTGAATATTATAAGTGGATATATTCAGCTCTTTAAGAGCCATATGTTTAGTTGAGCTGGCGGGAAAATCTCTCTGCCAACAGTCATACATACCATACATACCACAAGAGTCTCGACCGCGTCCAGCCGGTCGCACTGAAAAACTTGAAAAATACGGTGGACCGCTACCGTATTCAAAGCCCTGCCCCATGAAATAGTAGATCCCCATGCGCCGTATGAAAATGTTTTTCTGGCTACGTCACAGAGTCATGGTATAGCTTGCCAGCGAGTTCAAAAAAGATGGGAATCAAGTTGAAAATTTATGCAATCATGCAAGTTTTGAATTCATTGCAGTAGAAAGAAAATAAAACACTCTTCTATTTCAATCAACTTTTCAAGTCTGCAGCCAATTTTTGTTATTAGAAAATAAAAGTACTATTGCCTTAATGCATTTTAGTATATCTTGGTCCCCTAACGATATTTTGCACCTGAAAACTATCTCGCCCCCTTCAGCATCTTGTCTGGATACGGGCCTGCAGCTTTTGTGATGACTTTTTTCAAGAGCGCATTTTTTCAATCGTTTATTGAATCGCGTTGAATGGAACCGGGATTAAACTTCATTACCCTCATCTTCATAGACAGTGTTTATGTTAGTGGGAAAAGAACCAAGTCGAGACATAGCCATAATTCTGCTGTTGTTGATCGCTTTCGTGATGATTCATGCCAGGAAGTTGCCGCGGCAGCTATCTGTTTTTCTGGTACGAAATAATGCACAGAATACGGAGAGCCAAGGGCGTGTTTCTATCTCCAAAGGTGGGGACTATTCACAATTTGCAAATCGCTGTTCTGGGGAGGGGTGTCCCCGTCCCCTTAGAAAAAAAGAAATAAGATGGTGCCATATTTGGGTACAATTTTGCTTTTCAACTGTAGTGTCAATTCGTAATCTATGTTATATTATAATTTATCACAGTTTTAGTTTTCATCATTTTTGAAAAAGTGGGGGGACTTATTGGAGATGTACCCCTTCCAAAAAAGTGAGCGGGACGCTTCCTCCGTCCCCCCATAGTCCAAAACCCATGAGAAGACCTAAAGATCCATTTCATCTATATTACCATAGACTTCCCGTGCATCCTAGGTTTTCAAGTGGCGGCCCGCGACGTGCCCTAAAATGACCGAAGGAATATTAAGAAGAGACCCAAATTTTAAACTATAACAAACTGTTTAATGAGGCGATGGCTCCCGCAAAAGCATTAAAGTAAAAGCTGAAGTAAAAGTGGCCCTAGGTCCGAAACACTTGAGAACCCCTGCCATACACCATATGCATTGAATTCATCATCTTCAAGGTAACCGCCACCTAAGAGGACATGCACAAGGTCTACAGATGAAACACGTGAAACCCAGCTGAAAATTCCAGTTGAGTCCAGTTCAATTTGAACTGGACTTGCACTGGACTTGCTCATATATGAACAAGACCAGCAGGACTCAAAGTGACTTTAACTGGACTGGAACCAGTTGATTATCACAGTTACAAACAAGGCTAGATTGCTTACTGAAAGGACTGAACTGGACTTCAACCGGACTTACCTGGACTTGTTCCTGTAGTAACAGTTCAAATAGACTATCGCTTAAGAAGGCGAGAACCATCTTTTTAATCAACTGAATTTGCTGGACTAATGGGAGTTTTCCAAAATTTCAGCTTAACATTGCTTTCATTTGAACTAGGCAGTTACCATTAGTAGAGAATTGGGTTTGGTTATTAAAGTCCTTTTGAACTGGTCCTGTAAAAGTCCATTTGTTTTTTCACTATCAAGTCCTATTGAACTGGTCCTGTAAAATTCCAGTTAAACCAATCACAAAAAAGTCCAATTGAACTGGTCCAGTAAAAGTTCAGTTAAACTAATCACAAAAAGTCCAATTGAACTGATCTAGTAGAGCCCAGTTGAACTGACCACAATAAAAACAATCCTGTTGAACTGGTCCTGTAAAGTCCAATTTAACTGATCAAAATAAAGTCCAATTGACCTGGTCCAGTAGAATTCAGTTGGAAAGATCACAATAAACTCCGTCTGAACTGGTCCAGGAAAGTCCAGTTATACTTATCACAGTAAACTTCTACTAGTCCTGTAAAGTCCAACTGAAGAGATCAAAGTAAAGTTCAATCATGTGCAGTTCAATCAATCACAATATTGAACTGGTCCAGTAAAGTCTAATTGAACTAATCACAATAAAATCCAATTGATTGCATGGTTCAGGAAAGTCCAGTTTAATGGATCAAGGAAGGTCCAGTTGACCTAGTACAATGAAGTTCAATTAGACCAATCGATCAGTGAAGTCCAATAAAATTGGACCAGAAAATTCCATCTGGTCCAGAAAAGTCCAATTGAACTGGTCCAGAATGTCCACTCGAACTGTTCCAGTAAAATCCAGTTGTACTGGCCCCGTTAAGTCCAGTTGAACCCATCCAGAAAAGCCTAGTTGAATTCTACTGGTTTTACCTAATTTGCGTAATCAAGCTACAATGCTACAGTTTCATCAGATCAGACCTTTCGTAGAGGTTTTGTCATGTCTTTTAAATTTATTCCAAAAATGTGCAATTTACACACTTAAACAGTTTATGACCGGATTAGCCCTTCATTTAATTGTTTTTATGATTTTTGTTTTGTAAACTATTCTTAAATCTCTACATGAGTATATACATAAGTCTTGACATATCAATTTCCAGAACAGTCCAGTTCAACTGGTCCAGTTGAGTCCAGTTCAACTGGACCCAACTGGAATTTTCAACTGGAAACAAAAACGCGGTCGTTTTGAAACACACACATATAGGAAGGGAGGAAGGGGTAACCTCAATGACCTTTTCTACTTACTCAAATCTTCTCTACTGTAACGAAACGTTCTCTGAATAATCGATAAATAAAAAAATCGATAGTTTTTCTTAATTAATGAGCTATAGCTGTAACAGTTCAGTATACTTTACTTAGTATCGACGGTCTTTCTTGTATTCACGTTTAAACTGGAAACACCGGCGCCAAGAGGAACAATTGCGGAGTGTCTGTGTACCACTGCGCGTTCGCGTATAGACTGCCCCCACTTTTGCATAATAACCACCTTATGCAACCACCTTGAAACCGCAGGACGCAAGGCATGGTGAACACACAGTGATACACTGTGTAGTGAACGCGCACTCAGGTGCATTTATCGAATCTGTGCGAGTTCTTGAGCAGGTGGGACAGTCATGTGATCCTGCTCATCAGCTTCATTTTCACAGTGTGGTTGATGCGCCCAGGTAATAATAAAAGCCGAGAAATCCTAACCTTAGGATTACAGACACGGTGTGTACAATTGTTCCCATATATGTAATGTTTAAAGCTATTTCAACAGTGCGCCCTCGTATTATGCAGCTGCAATCCAAAAAAGGAAACCCACATGGATGAAGCACATTCCCAGATTAGAGAGGTAATTTTTCCATTGGATGGAACTTAAGGAACGAGTTGATTTCTACTCACGAGTTGTTGCTTACGAAACAAAGTGTATGTAGACTTCTATATTTGGTAGAATGTTGCAGTATTGTAGGGTGCAAAAGTTTTACAAAATTAGTGTGTACAAGTATTGTACACACGAGGAGTCGCCTAGGTAATGTCAGCACAGCCTGTCACTATTGGAACCATTACAATTGTGTTTGGTTGATGCTTTCATTCAGTCTATGACTTTCTGCTTGTAAATCTTGTAGTAATACCTTACCTGTCATCCTGTTGTTATAGATGTAGTCAGGAATACGGACCAGAAGTGGGGCCCAGAGGTGGGCCCGCGAGGAATCGAGAGGGGAGGGGGCCTTCCCAAATTGTTCTTGGAGATGTCAGACTAACGTGTTGTTCATCGGAAGTGTTTGTGTGAGGAAGGGGAGCTAGGACGCTCATAAATTGTTCCAGAAGGTCTAAAGCATTGTTCTAAGACAGGGTGGTTCTTTCACAAGTTTTACTTGAAAATCTTAAGTATTGTTTCCACTTTTTTAGGGAAAAGGCTTAGGTTCACTGCGAATGAATCCCTTAAACTCCTAGATGACTCCGATATTGACTTGTTAAACTGGGAAGAGGAAGATTCTGCAGACGAAGATGATTTCACACCCAATGATGACGACAGTCAAGACTACTCGAGTGTGTCAAGAGATCACGTTCTTTACATCAGCCATAAAGTGCCTTAGGGTGTTGGTATTCTGAGCCGTTTGCGCCATCTTCTACCTTGACATATTCTCCTCAAGTTGTATAATACACTGATCCTCTCTCACTTATCTTATTGTAATGTTGTCTGGGGTATTGCTCTACCGATTAGGATCCAGCCACTCTTTATTCTTCAAAAGAGACGTAAACGTATTATCTTTAATAGGCACCGTCTGCATCATACCACTGCTTTATTTGCTGAGCTTAAAATTCTTTCTATTTACAATCTTAATCTTTATTGCACTGGCATGTTTATGTTCAGCTGGGTTTATGAAATTTGCCCTCTCATCTTAAACAGGTATTTCCACTTTGTGAAACTCCTTCTTATTATAAACGCTTCTCTAGTGATATTTCTGTCCCGTTTTGAGACTCAAGTCTTCCCAGCTCAGTAAAAGTTACATAGCCGTAAAAGTTTGGAACTCTCTCCCTGATAATGTAAGAAAGTGCATGCCATCAAATACTTTTAAAAGTAAGCTTAAAGAACACCTTATTCATATACAGCAATGATACAAAGGTTACTTTAATTTTCGCTCTTTCATATTTTCTTGTTTGGTCGACCTTGTTCCCTTTTTCTCTTGTATTTATTCTAATTTTATGGGGTGATTACCTCTGTAAGCTTTTCCAAGCTTCCTATTATCACTTCTAGGTCTCTTACTATTTTTCACATTCTGTAAATTCATCATTTTAATACGTGAAATGATTACGTCTGAAATAAAGTTTTGTGAAACAAACTTCTGTCTATACATGCATGTAGTGTTGTTCGCCAAGTCCGTTATCTGAGCTGGCAAAATAACGTCACAGAGACGCGTACGTGCGGACCAAGGGAGTTGCCATGACAACCTCTGAACCGTCCTGTGTCTAGACCGAACATTAAATCTGTCGAAGACTGTTCTGAAAATCAACACGACGGTGAAGACTTGTCAACCAAGATGGCTGAAGGAACAAAATGGCCTCCAATCTTATACTAATTACATGTAAATAATAGAACAAATATTCATGAAAAATATTTTTAGCACAATTGCTCTTAATGTCTGCTCATACTTTCTGAAAAATGTTCAAAACTTATTTTTATAAACTTTTCTGTTAGGATCTAGGTCAACAAAGATGGCCGAAAAAAGCAAAATGGCCTCCAATATTGTTATGATGATATATAATAATATAGATAATAGTTATTAAAATTATTTTTTTACACAATTGCTCTTAACATGTGTTCCTAGTTTATGAGAAATATCGACATTTATACAATTACATAGATAAGTTAAAAAAGTATTGCAATGCAAAGAAGATAAAGATTTCAGACTAATTAAATAAAACACAATATTAAAATCTCTGACTGTCAGTGGAAGGAGTGATGTATAACTTTTTGCTGAATAGCGAGGATGATATATGCGTTTCCCAACTTAAATTTCATGTTGCTTAGCAGTGGCATATCTGTTGAACTTAAGAGGAAAGGGTCATCTCCACCCTATCGGCTGATTCTCCTCTGTATTGTTGTCCTTTCCTTAGATATGTCATGTTATTCTGCTTTCTTTGATACTTAAAGGGCTAATAAGTGTATTTTAGTTTTAGAAACAGGTACAATAAATGAACAGTGGCGTAGCCAGACTCTTGGTATTGTTGATGGGGAGCTGGAGTGGGACAGTGTTTCATTTTGCATAGCGACATTAGGCGACTTTTGACGCTGTGTATATGACGCAAGAAAATTGTCGTCGGGCCTTCACACTATAGGCCACTTTCCAATAATCAATCAACGTTATTTCATCCACGCGATCTAATAATATGGCACTTCTATCCCATGACTTGGTTACACGAAAACATCGCTCGGCGACAAGCAATGAAGGTTGCATTTTTTTATTTCGATGTATTTTGTGTCGCATAATGTGGAATGGCCTTACCAGTGGAAGGTGTGATTTTGTACAATTACACTTCCTTCTACCACCTCATTTGGGGTTGGGGACACCAGGGGTAAGGGGAAAATTCCCTTCTCCTGTGGCTACTCCCGTGTAAATGATAAACAGAAGGATGAATGAATTAATGTAACCTATTTCCCAATTAGTTCAGAAGAACACTGTGCATGGGAGAAATAGGACAAAGGAAATTTATGAACAAAAGTCAATAAACAGTTTTTGAAATGATCATTGAAAAGATGCATTATACGCCTACTGATATCATCTACTACCAATTGTTCCCATTACTTTATTCCAAATATTTACAAACATTGAATGGTATACCTATAGAAAGTTTAAGTATACATCTTAATTTGTCTAAATTTCAAAAATTACCAACATAAGTGATATTTTCTTGTAAATGAATGTAATCAAAGTACTGATCAATATTTTCAAAGAAAAAATGAATTCGTAAATGAATTAGTGTCCAAATCAGTGTTACGTATCGGCACAAATTAGGTATGTAATTTAAATGTAAATTTTGGATTTTAGAGCTTGAGTCACGGAAATATGATGTGCTGTCATTGACACACGTACGGTGTTTCGTTATCATTATTACGATCTTTGCTGATTTTAACTAAAAAGTTTCAGAATTACAATGAGCTCATTTTTCATGCCCAGTGGTGGAGCTTTCTTATGGTCGAGGGTGGGGGAATGCCCTTCTGACACTCAAATCGACTGCGGGTGCCCTTTTCATGGTTTCTGACATTCTAGCTTACATGGACAATAATTGACATTGTTTTCTATTGACATGATAGAATGGTCCTATTTTTGAGGGCCATGTGAGCCGGGGGTCATTATCTGCACTATATGCCAGTAAGAAGGGTCATTTCTGTGATATGGGGAGGAGTAGCAAAAAATTTGTCCACAAGCAACGCACCAGCTGGCCAACATGTGGTGGGAGTTCTCTTATGTTGTTGCTCCTCAACCGGGATGGATGGGAATCAAAGTTCAACATACAAGCGAGGACTGGCGATTCTCCCTCACAACACAAATTTCGCCAGAATGATGTCTAAGAGGGCAACAAAATAGTGCCAATTGCTACGAAAAAGGCTTCCTTCCCCTCCTACATAATTGTCAACATGAAGGAGAAAATTAGGCCCTGTACTGACCCACAAGTAGCCCCCATAAACTTTTAAGAGGCGATATTTCTACCAAATAGCCCCCTGGCTGCCTGGTGGTTAACAATAATTGTAGCCGGGTGGAAATGTCTAAGAGTACTGGACTCCTAGCTGATGGCAAACAGCTTCGTCAATTTTGCTTTTGTTGACCATTTTGAAAGAAACGTGATTACAGCAGGAAGATGGGAGAGGTCCATGGTCCTGATAACCTGTCTCTTGTTTCGACCTTGCAGAGTTACTTGTTGGGTCACCGTGGTGAATTAAAATGTTCGCCTTCATCTTATTATGTTACAGAAAGGGAACGAAAAATAGAATAGAAATATTTGGGGAGAAAGAATTCACAAAAGGTTTTCCGCCACGTGGGGAAAGCTAAGAGAAACTTTTGAGAAGGCATCGTGTTTAGACATTGGGTGTCTACCTACTACAACGCGCTACTATAGCCAATTTTCGCCCCGTCTGACCGAACCCTTCAGCTCCGCCACTGTTCTTACTTCCATTTTAACCCGTCAGGCTCCAGAACTGGAAGGCGCGCCATTATTATAGTTACCCTGAACTAAACCTTTCTCTTCGGTTGAAGAATATTGTACTCATTCGGACTGATGTTGTCAGGTTTTCGGTTTCTCGTCGTGTGCTCTAACTTGTCATAGTCTGAAGTATTCGCAGAACTACTACATGTAACAGAGTATTCACCACCGATTTGAAAAGTAGATTTAATTTTGGGATCACCCTTCCAAATACGATCTGTCAAATCATAATTGGGGTCTGTTTTGCTTCTTGGGCTGACATGAATCTTTTGCCTTTCTAAAGCGTCGTATCCGCCATCTTGTTTTCTCCCACAAACAGAAGTATACGAAGATTCATTTTGCGCATCTGGATTTAAGGTTTGGTAAAACGGGCCGTCAGCAAAGTTGGCCACTTCGTGTCCTTGATCGGCATGATTCCCTCTACCTTTCGCTTTCTCGTATCCTTGGTTCTTATCTTTATCCGTCACCTCTTCGTATTCGTCATTCCTTTGCGTCCCTGGATACTTAGCTTCCTCGTATTCATGACTACCTTGAGTGCATGCTTTGGCATTGTCAGGGGGAACCATGATTCCCCTCTGAGTGGTATTTAACTCTGGTGCGGGGGGAGCGTTTCCGCCAACTTCATAAGAAGTAAGTTTGCTGGTAGCATTCTGTTTTGTAAAGGCAAGTTTTCTTTCCATACCGTCCTCGTCTGTTTTACCGTAGTCGTTTGATGAGTCTTTCATGTCACCAAGCTCTGCAATTTGGAAAAAGACAGATCTCGTCACAAAGTGTTAACGTATACATCTTAAATAAGAACGCGTCGACACATGGTAAATGTTATCCATTCATTCGTTTGTTCATCCCTACCTTCGCTTGCTTCTTTGCACGTCCGCTCCGTTCGTTCATTTGTTTGAACATTCGTTCGTTCTTTTGTGCAAAGAATATTGGGAATATTAATATTTGATCCCAACTTGTGTTTAAGATAAATCAGTGTTTGAGGTCTCGAAGCCAGGTCTCTCGTCTCGAGTTTGGGACCTAGAGCCCAATTTTTGAGGCCTTGACCATGGTCTCAGAGGGTAAGGCCTCGTATCTCTGGCCTCGGATATTTTAGCAGAGGCCTCAACGAGGTTTGCGTTAAAATTGCCCAAAGAATAGTATTCCTGTGTTAATTGTTTAAGAGAGTATTTTTTAACCAATTTTTGTTTTACTGAATCGATATACAGCAGAGGTTTCACCCGAGGAGGACGGGGTTCTTTGCAGGGAACAGGTGGCAATAGCCCACGCCATTTGATTGGGAGATCACCAGGTTGGGGAAGATATGAATCTGTTTTCGGCCAAACAATGTTATTATTAAAATAACGGCAACTGACCATAACTAAATGACAAATGCTCTACCATAGTGAAGTGGCAGATTTTCTTGTCAAGCATATTTAAGTAGAAATTAGGTGGCCATTTCTTTTTTGGTGTCCTTGATACTGCAGGCTGTATTTTTCAACGTTTCGGGTATTAAGTTTTCTCATACTGGGGATACGCTCATGTTAAATGCAAACGTGAAGGTGAAGAGTGTTGCTTTAGAGTGCGATTTACTACAGTCTAACTAGGTAAGCATGTCACAATTTTCAGGGTCGCAGTGGGAGGAGGTGTACAAGAAGGACTATATACCAACGTCGGGAACACTGAAACCAGTCTCGTACCTCGTTAGTTTCTTTTGGGTACCATAAAGAAATGCCCAACGGCAATCAGTCGTCCCGACGATTCAACATGTTCGCTTATAATGGAAACAGGTTGTGTAACAAGATTCGCACATTTTCGTTGCGCTTTTGCGGGTTGTACATAGCATTTCGTTATCTTCTTACATAGTTTGGCTTCATAGATCAAATGTCCTCGGACATGTCGTAGATCATACGATACAACACCATTTACCGGATAGAGGCCAGCCGCTCCAAAATAGATCTTTTTGGAAATCAATTAAGGTTGATTCTTCCAATGGGCTGTAAAGAAATAGGCGCGCTAAGCGCTCTATGCAAAACAAATTTTCAGCTAGGAAAGAGTTATCACTAAATGGGATTCTAATTAGCAATTAAGTAGCTGGATTGAGCCAAATTTCAGTTGATTGCATAGCATGGTATTGTTTTGAAATGTACTTTCTACTCCAACCCATCGCAGCTCATAAACCCCTTCCCTAAGATTTCCTCTCTTTACCGACAACGAAGATAAGTTAGAAACAGAACTGTTGTGATAACTTCATGTTTGAGGTTTGAGATTCCTGTACTACACAGGGCGATGAAATCAGGGGTGCATATTCCGGTAGTCAACGGCCGTGCCCTCAAACCAAACTGTGGGGTAGAAACCATCATTTCAGCCCAACTTCAGGGCCGGATTAACCTGCAGAGGGGCCCGTAACCTCTGCAACCTTGTAACCTTTAGTGTCAGCTGTGGTGTCATTGTTTGTGTGGCAGGACTAATACGTGGCATTATCCAAAGATATTATAAGCATAGATTCCAAACTCCTACACCCACATTGTTACGGAAATTGACTCCTTAAGGAGACGCATATATCAGGGCGGAAGTGCGACGTGACATGAGCACCGTTCTAATCGGCGTTCAAAAATAAGAAAGCGTTACAGAAAAATCCATTGTTAAAAGAGGTTAGTTATTAACGCGCAGAAAATCTTTCTCTGTTGATTATCAGGAATACTTGACGCACTACACTTCTGCGCGCTGGGGAAACAAATGCGCTAGTTGTTTTCCCGTTGTGAGCGCGTAAGGAATTAAACGCGCATAAAAGTGCGCTACTTATAGATACCATAGAAACTGACAAATGAATAGACCTTATGCATATGATGTCACAAGCTAAGAGTACTCTTAGGTCACAAGGAGAAAGTGCTCCCTCGTTTGGAGGAAAATGGAGGAAAAGCGCGCATCATTGCAAGTTACACCAATAAATGCAGACAGCTGATTTGTCAACCAATCGAATAGGCGGGTAGGTCTACTACACGTGCGGTGAATTCCACGCCGTTCGTGCACGTGTACTGCATTGTTTTCCTCCAAAATGACGTCAGTGTGATGTCAATGCATAAGGTCTATATAGGCGAATATGAATTTTAAACTAGTCAATGTGCGTTCATTTTCAAGTGCACCTATTTGTACTGCTCTCAGGAAGAAGTAAACTTCTTGTAAGTGGAATTTAATATTCAGGAGTTATACTTCTTACATTTACAATATTTCGAAATAACAAGTATTAATACTTTTCTAAGACTTTCATTTCCCTGTATGTTTTCAAAACGACTGAACAGTGATCATCACTTCCGCCCCGATATTTTGGGCTCCGTGGGGAGTCAACGCGCCATTTCAGTTTGGAATCAATCCGTATAATAACTTTGGCATTATCTAAACGGAACTCCACCATTATGTAAATTAGGCCTCAATAATAACACGATGAAATCATGTTAATTGAAAAAATGTCACTAATATAGCTAACATGTAAAAGCACGTACAGGCTTTTATTGCACTCTAGTCACGATGTTCGTACACTGAGTGCAGCCTACGACAAGTATACCGTGCATCATTACGCACTTGATATCGTAACAGCTTCCTTGGTAAATAACAGTAATTTCAAATTCACGGAAGTTCGTAAAATATAGCATTACAGAAGAACTAAGACTGGTTCTGTAGATCTACCGCATATCTAAGGTACATGGATATCAGGCCGGGAGTTCTGTCTACACTCAGAAACAGATGAGAGAGCTAGACTAAACAGGGTGTTCGTTTA
The DNA here is from genome assembly GCA_029531755.1 of Holothuria leucospilota. Lineage (NCBI taxonomy): Eukaryota > Metazoa > Echinodermata > Holothuroidea > Aspidochirotida > Holothuriidae > Holothuria > Holothuria leucospilota. The sequence goes on along the minus strand of CM055969.1, from coordinate 28,282,464 downwards.
CTGAGATTTTCGAGGAAGAACTCTATTGTTTTCAGTGGAGGTCAGAGGTCATTTGAGGTCATCAGAGGTCTAAAACCAAAAACCTTGAAAAACACGATATTTCAAGACAGGGATGATGGATACCTTTCATACCTGGTATTTTGATGTGTTACCTTAAGAGCGAGAGAGAGAGAGAGAGAGAGAGAGAGAGAGAGAGAGAGAGAGAGAGAGAGAGAGAGAGAGAGAGAGAACCTTTTGGGTTTGTTGAAGGTCGAAGGTCATCTGAGGTCATCAGAAACTAAGGAATCCTAAACTAACTAGACGATGGGCGGTACCTCCAAGTTGTGTCCAACAAAAAGTTAGAGCTGAATTTTTGTACCTTTCCAAAGCTAAAATTATAGAAAACAACATTGCTTTATAAGCATAACTGTTACAGTAATAATTCTAATTTGAAGTACCTAATTATGAACACATGCAAAGGATGCTTTGACTATAGCATGATTAGAAATACCATCAGTTTAACTAGTTCTTTGATGGCGTGGTGGATTAGTGCTCAGTTTCTCACACAGCCGCGTTCGAGTCCCTCCTATGACACATTTTCTTTCATTTTTTTCCTTCAGTTTTTGGTGGGGTTCAAAGGTAATGTGAGGTCGGCAGAGGCCAAATTGTGAAAACATCGAAAAAATTATATAGTCAGTACAGGAGGTATAAATTTGAAGGATGAACCCAGTGCAACAAAGCACCCCCTTTCGGCAAGGAATCACCAAGCTTTTGGACTTCCTGGATGACTATATATACAGACTGTAGTACTAAAGTCACCATCGACTTGAGAACCGAACCTGACGTCATGTTGTAGAACATGCAATGAACGTGCCCCCTATGGGCTGGGGGTTGTAGAATATGTCCACGGTATTTCCCCCCTGTCGTAAGAGGCGACTAAAGGGAAGGACTTGCACCATATTTAAACTTTGCTTGACACTATATAACACATTTGTGTTGGTGTGTCGTTAAATTTCATCTAACTCCACAACTAACTGCAATGAACGTATACTATAGAGTGGATATGGCTTTACGTTGCCGAGGGCGCACTTCGATTTATATGATCCTTCGGCGTCAGTCTACTATATCAACTTTCCCGTCACGTCATTCTTGTTTTCATGTAAAGTTGCCAGTTTGTATAACCATCATTTAGGAATATTTGAGGCAAAATAGTGACTTTTCTGAATTCATTTGAGTGAACATTGCACATATCCTGATTTTCACAGTTTGTTGCTGTGACGTGAAAGCTTATTACAGATCCTCACAGAGCCTTTAATGATTGCAAAGAAATAATGTCACGTCTGTGAGATGGTAAATGATCCTTCACACACACTCACACACTCACACACTCACACACCCACACATACATACACACAGGTGGAAATTGATCAGACACTGTACGCTGATTTTTGTTTGAATTTGAGTGGAAGTACAAACAGGCTGTCGGAACCTTGGGAGGGGTTGGGAAAAGAGTGTATAGCCAATATTTTTCAGTCTGAAGTTTTTTAAGTTATTTGTGTCTAAGAATGGTCAAAAATTATCGTGGCCAACTGCAAAATCAACAAACTTGATGGTTTTGCCCTAATCGCAGATACTCTGCGATGCCCACCGGGTAGATTTTCATTTATTAACAAGTAATGCATGTCTGTAACATTCCAAACACGATTGGGAAAGATGAAGTTGTAAACACAAGGCACATATAACAATGGGAGAAAGCCTGTCTGACAATCAAATGTGTAATTAGCCTTAAGTTTGCCGATTTATTCTATACCAAATTATTGAAATATCCTAGAACTCATAGAGCGATGCAGTACTTGTTCTGTATCGAAATTTTCCTAAATATGCAGTCAAATAATCATCTAGCCTACACTCCATTTTGTTGCTGACTCATATCACTGACGATAATGCTAGTTTTGCGCTGAGAGGGAAGTCTTTTGAAGAAAACATGAAAACATCGTGTACATTCTAAATGATGGAGGCGCTGTTATTTGTAAATTACGATGTAGACCACGGGGCTATAACAACTTCCAGTCAAGACGTTGCTAACTTCTCAAAGTAAGTGAGGGTGCACTCACCAGTAGACCAACAGAGCCATATCCGTATACGGATATTTGGCTCTGTAAACTATATACAATGCATCGATTGTGACGTCTGTATAATGCCATACATCAGAAGACAAATGTGGCCCGGTGAAGTATGGAAACAGTGGATCTTCTATAAGTTACGTTTACAGTTCTAGGTCCCTGGTGATTGTTAGAATGACATTACTCACATAACATATCAAGTACATGTCGTTATAGGCTACGCTACATTTTTCCAAAAATGTTAATAATTAACTTGTCCATATTTGCAAAGCAATATTATGTAGAGAGGTAAGTTTATTTCGGGAAGTATTACTCTGACACGGCTTTTCCCTCATTAAAGTGCCCAAAGTGCAAGAGATAACTATAAAACGACTGGGGTACAAACCTACCACCTTTCGTCACACAAATTTATCTTATATATAAGTTCATACTATACATTACCTAAGTCCTTGCTGTGTGATTTCAGCGGGGCTTGTTTGGACCTTTTACTGTTGAAAAAGAAAAAAACGAAAATAGGTCAACGACATGTAATGAGCATCCTTATACTCTCCTAGTCTTCAAAATAATTTACAAGCCCCACATCAGAACTAAAGAACGCGAAAAAATGTTCAAATACTGACACCTAATATCAAACGACACAAATCTGTGTCAAATTTTCCCCGAACACTGGTCCTAGCCTACGATTTGGAGCGCATAATCTAACAGAACACCAGGTAAAAATCCAAATTAAGAAGCAACGGTGAATTATTTGAAACTCATTAGGTTGACGATGATACTTTATCAATGCTCTTATAAAGGCTCTCTGAAAAGGGCAATTTTCATGAAAAAGATCAAGACAAACCGAAGTGTCTGACACTGAAGAAGCTCAAACTTTAAAAAACAAGAGCAGAAAACACGTCTAGTTAGGGTTTAAAACCCCACCAGAGTACTAGTATGGAGGTATTTGCGGTCTTTCAACCCCATCCAACAGCCCAAAGATGTTGTTTATCTAATAAGAGACATGAGTGAGTGGATTTATGAGATGCTTCCAGACAAAAAACTCTCCTTTGTCAAGCAATTGCCCAATATCAGATTGTGGTACCGACTATGTTACTTGATCGTCAAAATAGAAAACGGTTTCGTAATTCCACATATTACTTTCACCTTTATTTATGCTTTATTAATTTGTTTCATCAATTTATTGGAAACATCGAAGGATTAAAGGTGGACTATTGGAAAAACCAGTCCTCGTCAAAAATGAATCCGTTGCCACACAACCCCAATATTTTGTTCCTGCGCTATTCTACTACTCAGCTTATAAATTATAATACAATATAGAGAAATAAAGAAAACAGTAATTGGAAAGAAACGCACTCTTTGAGAGATTTCTTCCGAAGAAAGATGAAGCCAACGAGTAAAAGGAAAAGGAATATGACTGCCACAATGGGAAGTGTCGTCACTAAAGCTGCCCGGTTGTTTTCTTTAATAGGTGAGTGTGAAGTGGTCTGGCTCCCAGTCACTCTGTTTGTGGAGAAACTAAAAAAGTTTTCTTTGTATCTTTTGACTGATGCACCGGCATTAAAGCTTTTAAGGTGAGTACTCTAAGCAGGAAAATATCTTGCAAAATCCTTGGATATTTTATATTTATGCGCAATTTTCTAGACGTGGACAAATCAAAGAACTATATGAAACACTTAAAGTACCAGTTGGATAAGCTGAACTTTCGTTCATGGATTCTGGTGTAGTCGCCGTTAATTTACTGGTGGATGTGGTGGTTTTCGTTGTGTTGGCTTCTCTGAAACATTTCAATGGGCTAAAACTCTACATAGGCTTTCAGAATTATGAAATTCGACACACAGGTAGTAAAATTAATGGATGCCCTATCGTCAGACTGACAACGCTCGAGCATTAGTTTTCTGTTTCTTGTAAAGGTCATACAAAGGGGTGAAGGGACTGTATGAATTGATGATGACAGGAGCCTGGTGACAATGTAAGACATGGTGTCGGTCATTTCCACAACACTCAACAGACTTGTGAAAATCTGACTCTCCCCACCCTTTTTCATTCTCCATTTTCTTTTCCTTTTCACAAATAAAAGACGTCATCTTTCCACAATATCATACAACTTCTATGCAAAAGAAGATTTACTTTATCTCTTTTGAAGAACTAGAGCAGCATCTTTTGATACCGAAGTTCACTTTACTAGAAAAGAGTCGGGATATAATCCATATGTATCTTAGAGATCAACCATGTTTTCATCATTTTCCCCTGCATGCAAAACTTTGGATAGCCCCTCCCCTCACAGACTAGACTTCTCATTGTGTTTGTTGCTTTTAACTGAAATGGTGTGATTATTCTTTTCTGGAAAGTGCGACAATATCCATGACTTTTTTATTTCGACGATAAGGGATACCCATGATGGTGTGTGTGTGTGTGTGTGTATGGGCGAGTGTGTCTGTGTATATGCATATGATGCGTATTTGTGACACTGAGCTTGTTAAGATATTTGGAGAGGAAAACTCCGACAGTTCCAGTAATTGGAGGAAATGGATGTTCCATACTAAGAGGCGAACCGTTTCTTTTTGTGGATTCATAGGTCATCTGAGGTAGTAAAATGAAAAGCTTGCTTACACTTAATTGCAACGTAGGAAGCTTGTATAATTTTCTTTACTCGGCATACTTTTCATTAATTAGCATTCAGATGCATTGTATGACGTAAACGAACTCTCTAATTAGTCATGGGCGTCAATCCTGGGGGGGACGGGGGGACATGTCCCCCCCACATTTCGATAGGTGGGGGACACAATATCAAATGTCCCCCCACATTTGCGTAAAAGAGTAGTGTCGTGGCTCTATTTGACTGGCTTTTTGAGTGACATGTAGGTTTGTTGGGCAATTGTTAAGTGTCTTGATGCAGATTCTGAATGTAGATTTCGTCAGGGAAATCTTATTTAATGGCAAAATTTCGGCGCGCTTCGTGCGCATGCGTCACGGTTTGCACTTCTTCTCATGACCGTTAAAAAGGTAATTATACATGGAACAATTCTGATCACAACACCTTTCCGAAAACAGACATACATCTCCAGACATCTGTAGGGGCCTCGCATCAATATGGAGTCATTCAATCAGTGGCGTACGCAGAGGGGAGGGCCATTCCGCCATGCCCACCTTCACTGATTCCGATTTTTCTTAAGTTCCTAAAAATACGTAAATTTTTAACACAAATTTACTTAAAAAAGGTAGCATATTTGGCACCAGATTACATGTAAGGACACCTAATTTTTCCAAAAATTTCAAAGGGGATGGGGACACCCTTCCCCTTAGATCCCTCCCCCAGGCCAGCGGTCACACAACATACTGCATGCCCCCCCCCCCCCTTGTGGAAGGTTGAAAGTACGTTGTTGCCGTTAAACACTTTTCAAGAATTATTACCGAGCGTGGCCGAAGCCATTATTTTTACCGAGCTTCGCCGAAGCCATTATCGGTATAGATGGTGCAGGCGCGGATCCAGGTAAGTTGGCCTGGGGAGCCCGCCCCCCCCCCCCCACGAAAGGAGAAAAAGGGAAGAAAAAGAAAAAAGAAAAGGAGAAAGAAAAATTAAGAGCCAAAAATTAATAAAAGTGTCTAAGAACGTATTTAAAGTATATATTTCTCTAGGGGTTGGGTGGAGCTATAGCTGGATTATCTCTTTAGATATCTTTCACATAATGTTCGAAAACAGGTGAAGAGCTGAGTAATGATCCTTGACTTAAGATCGAAATAAGTAAACATCGTGACATGTGCAGTATGGGCCCTGCTAGCTTCACTGAAATCAGTAACAATTTTGTGTTAAAGAGTGAAAGTTTTTGTAATCTAAAGGGATTGAGAGGCAAAGTTTTCGCCATGCAGACCTTGCAGAATGAATGCAGAAGACGAGCTGTAAGGTGACGTGCTATTGTGCACAGTGACACCAGCTGTTGCAGGCAAAGTAGCGGCGTGCATACCCTATTCGATTTCAAAACTGTAAAGTTTTAAAATGAACTCAAAAGGTTTTTAAGCTACAGACAGTTGCGTCGGCACAGTGGGCAATGGGTGACGTGTGTCCCCCTCCCCCATCGATTCTTGAAAATTTTTAAAATGGTCACAAAAGTCGTTTAAGCTACAATTTTCTGTGGAGGGTGGAGCCTGAGATGTATTTTTGATGATTGGTTTACTTTTTCTTACCCTTTTCTTTCACAAACTGTTCTCAAACTATCATAAGATTTGGAAATTCTTGACAAATTCCAAATTTTCGCACGCTCCGCTAGCGCCAAACCTTGTGTCAGAGTTGTCCTTATTTTCAATAGCTTTCGGTAACTCACGGGGGAACGAAGGAGCAAAAGTGCTTTTTAAGAATTCTCAGTCAGAAGATTCGTTTCTGAATAGCATAGGTTCGTGGGAAAATGACAGTGTCCGATGCAGGTTCTAAATGCAGGTTTTGTCATGGACGAATATCTTATTCAAAATTTCGGCGCGCTTCGCGCGCATACGACAGGGTTTACACCCGATTTCATATACCATTGACAAAGCTATGACGCAAGAAATTATTCAAATGCAAACATATTTCTAAAAAGTACATCTCCTTCTCTGTAGGGCATTCATCATTATGGGATCTTTGACTAATCTAGTCTAGCACATGGTTTGAAAGACTGAAAGTACGTAATTGCCTTATTTTCCAATAATAACGACGAAAATCTTTTCTGAAACGAGTTTTGCCTGTCCACCATCCCTCTTGCTATACTTGAAAAGACAAGGTGATATATATCTCGTCCCATATGGATGTCGGGTAGTGAGAATCCCGTTGGTCCCTCTTTTGTATACTGTAACTAATTCAGAGCTTCCGGAAGGCGCTATACTGTTCTCTGTCAACCTTGGATATCTTTTAAATTGTAAAGGAAATATTTTATTATAGTCCAAGAATGTTTATGTGGATTCCACGAAGGTACAGTATAATTGCGTGTACAATTTTTCCATGGGCGTAGATCATGGGGAATGGTGAGGCGCGTCCCTCTCACTTTTTTGGAAGGGGGACATCGTCAGAAAGTCCCCCTCACTTTTTCAAAAATGATAGAACAGACTGCAATTATGCCTAGGAAAACGAAATTTTTAGAAGAAAAATAACCTACAAATCCTACACTTTTGTTGCACCAAATCGCATCCGAGGGCATTCAGTTCTAGAAAAATTTCCCTTAGACCTCTCCCCCATGCCGACGATCACAATACTTATTGCCTCCCCGTGACGCAAATTCTGGCTACCACCACTGCTTCTTCCACCAGGACGGCGATTCACAATTGTGGAAAAGTCCCCCCCCCCCATTTCTACACACTTTTGGAGATGGATCCACGCCCATGATTTTTCCTGGGACTTTAGGAGGTTTGAAGACAATATATTAACCGTCTCTTACTCCCCTTTTTCACCTGAACGAAAATTAGAATTCACTAAATTGTGGACATTTTTTAAACATACAATCACTTTAGAATGACCCAAAGATACCAACATTTTGCATATAGGCTCCCTAAAATTATCAAACATTTCTCAGAGGGGAGGGTAAACTTCTTCCTGGGATTGCACTCTCATGTACTAACAAGAAAAGGCTCTCCCACTCTTGTATATAGTGTATACAAAATCCCACTGCCTAAAAAGGCACGGTTTAGCAGTTACCTGCTGTTCCCCCAATCACCAACTCCCGCCGGCACCATCGGTCATAGATTCTGAAGGGTATACCCCTCAAAATTTCTGGATCCGCGCCTGCAGATGGTGATTGTTAATACACTTACGACTACAAAGCATTCTGAAAACGCCCTTGCTAATCCTTCACACCTTTGCTATACTACGATCAGCTCCAAAAATATCCCAAAGATATCCCATTTTGCATCTAAGCAACCTTAAATTAACAAAAATTTCTCAAAGGGGAGGGCTACACCCCCTCCCCTTAGACCCCTCCCCCAGGATGACACCTTTATATAGTGACAAAGGAAGGGTCCCCACTTCTGTATACAAACGCAGGGTGAATAAAAAAGGTGCAATTTACACGCCGCCACTGCAGTTAGTAAAAACATCCAGCCAGTCGGAAAAATTAGAATTCACTAAATTATGGACATTGTCCAGTCACGTACGATTAGCTCTAAAAATATCCCAAAGATAGCACCGTTTTGCACCTAAGCAGCCTTAAATTAACAAAAATTTCTCAAAGGGGAGGGGGTGTCCCTTAGACCCGTCCCCCAGGACGACACATTTATGTAGTGACAAAGGAAGGATTGCCACTGCTGTATACCAAATGCAGAGTATACAAAACGCAGAGCACATAACAAAGTGCAATTTAAACGCCTCCACTCAGTTGGAAAAAACATCCAGCCGGTCGGAATTTGGGACCTTCACACACCCAAATATATCACCCTAGCAACGGGCCTGGTCGGGTCCATGATCTCCGACAACGACCCACGCTGCGAAGCGTTGTTTCAGTATTTTGGGACATGATGAAAATAACATCTTGAAGTAATTCCGTGGACTCCGTGTATTTCACCTAGCAGATCATCTATGATGGTCATGTTAACTTTGAAATGATAATTCTTATTAGAATAGGACAACGTCAGTCATCATAAGGGGGGGAGGAAAGGGCCTATAGGAAGACGCCCCCTCTTCAAAACCAAAGGAATTGGTTTGTGCTAAGTCATGTATGTCCCCCGTCCCCCCACATTTGAATACGGATTGACGCCCCTGCTCTAAATGTAAAAGGGTGAATTTCACTCTTCAACGATTGCCTACAGTGACCACTCTCTATTTCGAGTGGAATTCCACTCTGCCGGGAGTGGTAATTCACTCACTTGGAGTGAATTACCACTCCCAGCAGAGTGAAATTTTCACTCGAAGAAAGAGTGGTCACCGTAGGCAATCGTCGAAGAGTGAAATTCACTCTTTTACATTTAGAGAGAACCCTTATGATTTTGGTGGGGGTCAAAAGTCATCTGAGTTCACCGGGAAACTGTGTTAACTGGGGCCATGGTTACTTCTCATACGTAGCAACGTAGCATGTGCAGTGGCGGATCGGGGGGTCGCCGACGTCCGGACCCCCCCTCAAATTTCCCAATTTGCCCTTTTTCAAAATTGTTTTTTTTTCACACTAGCCTAAAAAAGGGACAGTTTTACATGTAATGACAGTTGTCCAATTCCGGGGAGATTTTGGTTACCCCCATCCAGTATATCGATCAATCCACCCGTAACAGTCTCCAGTCTCGCCATATATCGCAGAAACTTTCGGCAATATATTTGACTACGGTAGCCTATATTGCCCGCCCCGAAACACGAACAGTGCAATCGTTTACAAAGAATGTGACCACAGTATGTCTTACTGCCTGCGTGACAGTCAGACTTTCTAATCACTTTTCGCTTGGAACCATGTGTGGCGTGCTTGGGCATCCAAAGTAATACCAAACACGCAGATATTACGTCATACTCACTCAGCTAGAGCTTTATGCAACGTATTACTATTGGGTTTTAATATTGATTCCAAAAGGTCACTGCTAGTCTTTTGGTCTTACAAAGTAATGATCTGTTCACATTCCCTAAGCGCTACATCTACGAAACCTTCCCTCCACCCGCTAGTATCCCTCCTCTCATGAACAAGAGAGAGAGAGTAGGTGAATACGTTTCGCTATGATATTCATGGTCTGGAATTACGCTCTACTTTTATAGTGTTGCCCTAGTGATGGGAGTAAAAAGCCAATCTTAGGTTAAAGTCCACAGCCAAGAGTTGACCAGAAGTCACAATAGACGAATCGGTGTTTATTTCATTTTAAAATTACTATATAAAATCACCACCAGGTCAAATAACGCTATGTCAGTCGTTTCAACTTTTTGACGTCTTTGGACCAATGACCGGTCTGCTGTCGCAAATAAAAGGCAAACATTCGACTTCAGTCATCTGTTCTGACAGAGTATTTTTGACAGTTGCGCCGCATTTATATAGGGAACACAACATACAGTATTTTAACCTCCCCTCCCCAGTCGAGATAGCGGTGGCGCCTGGTGGGAGAAGGGTTCATACCCCCGCCCCGTCGGGGAAGGCAGGCCCCCTATCGGGAAGTTTTAGAGTTTCGTCGGGGAGTCTTAGTCGAAAGTATGCAGTCCCCGACGACAACTAGTCGCCCCGACGATTACCTGTTTTTTGCTCTCAAGAGGATAATTTCTCTAATAAGAACCCAAAATTTTCCGCGCACTACGTACGTGCGCTGTAGAGTCACTATATTTTCGTCAATAGTTCCATTCCACATAGCAGGATAGCACAAGTCCTGTCCACCTTACCAAGTAACATATAGGCAGAGTACATAGTTTATGTAAAGGTCGTAACTCATCCCATATCGGAAAGCCTAGTTGGTGTTTTCTTGTGTGTGTCACGCGGTACAGTCAGTTGGTGAGCGACCTGCGGAGCAAAGTTTGGCTATTTCATTGTGTAGTCCAGGTGGTTTCGATACAATGTGGCACCCGATACGATCTACAAACCCTACAGTTCTTTTTTCGTTTCGTCACATGTTTTATGTGTAAGCCTCAGTCAAAAATCTTCGCCCGCTTCGCGCGCTTTTCAATTTCAGGATCCAGATTCAAAGAACACTATCAGTGCGCAAGTCGGATCTTGAAGTATTAGATGTAATGCAAAATATGCCTGCAATGGCATGGGATAATGAGGCTCCTCCATTTGCCCTTCTCATCATCCTCTCGAAATAGAGAATGTCGGAACTTGGGGTAGCTGACATGGCTCGGCCCCCTGTTGGAAAAATTCTGCCGCCACACATGGTTGGTATACTCATTTTGGCTTCCATAAGGGTAATTTCTGGGATAAAACCCAAAATTTTCGGTACGCTTTGTCCACTCTTCCTCAGTTCCGTTATACTTATAGCTAAATATAGTGCAAACCCTTACCACCTTTTCAAGTGAAATAAGTAGAATACACAGATTTATGTAAATGTCGGGAATTGAATCGCACTTCGCTAAACCTGGTTATCGTTTAATTGTGTCTGTCGTACGGTACGGCTAGTGACTCGAGAAGGGAAGTACAATAAACTTATGCCCCATAGGGCCCAACTGTCCGGACAATTGTTCTATATAAGCTTTAAATTAGTACAAATTCTTATAAGTGTAGGCAAACCCCCCAAAAAAATTTTCGCGCGCTTCGCGCGCTTTGCAATTTCACCGTTTAGATTCCAGTTTTTGCATGTCTCTTGGTTTATCCTTTCTTTGTCAATATGCGGTAAATTGTATAATCGCTGACGTTTATGGGAACCAAAATTAAAAAAAAAGTGAATGTGCCCTTTTTATGTTGGACCCCCACCCCTCAGAAAAGACCCTAGATCCGCCCCTGATGTGGATGCATTATGTATATAAAAAGAGATTATGGCTTTAGGTAAAGACCAAAGATCATCTGAGGTCAGCAGAGATCTACGTCTGAAACCTTCTCAATGCAACATCTCAAGATACGATTTTCTTTCATTTGTAGTTTGTAGATGCGTAACATTTAGTAGAAGAATACTACTGTTTTTGTAGAGGTCGAAGGTCATCAGAGATCACCAGAGGTCAAGCACTGAAGAAATGTTTAGCACAATATCTCAGTGTAAGTTAGTTAGTCAGATAAAATTTAACGACACATCAACACAAATTTGTTATACAGTGTCAAGCAAAGTTTAAATACAGTGCAAGTCCTTCCCTTTAATCGCCTCTTACGACATGCGGGAAATACCGTTGGCATATTCTGCAACCCCCAGCCCACAGGGGGCTCAACCATGGAGGGGCTTGCTCGGTTTTGTGGCGCCGACAACCCGCCAGTCGTGGGATGAGTAATATCGGTCTTATGTGCGCATTTTATAGGCGATAGTCGGGAACAAACTACTCGCCACACACGACCTCCTCACCCCACCTGGATGCAGTTTAACGTCATACCCAGGACGTATCTCAGTGTAGGAAGCACGGACACTTTTGATACTCAATATGTAGATGAAGTATGTTGAGTAGAAGAAAAGATTGTTTTTGTGAAGGTCGAAGGTCATCTGAGGTTACCAGAGAAGAAACTCTGAATACTTCTTATAATGCGATATTTCCTTCTAGGAAACATAGAAACATTCTATAAATGTGTATTTGCCATAGTTAGTAAACGTAATCATGATTTTTTGATTGTCGGTGAAAAATCGCCACAGATAAAATTGTGAAAAATTTGTATGAACGAAATCTTAAGTTAATAGATCAATAGATGCAGTACCGTATTTCTGAAATATGATCTGTGGATGCATCATAATGGTGAAAATAGTAGTCTAGGGCATGCACATTATGTTAGCTATTTTGATAAAAAAAAGTTAAAGACAGGTGCAATGGTTTATCGGAACCATAATATTTTCATGCGTTCTGGTTTAAAATTTTTACGTTGTTTTAGAAAAGTTTTCACCGACTACAAAGCTACTGATCTTACCCTTGTGAAACAAGTGTTGGAGATGTTGACTTCACGTCCATGGATGATTGTGTAGCCACTGTTGTACTGTTGGTGATCATTGTGGTCACGGTTGTGTAGCGTCTCGTCGTGATGTTTCTGAAACATTTTGGAAGAGAATATGGAGAGGGCTTTCCGTTAAGAAATGTTGTACAATGGTTTCGAAATTCGACACATAGGCATAGAGAGAGAAAGATTGACCTCATACCCCAGTGGCGGATCCAGGATTTGGCAAAAGGGGGGGCAGGTCATAGTGGTTTGTATAAAAGTCCGATCTGGGGGAGGGATCTAAGGGGGGGCGGTGCGCCAGTGGTGGTGCAAGGGTATTTTGATAGGAGGTAAAGTATGTGATGAGTGATCACCGTCCTGGGGGAGGGGTCTAAGGGGAGGGGGTGTCCCCCTCTCCTTTGAGAAATTTTTGTTAATTTAAGGTTGCTCAGATGCAAAATGGTGATGTCTTTAGTATATTTTTCAAACTGATTATATATGGCTGGAAAATGCGCATAATTTGGTGAAATTTAAATTTTTGGTTGGGTGAAACATGCTTCTCTGCGGAGAGGTCTAAGGGGAGGGGTGTCCCCCTCTCCTTTGAGAAATTTTTGTTAATTTAAGGTTGCTCAGATGCAAAATGGTGATGTCTTTGGTATATTTTTGACTGATCATACATGGCTGGAAAGTGTTCATAATTCAGTCAATTTTAATTTTTGGTTGGGTGGAAGATGCTTTTCTGGGGAGGGGTCTAAGGGGAGGGGTGTCCCCTCCCCTTTAAGAAAATTTTTGTTAATTTAAGATTGCTTAGATGCAAAATGGTGATGTCTTTAGTATATTTTTCAAACTGATCATATATGGCTGGAAAATGCTCATAATTTAGTGAAATTTAAATTTTGGTTGGTTGAAAGAGGAGAGTAAGTTGCCTTTGTTGTCCACATATTAGGATGGCAGTTTCCCGAATTGAAGTCTCCTTTTCCCTTATATTACCCTAAATTCGAAGTATATTTCCCTAAATTCGAAGTATATTTCATTAAAGTAAATTACAAAGCTTAAAGAAGATGCTAACGTTGCAGCAAGTTATAGTTAACTTAAGAGCCTGAGGTTGTTGAAAATATTCCTCTAAATATTAAAGAATTCTGAATTTCCCTTGAAAGTAGAAGCAGTGTTCCCAATGATGTGGGCCCGGCCGGTAATAGAATGAAGTTAGCAGTCCAATGCAGCGCTCATGAGTAACCCCTTGCAATGCCCGGAAAACGTTATTGTGACCAATATAAGCCAAAATGTTATCAGCCGGAGGTCAGTAACACAATATTATACCCAATACACATAGCATGTCCAGTTTAAACTGATCTGTGTTACAGAAACTGTAACACGTGTTACGAGAACTGTTAATGGTACGATACGGTTGAGTGATTTACAGATAAGTAGTTAATTTAGGAGAACGGCTGTCGAGTTCTCCACATGGTACAGTGGTCAAGAAGGAGTGCATGATATCATGATTTTCGGGGTTCTGGGTTCGATTCCTCTTATAAACTTAACAGAATTTACTTTTATTTTTGGGGAGGGTTAGGGTTATTCTCAGTGTTAGGGTTAGGGTTAGGGGAAAATTTGTGATATTTAAACGTTCCTCGTGTTACAAAATTATAACATGGCACAGTTTAAAACTGGAAGCGGTATTCCACCATGTACAGTATTTACTGTACATGCTATGAAAATTGGCTGAATATTAACATAAGACTGATTTTCTGAAGTAGAAATTTAAATAATGAACAAATTTGAATTTCACTCTGACACATCACAAAGGCCTATTTAATTGGAAATAGGGCCTAGTCATTTGTTGAAAAAAACTTCAAAAATTTTTGGAAGGGGGGGGGCCGGGCCCCCTGGCCCCCCCCCCCTAAATCCGCCCATGTACCCATACCCTAAAAATTCGAATACTAGTGTTCTATGACTGTTATAGGTAAGGCAAACGCTGGTGATGGGGATAACAAGAATAATATCACATACGGGAAGTTAGCAAAAAGGTATCTAAGATAATTGGAGTAATCAGTAAAGTAAGACACTATGTACCCAGTAAGACACTAAAGATTATTAATAATGCTTTAATACTCCCACATTTGAATTATAGTTTACTTTTATGGGGATCTACAGCGAGTTCCTACCTTGATCATTTATTCGCATTCCAGAAACGTGCTATTCGTCTTATTTCAAATGCTGCATTCTACGACCAGCCACTTTTTCATTATCATAGATTGTTAACTCTGAAGGACCTTTATAACTATCAGCTTGGTATTTTTTTGTACAAACACTTCTACCAGTCCCTGCCTATCGACCTCAGTCATTTCTTTCAAACAAATAGCCACTTTCATTGTTATTCTACTAGGATGAAAGATACCGGTAGTTTATCCCAACCCCTCACCAGAACTCAACTTGCCCATTCCAAAGTAAGAAGCTCAGGAGTTTCCCTATGGAACTCCTTGAGCAATAACATTAGAAATGCTGCCAGTTTAAGTACTTTCAAAACTCAACTGAAATCTCTGTTTTTGGATAACACTTCATACGTTTCTTTCTTCTTTTTTTCTTTCCTTTTTGTATTATTATTATTATCATTTTTGTTTTCTCTTTTTCTAGGCCTAATCCTAAGTTTTGTGTAAACTTCTCTTCATATTTCTGTACTTTTAGGGGCCAGACTAGGAAAGTCTCTCAACTTACTTCTGGTCCCTCTCCCTTCTCATCCCTTCATGTACTATTAGTACTGACAACATTCTTTAATATCGCTCTGTATATGTGTTATTAAATTGTATCAGTTTGATTGTACATATCTTTTGCAATTATGAGAAGGAAGAAATAAACTGAACTGAACTGAATATGAGAAATATTTTGTCATTTCCTTATTTCAAGTCACATGAGAAATATTTTGTCATTTCCTTATTTCAAGTCACCGAGTTGCATAAAGTTTAGCTTGTGTTAATCCTCATGATGTATCAGAGAAAGGAAACAGAAATTATCTTGTAGAATAGTCAATATGTGATGGATTTTGTTGACAAAATCCATCTCTTTTTAGTACATTTGTGTAATTTTTGCAACGTTTTCAAAGCATTCGAAGAGCTAGTGATCTTACCCTTGTGAAACACTTAAAGGACCAATTGGAGATGTTGCATTCACGTCCGTGGATGTTGTTGTTGTCACTGATACATTCCTGATGGATGTAGTGGTTTTGGTTGTAGAGTTTTCCCTGAAAACGTTTGGAAAGGTATGAAACTGTGTAGCTTATACCTTAAGAAATTGTAACGTATAATCATATAAGAAAAATTGAATGGTTGACCCTATGATCCCCAAACCCTGCAAAACTAGGTGTGTTCTGCTAGCAAAGACTGATGTAGGGACTACATGAACAGATGATTAAGGGTTGAACTGCTGTCAACGTAGTTAATCGTGTTCATTTCCAAACTCTCAACAGACCTATGAAAACCTGATTCTCTTCAAACTTCGACTTTCCTTCCTCTTCATAACAATGGGTATCATCCTTTCCTAACACTCAACAACTCCTTAGTTAAAAGAATATTTTTATGGTTTCTCCTTTGATATTGAAGAAGAATCATTTTAGAGTTTAGCTGACTTTTGTACAGAACGGTCTAAGAATAATCCATTGGTATCTTAGGGATCACCGACATTTTATTATTTTCCCAACCGTAAAAATGAACTTCTTTGGACACCACTCCATCCCAGAACGTACTTTGAATTGTGTCTGTCGCTCTTATAAATATTATGCGACAAAATTCATCGCTTTTTTACTTTTATGATATGAAAAGAAACTTATGCGTCCTGGTGGTGTAAGTGTGCGTGTGTGCAGGTGCATGTATTTGTGTATATGTGAGTTTGTGATAATTAACTTGTTCACATGATATTTCAAGGAGGGCACTCCGACAGTTTTCATAATCGGAATGTGCACGTCCTATATTGGGTGAAAACATCGTGTTGTTTAAGTGGAGGTCAAGGGTCATTAGAAAACTCCAGAGGTCAAATACTGAAATCATTAGTAGCACAATATTTTAAGTTAAGGAACATGGATACTTTCAAACTTAATAATAAATGCGTTATGTTCAGAAGAACAGAATGCTTTTTGTGGAGATCGAAAGGTCTTCTTCAGAGAGTGTGGGATGCAAAGGCTTTGGAAGGACCCACTGCGGGGTCTAGGGGCAATCCTAGGGTGGGTAACCAGGTACAAAGCCCTCCTGAAACTCTTTGGGATTTACAAAGATTTCAGCACATTAATGAAGATTTTCACATTCTGTAATGGCAATTGATATGCACTCCACAGACTACAAATATCACATCTTCACTGTTTTGTGTCACAAACCAATCCGGACTGCCACAGCCTGAGTCGGACTCCGGGCTCGTCACTTTAATAACAAAGTGGGCATTTGGATCGGGGATCATTGAGGGTAGGGTGGTATGAGCCTTTTGAAAACTCATGCTTTCCACTTAAACTTTGCCAAGGAATAATTCAAGAAAAGGCTGCTCGCAAAGCGCCCCCAAATAATTGCATTTTAAAAGACTCTGTCATCATGCTTTCATTTATTTAACACTGCAACATTTATCCATTAAATTAAAGTTCCCGACTCATTTCTCTTGTTCCCGTTTCTTTTTTTTTCTTCCTTAGTATTATGCAGTTAGATATTTCGACATGTAATCTTGTGGTCGGTAGGGTTTCTGACCCCCGTGCTCTACACATTTGACTACCCACCCTTCATGGAGAGACAAATCCTCTAAGAAAAGCACAACTTTCCAGCACAAAATGGGAAAACGAAGCCTTTACATGCGATTTTTCGGTTTTGAGGACCTTAACATCACCACCAGAAAAATTTCACTTTCGTCACTTTCATCTGCAAATCGTCTGTCGAAGCAACCCATACCGGTTGAAACCTTGCCTGGCTGCTTTCTATCCTTGGTTGCAGCAGACGTTTCATAACACAAAAGTCAAGGCAAAAATAAACATGAAATGTACTTTTAGTTCCCCATCTCTGTAACATATCTTTTCTTGAGGAAGATAATTTGATTTTGGTTATATGAAATGCAAGTTTAGAGCCGCACCCCTCGAGGGCTGGTTTGACGATCAGGAGTCTCCACAACTCAAATTGTGAAAATCTTGTAAGCAAGAGGGGTAGAATTGTGAACTCTAGCAATGCGACTGGGACTCGAGTCGCTATAATTATGACTTGTGACTTTGACTTGCAAATTCTAGCATTGACTTGACTTGAATTGTGAAAAATGACTTGTTACCAACGCAAGTCGCAAGGTCGTTGAGTGACCTTATAGACTAACCAAAAAGCCGAAAGGATTAGTGATTCCTTGCCATATAAAATATTGTTACAAACATAACATCCCTCATGACAAGCATGAAATCCTCACAGTTATCCTACTTGAGATATCATGTTTAAGATTAAAACCTTTTGAAATCTTGTGACTGAAAATGACCTTTCACCTCCACTTAAAACAATACAGATCACCTACCCTGTATGCCATCAACATGCTAAATATGAACAATCCACATATCAAGTGTGATATCCGTCACAATTATCCTTCTTGAAGTATCGTGTTTACAAGGATTTGACCTCTGGTGACTCTAAATGACCTTTGAGCTACACTAAAAACAATAAGAATCATCTTCTCACTATGGGCAATCCACATGCTAAGTATGAGATTCCTCACAGTTACCCTTCTGGAGATGTAGTGTTTGCAAGGTCTTGACTGTTTGAGCTTTTGTGACCCCAAGTGACCTTTGACCTCCACTTAAAACAAAAGGGATCATCTACTTAATATGGTCAATACACATGCTAAGTATGAAATCCTTTACTATTACCCTTCTTTAGATATAGTGTTTACGAGGTTTTGACCATTTGACCTCTGATGACCCGAATGACCTTTGACCTCTACCAAAACAATAGGATCATCTACTTAATACAGGCAATCCGTATGCTAAGCCTGAGATCCCTTATAGATATCCTTCTGCAGATATAGTGTTTACAGAGTTTTGACTGTTTGAGCTCCGATGACCCCCAATGACCTTTGACCTCCTCCAAAAACAATGAGGATCATCTAATCAATATGGGCAATCCGCATGCTAAGTATGACATCCCTCACAGTTACCCTTCTGCAGATATAGTGTTTACAAGGTTTTGACCATTTGACCTCTAATGACCCCAAATGACCTTTGACCTCCACCAAAATAATCAGGATAATATACTTAATATGGGCAATCAACATGCTAAGTATGAGATCCCTTACAGTTACCCTTCTTGAAATATCGTGTTTACAAGGTTTTAACCGTTTAAACTCTGATGACCTAACAATAGGGATCATCTACTCAATATGGGCAATCCAAATTCTAAGTATGAGACCCCTACAGTTACCCTTCTGCAGATATCGTGTTTACAAGGTTTTAACCATTTGACCTTTGATGACCCCAAATGACCTTTGACCTCCTCCAAAAATTATCAGGATAAGCTACTTAATATGGGCAACCTGCATGCTTAGTATGATATCCCTCACAGTTACCCTTCTGCAGATATAGTGTTTACAAGGTTTTGACCATTTGACCTCTAATGACCCCAAATGACCTTTGACCTCCACCAAAATAATCAGGATAATATACTTAATATGGGCAATCAACATGCTAAGTATGAGATCCCTTACAGTTACCCTTCTTGAAATATCGTGTTTACAAGGTTTTAACCGTTTGACCTCTGATGACCTAACAATAGGGATCATCTACTCAATATGGGCAATCCAAATTCTAAGTATGAGACCCCTACAGTTACCCTTCTGCAGATATAGTATTTACAAGGTTTTGACCATTTGACCTCTGATGACCCGAATGACCTTTGACCTCTACCAAAAACAATAGGATCATCTACTTAATACAGGCAATCCGTATGCTAAGCCTGAGATCCCTTATAGATATCCTTCTGCAGATATAGTGTTTACAGAGTTTTGACTGTTTGAGCTCCGATGACCCCCAATGACCTTTGACCTCCTCCAAAAACAATGAGGATCATCTAATCAATATGGGCAATCCGCATGCTAAGTATGACATCCCTCACAGTTACCCTTCTGCAGATATAGTGTTTACAAGGTTTTGACCATTTGACCTCTAATGACCCCAAATGACCTTTGACCTCCACCAAAATAATCAGGATAATATACTTAATATGGGCAATCAACAAGCTAAGTATAAGATCCCTTACAGTTACCCTTCTTGAAATATCGTGTTTACAAGGTTTTAACCGTTTGACCTCTGATGACCTAACAATAGGGATCATCTACTCAATATGGGCAATCCAAATTCTAAGTATGAGACCCCTACAGTTACCCTTCTGCAGATATCGTGTTTACAAGGTTTTAACCATTTGACCTTTGATGACCCCAAATGACCTTTGACCTCCTCCAAAAATTATCAGGATAAGCTACTTAATATGGGCAACCTGCATGCTTAGTATGATATCCCTCACAGTTACCCTTCTGCAGATATAGTGTTTACAAAATTTTAATCTTTTGACCTCTGGTGGCCCCAAATGACCTTTGACCTCCACCAAAAACAATGAGGATTATCTAATCAATATGGGCAATCCACATGCTAAGTATGATATCCCTCACAGTTACCCTTCTTAAGATATAGTGTTTACAAGGTTTTGACCGTTTGGCCTCTTATCACCCAAATGACATTTGACCTCCACCAACAATTATGGAGATCATCTAAATAATTTGGGCAGTCCACACAATTATTATGAGATCCCTCACAGTTACCCTTCTGCAGATAGTGTTTACAAAATTTTAACCATTTGACCTCTGATGACCCCAAATGACCTTTGACCTCCACCAAAAGTTATAGGGGCATCTACTTAATATGGGCAACTCACATGCTAAGTATGAGATCCATCACACTTATTCCTCTGGAGATATCGTGTTTACAAGGATTTGACCTTTTGACCTCTGGTGACCCCAAATGACCTTTAACTTCTTCCAAAAACAATAGGGATCATTTACTTAATATGGGCATTCTACACGCCAAGTATGGGATCCCTCGTAGTTACCCTTCTTGAGACAAAGTGTTTACAAGCAAAGCGTCACATACACACCGACGTGCACACTCACATACATACACACACACGACATCACCATCGCATACATTTCCTTGCCTGCCTTCGGCAAGGAATCAAAAAAAGGAATGACATGAGTAACGGCGATTGCGTCTTAAAAATCAAGATCGGAATTCAGTAACGGCTCATTGATCCTGATCTGGAGAGTTGTAAATAACACCCTAATTTAGTAGGACCAGATAGCTAACAACTCCCTGGTTTGACAAACGTTCGCCTCACGAAACACCGTGCTCCTACTACAGCTCATCGATTGAAGAATTCATTTACACTTGCAAGTGCATGTGGTACCATGAGTCGATCACTAAACAAACTTTTGTTGGTAAACATAGAAAACATGAATGACCTGGACGAAAGTCCCCAAGAATATTCTCTAATGTGCCTTCCTGTAATATTTTGGATGTGTTCGGAAAGAAATATCAACACAACTGAGTTTGAAATATAGCTGGCAGCATTCTGGCGAAATGCTTTGAGTCGATCCGAAGTAAAGATCAGTTCAAACCCTTGTTATTCACTTAAGACGAGGATCTTATATTAAAACGAAGCAATTGTAAATTTTCCTACAAAGATTTGAATGGAAGTTTTACTAGTTATGGTATTCTGGCCTACATTTTTGTTGAAGTTAAAAAGTTTCTGGTTAGTTGAAATGACGAAAATTGATTGTAAGTAAAGTTGTTCCTTTTTAGGAAAAAAGGAAACAATAAATACTTGGAGCTGTTTCAAATGTTTGAATAATACGCGATTTAGGCGGTACTTACGTTTGAATCACGTCCCGCCTACATGCTATACTACTATTTAGAAATCACCGACAGACTCAATGTGCGACTGTGACGGAATGGAGTCGCGATGTCACTAATTAACTTACGCAGGTACATATTCCACAGGCGTCCCAATGGTTGTGGTGATGAACTGCAAGTGTACATTTGTACTGAGTGGTCTACCGAAGGAACCAGAATGCGAGGCATTCACACTCGCGAATGTAAAACTGAAGGGAAAAAAATTATGCGATAGATTCACGTAGCAATGTGGAGCGAACCGCGTACCACCAGCATGTGAGTCTTATGCCCTATCCAATGCGCCAACAGGAGCAACTGAAACGACCGACATTTAAATAACATATAAACTCTTTAGAGCACCTTGCGAGAATAAATGCTAACAAATGTGATGAAGTTATGCATCTAGTGGAGGGTTGTCTTTCATGTTATTGTCTTTAACGATGGGAAGTGCTCACTCGAAGGTAGTATGTTTAACTGGGGATCGTTCAACAGTTCAGCAATCACCCTTTGCTGGCGATGAACGACACAGAAGGCCTAAGTACTGTGGATAAATTGAAGTTTATAAAAATGACAATATTGTACAAGAAGTGCAGGACATAACAAGACAAGAGAAATGTCACCATATTGGACCAAACGACTGTTGCAAGTCAAAAACACGACAGATATACTTCGCTACACTCGCAATAACAGACTATCATTACTCCAAGTCCACAACTGTATCAAATGTGGGGTCACGTGGGAACCGGCAAAGCATGCACCTATTTGCAAAGGAAATTCAAATTTCAGAAGAAACTCCTGTGCCAGAAGATAAGTACGCAGTTAGTATTGGGCAATTTTTTTCATCCGGGACACTTCGTTATCTTATCCGTTCACTGTGTCATAACCTACTGGAAGTCTTCAGTTCCAAAGAAAATAAAACGTAACTCTGTAGTTTGTCGTTCTTTTTCCAAGTATGTTTGATCTGTTGTAAGGAGAGTTCACTCGTACAATTTGTTGCCCACAATAACACATAAACTTTTACTTCAACAGATCGCTCAAACGTTTCAAAATATGAGCAGATAAGGGTGTGCGTCCTTTCTAAAATAACAGCTGTTGACAAAAACCATAGAAAAGGCCGTTTAAGAACGTGATACAGTCGTTCCAGGAACCGTACAATTAAAATATCTGTCACGGAAAATGCCTCAAAGTGTAGTAAAGCTAGAGACACCCTAAATAAATTTACTCTATTTATTACTAACATCTATTAATCTACAAACACTTATAGATTAACAAAACCAACAAGACACAGAATGAAAACACTGTGACAAGTCCATAAAGCGACTGTATACTTCGCATTCGCTCGTAAAAACTCGTGTAAAAAGGGCCAAAAGTATATTGTATTGCAATATGCCTACTAGGCTACGTCGGTACCTAACGCCCTGCGTCAGAACGCAAAAATTAACCCCAAAGTGTGGTTTTGGTGCAGAGTCGTGATTATACAAGTAACGTGAAAACTTAAGGCCATGCAGGAGTCGCGGCGACCATGAGGTAGACTTAAAGTTGAAGGCTCCCCCACTGATGAAGGCCCTTTATGCTCCTACGGAAGGCTACACGGACATTACTTTGGTTACACGTATATAGCACCTTTTTTCCCACTTAGCGGTCTTCGAAACATGGAAAGCGGAAACCACGTGGTCTTTCCAGTTTTATGACGACTACCTGCACAGTACATCTTGTGGTTAGGTTACTCAAAAGTTTAGCCTGTCTCAAGAGTAAGAGAAGATCAGATGTACAACTAATCCACAATTTTATCATTTTATTAAGGTTAGAATTCCATAGAATTCTATTGACCTGTGATAGAGTCATCGTCGAAATTGTAGAAGGATGGGTAGTAGTAGCCATTCCGACTCTAAAGTACAACAGCGTCACGCTAAAAACAACGAAAAACGCTCTCAATTTCATCGTACTCTCTTTGATTAAATTTTCGATCTAACCTCGATCATCTTCAGTTAAAGACTACAATACAGAATTGTATACAATGTTGCACTAAAAGAAGGTAAGTAAAACAGCACTGAAGAAAAGAAAAGAAAAGAAAGCTGGTAGACAAAAGCCTGGTCAAGGGTGACCAAATAGTAGACAGTCACTGAGAACAGAACAGTAATGGAGAGGACCACTGGAATAAACTACGGTTGAGTAGTTCTATTCATAAGAAGTCTACCAGTGGCCCACTCTTCCTTTCGATTCAGCTTAGGGGCAAATTCACTGATGCAAACGGCTTCAGAAACTTGTCTACGCATAGGGTCGGCAATATGGGTGTTAAGGACGCTAACGGTGTAATTGAAATCCAGCCCATTGTGGCATTCAGTTTTATGGGTATAGAGAACTGATTGCTTGTCATTCATATGAGCTAAATGCTCATCGAATCTCTCCCCCAGACTTCTTGAAGTTTCTCCAATATATTTAAAGTTATTTCCACAATCTACACATTCAATGCAATAAACCACCTCCCTTTTCTTACATAACCCAGTTTTTATTTTACACAAATTACAAACTGTGGAATCAAAACACCTCTCTCTATCAAATGGGTTGGACTTACAAAGTAAGTTTTTCAATCGAGTGCCAGACCTTTCCACAACCTTTACTTTAAGTTCAGTATCATTAATAATTCTCTCAATATTTTTGTGCAGCACACTGTTAGGAGTGGCTTCAACAAAAAGAACGGTTTCAAAGTTATTTTTGTGATCCTTAAACCAGGTATATTTTTTGAGGGACTTTTCCATAGCACGCTCTTCCTGTTTCCATGATTTAGGTCTGAACAAGGGTACCACTCCATTTTTGTCATCTTCAATCATTTTATCTAATCTTTTCTTTGCCCTGGAATATACCTCAAAACGCTCATACCTGGAATAACCACTACATTGCATACGATTTATAAAACTTTGCACAGCCGTGACTCTTTCATGTTCAGGTAAGCTGAGAGACACATTTCTCATAATTCTGACGAGATCATTAGTTAGAATGTACATTTTAGTTTTCATGTTTAAGGCACCATTTTTATGTATGACATGCTTACTACTCATGGGTTTAGCATAATATGTATGTTGAATTATCGTGCTTCGAAGATTATCATGTACAATATCTACAGGCCAAACTTTTAGGTCTAAAACTGGCGTTCTGCCGTCAGCATTGAGATTTGGGCAATCATATGTCACCTGTATGCTTGGGTGGATAGCGTTAGCTAGCACACAAAGTTGACCCATTGTTCCTACATCTGAACAACTTTCGCTGGTACTCTCAACAACCAGCAATATGTCATTAACATACCTTGCATACATTAGGCAATTAATACCTTCTGCAGCAAGCTTCATCTTAAACTCCCGGTCCCACCATATCATAAACACTTGAGCCACGTCCCCAGCTAATGAAACACCGATTGCGCCCCCACTTTTTTGTTTGTATAGTTTGTTGTTAAATTGGCACACATGGTTCTTCATTACAAATTTCATGGTGTATTCTAGGGCATATACGACCATTTTTCTTAGCGTTTCACAGCTAGGGATATAAAGTGGTTTGATCCAATTACTCCACCTTGTCTCGGTGTTGGAGCTGGACACGTTACCAGTAACAGTGGGTTTTCTTCCTCTATTGGTAGATCGTACAGGACAGAATGGTAGTACATCCTCAGGCAGTTTTTGACCTGTTTCGATTTCGATCACCTTTAGAAAGAGGCCAAGTTCGTGGGGGTTTATCCCTTCAAAATTAATACTACTATTTGATAACAGATCAGAACATTTTTTGACTGCAAAGTCGACGTCGAGGGAGGGGTATAGTGCCGTAACATCCATACTGCCTACCACAAATTTCTTATCCTTTTTCATATTAATATCCCTAATTCTAGACAAAAGGTCTTCGGTACTATCGCAGGTTTCAGGTGCTGATGAAACAAGTGGTCTGATGCACTGGGATAGTAAGTATGACAGGTTCCTGTTACAAGACGTTGTAGCGCCACACACTGGTCTTAAAGGCGGGCCTCCTAAGTTTTCCTTATTGGGTTTGTGGTCTTTTCTAAGACCATATAGAGGGGGAACGTCATTATTAGTAGTGTTCAGATTGTTTCTAACTCTGTTGTTAGCTTGCCATGCAAAGCTCCACAAGTTCGCTAGTGCGTTAGTTTTTCTTTCAATTTCTCTGTATTCGTCAATGTTACTAATTTCCATACTTACTAAGTGTTCATCCATCGCTTTGGTATAGTTTTGTTTGGTATCGACTGAAAGCCTTCCTGATTTGTCCGTGGGATAGATGACAATCTCACCATTTTTTGACCCTTTCTTTCAGTCTTTTAAGTCCTATCTTTGCTTCTTTACTGATGTTGTCTTGTCCTTTTCGATTGAACCTAATAAGTTCTTCCTTGATTTTCTGTTTAGCGTAGATCATACGTGCTTCAGTCTGGGATTTGTGCGGTGGAGGGCGGTACACCCATTTGTTGAATGGCAGACTAGTAGGGGTAGCAGTCGACAGATTAAGGGTTCTACTAGTTCTGTTGTAGAATTGGTTACAGAATTGGTTACAAAGGGTAGTACCCTCTATAATTCTGTCTGGACTACCACAATTATCATCTGGAGAGTTGCCCTCTCTCAAGGAATCAGATTTGTAATTCTCCCACCTAAGCTTCTCCCATGCTTTCTCTACTTCAGTAAGTTGATCGATAACACTCACTTTGTTGTACACTGGGAATTTTGGGTGCATAATCAACACTTCCCTTTCCTCTGCACTTACTTCGAGGAAACATTGTACAACATTGTACAAACATTAGTGCAACATTGTATACAATTCTGTATTGTAGTCAGGGGCGGCGCCAGGGTTTTTCGATAGGGGTGGCAAAGCATGCTGGGTCGGACCCAGCTTTATTGTTTGGGGGTGGGTGGGTGGGTGCAGGCATTGAAGGCTTCCAAGCCTCACCCTCCCCCCCCCTCCCCGTGTCAGAACCTGCGTTTTGGCGTTTTCATTTTCTTGAACTTTATTTTTCTCTAAAAAAAAAAACTTCTTTGTCTGAAATAAATACGAACTGTGAGAAGGTTTGTTTGTCTGTCAGTGAAAATCGGCCCCTCACTGAATGAGGTGCTTCAACTATGCAGCAGGCGCGGCGGAACGAAAAATTATTGGGGGGGGGGGGGGGTTGAGTGCAGCAAGACTATCTAAGCGGAGCGCCACCATCGGTTGGCGCGGAGCGTACAAGAAAATTTTGGGCTTTAGAAACCCTCCAGATGGCCGGAAATGGCACTTCCCGAGTGTTCTAAGCTGCATGTACCCAGCCTTGAAATATGGATCATATGTCTGCAATTTCTCAATTAAGGAGAAAAAAATAAATCTATGAAAAATGTTTATACATATTTCTAAGCGGAGCGCCACCATCGGTTGGCGCGGAGCGTTCAAGAAAATTTTTGACTTTGCAAACCCTCCAGATGGCCGGAAACGGCACTTCCCGAGTGTTCTAAACTGTATGTGTATTCATCCTTGAAATATGGATTTATGTCTGCAACTTCTTAATTAATGAGAAAAAATTAATCCTCATTATGTGATTTTTTTCTTGCTTATAGAAAAGCCGAATCACTGAGGAAGAGTTATACGCAAAACTGAATTTTATAAAAGGGAGAGGAATCATAACTCTTATGAGATAACATTAAATTTTTACCTATAGTTTTTCGAGTTTTTGAACCAATAGTGTAACCAAATTTGCAAGCTAAAGTAAACTTTACGAAAACAGGAGTGACGTCATTTCCTCACATTAATAGACTGAATTATGTGTATCGTTAAATTTAAATCCGATTTAGTGTCCTTCATAATCGTATGGTATCATTACGTAATATGCATAGGAGATATTGAAAATTTGCAAATTGCACCCTTAAGGGTCTGTAAGCCAAAACGATTGAAAGGCACAGAAAAGGGAGAACTGCTCATCAATGTGAGAATGTGAAATCGCTCCAGCTTGCTTTGAGTTCACTTTGCTTTGAAAATACAGTTAAATCAACTTTTTATGTTGAAAGAAACGCACATAGAAAATGCATTTTTGTGGTCTACAAAGAACTGCCAAATTTTAGCTAAATTTAAAGTGTACCTAAAGGCTAAAAATTCAAAAACATATATTACAAAGCTTGAAAAATGAATCCAAATGGTCTAACTGCCATCTTTACCGGAATTCCTGAGCTGAGATACATAAAATGTTGGTGCTTATTCAATTTAAAATGGTAGATGGCGCAATAATTTGTAATGTCATTCTTGTACTACTCAAATTACATTCTTTATTTTCTTTATTTTTTCGAAAGCATCTGCACCTTGTGCCAAAATGTGATCACTTTCTCACTGTTATAGGGTGACTTGACTATACAAAACCTCATCGTACAACAGTAATTTTTGCAAAGTTATATAACCATTTCAATTTCAAAAGGAAACAAAAGCAAGTAATGTGAGTTTTACAAGAAGATCATCACAAATTATTGCACAATCGACTATTTCAAATAAAATGAATAAATTTTAAATTTTAACTTTTCATATCTCAGCAACAGGGTGAGCTATAAAAATGAGAGTTGGATGAGTGAAATTCGTTTCCAACGTCTAAAATATATACTCTTATAATTCTACACTTTAGGTCCACTTTAAACTCCTAAAATGAAACGTGCATGTATGGGATAAGAGCCAAAACTGATTGCAATTTGTTTTATTGCAGTATTATTTATGTAAAATTTGGACTTAAATCTTAAGAATGAATTCACAGGCAGAGGTATAAATAATTGGTTGGGATGGCGTCACCAGGGAGGTAGAGGGAGGAGGGAGGGAGATGAAGGAGGGAGGGAGATACCGTACCATAACACACGTCAGTCTTTAAGCGCCTGTCACACCTCACCGGATTGCAATAACGGAGAGGAAACGAAGACCGAAAATGTCACTCCGTTGATGTACGTTAGTATCCGTTTAGTCTCCTGTTCTCCTCCGCCGACTTCGTTTCATGACCGGGAACGTCCGGTATGAACGGCGAGAGATTTTGAACATGCACAAAACTTGGACCAGACGTCGACCGAAAAAGGTCCCCTTTACGTATTCGTTACTTATCCGCTAAGCTTCCGTTTTATCATTTTCTCGTGCGTTTCTCATACTGGACTTCTCCGTTAGTATCCGTTTGTCTCCAGTGATTGCTATTGCTCACCGGATCATTACCGGACAACAAACGGATGAAACGTAAAAGTACGGTACCTGTACCGAATGTTCGACGGATACTAACGCATAAGTAACGTAAGCGTAAAGGAATAGAACTGACAATGAACGGATAGGTAACGTACGTTTAACTGAAGAAACTAAAAAAACACAGGCAAAGAAACGTATAGGGGACGGACATAGACCGAAGATGCAGCGTACTTACATCCTGTCCCCTCCTCATACTATAGCTTAACAAACGTTTTTGCCGTTTTTTCTTGAATTTTTTGGGTGCGACTGATTCCTTCCCCCTGCATCCGCCCCAGGCATGAGATGAGGGATCGCGGTTCTGAGGGAGGGTTTAAGGGGAGGGGGTGTGAAAGATTTTTCGACTACCGGGAAGCCTCCGGCTTAGACGCAATCTGGTACGATATTTTGCATCTTTTGAAGTCATATTTTTCTCGAGAAATCTAGTTTCTAGGTAAGTAATCCAACGTTCTTTACTTTTGGCCGACTACAGTTTTCCAACTTTGTTGCACTTATTGTCGACGATTACATAACAAACGGGCAAGGGCGGCGATTTGTGTTGGCTATTGGGGGAGGGGCGCAGAATGGAAGTTGCCATCGAAGCGGAGCCATCATAGTTTTGTGCGAAGCGTACAAGAGAATATTTTCGCCCTACAGACCCCCCCCCCCCCAGACTGCATGAAATGACACTTCTCGGGATCTTGGAGGCAGTTTTGAACCGTACGAGACTTGATAAGTGACGACTGACAGGCATGAGCGTGTGAACGGGTTTGGTTGCGTTGGTATGGAAGCGGAGCTCCACTAACGTTTTTAAAATGTTGCCAAAATAGCTTCTATATCGCAATTAAATGGTCCTTCTCAGACCTTTCAAATTGCACTGAAGCCATCTTGATATGTGGCATGATTTCTATTGGCTGGCGCGGACTGCGCCGATAAAATGTTTGCCAAAACAGCTCCCAGATCGCAAGAAATGGCCCTTCCCAGATCTTTCAAATTGCACTGAAGACATCTAGATATGTTAAACGCCTCATATATATTTTCCCACTTTCACGGAACTGCTTCCTCTGGTATAACCTCCCCTGCGTACCAATTTAACCATTTTGTGATTGTTGTGACATGATTGAACAATGTACACGGAAGTGAAAATCCTACACCCCCCTCCTCCACTGATTGGATACGATACTGCACTACAGACATGTCACTGCATGTGTAGGGCAAGTGTACAACTAGAGCTGGTAGGTCCATGCGTACTGGATTTACACACTAAAATATGATGTAGGCCTACTTCTCCGTGAGCCACGGTCGTGAAGGTAGCCATGGAATTCAAAATAGATACCACATTCGCTTAGTCCGAGAATTTACAGAATATTGATAAATACGTCGGTCAGATACGGATTTGAATTTTAATCACTCAAATCAGTCAGTTTAGTGTTGAATACTATGTTTTGCTTGTTTTCAAATAGACAGCAATTTTCACAGAATCTCGCTAGGGGATATACTGTATTTTTGGCCCCCTATTGTTTACGCTACTAGGTATTAACCCTTAAACAACAACAAAAAAAAAAACCAGAATGCAAAAATGCATTGAGGTTTCGATGATATATGTTCTATTCCAAATAATGCCATGATGTCCCATATCTTTCAGTCACTGGTCAAAATTTCCCAAGATCGTCATCTGGGGTTACGAGAGGTCAAAAAGCAAAATTTCCCAAGAATTCCCAAGATAGTCATCAGGGTCACCAAAGGACAAAATGCAAAATATCCCAAGTATTCCCAAGGCCTAACGTGACAGTATAGCCTAGAGGCTATGCTAAATACTTGGCAAGGCCCTAAGTAACATTAGCCTAGGTCTAGCCTAGGCCCAGCTATAAGTATAAACCTAGCCTAGGCCTATGCACAGCTGGTCACAGAAATCTCTCTGTAAATACTACAAACTTAGATGATGAGTACCAACATTTGACAGGCAATAACTGCTTTGACTAGCCCTAGCCTAGGCCATAGCTATTACAGTAACCTAGGCCTACCTCTAATAAGTAATATCAGCCCATACATACTGTACTACAATTAGGCTAGCCTGTACTGTGGCAGTTAGGCTAGGACTTAGTCACAGGACTAGGACTTTGTCTAGGCCTAGCCCATAAACCTGGAACTCTGCATTAGATTTATGTACTGAGTCTAACGTTATTGTGTGTGTAGACTAATGTTTGTTGTTGGTTCTGTAACAACACTTAGGCCTAACGTTAGGCCCTAACTGTTAGGCCTAGGCCTACGTTAAAACTTGATCTGCCTGGTAAATTTTCCACTAAAGTTACTCACACTACTCTGCTACTCTGAAGAGGAGCCATATTACAACATACTGTGATATTCCTGCTGTAATTTTTATTATTCCATTTCTTTGTGCTATTTTTCCAATTCAGTTACAGTCAAATCTAACATTAACGTTGGGCTACTCAGCCAGCTCAACAGACCTTGGCAGGAGTCTGTCACTGCACTCAGAAACTGGCTTTTAACACAGTTTTTGATTGGTTGAAAGTGGATCTGTTTACAACTGATCAACCAATGATATGGTAGCTTATGGAATGTCATGGATCTGCTGCAAACTATCTACTGATTGGTTTAACATCAACTTGTTGACTAAATTTAACCAATAACATAACAGCATAGGATACTGGGCTCAAATAAATACACTACAGTACTGTACAGAAAAGTGAAATACTGTAGTCTATTCTCAGTCTTTTGATATGTTGGCTAAAGAATAATAAAGTTCATGAAAGGACCTATTTACTCATTCAAAATTTGGATTATCAAGGAAAAATCCGTATTCCCATATTTACAATGATTTTCCGTACTGAATATGGAAAGTCCGTGCTGGTTGGGAGCTCTGTCTCAGGGTTTGACCCCCCTGGTGACCCCAGATGACTTTTGACCCCCACCAAAAATGATAGAGTTCTTCCTCTTACTATAAGGCATCTAAATACAAGGTATGAAATTTATCCAAGCTTCCTACCTCGAGATATCGTGTTAACAAGGTTTTCAGAGTATGACCCCCGGTGACCCCAGATGACCTTTGACCTCCAACAAAAATGATAGAGTTCTTCCTCTTACCATAACGCATCTACATAATAAGTATGAAATTCATCCAAGCTTCCTACCTCAAGATATTGTGTTAACAATGTTTTCAGGGTTTGACCCCCGGTGACCCCAGGTCACCTTTGACCTCCAAGAAAACAATAGGGTTCTTCCTCTCAATATGGGGCATCCATGTACCAAGTTTGAGAACTGTCAGAGCTTCCCTTCTTGAGATATCGTGTTAACAAAGTTTTCAGAGTTTGACCCCCGGTGACCCCAGATGACCTTTGACTCCACCAAAAGTGAAAGGGTCCTTCCTCTTACCATAACCCATCTACATACAAAGTATGAAATTCACCCAAGCTTCCTACCTCAAGATATTGTGTTAACAATGTTTTCAGGGTTTGACCCCCGGTGACCCCAGGTGACCTTTGACCTCCACCAAAAACAATAGGGTTCTTCCTCTCAGTATGGGGCATCCATGTAATAAGTTTGAGAACTGTCAGAGCTTCCCTTCTTGAGATATCGTGTTAACAAAGTTTTCAGGCTTTGACCCCCGGTGACCCCAGATGACCTTTGACCTCCACCAAAAATGATAGGGTTCTTCCTCTTACCGTAACGCATCTACATACAAAGTATGAAACTCATCCAAGCTTCCTACCTCAAGATATTGTGTTAACAATGTTTTCAGGGTTTGACCCCAGGTGACCCCAGGTGACCTTTGACCTCCACCAAAAACAATAGGGTGCTTCCTCTCAATATGGGGCATCCATGTACTACATTTGAGAACTGTCAGAGCTTTCTTTCTTGAGATATCTTGTTAACATGGTTTTCAGAGTTTGACCCCCGGTGACCCCAGGTGACCTTTGACCTCCACCAAAAGTGAAAGGGTTCTTCCTCTTAATATGGGGCATCTATGTACCAAGTTTGAGAACTGTAAGAGCTTCCCTTCTTGAGATATCGTGTTAACAATGTTTTCAGGGTTTGACCCCAGGTGACCCCAGGTGACCTTTGACCTCCACCAAAAACAATAGGGTTCTTCCTCTCAATATGGAGCATCTATGTACTAAGTTTGAGAACTGTCAGAGCTTTCCTTCTTGAGATATCGTGTTAACGAAGTTTTTAGGTTTTGACCCCCGGTGACCCCAGATGACCTTTGACCTCCACCAAAAATGATAGGGTTCTTCCTCTTACCGTAACGCATCTACATACAAAGTATGAAATTCATCCAAGCTTCCTATCTCAAGATATTGTGTTAACAAGGTTTTCAGGTTTTGACCCCCGGTGACCCCAGGTGACCTTTGACCCCCACCAAAAACAATAGGGTTCTTCCTCTCAATATGGGGCATCTATGTACCAAGTTTGAAAACTGTCAGAGTTTCCCTTCTTGAGATATCGTGTTAACGAGCAAAGTGTCACAAACGCACACACACACACACATACACACATACACACATACACACACACACATACACACATACACACATACACACACACGCACATACACACATACATACACACGCCATCATGACCGCATAGGTTTCTCTTTTCATCGAAACCAAAAAAACTCAGGGAGAAATTCAATCATGGGTCTTCTGGGATGTAGAAGGGGCCTAAGTGTAAGCTCTGCGGTGGATGCAGTAACGGGCGGATGTACAATGAGTTAGACAGAGAAGACAACGCGCGCGAAGCGCGCAAAATTTTCGAGGATTTACACCGAAAATGTCCTATATGCGACGGATAATGTATCACAATACTTTATTCCATGATACTGTTACACCTCACCCCACCCCTACAAAATTATGTATCTTAAAACGTTATTTAGACGATTTTATTTTTGGGGTCAAAAACCATAGGGGGGGGGGCAAATGCCTGCCCTGCCCCCCCTGTGGCGCCGCCCCTGATTGTAGTCTTTAACTGAAGATGATCGAGGTTAGATCGAAAATTTAATCAAAGAGAGTACGATGAAATTGAGAGCGTTTTTCGTTGTTTTTAGCGTGACGCTGTTGTACTTTAGAGTCGGAATGGCTACTACTACCCATCCTTCTACAATATCATTTTATTTAAATTATCAGTAACCCTTCAACCTCTCTTCTCGTTCTAAACGTGACACTGAATATAGCTACACGCGGTGTAGGTGTGCACTGCTCTTGTACAAATTGACTTTACTGTTTACGCACACGCAATACTTCTATAGGTTACAGTGCAGTGGTCGCTCACGAACAGATCCAGGTTCAGGAGCCAAGTTTGGATATCATTAAAATAGCGCCAGCTTATCAAACCATGGAGCTATTACGGATAGCTCCGTAATAGCTCCATGGTCAGAGGCTTCTGGCAGGCTGTTTTATTCTACCTGCCCATAGTGTCATAAATTCACCAGTGCTTCCGGAATAGTCACCGGGAACCCAATCAAGGGCCTTATGCGAGCCCCTGGACCCAACGACACAAGCAGAGCACTTCGCAAACCCACGACGGGTTAGGCCGTCTCAACATTTTCATCGGATTTTAAATAGAGGATCGTGCTCTTGGCTGAAATAACATTGTTTCCCATGTGCCAGCAGTCCCACCCGTATAGCTCTAAAAAGTAAATGTTTGTATTTTGTAATGCGAGTTCTTCCATTGAAGTGCATCGGAATTCCATTTTTTCTCTTTTTTGTCTTTCTCTCTGGCTACCTTACACATCGTAAAGTAGGAACTGTACTAGTGAGCAGTTTGTGCTTTGGGCACCGTTACGCACAATTTCGTCACTTTTATGTCGAGTGTGTAATGCCAGAATTTTCCTACCACAGCTGCAGTCACACCGTGTGGCCATAAGGTCGGGTTTAGTCCCGTTAATATCCTAGATTCGTCCCAAAGCAAGTATATGAAAGCATAGTCACGCTTAAAACTCATGCATGTTTCTTGCAATTCAGAAAACTCAGTCTGAGAGTCTTCTGTATGTAAAAAAATCAATAAAACTGCGAATGCAAGTAGATTACATTAAACCAGAGCCGTCGGAACCAGGGCGATGGGAAGGGGCTGCAGCCACCTAATTATTTTCAGTTTGAAGGTACTTCATGTGTCGTTACGTCCCACAATTTAAATGTGACATTCGAATTACCCAACTTGCTTATTGCAATCACGGTTTTCGGTCAGCACCTAAATTTCAGTCATCATCGGCCAAAATTTTTCATTTAAATTTCAAATTACAAATGGAGGACGAGGGATTTTCTCGGGAATTTCAGGAATGGTTGAATAGCCACAAAAGGTTTTGAAAAAAAATCTCCTAGTGACACTCCTGGACACCCGCTTTTGGCTTGGCGCCTTTGCCGCTTACTCTGTACTGCTTCGTATGTTACACCTTATAATGAAGCCTCCGTTGAAAATTGATTGTCAACAGTGTTATCTTTCTACAGACTCCCAGTCACACTACATTGCTATGTGTAAGTAGGCTATGAACTTCCCACAGCAAACAGCATTTCATTTAATTTGCACACCTGACTCTCAAACAGTAACAAAGATCGTGTTTTGAAAAGTTAATAACCTAAAATATTGAAACATGTAGCACCACTTTGCATCCGAGCCCTTCAAAATTTCCAAAGGAGGAGGGTCCCCTTCCCTTAAGTCACTCACTAAGACAGCATTGCAAGTATTTAGCCAAACTCCAAATACGCTAGCAGACCAGATCGAACACCCCTGTTACAACTGCAGTGCTTTAGTACCAAATGTCATTTAAAGACAGTAAAATTTTGGTCTTTGCTCCCGCACAAAAATGACTAGATACGCCTCTAGACACCTAAGCCTACGGAACAGCACGGTCATACAGATTGGGTATTGGTTGGTCAAATGTTTTATTGACCATGACCTTACCCCATTCGGGACTATTGTTATTAAAGATATCATCCCCCTCTTCCTCGTCAGGGAAGCTATCACATCCCCGGCCTTCGGGCAACTCTGTCACCCGGGCCCGGGCTATGTAGGCTATAACAAACTGTAAAAGTTAAGCTAGGGCTTTTGCATTGTGATATGCGGTATGCTGGCATTGGGCCTCGGTCTCGGGTGTGGCCTCGACTCGACACCGCTTTGCATAGTGTTTCAGTAAGAGTACAGTACAATAGTACGTGTCCAAACTGCCTGTCAATCTTTAAAAATTGAAACATATATTAGAATGACTTTAACTGCTTGCAATTCCAGACGACCGGGACTTCTTTTTAGGAGATAGATTTACGCTAGAATCAGACAAAAGTGTGAATTCACACACGTTGCCCAGAATCCTTCAACTGAAAGGGCAAATTACGTCCATTTTCACAGTCCAAGGAATTGTTAACACCCAATCTTCTTTTTTGTAAATATCTACGCACATCGTACCTCGAGGAGCTATTTGCTCAGCCCCTCTTTAAGGCTTCCCAAACAAGGATATGACTGTGCAAGGAATATGTCGCACAGCCTGCTACGTAGTCAACGCACATTGCAGACCCTTATACCTGTATGCCGCTTTGCTGCTCTCGGGAAAAATTGAGCACGTTAACCAGCACAGACAGTAAGAGTTATCCTTGACGCACATTGATATTGACGTAAAGCATGTTATGTTATAGTCGTGGGTTGGACAAACCTTCATTTCAGGGCAGCTGCATAGGTAAAAACTGAAAAAAATTTGGAAATTTTAGTAAAGAATCTGGCCCTCTATGAGAGCAAAAGCAAGTACACAGTCGGGGCGATTGATCGCCTTCGGGGAATGCAAACTTTATCGTACCCATTCAGGCTCCCCACCAGAACTGGAAAATTTGCCGTGCCCCGCCCTTCCTTGCGTCACCCCCGCGAAGCGTTGCTCGGCCTTTCTGTGAAACTGACTCTACAAGGTGAGAATATTTTTGTTATAAATGTTAAATTTAATATGCACTATTTTCTGCCACATCATGACAGATACTTGTATAAAGTTGTAGCGAAAGTATGTGTAGGTTGAAAGTTGAGTTGATTTTTCAAAAGGAGGTTGTGGTTCAAAACGCGTGATGGTAACTCTTACGTTCGGTTAACCCTTTCCCAACAGGTTGGTTCTGAGAACATTGTAATCGCCGTGATCACATTTCTATAAGACAAGACGATGCCAGTTTACTTTGATGAGCTGGCAACCAGTGTGAGTTACTGTGTGAATGAATCTCAACCCAAGTGCATTTACCAATTGTATTTAGAACTATTTTGGGGGATTCCATAGCCCCTTAAATATTCATTCTCTTCATTTAGGCCAAACATGGTACAAAAATATATACTCCCTGTAGTTCCAGGGGGTCAATAATGATTTATATAGTCAGTTGTGTTTCCAATTAAGCTCACACACAGTAGTGTGTCAGTATAGCCTTCAGAAGTTGAAACTCAGTGCAGGCTATAGTGGATCTGTCTCGGAGGTGTACTGAACAGATATTTTCGTAAAAAGTGGAGGAAGTTACCCTAGTAGGGAGAATTTTTACTGTCTGGGGTGAGATTATAGAGCATTAAACAGACAACAAAGTCCTAAAAATTCAGTATTCTGGACGGTTCATACATACCCGTCATCCGGCGTCTCGCTTTCTTCTTCACTTGAACTTGTATCATGTGGAGGCTCATCCCTCCCGTTCTGCCCGTTATTTAGCGACGTTTGTGAGGAGCTCATGTCATCTGTCAGATCCATACTGTACCTACCGTTTATCATTATCCTTGTTGTATGTTTCACCTTAGAGACCACTTAATTTTCTGTTCATGGCGATTTTCACTTTTATAAAATAGAAAAGTGATTCTTCCAGACCGTTACTGGTTGTGAATTCCACAATGAGTGTAATAAGTATCAATGATCGCTAGCTACAGGCTAGTAATTGCACAAATCGATTCGTTGTAAATACTGGTCATGGCACTCACGTCAAAGCGCAGCATACCGGTATAGTGTACTTCAGAAAGAACTTGTGTTACACATATATACTGCGGTCCCATTAAGAGTATAATCAGGAAGTGAAAGTTTCAGATCTGATTGGTATGCTGTATGACTAAGCCAGACTATAAATACGTAAGGTTACGTCATACCTTTATCGTTGTATTATCTTGTCACACAAATTCGTGAATGTTAGTTTAGAATGAACAGAAAGAAGTACAAAAATGGTATTGCTTAGCCGGCCGGGCCACTTAGCTCAGAGATTAATTTCATGAAACATGCAACTTTGCCGATACTATTTCCCTTCACACGCGATTAACTGCAGCGGTAAAGCTTAGTATCTGCGCATGCCTGTACTTATATGTTCCGCCTACAGAACCATATTCGTCATTATCATGACTTGTTCTAGTCTAACAAGAGGGCACTCAGCTCTATGGAGCTGAAAATCTCATTTCCCCCAAATTCTCTACATATCTTCGGGTTAAAGAAATTTCATACTGTTTCTTCCTGTAACATACTGTTATGCAAGTAATGGGTAGAAACCAACTTCAGCTGATTGGAACTTCGGCCTCTTGATTTTCGACATATGACGCCAACGATTACGCATGCAAAAATTTAGGCAAATCTGATCTGTGACCTACATTTTGACCTTTGACCCCACCCTTAGCGACCAAAAGCACTATTTTAAAATTATCTTATCAGTCCTAGCACATCATTGCACCGACTGCAGTGGCCAAATGGTTAGAGCATCCGACTTGCAGCCGGAAGGTCTAGGGTTCAAATCCTGGCCGGGCCATACCAAAGACTTTAAAAATGGAACCTACTGCCTTTGTGCTTGGTGTTCAGCATAAGCAACGGAGTAGGGAAAACAAGCCAGTGAGCCACAACTGGAAAAAAGGCCGTGGTCGTCTCGACTTGAACCAATTGGTTGGAAACTGGGATGTTAAACCTCATCTAACTAACTAACCTAGCACATCATTGGTTTAATTACTTTTTCTAACATACTGATAGGCAAATAATGGCAAAAATCCAATTTTAGAAATTTAACCTATGACGTCATCAATTACGCAAGCACCATTTTTCATGGTCAGGCACCTACCCACCAGATTTGAACTTCATCGAACTTACGGTTTGGGATGAGTCTGCAACACACTTTTTCGCAAAATGTAGGCAAATTTGACCTTTGACCTATGTTTTGCCTTTCACCCCACCTAATAGTACCTCTGCCTCCAAGGTGCTGTTATTTAAAGGATCACCATACAATTTTGTGGAGTTAGTCACTTTTCTTTGTACAGATTGTAATTAAGTTAAGCTTTGAATTCATTTCTTTTCTGTGACGTCATGTCACATAATAAATTTGTACAACTTAGCAACCATTGTGTTCACAAAGTATACCTCCTATGGCAACCGCCGTGTATACGCACTGGCGTCACGGTAACTAGCTTATTGACAGAGTTGGCGCATTTCACTGTGTACATTAAGAGTGCGCAGTATAGCACCGTAAACGCTTAACTATAAAGGAGACGCTTTGCCCACCCAAGGTGCAATCTCATTGTTTGATGTTAATATTCAATTTAGTATACAGTTGATAAAGACACCAGGAAAGTGTCGAAGTATCCTGAGCATTAATAAATCAGCTGGATTTGAAAGGCACTCTATATTTTCGCACATTTTCTTGTATTTACTTGGAGAATACGTGTATATATATATATATATATATATATATATATATATATATATATATATATATATATATATATATATATATATCTCGATCTCGCACACGGACAACAACGTAGCATGCAATGTACGTAACATGCGATAAACTGCAGCAGTAATGGTTAGTAGGCGCCGTCTATAGTACCACACACAAGCAGTACATTATTAGAAGACTAAGCACAATGGCACATGATAAAGACAAATATATGGCTCTGTGGGGGTACATACAAGTAGGCCTACAGGCATGCGCAGATACTTACCTTCACCTCTGCAGTTAATCGCATGCAGTTTCAATCCTATAACTATGGATTGATGTCACCACTTACTAGAAAGCCGACAGGCTGACTTTATGCTGGAGGACAAGCAATGATTGTAACGTACATTACAGTGTAGTTAGTTACGGACTTAAGTTAGGCGAGGGCGCACTTCGATTTCTATGGTCTTGTTCCGGTCGAGTGTGCAATTTAAATGAAAATTTCGTGAAGATTATAGGCGGCTCTCTGCTAGTATAGTGCATGTAGGCCTATAGTGTTAAGTGTGAATATTCACACACAGTTAACTTGAAAATTGGGTGGCCCAGAATGAGCCTCCTGACATTGAATAGTGGCCTAATTAATGAACTGCACAAGTTAAAAGATAAAAACAATAAATATGATGCGCTAGCTTGTAAATTCAACAGTCTCGGGGTCCAGAATTTGGCCCATGAAATTGGAATTGGCTCGGATTTCGAGGGTACCGGACTCGGAATTGAACTGAAATGGGGGTCACTGGAATTGGAATTGGCCCGGACTCAAATGTTAGGTGGACTTGGATACAGTACTGACCCTGTGTTTATTTACTATCGTAACCTGATGTCTAGGTGTCGTCTTTCCGTCTTCTCCGTGACTCAGTAAAGGTCAAACTGAAAATCGTAAATGTTATAAAAAGAGCACAAACATTTCATATTGTCATTTTCAAAATGTATATTTTATGGCATACGAGTGTCAGTCGCTCTCTTTTTTCGTATATTTAAAAGTCTTACAAAATATCGTTTGATGGAGTCACGTGACATTTGACCGCATCTACACTGACCATCATCAATACACTTCCAATTTACAGAAAGAATGTAAATATAGGCTACATCCTAGTACGTTATCATATAAGTCTATGATAAATATCACAGGTAAAGTCTATCTCTGATGATGTTTGCTGGTGCCTATCCATATTACGGAGCAGCATCTTTTTAAATCTAACCATTCGGTCTTCAAATGCTATTTGTATAATCTGCTATTTTGAATTCTTTAAATATGACTTACTAATACTGTTTGTTATCAATGATAGAAAGGCAACAAGTTCCGTGCAATGCACTAGTAAGTATAGCACCTAGAGTGAAAAAAACATTTTTGTTTTGAAGATCAAATACGAAAGTATTAAACAGGAAATAGCCCTACATATAAATGGCTAATGAAAAGTTGAGTCATCCATTGGTAATTGTGCATCTCATCCGTTTTAAGTGATTCTAACGTCACAACAGCGCGGCTTAGTTTTCTTTAGTTTTTTTTTTTTAGTTTTCTCATCTCAACTTACCACTTACGTTTCCCCGTGTACAGAACATTACATATATATGGTTTTACATGTCTCTTCATGACTGATACAAAGACAGGCAGGTGTACGACAAGTATGCAAATCTCTTTACAATGGAATATTATCACTGTTAGACCGGTTATCACGGTATTCGATAGCAGTGTCGGTCAAAATCAGTCATATTTCTTTCAATCGGAAACGATAAACTTGCCTAGGCCTATGTTACCTTTACTGTGTCACCCACATATAATCATAGGCGAATGGAATGGAATTCACAAGTGGGTGGACTGAAGGGTTTTTGCTACTTGGTTTACAATTTTAAAGGAATTCCGTAGCCTGCTAGAGGGGGCCAGGGGGCAGTTGCCCCTCTCTAATTGAAACAACATAAATAATTGCATTCTCAAAGTGTTTTGAATCGGAACGACCTCGTGAAGCCAGTCTAGAACGGGGCCACGCATGCCAGAAATATGAAGAAGAGGTGTAAAATTCAAGAGGTTGGTCATGTTAAGATTTATATCCCTTCAGGGGACGTAGTTTCTTTAGGGAGCAGAAACTCCTTCGAGAGTAACGTTTCGCCCTTCGGCTCTTCGCCAGAGAGTCGATGGGACCTAAAAAAGTACGACCTCGTGAAGACTCTTAGTTGTAGTGCGAATATTTGATCTAAATGGTTGAAGCATTAAGTGAAGCAATAATCCTAACAAACGATAAAAAGCAATATACATCAATAAAAATTGAAACTTTGGGCGTCAAATACATAGTCAGTTGTAACTTAACATAACAGTAAAGTTACTAAAACCAGCCAAATTATGTTGTTCGATTTACAGTAGATTTGTTTAAAATAATTTATATAAACAAACTGCAAAAGAAAAACAGTTTAGTTTTTATATCCTTTTAACATTTTGACTGTACAAATAAAAGGAATCCACTGGAAACTTTTCTCCAATCGATTTCTGTTATTTTAAAGAAAAACTTTTCACACTGTACCAGCTTGACATAACTACAAATCTCCTGTCTTGTCAAACACAGTGTGTGTGTGAGCTTGATTGGGAACACCACTGACTGTACAAGTCATTGTTAACCAACCAGATGAAACTATTTTGTTTGAATGAATGTCAAAGTGCAGTTATCAACCGTATTTAGAACTCTGGGGCTACCCTTAAATATGTTTGGGCAGAAAGTTGCTAGCAACTCCCTGGTTTGGGGGATGCCACATCCCCTTTAAGACACTGCAGTTGCTTAACAACCCTTTCCAAACGATAAACGTTTAAAAATGTACCATGTAATTTTAGAATCGGAGTTAGCTGCCTTACTGCTCAGTAACGTAGCTATGGTGTCAAAAATCGGGTGCACGGAGGGGGGGGGGGGAGGGGCTAGTAGGGAAAAGAGGGCGAATGTATAATATCTGCAAATAAACCGACAGCCGGCAAGTCTTTAGGTCAAAGTTACCCAGAATTCTAACAGTTCGACCATCTAGAGAAGTGATACAACAGTGTTAATACTGAAATCTAAATTGCTTTCATTGTTTTAATGAGTAAATCAAGCGGGGGTTTCTCCGAAGGATAATTTTGAAATAAAACCATTTTGATTGCTATTTCCGGACATCTAACAATCAAAATAAGTACGGGTGCACTAAAAAAAATTTGAATGCAATCATTAGTCAACAGTAGTGCGACCAGTCTGCCTGCAGGCAATTTTGATAAGCCAGTAATGATCATGTATCAGTTAAAATGAGCAAAACTAGGTGGCTCCGACCCCATGAAAATTTTAATTATTGTAGTGCGCGTGCGCGCTACAATCTTGGCGTTGCACGACAAGCTAGGCGTACCTACATGACTGAACTTTCAGACTGGAAGTTCCACACGGTTTCGGTCCGTTTTTACTATCGGTACT
Source organism: Holothuria leucospilota (assembly GCA_029531755.1). Taxonomy (NCBI): domain Eukaryota; kingdom Metazoa; phylum Echinodermata; class Holothuroidea; order Aspidochirotida; family Holothuriidae; genus Holothuria; species Holothuria leucospilota. The sequence goes on along the minus strand of CM055969.1, from coordinate 28,239,657 downwards.
ATCAATGTGCAGGCAGCTAATGTTAAGCTTGTCCATGATTTTTTACCGCTTTCTTGCACACATTCTAAATTAGTCCCGACAAAGGACTCGTTCATAAACAGAAACAGCTTGTAATGTAGAGTGAAATGTTACTGATTGATGAAATGCCGACAGTCTTTATTTCAGAAAAAATTCAGTTGAATTTGCGCTTGCTTTCTCATTAACACAACTTGCCCACATAACTTGAAATTCGCAAACGAAGTAATCAGCGGATGAATTTATCGTAAAATTTAATGTGATGGGAGCTGGATATATACGGGCGGCGTCACCTTCAATGTACACAGTATATGGTATACTGTGCACAGTATATGGTATACTGTATGCGTCACCTTCAATGTACACAGTATAGGCTCAAACGAAATTCCTCTCAATAGTTGTGTTACAGGTACCTATAAGACGAAAACCACAAAATTCAAGCCTTGTTAGCCTTGTGCCAGTCGTTTCTTATGCCTTAAATGTACTATGTTATGCAAAGGACTTTGCAAACGTTTCTGAAGGAAGTGAAAAATATTTGATTAAATAAACGCCGTATCAAACTCACATTAAATCTGGCCTACTCCAAACTGCAAGGGCTTGTCTAACATGCACTACAATTCTGCGTATTTGCAAGCAAATGCAGTTCTAGTTGAATTCGTGACCTCATAAGCTAAGGTAGGATGACAGAAGAGAGAAGGAAAAATGACAGATAAGCCAACAGCCTGGCTAGTCCCAGCTTATTGCACAATTAAAAAGTAATCCAACTTTTTATCAACTTACATCGCAGGTGAAACAGCAACACTGGTAATTAAATTTAATCTAAACTTATATCATTGATTTGATTAAAGTATCAAGCGCAGAAACAGGTTGTTACAAGAATTGGGCTATTTACGTCGGCGAAGTTGGGACCTGCAAACGCCCCTCCCCCCCCCCCCCCCGCAAACGCGAAACTTAGATGAGTCTGTACTGATATGAAAATTAAGGCTAAAAACCACTTTTTTGCTAATTTGACCTTTGACCTCAAGTTTTTACGTACGACGTCATCAATAACACATGCATAACTTGAGTTTCAATGAACAGGTATACCTACCCATGCATGAAGGTCCAACTGGTTCACACTTTCTATTTAGGAGGAGTTCGCGACACATTTTTTCTCAAAATTTAGGCAAATTTGCCCTTTGACGTGTTGTTGACCTTTGAATGCGACGCTAAGCATCCGAAAAAGCAATATTTCAAAATTTTGCTCGAAGGGCTCTAAGCGACCACAAATGTGGGAAAAGCCTATGTGCATTTTTCAAACTTTGTAGCATACATTTTTTTAAATTTTAAACTTTAGGTACACTCTAATGACTTTCTGTAACATACTGACAGGCAAGTATTAATGTCAATTTAAAAATTCAATTGAGCTTATTTAACCTTGACTACTGACCTTTGACATTTGACGTCATTAAAGAGGCATGCACAGTCATGGTCAGGCAATTCCCTACAGTGTTTGAACTTGATCGGACATACGGTTTAGGAGGAGTTTGCGAAACATTTTATTTGCTCACAGACACAGTCATAATAGGCACATTATTACCTGCTGTTGTTTCCTTTTGAAATAACAAAGTTTATATGACCTTGAAAACTTTATTGTTTTCCTGCATAGCAGGTCACTCCATTACAGTAGGTCAGTGATCACATTTTGGCAAAAGGTGCAGTGACTCTCGAAAAAAGACAAAGACGGTAACTTGAGTACGTTAATACAAGAATGACATCACAAACTATTGCGCAATCTACCATTTTAAATTGAGTGAATAAGCTTCAACATTTAATATGGCAGCTCAGGAAAGTCCAGTGAAGATGGAAGTTCGCTATTTTGGACTCATTTTTGAATCTTTGGAGCATATAGTTTTGAAATTTTAAACTGTACGTACACTTTCAATGCAACTGCAGTTCATCCCAAGTTGAATTACTGTACCCTTAGAATCCTAATTCATGATTGTTTTTTTAATAACTTGACAATACTTACAAACTGGTTAACTCAAGGCAGAGCACTTACTTGGTTTATGTTTAACGTGCAACAGGCCTATTCCTTTTTTTAAACATCCCGAAAGAACCAGGGTTGTTCCCGTTACACTTTGAAAGTAACTCGTTATAGTTACAGTTAATTCCGTAAAATTGTAACTCGTTACAGTTACTAGTTACAATGTTGAAAAAGTAACTAGTTACAGTTACTTTTGACTGAAAAGTAACTAGCTACATTTCAAAAGTAACTAGTTACTTCAAGGTGAATATACGGTACCTCGGTACTTGAAATGGAGGGGGGGGGGGCATAATTAGATAGTAAGAAGGGGGCACATAAGACGACCGACACCTCATTTGTGCCGGTTATCCTTAGGTGTTCCCCAGAGAGAGTCAATGATGCCAGCTGATCTTCACTGGGGATTCAGGCAGAGGCTCCTAACGCTCATCATGAAGCAGCGAATCATGATACTGTGTCGGAGCTTACGCAAACTATTTGTTAGAGGAATATGGTTGTAACCAGAACTTTTCCAGTTACGACAGTACTTCTGTGAGGGTGAAAATCTTTATACTCCCATCACACAGTCGGCTAATTTAGAGAGGTTAGCGGCTTTGCCGGAAAGGGGAGAGCGTTGTTTCAGCAGTAATTAAAGTCTTCACCCCTCAAGGGCATAAATATGGTATAACACGAGGATGAATACATTTTTTAACAGTAAAATTTTAGAAACTCACCGCTAAGGTTGGGCTAAGTGATATTTCCGCATAAATTTCAAGTTTCACATTGTGCCGATATAAAACAATGCATAGAAATGGTGATACTATGTAGTTTATACATGCAGACCATGTGCCCATAATTCACTTTTCCTTTACAACAGGTGAAGCTTTAAGTCGGACACTTCTCTTCTCTTTCAGTTAGCTTTGTTATGATACTTTTAACGTGCATTGACCATTTCAATATTCTGCTGTTTTTATAATAACCTTACTATTATTCCAGTGTATTTAGTTACGGACATTGGAAAGAATATGATATAGCCTAAATTCATACGTTTGATTCATCAAATAAGGATATCACAAATGTTAAATTAGATACATAAATGGATGCACTGTGTTTACCGACGCTTGACACTGTATAATTTACTGGGCTCCAACGCACGAGTCCAGATTCGGTTAGCTTTATGCCGGTCTCAAGAGCGTTTTTCTAGATTAGGAATTTGCCAGGAATAGAAGGTTTCGGAATCAAAATTTTTACGGAATGTGATGTAACGTTGGACTTGGACTCGGACTCGGAGTCCATTCCAGCAGAGTTCTCAAATATGAAAGTTACATTAAAAGTGTTTAAAGTTCCATTTGTGCACAATGTACAGATGTAAAGCATTGTCACACACAATCAACTAAATTACTGAGGAGGCCAGGCTATGGAAGTGAGTACAAACGATGACTTTATTAATGGTGAACAGGTAAGATAGAATTAAAACATCTGTATGTTTGATATGTTATACATTGGCAAAAAGACATGTATCGGAATTGGTGTCATTGGAATGAGAACTGGCAGGAATTTGAGGGGTAGTACCATGCTCGGAAAGATTCGGGAATCTGGAATCGCAGGTAGCTCCGACTCGGATAGGGTGGACTCGGGTCCAGCCCTAACGTCTCAAGAGGCAATGATTAAACTTTCAAAGTAAGACATTTGAATGTCTATGGGCCAACACGTTTCTCACGGTGCACTATCTCCACTGTGTTCTCTAAAGGACAATATGAGTAAACTAAGCCCAGCTGACTTTACTTCGTATATATATACTATATAAAGTCAGCTGGACCTTAGTCAGAGGACCGTTCAGTATTTTTCAACGAATCGCACAAAGATTCGGTCTCATGGATAATAAGCATTGATCTGTCTAATAAGTAATTTGACACACAAATCAATTTTAAACTTAGTTTAATCGACAGTCAAGTGGCCCCGTAAGCCTGCAGCATGTGCATCTAATATCAACTTCTGATTCTAATCGTGAATAAAATTGATGTTGGCGCGGGCAACGTCGATTACAGCGATGAATGATAAATATATCGAAAATAATTTGACATTTTACTACCAAGTGTCATCAGTTTGAAAATTTTCTGTTTCTACTTCGAGTAAAATGCAATTTGTAGTCATTTTGACTATTTGTAACGGGAAAGTAACGGGACCCAAATGTAACGCCGTTACAGTTACTTTTACACAGAATTTTAAGTAGTTACTTGCTCCGTTACTGAAATGCAAATGTAACTCGTTACAGGGTTCCGTTACACAAAATGTAACTCGTTAAAGTAACGGCGTTACTTGTAACTCGTTACTTCCCAACCCTGGAAATAACACGAAAGAAACTTTAAAAGGGCATTGTAAGGCTCAGGCAGAAGTTGGAGAGCTTCTTATTATCCCTTTGAGGTTGGATGTAGGGGTTTGATTGAATCAACCTTCCTCAAGTGGTTGCGAGAGCTGGGGTTTGGTAGGAGAGATTGTGCTAAATTGAGTAAGAGAGTGGCAGAGGCAGCAGAAGCAGTTTCTGCGTGGATTTGGACAAAGTATGTTCAAAAAAGAGTTTAAGGATGTGATACGATTGGATTTGGATGTAGTTGGAGTCTTGATGAGTAAGACTTCGAAGTGATATAATCCACTAGCAGGAGGTGGCACATGAAGGTGCTGCTGGCCCACCACCCGGAGGAAGTACTGAGATTAAAGGGCCGAAACTTCCAAAGATGGGTGGTACTCAGCTGAGGATCCTGCTGGTTGTGCACGAGGCACCCAACATCTATTGCCAATTGTGTTTTGAAGTACTAGGTTTAATCCATGTTTCTGAATAATGTTGGGGCAACTTTTTGTTCCCTTTATAGGGAAAAATTGCATTTAAAATGCACCAATATTGCATCCAAAGAAAACTTTAACCATTATGCTATTCAACTTCGTCGATAAACTCCATCAATAGCTTTATCAGAATATTATGGATTACAAGAGTAACGAAAGTTGCATCGTTTGATTTTTTGAAAGTTTGGGCCAAAAAATTATTGTTGAGCAGCAAAAAACTATTTTTTCTGTGAGAACCTCGTTTTTTGAATGAAAGCTATCGCACTACCTTGTTTTGAATGATCTATCGTTCTGTTACATAAATATTATTTATTAAGCATATGATATATCTCTGTACAACAAACACAATATTTTCCTTTATCTTCGGGAAACATGAGATACCAAGCTCTTAAATTTGGTCAACCTTTCTCGTGACAGTTGGAAAATAACTACACATTGATCACATCGAAAAACATTACCTTGTAGCCAACTTACTAAATTAGTGGGAAAATCTACCCGTACGAACATTGCCACACTGTAGGTAGCCTAACTGAGAAGACAACCTTGTGAGAGAAATGGTAAATTCTCAAAAATATCTTTATGAAGTTTAAGCATACCTTTCTCCTTGACTATCATCCGAACCCGAAGGCGCAAAGCTATCATCGCAATCACTCTTATCTTTCCCTTCCAGTATTTCATTGTTCGTCCCACCTATTTCCGGTAAACATATGCTTGAAGCCTTACGTATCACTTCTGTTTCCATCACTATAGCGATTTGTAATTTCGTGCGATATTAAAAATGATTCCTTCAGTGGTGAATCTTTCTTCTCTGAGTGTCAGAATGATCGCTAGCTACAGCCTATAATCACGGAGTTGCCACTACAGTTGTGCAAATAGGTTAAAAATAAGTCGTAACTTGACACAGCAGTGCACTCGCGTCAGTCATCAGCCTAAGCTAACTACAGTAACAGGAAGGACTTCTGTATATAGTATATTCCAGCGATATCCGGAAGAGAACTTTCTAAATCTGCCATTTGTTGCGTTCGGAAATGTGTGATTGGTGTATTACGTGGCTACATGTGCGTGCAACCAGGTGGGACAAAACCTTCCTGCTTTGCAGCACTCGAGAGTACAGTTTTCCATGCTATGTAGCGTCGCTACTGCAGTTCCTAACCTAACCTGGGATAGCCTACTAACATCATTTTAAATAATCCTGTGCTGCATCGTTCTGCAGTTTTTCATGCCTCAAAGCATGAATTGAGAGAACAGTACAGAACAAATTGTCCCAACTGGGTGGACACAAATACATTATCATTTATCAATGTTTATTGATGTCACGTTTTTGTGTCACGTATTGTGAACTGATTGGTGAGATGTTTACCAAACTAAAGACATAAATCTAGCTTTCAACACTTTCATTCTAATTTTTTTTCAATATTTACGATGGGACTTTCCCAATCACAGTAATTAAACAAACAAAAAAGGAAGAAAAAGGATTAGATTACAAGAGGCATTATCACCTCCATCAAAACTAAACATAAGCTCTACAAGAATTATCTGAAGACTCTTACACCTACGAACCGAAAAACATGTAACAATTTTCGTAATAAGCTTAATCATGTGCGCATAGCAAAAAGGATGTATTATACTGATATATTGAACAAATCTAAAAACCACATGAAACGTACGTGGCAAAATATTAATGACATTCTACACAAAGGACAACCACAAAGTAGTTACCCTGACGAGTTCATAAATGAGAACACCAAGATTTCGGGTCCAGACGATATTGCTAATGCATTTATTTTATTTACTTATTTATTTTTTGTTGTGAACCTTGGTCCATCTCTTGCATCCAAAATTCCATGAAATACACGCCTAAAAGAACTAATACCAGACTACAGGTCCAGCTCATTCTTTCTTTCATCCACTAGTAAGGAGGAACTTGTCAGTGTTTCTTTTAATACTTAAGCAGTCTCCATCACATTTTTACACTCCAGGTTTCTTGTAACAATGTAACTTCTGTTTGAGTGCGTCGTTACGTGTGTTTTGTCACTTACGCATTTTGTATGTGGAAAGCCGTGGACTTTAGGGGGGGGCACGGGTTGAAAGGGGTGGGGTCTGTGAGTGAAAGTTCCTGTCCTATCATGGGCATCCGCAGAAAAAAATTCAAGGGGGGCAAAAATTTTTTAAGGCGGGGCCAACTTTTTTCATGGGAAATATTTTACTCCCAAGAAAGAGTTTTGATGCTAATTTCACACAGTGTTGACAAAGGCATAGCCAGGAATTTGTCAAGGGGGGGGGGGATTCCCATAGACAGACTGTCAGCGCTCGGCGCCACCATGGGTTGGCGCGGAGCGCAAGAAAATTTTGGCCCAAAATGCTTCCCAGATCGCTGGAAATGGCACTTCCAAGGCCTATTTACCACATATAAAAAGGGGAAACGTAAGCAATATCGTAAATATAAACTTTAAAAAATACCAAAAATATGCTCTGGGACTGCTGGGGCCTGAGTGTTGATATTTTTATTCAATTCCTGTTTTGAGAGTAGAAATTCACACTGATTAAACTGTTAAGAAATGTTGATGTTATATTTTCTTCGTTTTTTTCTTTCTTTTTTCTTCGTTTTTTCAAGTTTTTGATTTTCCATGGGGCAAGTCCGCCCCTTGCCCCCCCCCCTCCGGACGCCCATGTGTCCTATTATCTTAGTCTTTACTCTTTCTTCTAGTTAATTGTTTTTACTGGCCTTCTTGTCTTTAATTCTTTGTTCTTTATGCTTTCTTTGTGTTTCTGACTCAGCTACGTCAGTTACCTTTGTTTTTGTAGTAATGGAGAGTAAAACTTTTGACAACCCCCTCGGGGTTTTTAGTTTTACTTCCATCTAATTCATTATTATATAGGTGGGCCTAATTATAATATTGTGTATCCGTACTTTTCAATGATGTAGAAAAACAAATAAACGAGACGAACGAAACGAAACGAACGAGTAAGCATATTAAAAAGTAGAATACACCTGCGTGGCTGCACACACTTCCTTTTTTTTAGGGAAACTCCGTGGTACATGTCAAGCATAATGCAATGATGCAAGGGAGGGTACCCTCTTTGTTCCAAATGTCAGATTGGAAGGGGTTTTGGTAAGGTGTCTTTTGTTTTGTTCATAGGCATAGACTAAATAAATATCTTGTAGAGGGCTGAATCATTTTTGTCCTGGAATAGCCTGTGCTACCCGAGGATATTGCCCGATTTTTCAAACTTTCCCCACGAACAAGGTTCTTTTCCAGAAATTCGGTGTATGCAGCCTTACACAGCGGCGTAGGAAGATGTTTGACATGGGGGGGGGCAGACAAGATGCGATTTCTCGACCTTGAACCCCGACCCTTTCCACACTCCAACTTAATATTTGCTCAAAGTATTATATTTAAAGAAAAAGGAAACAACAGCGACAACAACACATTAGCAGTGGTGTAGCTAAGACATTTTTTGGTGGCTCTGGAGGGCTGGGGAGTTTTGTTGGCGTTGGCTCTAGTTTACTATCAAAGCGGAGCGCCACCATAGGTTGGCGCGGAGCGTGCCAAGAAAATTTGAGATTTTAATACAGCCCAGATCGCCGGAAATGGCACTTGTCGGCCTTAATAGCAGCCATCAAGATGTGCAATTTTTGTAGAAAATTTGTGAAGGTTGATTTGAATTTATTCTAAAACACATAACGTTTGTCACAATCTATCCGAATTTATTCAAAATTATTCAGAGTGGAGTTATCCCCATGGATTTCGGTGTAATTGGACTGGAGATTTTCCACAGCCAGAGTCTATTATCAAGTTGAGTAGAGGTGGCGCCAGGATTTGCTCGAAAGGGGGGGGGAGGGCAGCGACCCGAAGCTCCGACAGCCCATTGCCGTCGGGTATTGGTAAGGTGGAATTTGAAGAAAACCTGTGTACTAAGACCAAGTCATTCCGGGCATATATATATTGCATAAAATTTGTGTAAACTAGGAAAGCATAGTTCCGCGTTCTTTAAATGTTTTTCCCGGAATATAAAGTGAAAAACTGCAAAGCGCTCGAAATTTTTGGTAGGTTTTCAAAAAAAAAAACATATGTAATCATTAAGAATAAAAAGAAGAAAGAAAATCTCTAGGGGTTGACAGGTTGTAGACCATATGGGAGATAATATACACTGTATCGAAACCATCCCGACTACCCGATGAAATACCGGTCGCCAAACATTGCTCCGTGAGTCCCTCACCATCTGAACGTACCGCATGACACACACAGGAGAATAGTAACTATAAGCTTTGAGATATGAGATGAATTTTACGACCTCTACATAAACTACTTCTCTACATGTTACTTGGAAAGGTGGAAGGGACTTGCGCTATCTAGCAATGCAGAATGGAACTATTGAAGAAATTAGGGTCGCTCTATAGCGCTCGTAGCGCGCCGAAAATTTTGGGTTCTTATTAGAGAAACTGTTCTGATGAGAGCAAAAAAACGGGTAAAACGAAACTGTAAACTATCGCTATTTGGGGGGGGGGCAAAAATGACATTTGGCCCCCCGTCAAAACACATTGGGGGCCATGGCCCCTCTGGCCCCCCGGTTCATACGCCACTGTGATAGGTTGTAGACCATATTGGAGATAATATACATTGTATCGAAACCATCCCGACTACCCGATGAAATACCGGTGGCCTAACATTGCTCCGTGAGTCTCTCACCAACTGAACGTACCGCATGACACACACAAGAGAATAGTGACCAAGCTTTGAGATATGAGATGAATTTACGACCTCTACATAAACTACTTTCTCTACATGTTACTTGGAAAGGTGGAAAGGACTTGCGCTATCTAGCTATGCAGAATGGAACTATTGAAGAAACTAGGGTCACTCTATAGCGCGCCCAGCGCGCCGAAAATTTTGGGTTCTTATTAGAGAAATTGTTCTCATGAGAGCAAAAAACGGGTAAAACGAAACTGTAAACTATCTCTATTTGGGGGGGCCAAAATGACATTTGGCCCCCCGTCAAAACACATTGGGGGGCCATGGCCCCCCTGGCCCCCCGGTTCCTACGCCACTGTTACAGCCCCTGGCTCGTATCCCCATGATCTGTTTTACTTAAAGCGAACGTCAGTATACTTCATGTTTATTCATAATCTACACAGATGGCATGAAAGTTAAATTGCTGACCACAATGACCTTTTATCTTCATGGTTCAATCAAGATTAGGTCAAAAAGTGTTTGTCATTTCTCGACCAACGTGAAATTTGGTAACGACGTTTTCTTTCCTTTTGTTTGTTTTGGTTTCGAATTTTTCTCTGTTTTATCACCTTTAAATTTAAAGTTTTACAGACAGAGAATATCTGATACGCCTTTTCAATTAATAAGCAACAACGTATGAATGCTTTTCCGTGTATTTTGGGTTTCATTTTGAGCAATAATGAAATGCATATCTATGCTTAAATATGATTTAGAAGTCCATTTAATGGTACCGATTTCGAAAATGTATGACAAGCACGTGAATATTTTAGCACATCCTTATAACAAAGCGTCGTGATGACATAAAACATTGTCGGGATTTGCTGTCTCTTATGTAAACTTCCTGTAGGTTTTGTGTCTTTTATACCACTACATACTGCAGCTATACCATTACCACATGTGCGCCTATACATGACTGAACAACAAACCCATTTGAAAGACATTAAATGACTTTCAAACAAATTTCTTGGCTGATAAAGTCTAAGACATAACGAAATTTAGAAAAGAACTCAATATGTTAATATCGTCACTTACATTTGGAGAATGTGGAAAAGTTTATATGAAACAGGTACGGCGGGGGCAGGCCAACTCGGTCCCAAGCCACCTTGGTCTCAAGGCTAACTGCATGTGTCCCTGTGCTGTCAGACATTTTGGAACATGTCCTCTTTCTTTCATGAAAAATTAGGTTGCTATTTATTTTACTTTTCAGTCACTACTGCAGGTATCAGTTAAACATAAACAAGTTTCCAAATAGTATTTACAAGGGTTATGACATGGAGTTTTGGTACGTGTCGTTCTTGGTCACAGTAAAATGCCATTGGCAAAAACGACGCATACCAAAACTTATCCCATAATCCTTTGTAACTGCTGTTTAGAAAAGGGTCTGTTAAGAGGACAAATATCATGAGTAAGAGTGGTAAGCTGATTATTTGTTTCAAAATTTTCAGCGTGGATGGTTAGAGGGTCATCCGCAAAATACTTTTAAAAGAAAAGTTTTCAAGGGTCGGACTTAGTTCTTGTGTAGGTACCTTAACACTGCTCAGCCTGCGTAGCGGCTCGCTTTAGCTGCAGCTTACTCCTTGATTGTTTTTTTTTTTTTTTTTTGCTGTCTTCGTAGCGATGAGCTGAACGAACAACTCCGTCCGCTTTGCGGTCTAAGCACTGCTAGTGACTTTTTTCTGTATACCTGGAAACTTAACAAAGGATAGCTTTGATTTCACGTGACTTTTGACGTACTAATACACTTCCAAAATCATAGGAAGAATTGTATCCAGTGCACGCTGTCATACATAGGTCTATGATAAAGATCGCACGTATAGCCCTACATATTGTCGTTTGCCATTGACTGTGGAGGCCTATATATGGTCTTAAATCTAACCGACTTGGTCCGTAAGTCTTTCTCCCGTGGACATAATTAGTCATACTGAATCTCCAAACTGACGTTTGCTTCTAATTTGTTGGTAAACAATAATGCTGTTCATAGTAGGCAGAAATACGGATTTAAGTTGCGAAGATCAAATATGGGAAAACATATGACAGGAGAAAGTAATACGAGCCCTAAAAACATTAAGTCATCAGTTAATAGTTGTACTTTTCATCCACTTTTAATTGACGCAGGAGAGCAAATCTAGTCTCTTTGAATTGGGAAGGGGTGTTACAAAAAAAATCAACGGCTCTACGGGCACTATGGTAGCCCGAATCGCTTTTCCATTTCAGAGTTTGATCCACGGCCCGCCTTAGCTTTCCTGGTTGGGTAAAGTAGCAACGCCCCTCTGAGGTTCAGGAGGGTGAAGCCCTAGGTAGCTCTGGTTATCTACGAAATTGTGGGCATTAGAATAAAACATTCAACTATCTACGAATAGCATTATTAAATATGCCCACTAAAAAGGCCATAAAAATCGCATTTTGCCTATTTTGTACTCATAATGTATTCATAAATCGAACTAGAGACCGGGCTATTTCTTTACATCATGATACATCGTGTATAAGGGTGGGAAGGATAGATTATCTTAGAGGTTGGAAGAGATTGTGCAGTAATTCAACTCAGGCTGTCCTACGGAAAGTTACTTTGAGAAAATTCGCCTAAGTGAGTAATGCGCCCAAAGGGTGCCAAAGATAGCCCATTTAAACACATTTTAGTAATATTTTACTTCATTGCACATTATAAAAGTAATCTATTACATTAAAATTCCCATCTAATTCGACTTCTTTGATTATTTCTATCATATTTTTTGAGGGGGCAAAATGGTGGTTTCGCCCCCCTTGGTTTGGGGACCACGGCTTCCCTTGTACCCTCCCCTCGATTTGTGCCCCTGCTCTAACGTCATTAGCAGTTTCTGCTTTCAAATAACATTCCCAAGTGTACTGAATGTAAAAGGATATTGCGTGTGTTTAAGTGATTTACGCAGAGACATGCTGTTTCAACGTTGTGTATGCAGATTGTTACAAGAAATCACTGTCATACTGTTGGACCGATTATCACGGTATTCGGCATTGGTGTCGGCCAATATTAATTATGTTGTTTCTACTTAAGTATGCAACGGAAACCTTTGACTGGATTTTCCATTCTTTACAACCCCTTTAACTGTAAGCGAATGGGGGGTATTTGGGGTTGAAGGTGCTCTCCTGCAAGTTTTCAGGATTAGCTAATATCTTACTTGAGCAAAAAACCGAAATGACACAACTGCACATCGGGTCCGTAGACACCGTGTCAAGTTCGGAGTAACTGAGACTGGTTATTGAAAGTGGCAGGATTTGTCGGTGTGAGTGTGTGTGTGCGTGTGTGTGGGGGTGTGGGTGGGTAGATGTGTGAGTGTTAGCGATTTGTATTCAACTTCTAGAGGTTCGTTATTGAAACCATAGACTGGTGGAGGGAGCATTGCCTAAGAATGTCTCAGGTGGCTAAGGGCAAATGTTTTATACTATCCGTTATGGATTCACTTGACAGAAGGTCACCTGCATAATAAACGATAGGATCGATATCGACTGATGTTCAGATTTTGAATAACCGACAGCGTATCAGTTGCGCCACCAAGAGGTTATAGGTTAGTTTGTCAGTCAGTCAGTCAGTCATTCAGTCAGTCAGTCAGCCAGCCAGTCAGTCAGTCAGTCAGTCAGTCAGTCAGTCAGTCAGTCAGTCAGTTAGATGAGATTTAACAACACACCAACACGAATGTGTTATATAGTGTCAACTAGATAAATACGGTTCAAGTTCGGTTTCAAATACAGTTCAAATACACTGCAAGTCCTCCCCTTTAGTCGCCTCTTACGACAGGCGGGGAATACCGTGGGCATATTCTACAACCCCCAGCCCACAGGGAGACAAGAGGTTATAGAGGCCATTTGATCCTCAGTCATGCCCCCCCCCCCCACTTCCTTCAATCCGTTCCTGCACAAAAGTGTACAGTTTACAGTAGCAATGCGCACGAATATCATTTTTCCCCTCAATTTTTTGCCTACCCACACCCCACCTGTCATGAATGACGAAATTCTAATAGAAATTAGGACACGACACGAAGTTAATTCCCCTTTTGTTCTGGGAAGCGGGCGACCCAGCGGGCATGTTAGAATGCACTGAGCGATTTTAAGCGGCATATTATGCAAATCTAGGGAAGGTACTCCGAAAGAGAATTAGTGAAAGCTTCAGACAAGCTTTGACTTTCTGAAGAAAACGTTAGGCTTTCCAAGGCTTTCCAATAAAATCCTACTGCTTTTAAAAGTGGCTAGTGCGTCCTTGGTCACAGGAGTATCCGTGATCACGACGGCGGAGCTCCCAGGTGGGACCTGTTCTACTCAGCCAGTCTAGAATGGGACCACTGTCAGGAGGTGTCAGTTAAGTCATAGTTTGTCCCTTGGGGACGTTGTTACTCCTTCGTGGAGCAGAACTCCTTCGGGAGTATTGTTTGGTTTTCGCCCCTGGCTCTTCGCCAGAGAGTCAGGGGACTTTTGGAAAAAAGCGTCCAAGGCCGTAAAAAACCTATACCTGTCGGGCGGAGGACGCAAATGGTTACTCCGGCAAGGGAAGGTTCCAGGGCGAGGAATTCTGATACGCGGCCTGAGAAGCTCCAATTGTATAACTGTGCATGGTGTATGATACCTTGGACAACCGTGCCGTAAGTTACGTTCTGTTGTATAAAGTGTTACGTGTAATTCTAAAAATGAGTGAAAGGGCGGAAAAGGTTGTAATGTTTCTTTCAAGCACGTTTAAACAGAAAGGGGAAGTGTTTTAAGATTGTCTATCAAATAGACGATGCAGAGAGCTGGAGTGTGATAATGTTCAAGTCAATTAAGCGTAAAAGCATAAGAAATGGTTGAAAGTGTTGGGATGACTGGTTTTTGTAAATGTGTTTTTGTATGTATGTATACAGGCCATGGGCGTCAGTTCTAGGGGGACAGGGGGACACGTCCCCCCACATTTTGGAAATACACCCATTGACTTAAGATTTTTACACAGTAAATTTTTGACAGAAGTGGCCATGCCCCCCCCCCCCCACATTCGAGTAAAGATTGACGCTACTGATATAGGCATGTATACATGTTAACAGCGAATGTAAATAGTCGTGTTACGAAGGCTAAGTATAAGCAGAGATTGAATATTGTAAATTAAAAATACGGGAAAAGCAAGTGCAAGCAGCAATATGGAATAAATCCAAGTAGAAGCTGAGAAGTGTGAACAAGTTGGTGCTTAGTACTGATGACTGCACGTTTGACTCCACCAGAAGTGTTGTGCAGTATTTATCCAGATCCAGATGAAAACAAGGTTAGAAATGTAGCTAGTGGTGGTAAGATAGGATCTAAAGACCATGACGTCATAAGCTTTGAGTTACTTTGTTTCAGCAATCTTCAGGGTAGTGACAAAACTGTTTTAGATTGCAAGGCTAACTTTACTCATGCTAAAGAGCTTCTTACCATAGATTGGGTTGCATTTTTGTCTCACTTGGGCCCTGCTGAAGCATGGAGTGTTTTTCGTAATATAGTTACTGACTCTACAAAGTTGTGCATCCCACTCAAGAAAGCTGTGGTTAAAAATAGGCCAATATGGATTTCTAGAGAGGTACTTAGAGCAGCCAGGAAGAAACGTAAATGTTGGCGTCGATATAGGGTCAGTAAGAATTCTGATGACTTTGCAGTCTACAAGAATCAGGAACTCTTAGTTAAAAATTTGGTTATTGACACTAAAGTTAAGTTTGAAAAGCAGTTGGCCAAGGAGGTTAAGGTAAATCCAAAATCTTTTCATGCCTATGTCATTTCTAAGCAGAAGGTTAAGGAGGGTGTTGGGCCTCTCCAAGGTAATCAAGGCACACTTGTTAGTGATCATCAGGATATGGCTAATTTGTTAAATGATTATTTCGTATCTGTTTTTACCAAGGAATCATCTATTTTGGGGACTTGTAGGGGTTCTGATAATTCTTCTTTAGTTAGTGATGTTGTTTTCTCTGAAGAGTTTGTTTGCAATAAGTTGAAGAGTTTAAAAGCTAGTAAGGCCCCTGGGCCTGATGGGATCCATCCTGCCATTCTCCATGAATGTTCCGAGATTTTGTCGGTTCCTCTTTAAATTATTTTTCAGAAGTTTTTGGATTCAAACTTTGTCCCTGCTGACTGGCGGATAGCTAATGTTACTCCAATTTTCAAAAAGGGGGATCGGAGCTTGCCTTGCAATTATAGGCCAGTCAGTTTAACCAGTGTTGTGTGCATGGAATCTGTAATCAAGGATTGTTTGCTTAAATATCTTTTAGATAATGGGTTACTCAATCTGTTACAGCATGATTTCTTACCGAGTAGATCTTGTGTTACTAATTTACTAAGCTTTCTTGAGGATGTTTATCTCTTGATTCTGGTCACAGTGTTGATGTCATTTACCTTGATTTTCAAAAAGCCTTTGATAAAGTTCCATTAGGTAGACTTATGGTTAAACTGCATAGGTTAGGCATGAAGGGCAGTTGTGCTGACTGGATTAATTCATGGCTCAATGGTAGAGCTCAGAGAGTTGTTGTTAATGGTGATTTCTCTTCTTGGAAAGAAGTTACAAGTGGAGTTCCACAGGGTTCTGTTCTTGGCCCCCTTCTTTTCCTAATTTTCATCAATGATATTGATAGCTCTCTCACATCTAGTATTAGTAAGTTTGCTGATGATACGAAGCTCTATAGGAAGGTTAACGATAAGGATGATGCCTCCTTACTGCAAAAGACTTGGATAGGTTATCTTCATGGTCTCAGACTTGGCAGATGTCTTTTAATGCAGATAAGAGTAAAGTCCTTCACTTTGGTCCTAGAAATTGCAGCTATGTTTATAACATAAATGGTAGTATTCTGAGTGATGTGACTTTTGGGAAGGATCTGGGTGTAGTTATTACAGGCGATTTAAAACCATCTAGACAGTGTGCAGCTGCTGCTGTTAGGGCTAATAGGATGCTTGGATTGATCAAGAGGAATTTCAGTAGTTTTAGTAAAGAAATTGTACTAAATCTGTATAAGCAGTTGGTAAGACCTCACCTCGACTATGCAGCCCAGGCTTGGAGTCCCTTCTATGATAAGGACAAGTTTCTTTTAGAGCAGGTTCAGAGGAGAGCCACTCGCCTTATACCCGAGGTGAAACACCTACCTTATCATGTTAGACTTAAGCATCTTGGGCTTACCACCCTGGAGTTGAGAAGGATTAGGGGGGACATGCTTCAGGTGAACAAATTTCTCTCTGAAAGAAATCTCATTGTCATCTTGCAATTATTTAAAGGTTCAAAGTAATTCTCGGGTTCGAGGCCATTGTAAGAAGCTAGTTAAGTGTTTTGCAAGGCTCGACATTAGGAAGTTCAGCTTCTCTCATGGAGTTGTTAATAGAATAGTCTGCCTGAGTGGGTAGTTAACTCCACATCGGTGCACTGCTTTAAGGTTAACATCGACAAGTTCTTCCATAACTGTGGTAGAATCTAATTGTGCTGGGCTCGTTTGGTGTTGGTTGGTTGTTTGTTTTCGGTTAAGGTTGTATGGACTTCAGGGCGTCTTATGGGGCCTTAGCCCTCCTTTGCCCTTTAACCTGTTATGTTATGTTATGTTATGTTATGTTATGTTATGTTATGTTATGTTATGCTATGCTATGCTATGCTATGCTATGCTATGCTATGCTATGCTATGCTATGCTATGCTATGCTATGCTATGCTATGCTATGCTATGCTATGCTATGCTATGCTATGCTATGCTATGCTATGCTATGCTATGCTATGCTATGCTATGCTATGCTATGCTATGCTATGCTATGCTATGCTATGCTATGCTATGCTCTGCTATGCTATGCTATGCTATGCTATGCTATGCTATGCTATGCTATGCTATGCTATGCTATGCTATGCTATGCTATGCTATGCTATGCTATGCTATGCTATGCTATGCTATGCTATGCTATGCTATGCTATGCTATGCTATGCTATGCTATGCTATGCTATGCTATGCTATGCTATGCTATGCTATGCTATGCTATGTTCAACTCGAGGGACTAAAGGATTATTACCGTACTCAAGAACTCTGAACCTATCTCGTGTAAATTATGTAAAGTCGAGGCACAAAAAGGAAATGTGCAGTTTAGGTGTACTAGACTCTTTAGGCACTTCAAAAGCTAAATAAGAGTACGAGCATGTCATCTTATTTTACTTCTTTTCGTTTAAGATGGTCTTTGAATATGCTCTTGACAGGCTGTTTTTAAAGCACGTAGGGAGGAAGTAAGGACAGCAAAAATACAGCGTGTTTCAAAACGCATTGACGTGTGTAAGTGTGTGTGCAAGTGTGTGTGCGTAGTTGTGGGTGTGTGTGTTTGTAATACTTAGCGTAAAAACATTATCTCAGATAAGGATGATGCATACTTTTCATACTTGGTATATAATTTTGTCGTATTGAGAGGAAGAACCTTTTGGTGGCGGCCAAAGGGCATTGTAGGTAACCAGAGGTCAATAACTAAAAACCTTACCAACATAAAATCTTGAGATAGGAATGATAAATACTTTGGATATTTAGTATATACACTTGTCATATTCAGAAAAAGATCTCTCACATTTTTGAGGAGGTCAGAGGTCTCGAGGTCACAAGAGGTGAAAGTGCGAAAACCTTAAAGAAGGGTAACATTGGGGTATCTCATAACAGTGTTGTAACGAGTCACCCTTAGGTCGAGTCGCAATTAGTCAAGTCAACGGTGGTCGAGTCGCAAGTCAAGTCAAGTCATTCGTCACATTGCTCAAGTCAAGTCAAGTCAAGCACATTTTCAAGTCAAGTCAAGTCAAGACAGAAGCCAAGTCAAGCCAAGTCAAGTCAGACATTTTGGTCAAGTCAACTCGAGTCAGTTGATGTGTCTACAAGTTAACGCAAGTCACACTAATAATCACATTTGGTGTAACCTTGAGACAACTGGTTTCTTTCTGCTTTCTGCCTCTTCTGAAGTGTACCTGTCACTGACTGCAATCTTTTTCTATGGTATGCTAAGGGTACATTGTTTTCACATAACTTTGCATGCAATTTACCAGGAGTACGCTGCACATGCGGTAGCACACGCAGCTTGCGCCCAACACAGGAATGCTAAATGTATATCTGCTGCCGTGGCACAATCTCAGTTTCACTCTGCTACGAAGTCCTAAAGTGAGCTTTTTAAGTACGTAGAAACAGACACTGAGAAACTAAAGGAGAACCCCAAACGCAAACAAAAACCCTGTCGGATCACAAGCACAATGCCAAAAAAACTATACACACCATGCAACAGGGAACAAAAAAGTTTTTGTTACTACTTAGATTCAGAAACTGCCACTGCAACCAACCCCAAAACAACACCCTAGCCCAACAATCACAAACCACCCCAAAACAAAGTCCAACCCGTCAACCACACCCCTAAAGGCTACCACACGCCCTAGGACCACACCACGTCCGAAGGCAACACCACGCCCACAGGCAACATTACGCCCGATGGAAACACTACAACCAAAGGCAACAACACTTAAAAAGCACTGGGCAAATACAGGTGCACCTTGCCCAAGGGTGCCCTGGAGGCAGTTGTGTAAAGTTAGACTGTCGTCGACCTAGAATCCACAGATGGCGAGGCCATGGCGTAAAATACACTTTAATTCAGTGTTTCCCAACGGGGACGTTTTCGCCCCCTGGAGGTATTTTTTGCAACTTAGGGGGCGATAAGAGACAAGGGGGCGGCAGGGGGGCGTTTGCAAAAATGAGATACTAAATTAACTCGAGGCTTTAAAAGATATCAAGTATCTTCCTTTAACTTAACTTTCAAATCAGTATGCAAACAATTGGAGATAAAATGGAATCATCAAGTCGGGTCGGTCTATCTTTCCCTCTTTTTGGTTCACTACAAAGTTGGTGAATTATCTCATCCGCCAGCTGCCAGGAAACCGCATTCAACAGTTTTGCGTTTCAAAATTTTCCTTGTACGGTGAAGACCCCATGATGAAGTTATGTACGCTACCACACGGTCATGAACGATATCACAATGCAAATTGTCGAAAGCAACACTTCATGCAATATCACCATTTTGAGATTTGAATTTACGGACGGCCTGTGTTGCAGAACAAAGCACTATGATACAACTATAATTGTGTTAAACAGTCGATTAGAACTTCCGTTGAAAAGTTCCCGGTCTATGAAGCGGTGTCTTGGTGCCGGAAGGGATATTCTCGGTCTCGGATACTGAGGTTTGGACTATAACATTGTTTCATACACACGGCCTAAAGCAGCATAAGTAATATAACAATAACTCGGCTGAGTACTAGAGCTAAGACCAGATAATATTTTTGAAGTGACTGATCAGCTAAGGAGTGCAGCCCATGGGAGATTGCTCCTGCCGAAATAGAAAGCTTTTTGTGGTCGGAGAAATTGAAATAAGGGGAGATGTTAAAATGTTGCTTTTGCTTTCGTAGCCTTTGGAATGAGGAAGTCTGCCCTATTAACTCCCTGTCTTTTCCTTGAAGACACGATGTAACTTACTAGGCAAAAGGCAAAGTGGATTTGTGGCAACAGCTGTCAAATTAATCATGTGTATTAGCTTGTAGGAAACAACTTGGAGGTTGTAACAAATTTGTAATCAGAGATTATCCGCATTACTAAAAAAATCTGCAAAAATTATTAATTACGTTTTAAAATAATAATTTTGTTATTTCGTTCATTAGTAAAGAGGAAAGACAGGGATTTTATCATTCCTAACCTCACCACGAATTCTGTGAAATAGTATTCATCAGATTGTTTTTCATGTTGTTTTACGTGAATGATTCCCAGCTACGTAAATACTTCCCTCGTCCAGTTCTTCTCCACAATATAATATGTGTAATGAAGACATAATCGTACAAAGTTTGATAAACGGATTGAAAAAGGTTAACTTCATTCAGGGGCGTCAATCCGTATTCAAATGTGGGGGAGGGGGACGGGGGACATACATGAACACAAACTAGTCCCTTTGGGCGAGGGGGCGTCTTTCTATAGCCCCCCCCCCCCATTTATGATAACTGACGTTGTCCTATTCTAATAAGAATGATCATTTCAAAGTTAACATGACCACCATAGATGATCTGCCAGGTGAAATACACGGAGTCCACGGAATTACTTCAAGATGTTTTTTTCATCATGTCCCAAAATAACTGAAACAACGCTTCGAAGCGTGGATCATTGTCGGAGATCATGGACCCGACCAGGCCCGTTGCTAGGATGATATATTTGGGGGTGTGAACGTCCCAAATTCCGACCGGCTGGATGTTTTTCCAACTGAGTGGCGTTTAAATTGCACTTTGTTATGCACTCTGCGTTTTGTATACAGCAGTGGGGATCCTTCCTTTGTCACTACATAAATATGTCGTCCTGGAGGAGGGGTCCCCCCCTTTTGAGAAATTTTTTGTTAATTTAAGGCTGCTCAGGTGCAAAACGGTGATATTTTTGGAGCTGATCGTATATGGCTGGAAAATGTCCATAATTAGTGATTTCTAATTTTTCCGACTGGCTGGATGTTTTTACTTACTGCAGTGGCGGCGCGTAAATTGCACCGTTTTTATTCACCCTGCGTTTGTATACAGCAGTGGGGATCCTTCCTTTGTCACTATATAAAGGTGTCATCCTGGGAGGGTCTAAGGGGAGGGGATAGCCCTCCCCTTTGAGAAATTTTTGTTAATTTAAGGTTGCTTAGATGCAAAATGGTGCTATCTTTGGGATATTTTTGGAGTTGATCGTAGTATAGCAAAGGTGTGAAGGATTTGCATGGGCGTTTTCAGAATGCTTTGTAGTCGTAAGTGAATTTACAATCACCATCTCTACCGATGGCTTCGGCGAAGCGCTCGGTAAAAACTTTTGAAAAGTGTCTAACGGCAACAACGTACTTTGAACCTTTCCACATCATGCTACAAATTAGACTGAATGCAGTGGCGTACCCAGGATTCTCTCAAGGGGTCAAGGGAGGCATGCAGCATGTTGTGTGACCGCTGGCCAGGATGAAAAATTAGGTGTCCTTACATGCAATCTGGTGCCACATATGTTACCTTTTGAAGTAAAATTTGTGTTAAAAAATTTACGTACTTTTAGGAACTAAAAAAATAGGCATCAGTGAGGGGGGACATGGCCCAATGGGGTGTCCTCCTCCCCTTTGAAAAATTTTGAAAAATTCGGTGTCCTTACATGCAATCTGGTGCCAAATATGCTACCTTCTGAAGCAAATTTGTGTTAAAAAATTTACGTGTTTTTAGGAACTTAAAAAAATCGGAATCAGTGAGGGTGGGCATGGCCGAATGGCCCTCCCCTCTGCGTACACCACTGATTGAATGATCCCATGCTGATTCGAGGCCCCTACAGAGGTTTGGAGATGTATGTCTGTTTTCGGAAAATGTTGTGATCAGAATAGTTCCATGTATAATTACCTTTTTAATGGACACTTAACAATTGCCCAACAAACCTACATGTCACTCAAAAAGCCAGTCAAATAGAGCCACGACACTACTCTTTTACGCAAATGTTGGGGGGACATTTGATATTGTGTCCCCCACCCATCGAAATATGGGGGGAACTTGTTCCCCCGGCCCCCCCCCCCCCCCCCCAGGATTGACGCCCATGACTTCATTTAGCAAACAGTTGCTGGAAGTATGTGTCAATGAGTTTTGTACTACGTATCTTTACCAACAGATCAGTTGTTCCTATCAGGTGCTATCGCCCCTGAAGGCTGTTTCGCAACTGAGGGGGGATAAGAGCCAAGGGGCTCACATTTTAATGATTTCATTTTGAAATATTCACACGAGGATAAAAATCTCGTACAACGAAAGTCCCTGAAATCAGACCAAGAATCATGCAGATGGCAACCCTATCTGTGCAATATGTTTTCCGATCGAAACCACTGAGATTGGTTTTCGTAATGGTCCATGCCTGGCATGCTGTGTACATAGTATGATATCAGGGAGGTAATATCACCTCCCTGATGATATGAAATGCTTCCGCAGCAGTGAGTGCAGATTTGTCGATGCGCGAACTGCCCCGCTGTCAAGTGTCAACTGTGTTATAGTATAGGCATGCAGTGCTGGTATTAATTCCACACATGCACCGTGTGTTTTGGCCGGTCTACCTCGCGATACGCAGGTGCACAGTCCAAAATTGGGTACGTTTACAAACATCAGAGTCGCGTCAAAGGACTCGAGTCATTTTTCCTGACTCGAGTCTTCAATTAGACTCGAGACATGCTATCCTCGGGTCCGAGTCAAGTCAAGTCATTTTAGGTGATGACTCGAGTCAAGTCAAGTCTTTTAGGGTTCCAGACTCGAGTCAAGTCAAGTCATTTTGACTGATGACCAAAGTCAAGTGAAGTCAAATATGCGACTCGAGTCGACTCGTGTTCGAGTCAGTGACTTGACTTGTTACAACACTGTCTCATAATTGGCATGTCGATTTCCCCTACTAAGAACCCTACTGCCTTTGGTGAAGGGCAGAGCTCGTATGGGGTCATCAGAAGCCACATCGCGAAAACATTGTGTACACGATACCTCAAGAAGTGTAACCTTGATGGATTTCATAGTTACCACGTGGATGTTCCACTTTGCGTTGAATTGTTTTCGTGGATTTCGAAGTTCATTTGAAGTCACTGTGAGTCACTGTGGACAGAAAATCATGTAGACGATATCTCACGAAGGATAGGTAAGGGATCTCATAATTACCATGTAGATGCTCCACATTAACTTCAAGACCCATTTGTTTTCGCTGGAGGTCACAGATCATTTAAGGTCTCCTTAAGTCAAATTGTGAAAACCTTGTAAACACGATATATCAAGAAGCGCATCTTTTGGGAATCATTTAGGATATAGATGCTTCACGGTGAGCTCAAAAGGGCTATTGCTTTTGGTGGAGGTCAAAAGTCATTTGAGGTCACTGGAGGTCAGATTGAGAAATCTCTGAGAGGGGATATCTCAAGAAAAATAGTTGACGGATGTCATGCTTTGCATGTAGATGAGTGGTTCCCAACGGGGATGGTATCGCCTCCTGGGGCGGTATCGCCGGGGGGTGTTTTCCCAACTCGGGGAGATAAGACCCAGGGGGCCGCAAGGGGGTTGAAAAATGAGACACTAAATTTAATCAGGGCTTAAAAAGATACCAAGTATCTTCCTTTAGCTGAACTTTGAAATTAGTATGCAGTAAAATGGAGATAAAATGGAGTCACCAAGTCGAGTAGGACGTTCGCTTTTTAGGTTCACTGCAAAGTTGATGGATTATCTCATCAGCTAGATGCAAGGAAATTGCATTTAAGTGTGTTGCAGTTTCAAAATTTTCACTGTGAGGACCCCCATGATGAAGTTTTATACGCTACCACAATGTCGTGAACGAATGTCACAATCAATGCTGCTGAAGGCAGTACTTCATGCAATATCGGCATTATGAGAGATTACTTTGGGGACGGCATATGTTGTCAGAATTAGGACCAAGGTACAACTAATTGGGTTAAAAAGTCGATTAGAACTTCACTTCAAAAGTTCCCTGTCTCTGAAGCGGTATCTCGGTCTCGGAAGAGGTAGTCTCGGTCTCGGATATTGCGGTTTGGATACAACATTGTTTCATACACTTGGCCTAAAAGTAGCAGACGTTTCGCAGCCGTGTATGATGATAACAATAGCTCGGCTGAGAACTTGAGCTAAAGACCAGATGACATTTTGGAAGTGACTGTCCCATCTAAGGCGTGCAGCTTATGGGAAATTGCTCTGCCTGCAAAGATAGGGTCTTATAGCTCAGAGAAATTAAGGGAAAATGTTGCTTTTGCTTTTTTAGCCTTTGGAATGATGAAGTCTGCTTTAAACTCAACCCTTTTCCTTGAAACTTGTAACTTAATAGGCAACGTGGATTTGTGGCAACAGGTGTCAAATTAGTAATGTGTATTAGCTTGCAGGAAATGACTTGAAGGGTGTAACAAATTTGTGACCAGAGATAATCCCACACCCTTAAAAAATCTGCAAAAATTATTAATTATTGAAATAAATGAAATTTAATTTTGTTGTTATTTTACTCATTAGTAAAGCAGGAAGTACAGGGGTGTTATTACAGATAATCTCACCACAGTGGCTGGAAACATTATTCATCAGATTATTTTTCAACTTGTTTTCACGTTAGATGATTCCCAGAAACGTAAATACTTCCCTAATTCGATTACTTTTCACAATTTAATACGTATAATGATGACATAATCATACAAAGTTTGCAAAACGGAAAAGGTTTACTTCATTTAACCAACAATGACTAGACGTATGTGTCAATGGGTTTGTATTCCTACCAGTATCCACAGATCAGTGGTTCTCAATGGGGTGGTATCGTCCCTTAGGGCTTTTTCGTAACTGAGGGGAGATAGGAGTCAAGGGGGCGGCAAGGAGGGATTTTGAAAAAATGACATTTTGCTCAATTGAAACCGGGCTAAAACAATACCAATTATTTTCCTCTAGCTGAACTTTCAAATAAATATGCAATGGAATGGAGTTAACAAGTCGAGAAGGTCTTACATTCCCTCCTTAGGTTAACAAGAAAGTTGTGAATTATCTCATCTGCTAGTTTGCCAGGAAACCTCATCAAACAGTGTTGAATTTCAAACATTTCCGTGTAAGGACTCTCATACCTTCATCCGTGGCGGTGAAGCCGGGGTGGAATGGGGGCTATGGGGTCCATAGACAAAATTGTCCTGCCACTTTAATCTCAAACGTAATTCTTGCCTTGATGTTCATACAAGCACATACTGACATAATCGATAATTGTAGATAATAAAAATAATAGAAAACTTTTGCACTGCAAAAGGAATTAGGGTATTAAAATTTCTTCCAAAATGCCATTTTTTGGAGTGCGAGTCTGAGCTATCTGTAATAAAACCCGATGCAGTACACCTTGAGTAGCATACGTCTTCCAAAGCCCCATGCAGCCACTATCACCCTTCCTCCAACCAAGACAAGCCAACTGCAAAATCAAAGATTCCTTCCATTAGTTACCACTTAAATCAGGGGCGTAGCCATCCCCCGGAGCCCGGGCTGCCGGGTGGGCGAAGTTGTGAAGATTTCCCCAAACTTTAATTATCAAAGCGCGCATATCCCACAATCTAAGTGAAGCGTCATCGTAGGTTGGCGCGTAGCGTATAGAGAAATTTTTGGTGTGAAATGTCTCCTAGATCGCCGGAAATGACACCAGACACTTCCCAGGGATTGCAATGCTGCAGATAAAGTTAGATAAATAAAATTTTTATGCCCCTTTGTAACAGCTATGGTCATATAAACTTCGTGAATATCATGCACTGGTTGGAATAACTGCGTGGCTGAGCTGAAGAATGTATTACTTGCGCAACAGCAGAGCCTAATTGCTGCACATGTTCGCTTGTTGGTTGTGAATGTAGTCGTCAGACTGTTACCAAGCTGAAGCCAGCCCAGGATTCGTAGCTCAGGATTGGTTTTCTGAAGCTGGCACAAGACATGTTTCCACTTTCGAATTTTTTTTTTTTTTTTGAGAGGAGGTGATTAGGTGAACACTAAACTTAGCATATAAATATCAATAAAATAGTTTCGAATTTCTAAGACAGGAGGAAACAGCATATTAATATCGAAGGCGTTAAAACTCAAACCTATTACGTGGATTGCGGAAGATTTTTTCTTCTCGGAAATGTGAGAACATGTTTCGGAAAATTAGTTTTGAAAATGTGGAAAAATACCTGTCTGAATCCTCGGCTGAACTCAGCCCATTAAATTGAATATAAGTGCAGTGGGGGTGCAATGCAGTGGCCATGTGAGCTACCCTGTGAGCTACCTAGCCCGATTTTATTGTTACGATTTGCAGGCGCTGCGGAAGTGTAAGTGTTTCAAATCTTTTCCTTTCCCTTTGTTTCTTTCCTTCCATTTCTTTCCCTGTTTCTTTTTGTTCTTTCCCTCTTTCTCTTTCCTTTTCTTTCTCTCCTTTTGACTTTTGCCTTACTCTTTTTTCCCTCTCTTTGTTTCCCCTTTCCCATCTTTTCATTTCTAGTTCTCTTCTTTCCCTTTTTTCTTTCCTTTCTTTCTCTTTTTCTTTTCTTTTTCACTCTTTTTCTTTCCTTTTCCTTTTTCCTTTTCCCCTTTTTCTTCCTTTTTTTCTTTTTCTTTCCTTCTTTTCTTTTCCTCTTATTTCCCCTCCTCTCTCTTCCTTATTTTCCCCACCATTTTTTCCCGGGTGGGCGACCCGCCCACCCGGCCCACCCGCTGCCTACGCTACTGGCTTAAATACAAATGGTCAAAGGGTGAATTTGTAGAGCTGCAAGGGGGGATCACACCGAAAGCTGTGCCGTACTGCGCCGTGCGACGTGGCGTCTTGTGTGGCTACCTCTAAGTAATTTCACATGTTTTACTTTTTTTTCCAAACGAGGCACAGCGCTGCATGGAGCAGAGCAGTTCAGTTCAGTTCAGTTCAGTTTATTTCGTTTATAACACATTTACAAAGATGCAAGCTAAAAACAAGATGCAATGGTGAAATGTAGAGTTATAAACTGGACGCTAGAAAAACAGTAAAGTGTTTATCGTAGCTAGCGACCTTAAAAGTAAGAAAAGGAAAGATAAGGAAGAAAAGTAATAATAATAAAATGATACAGAAAGACTTAACAGTATATATAACCAGGCGGAACAAGGCAAAAGGTGAGGGGGGTAAAATTGGCATGAAGCTTAGGCAGAGTAATTGTCTATCAAAAGAGATTTCACTTTATCCTTAAAAGTTGCATAAGATCTGGAAAGTTTAATATCATTAGGAAGATCACTCCAAATTTTGTAACAATAATTATTCAACAGTAGTTTCCCATGTTTAGAATTGTGCCTGGTAACTGAAAAGAGTGCATTGTTTCTTGTTGGGTTTGGAACATGTGAAGACCTCCTAGGGTTAACAATGTTACAAAAAAGCTGAGGCAGTTTACTATTTACATACTTGAATACAAAGGTACACATTCTAAGAGTGTGAATATCACTGACCTTGAGAATCCCGAGATTACTTTGCAGCTGGTCTGTAGGGTAACGCCGTTGTGAAAAAGTAATGGTTTTAAGAATTCTGTTTTGTAAGACTTGGAGGGGTCTCAAAATGGAGGCTTTAACTACTCCAAAGATTTCAATTCCATAAGATATTTTGGAGTAAACGAGAGAATAATAGAGTTGAATAGCAACTGCTAGGGGAAGCGAGGTCCTGAGACGATAGAAAATGCCGTTGTATTTAACGAGGCTGTTGCACAGGTCATCGATGTGATTTTTGAACGAGAGTTTATCATCAATCAATAATCCTAGATACTTAGCACAGGCAGTTCTGCAAATTTTAGTGTCGTTTAATGTGAAATGATCGGGACAGGTATGAGCACCACTTTCATTAGAATGAAAGATCGAAAAGGTAGTTTTGCCTAGGTGGAGGGTAAGTTTGTTGGAGTTAAACCAAGTTTTGAGTTGACTTAAAACGGCTTGTGCTTTACAAACAAGCTTAACACAGTCTTTATCATGAACGAAAACATTGGTGTCATCAGCAAAAAGTCTAACAGATTCATTGGGAACAATATTACGAATATCATTAACATACATCAAGAAAAATAAGGTCCAAGAACAGAACCCTGGGGAACACCAATATTAATACTTGTATAGTTAGATAAAACACCGTTAACATACATGAGTTGTTTTCTTCCAGAAAGGTAGCTAGAAATAACATCGTAAGCTTTACCACGAATTCCATAACTATATAACTTCTGAAGAAGAATGCGGTGGTCAACAGTGTCAAACGCTTTTTTTAGATCAAGGTATAGGCCTAAGACATTTTCCCCGTTGTCAAGATGCGTACGTATACAATTTATGGTTTCTAGGAGTGCATGGCTGGTATCATGACATTTCCTGAAGCCAAACTGGTAATCAAATAGTGTATTATTATCTTTCAAGAAAATCCTAAGACGTTTTTCGATAGTCTTTTCAAGTAACTTATTAATAGAAGGTAACAGACTGATTGGGCGATAATTCTCTGGGTAGTTGCGATTCCCTTTTTTGAAGATTGGAATGACTTTCGCAACTTTCAGAGCATCAGGGTAGACTCCAGTTGTAAGTACAAGATTAAAAATATGGCTTAACATCGGAACAATAACATGACAAATGGATTTAAGAATTTTGGAAGTAATTTCGTCTAGGCCGGGAGAGCAGCGTCCGGTGTGATCCCCTTTAGTATATAATTAAAGTTAGTCAAATGCTTCATCAGTTCTCGTGCTGACAATTTTTTAAATACTTCAGAACTTCAGGCGGCTTCGCCCTGGTCCCCCACTGGGACATTGCCCCATCAGGGGCAGCCAAAGTGGGCAACTAGACTCCCTGCCCATGGGGAATCGCTTCACACTGTGGAATCCCCCAAACCTTTCATTTAGTAAAAGTTTCTCCACCCTTGACCCCGATGAAGCTTCACACCTTTGTTAACCGCGGGATCGGGATTTGCCATCACAAAAGGAAACACGGTACCCTCTTTTGTCTGTTTATACTACCCTGGGCCAGGCCCACACATGCAAAGACTGTGTACCTTTTATTTCAAAATGTGCTTCCACTTTTTTTTTCGTTTCTATATATATTAGTACTTTGTCATGGACATGAAAGGGGAGGGGGAATTTGCCCAACCCCATATGGTGAAAGGGGGCGATAAGCTAGAAAGGGTTGGGAACCACTGATGTAGAAGATCCATATGAAGTGCAGGAATCCTAAGATGTTTGGTGAGATATCTTTTGAGGTCACCAAAGGTCAAACCATGAAACCTTGTAAATATGTATATTAAGAAACAAAGCTTTGATGATTCTTATACTTGTCAGGTACGTATCAAAGCTAATGCAGAGAAAAATGAAAGTTAAACTTTTTTCGTAGAATGAATGGAAAAAGTATATTCAAAGTGTTTTTCATAGCTCCCAAACTATACTTTTCCTATTTTACACCACAATTACACTATAAGGAGCTAAACTACTCACAGTTAAATCAATTTTCCATACCTCACGTCCAGTGGCTTAACGGAGGGGGGGGGGGGGGAGATGTGAAGGTTCCCAGATATGCCCACAAAAGCCTTGTCCCGAGCGTCCCCACATGAAAGGCAGGAGTTAAACAAAATATGATGCTTCCTTTCTTGGATCCCCATGAAAAATGGTGGAGTCTGCTGCCCCTCACGAAACACAAACTACTGTCTGAGGTTGTATCTAAGGTAAAATGATGTCCCTAGTAAATCCAACTCACGTGCTCATGTTTATCGGTAAAACATTCGTACAGAGGCAGAATGAACATTGCATGTGCGCGGCATCCATGCAGAATTTTCAGTAATGAGTCTTGGTCCTATTATCGGTTATGGCGAGGGGAGGGGGGGGGGGTCCAGAATATCTCACATGGCTTCGGGTAGGCCTGGGTTACCCGATAGGCACAGTGGACACTGTGGGTAGGGCTTACGAAGACAGTGGGGTCCTGCGAGAAAATGAGTAGCGTACGAAGTTCGCCTAGAAAGTGTAGCGGAATTTTTACTTCCATGCATTAACAGCCTTTGTACACAATCGGGTGGACGTCGACCAATGCTGGGATTTGATAGAGGCCTGAGTCTGAGAGTCGGTAAAAGTGTATTTCAATGATATCAGTTAAACAATTATTGTTATTCATAGGCTATTGAACTAATAACGAAAAAATACAAGAGTAGCTTCGTAAGCCTTCTTTTCGTTGTTACATATATGATTACATCGTATACATTAAAGGTTACTTTCTTATCATAACATCCGTGTTTTGCTAAATTCTGATTACACCGAAATAGCGTATAACAGAACTAATATGTTAAAAGGTTAAAACAATATACAGTCAGATTATACCACAGTCTTAATAGTGAAGACAAGATCTACTGGGAGTAGAACTCCTTCGGGAGTAACTTGGTTCCCATTGGCTCTTCGCTAGAGGGTCGAGGGGACTCATGGGAGAAAAGACAAGATCCGGATAACGTGAGAGAAAACTTCCTTAAAGAATTTATAAATTTACAAAAAATTGCATTCAACATGGTAGATATTTCTCAAGAGGTTTTTCTTTTCTTCTTTGTTGCATTATTTACTCTTTTATGTGCTTAAACAATTTTAACGATATTATGACGGTAAATTGTGGAATACAAGACAGTCGCAAGCCTTTGTATCCGTGAGAAAATATCTATGGACTTGATCTGTAGTACTATATGGTACAGCAAACTCTAACAATTAAACGAGACTTACCTGGAAGTTGAAGTTTGATTAGGATTCTACTGACACATCACACAAGCGGAGGGATTACATGAGATAGTACAGACGCTCACTCAGCCTCAGGTTTTAAAGATCGATGGCTGCTTCACCAGATACGGTTAATCAACGGGAGGGTATGTTTTATGGGAGGGCATGTAATCCCCCCGCTTGTGTGATGTGTCAGTAGAATCCTAATCAAACTTCAACTTCCAGGTAAGTCTCGTTTAATTGTTAGATTCTACCTCCACATCACACAAACATCGGTATTCCATGAGATTTTAAAGCGTGAAGCAGCCGACGAGAGAGATTAAAAAACCAACAGATAAGTATGAGTTTGTTCCATCATCATATTTGGCTGTTTGCGTATTTAGTTCTACCAAGACATAAACACCATATGCAAAACCTTATGCTCAATGACATATTCAATATTCAATGTTATCTAGAGCAAAGATGCTAATTAGGCCTACATAAATTTGATGGAGACAGCACCAAGAATTACTTTGACAGACTCATTCAATGTTACATTGTAAAATGATAAAGGTCCTGCCTTCGCTATTTCTGCTTTTGAAAGAAACCATAAACAATAAACAAGGCATAATTATGCTCATTTTTCTGCACAAACTTTCTTTCAAACGTAATCAAAGCATATGATATGCACACTTTCCTGTACAAACTTTCTTTCAACGTGATCAATTTACGATATTATCAGCAGCACATACATTAAGCTTCGACATTTGTCAAAAAAATAACTGAACTAAGGTTTCGAGCACGAAACCTCCCATAAAAACTGTAATTGTTCAAATGTAAGCTTAGGTTTGATCTTGAGGAGTCAAAACCGCTGAACTGAAGCTAGAGTCAGTATGACTAATCGGTTTGTTGTAAAACTTAGCAAAGGTGGACTCAGACTTCCACCCGGCAGTTTTTAGTATATGTTCCACAGGTAAAGAATTTTGTTTTGCTGCTGAGACAGCTGCTGACGTGGTACTGTGTGCTTTAAAAACACCAACGTCAATCCCTGCTGACGCGAGGGCAGTTTTGATCCATCTTCCGAGGGTGTCCCTCGAAACTGGTTTGTATGGTTTTACATAGCTAATGAATAAGCGCGAACAATGCTGTCGTAGAGGAAAGGTAAGTATTAAGTAATGTTCCAAGACTTTGTACACACTAATTCTACTGTCCTCGAAATCTGGTAAAAAGACCGTGATTGTTGTGCTATACCCTGGGCGACTTTGTTTTATAAGTTGATTAATTGTAAAAGTATACGAAGTAGCACTTTTTGTCATAGTTGAAAGATCCAGAAGCTGTAAAGACTGAAGTCTTTGCGCTGAAACCAGCGCTACCAGCATAACTAACTTAAGGGTCACCAATTTGAGAGAGAGCGAGTCCAGCGGATGTAGCTCCCGCAAAAAATTTAGAACGACGGAAACGTCCCAAGTAGTAGTATAACGTGCTGATGGAAGCCGTAGTTCGAATACCCCCTTTAAGAACCGACAAATTAACGGATGTTGGCCAATAGTTTTAACACCATTTAGTATTAAAAAGGTCGAGAGTGCTGCTCTAGCAGTGTTTATAATCCACTTTATCCAAGTCCCCTGAGGAATAGGTCAGTTAAAAATCTAACACTTCTATAAGGCTTAGCTGAAAGGGATTAATTTTCCTTTCGTTACAAAATATGCTCCACTTTCTGTGGTATGTATCATACTGTTTCTGTATGCCCTCTCTCCAGGAAGCTGAGATGATGGAAATAGCTTGCTCCGAAACTCTCTTGTTTCTGAGGTATTTCCGGACAAAAGGCAGGCGACAAGTTTTAGCTTTTTGTGTAATGGGTGTAGCTTTTCCATTGTAGGTAGTCGCAGGAGATCGTCCTCTTGAGGTAGACAGATTGGCAATGCAGCCAGTAGGACTAAGAACTTTGCGAACCACGCTTGAGTGGGCCACAACGGGAGGATCAAGATTCCCCGAGCTTTGTCCTGCTCTATTTCCTGAAGGCACCGTGATATCAGACTGAAAGGAGGGAAGGCGTAAAAGAAATGGTCAGACCAATTGCACGTGAAAGCATCAATGACAAAGGCATTAGGGTCTGCTTTCCACGATGCGAACTTGATTACCTTAAAATTAAGACTAGAAGCGAACAGATCAATATGTGGCTTGCCAAAAACAGCTGAAATTCTACTAAAAACATCCTGTCTTAGGGACCATTCCGTGGAATTGCTTTCTGTCAATCTGGACAAGGAATCCGCTAGTATATTTTGTTTCCCTGGCAAGTGGCTGCATGAAAGCCAAATCTGTTTACTGATGCACCACAGCCAAATTTTCTTGGCCACCTTATTGCATGAGTGGGAATGAGTGCCCCCCATTTCATTAAGGTATGTGACCGCCGTCACATTATCTGATTGTACTTGAATATGAATGCCACATTGCGTAGAACACAATGAATCTAGAGCATAGAAAATTGCTAACAGCTCCAAAACATTGATGTGAAAGCTTTTTTCTGTTGTATTCCACTTTCCTGATGATTTTACCAGGGTCTTTGGAATAAACGCCCCCCAGCCCTGAAGGGAGGCATCTGTTTGTAAAACCAACTCAGGGTCAGGTACCAGAATAGGTTTCTGAGCCTGTGATAAATTCTGTTTCCACCAATCAAGTTCTTCTAAAGCCTCATATGATAAGAGTACCTTGGAGTCGTAATTTCCGGCATTCGCTTTAAGTGCCCTAATTTTGTCACACTCCAGGCTTCTATAAAACAATGGGCCGTGCTGAACCGCAGGAAACATTGATACGAGCAGCCCAATTATTTGTGCTAATTCTCGAATAGTAATAGATGATTTCGACTCCAATTTTTCTATGACTTGGACTAAATTTTGAATTTTTTCATCATTTGGGTAAACCATCATACTTTTTGAGTCCAAAACAAATCCCAAAAATTTTAATGTTTGTGAAGGTTCTAAAACCGACTTCTGCTTATGAACTATGAACCCCAAGTTCCGGAAGAAATCTGTGGCGCATTTTACTGTATAAACACACTCTTCACGAGTTTCTGCTTGGAAGAATGAATCGTCAATGTAGCCCATGCAGAAGTGTCCTTTTGACCTTAATTGAGCATACAACGGTTTCAAAAGCTTGGTGAAAACCCTTGGGGCCGACGCAAGACCGTTAGGCATACATGTGTATTGCCACAATTGACCCTTCCAGGAAA
The DNA here is from genome assembly GCA_029531755.1 of Holothuria leucospilota. Lineage (NCBI taxonomy): Eukaryota > Metazoa > Echinodermata > Holothuroidea > Aspidochirotida > Holothuriidae > Holothuria > Holothuria leucospilota. The sequence continues at coordinate 28,205,659 of CM055969.1, read as the reverse complement.
ATCTTAAGAATTTTCTGTGGCTTTCATCTATGGCTACTGTGTAGTACGCATCTTTTAAATCAACAGATGCCATAAAGCAATTTTTGGTCATTAATCTAATGGCTGACAACAGGGTATCCATTTTGAAATGGTGGTACTCCACATGTTTATTGAGATGTTTTAAATTCAGGATCATTCTATAAGAACCATCCTTTTTTGGCCTTAAAAAGATGTTGGAAAGAAATTCCCCATGACAATGATAAGCACGTTCTAAAACCCCTTTCTCTTGCAACTTGATTAATTCCTTGTCAATCAAGTCAATCTCATAAAGCGTAAACCTTGGGGTGGATGGGGGTTTCAGTTGTTTGGGAAACCCACCTAGAAATTCAATTTTGTATCCGATAACCCATTCTAGGATGACAGGATCGGAAGTTAGCATCTTCCATGCAGAAACATGTGCTCTGAGTCTACCAGCTACATTAAAAGGCATTTCATCTGAAATTACAGAAAGTGAACAAACCTTACTTTGCTCTATTACTTCTTTTGAAGAGCCTTTGCATGATCTGGTGGTGGACGACTTTTCTCCAATTGCGATTGGCTAAAAAATGTTGGCCAGAAAAATTACGTCCGTGGCCTCGGCCTCTACCTCGGGACCCCATATTAAGTCCAGCAGAAGTTCTACCCCTATCTCTGAATCGGTATTGGGCGTAATGGCTCAATCGTTTGCTAACCTTGGTCGCCTCTGTAATATTGCGCACCTCTTGTGACACATTGTCCCCAAACAAGTGGGTAGTTGTGGGGATGGCTTTTGAGCATAAGTTTTGGTACTCAGGCTTAAGCTCTGGTTTGATCAAATCCTTGCGGAACTGGTTAAAGTCCTGGTTGGCTGTTCCCAGTAACGCCAATATGTCGGCCAGCACTGATAATAAATTTTCTGTGTCAACCCTAGCTTTTGAGGTTAAGATACCATTTGTTAAACCAGCAATCGCTGTCATTGCCTTGATATTATTTAACTGAATTTTTTGAAGTCTTATATCTCTTGATCTGGTTTGGGACTTCAGATTATCCCAAATAATTTTGTTCACCTGGGTGGTTTGTAACGCCTCTACGTTTGCTGGCCTCTCATATTTTGAATATTTCTCCTTGAGCTTTGAGTCTGAAGAGCTTTTCGGTTAGCACAGATTTGATTAAACTAGCCAGTTTATACTGAACTGGAGCCCCAGACTTTTTGTCAAGCTCTAACTGAGATACGATATTTTGGAAAAGAGCTCCATGAGAATCTTCACCCTGACTATCAATCACCTCATCAATTTGTCTAGACACTATTGATAGAACATCCTTATCTGGAGATTTTGGTCTCTCAGCCAAAATATCCTCAATTTGCTGATCAAAATCAACGTCAACCGACTGGGATTCCTTACCAGTTTGTTTGCTCGATGTCCCCCCTGCCATATGGCACTGAATTATTTCCATTTGTTTTTGCATGGCTCTAAAGGCCTGCCTAACATCAAAGTCACCTTCAACTTCTGTTTCCATGCCCTTAGGCTGTAAGTCACTAGATTGGGGTGCAGCTGTATTTGCTGTGAGGGAGGCCTCAGAGAGGTCCTCGTTGTAGTCAAGAAGGCAATCCTCCATGATAAGCTTCACTTTACTTCTAAAAGCTTTCGTGAAGTAACAAAATGACAAGAATAAGGCGGTACTGCACTAAAGCAAACTATGCCTTCACCGTAGTAATAACGACTTGAGTCGTACAAAAGAGTAACAAGTAATACGCTTCTAAAAGCTACCTTGAAACAGGATTTTACCCTTGATGGGTACTGCTTTAATTGGGCGGCAAAGGTATAACGCTTCTAAAAGCTACCTTTCCTCAGTATTAATGGGGCAGAAAAGCCGAAATTTTCTTGGTCAAGCAAGGTAATACGCTTCTAAAAGCTACCTTGAAACAGGATTTTATCCTTTATGGGTACTGCTTTATTGGGCGGTAAAGGTATAACGCTTCTAAAAGCTACCTTTCCTCAGTATTAATGGGGCAGAAAGCCGAAATTTTCTTGGTCAAGCAAGGTAATACGCTTCTAAAAGCTACCTTGAAACAGGATTTTACCCTTTATGGGTACTGCTTTATTGGGCGGTAAAGGTATAACGCTTCTAAAAGCTACCTTTCCTCAGTATCATTAAGAAAGTAGTATAAAGGAAACTTCTCACCAAAAAGGCAGTTTAGGTAACACTGTGTTTCAACTATCCAGGAACAAACGGTAGTTATAAATTCGTCGAATCAGAGGAAAAAGAAGCCTCGGCAACAGCTGGCCTACACGCACAAGGGTAGAGGTCGGGCTGTGAAGATACGGTTGATGAAACTACAAAGCAGGTAGGTACGTTGTAATCCGTAAGAAACCCGAAGCTGATGCACAAAGAGCAGACGTCTAAAGAATGCACGTCCGCTCTTTGTGAGAACGAAAAGTACACTGAGGCTGAGTGAGCGTCTGTACTATCTCATGGAATACCGATGTTTGTGTGATGTGGAGGTAGAATCCATTTTCCTAACTGGTCTATTATTGTACGTAAAGAGGGTCAGAGGCACAGTGGGCAACGGGACGCAAAATTACAAGGATAGGCCAACATTGTTTAATATTAAAGGAGCTGAGTAGCCGCCAAAGTAGAATAAATTCTCGGTGAACCGCCGACTTCGTTACGTCACATCCGGTTATGCTTCTTGGTTTATCGATTCGATCCGATACCGATACTTATCAAAGCCATGCATGCAATGTGTCTGATGTATTAGTAGGCCTACACTTGTTACTGTCGTTAACAGTACTTACGTTAGCCTAACTTAGGCTAGCGTTAGAGCTTAGGTCTACCACATAGAGCAGGATATAGCAACTAGAGGGCGGACTCCCCGAAAAAGCTTTGATCACATGGGGACTCGGCGGCCATTTTAAAGAGGGGCAAAAGTCGCTCTTACGCTGTTGCACTACATTGAAACACGTACAAATTACACCACTTTTCCGTGTTCAGTAACATGCCAAAATCTTTCCTTGTAAGTGATCTACATCAACCACAGACGAGAAGGTAGTAGCATCTGACCTGAATAGTAAGATTCTTGTAGGTAATTTTGTATTTTAGTCACAATGAAGTTATAAATAAACACGTTTTTCTTCACTGAATTTGCACATTGGCCAGTCACATTGGACCGGCAATTGTACAAACTTTGTGCAGGGAGCTTTTTCGCGACAGGTCTACATTGGTCTACCCGAGGCCTCCGTATCTCAGTAAATTTATGACCAAATCGATTGCAGGAGCTAAAGCGTCCAGGCTAGCCCAAATCTTATGAGCATCACTTTTTATTTTTAAAGCTACATATTGGCCTAGGCCTAGTATTCACTTGATGCAGTAATGTTCGGCTTACTATAACTAAAAGACATTGGCTGTAGGTGTCATTCTTGTTTTGTTTTTTACTGCATGCACCAAACTAGACCTATACTGGGGGTTGCATTGAGTTTATTGTGTCAGGGTCAGTGGTAAGGATACATGTTATATTAGGATGGAGACAGCTGCAGGTGTAAGGCAAATGGTGAGATAGTCACAAGAATTAGAAGGATTTACAGCATGACTCACACATCTGTGGTAAGAGCTGTGTACAGCTGCAGATATTTTGGGATACATAGATGAGGTGCTGAGGTTATCCCACTATCCTGTTGTCCCAGTCATATTCCAGATGACTAGACTACTACCCTTGCTGGTGTCCCAGTCATATTCCAGATGACTAGACTACTACCCTTGCTTGTAGCTGATGGGCTTTTCATAATGTTACATAGCCAAGGCGTATACGAAAATAACTTTCCATTTCCTTTAGGATAGGTTTAGTCTAGATTCCGAAAGCTTTCATTCGAATTTTTTTAACCATTGCTAGTAAGTAAACAAAATATAGCAACCAGACTGTGATATCTACTATAGCCATAATTAGAGGCACAGTTGTTTTTAAAGGGATTTGATGACATTCTTGCTCCTCATAAGGATGCTCAATTCTGGATTTTGATAGGATTCCCCTAAAAAGGTACGGATCCTTTGTGCTTCAGTTTTCATGATGAGTCTGGTTACAGTATATCATAGCAGTTTAATTGCTTTGCCTGACCAGTAATGGCTGTTTATGCATTTTATTTGTTTTAACAGTGATACACCCAAGACACTATATTGGAGCTGCTGAGCATGAAGCCTTTCCTTTTGCCGCAGTGTCTGCTTTGCCACCAGTTGTTTGTAGTTATCCACCATATTAGCGTGAAAAGCAAAGAGTGACCACCATCGAAGTCCAGACTCACTTCAGCTACAAACTTTCATCAGACTGTCAATCTTCAATTAAGTTCTTCATAAAACTGTGATATTTTGAAAGAACATGATTATTGCATCACCAACTGTGCCTTGGTGAATATTGCATATTCAAAGAGACAAAGCACCTGTAACTGTATAGCAATAACTGCCAGTCGCTTTTATGGACTACATAATTATCATACTAGTAATAGCGACGCCATCCTGCCAAGACTGGAAAATTACCCTGGGACGGGGATACATGGGGAAATGGGGGAAGTATAAAGTGGCAACAGGACCTTCCCTGGGGGTTAGGGGATAGCTGCTGTACAGTAGCTGTTGCTTTCACTGTTTGAAGGTGCAGCATCAGCATTGTCAACATAAAAGAGACATTCTTGGTTATATATTTTGTTTCACTTTTTGTTGCTTGTTTTGTACTTTACGATTACTGTACTAGTAATTTTGTCAAGCATTTATTTTGCCATATTTTCTCCATGGAGAAATTTCACATGCAAGAACTTACAATAACTAAGTTGCAACATAATGGCACAGTGATTATGTGCATTTGGGGTACGAGCTGCTATGATAACTTCTGACATTCTTTCCAAAAAGAATTAAATGGTATCCTCGCTGGGCCTCCTTTCCCAAGTTTCCTTTCACTGTAGCCTGTAGGTACGTAATATCAAAACCCATTTAATCTAAATATGCTGTTTGCAATTTTTGAGCACTGAAATCCTTAAGAATGTCCTTGCATCCTTTGTTAATATTAATAGAAGCAAAAATAAAGCAATGAAAGTTATAGCAGATACTTTCTTGTTAATATTTCCAGAGTCACGGTGGCAGTCTGACGCTGTTCATAAGTAAAGTATAGGCTGAAGTATAAGGCTATCATTTTCACTTTTTCCACACCTCAGTATCCAGCTGTTAGAGATTCCCTGTTCATTAAATCAAAATTTCACCTTCAGATCCCTTACTGTTACCAGGCCTAAGCCTACAGCAAATCATTTTCCAGAGCTGTGCTGGTCAGAAGTCCCTAATTGCCCTAATATTCCTGAAATTCTAATAAAAAATTAGAGAAAACCTCCAAAAAATCCCCAAATTTTTTGTTACATAGAATGATGTATAGATATACCCTCCTTTGCATCCAATTGCAATCTTTACTGACCAGAGGTGCAAGCAAAACATGAGAAAATTTTTACAATCCATACAAAACTTAATAATGGGACGAGTTGACTTCCGCGCCGAGTTGATACTGGTGCAGAGTTGTAGCAGTGGTCGACATCTCTCTTTTAGATGCTGAGTTGTCTCAGGTTCAGCATATCACATGTGCCGAGATGTCCGAGCCTAAATTGGACCTGAGAGATCCCCAAAGGCCGAGTATGCCTTACGGCGGCGAGTTGACCATTACATACGTGTGCGTTACTTGAACTGTCGCTCTTTGTTACCGAGGGAAACCGGATTTAACCATTTTTGGACAATTCGCGTTGACATATGAAGGTAGAAATAATCTTCTTTAACGATTTTTAAGGATCGGGACATTTTCTCTTACGTACATCACATTTTACTAGGGAAAAAAACGCGATAGGATTTAGCCGAATTAATTACCGTCATACAGTTTGTACATAAGTACCCGCACACGGCGTGACTTCTTTCCCCTTTTTAAAATGGCGGACGCGTCCCCATGCAATCACAGGGGATTTACGTACGCGGTATTGGGAGTCCGCCCTTTATTCCTATATCCTGCTCAAACGAGATGATTAACCTCTGTACGGGGCTAATTTTAACAATATTAATCCTAATGCGTTTTATATTCTCATTTCAAATTATCTTGCAAAGTAATTTTGCAATAACGTTCCTATACTACGGTATTTCTTGGGTTATTTGATTTTACACTTGCACAATTTTACATTTTTTTTTTGTTTAATTTCTAGTTCGTTACTTTTTCTTCTGGCACCGGCAATTTTGAACGTTTCCACTTGTATCTGTCCTGATCGATGCATCTACCCAGGCATGTAGTACACACAACTCACAACGTACGTACGTATGTAGTATATTATATATGTAGCACACGCCTATTTCGCGCATCATCAGCAGGAGGTTCATGAACAACATTGCGGATTTTGAAGGTATTGAAACTGTTTTTTTTTCGATCAATGAGTTTGTTTTTCGTGGTAGACCTAGCCTAAGTTAAGGGAACGTTAGTACTGTAAAAGACACTAACAAGTGTAGGCCTACTGTTACATCAGACACACTGCATGCATGGCGTTGATAAGTATCGGTATCAGATCGAATCGATAAACCAAGAAGCATTACCGGATGTGACGTAACGAAGTCGGCAGGTCCGAGAATTTATTCTACTTTAGCGGCTACTCAGCTCCTTTAACACGCTTCGAGGTACACTTCGAATTTCCCCCTTTTTGAGATAATCAAAGTGAAGTGGCCAAAAAAAAAAGAACCATACGTAGGTATGATGTGTGGGGTGTGACAACCTCCTTCCCCGACGTTACCTCAGTGAAATCTATTCCAAGCCGGTCTCTAAATTTAAGGAAGGGAAAAGAGATGAGAGAAGTTGGGAGAGGGTGTTTTAATATATGTAATAGATTAATTTTGCAACTTATATAAAGTTAAACATTACTCAAATGTCACGCAGAGTTTGGTATTTTCGGCGTCCTTTGCGCCAATAAATTGTGGTCATTTCTCTCAGCATCATCAAATTAATCGGCAGTTATAGTTATAATTATGATATTCTAAAAGAAATCATACTCTAGGTTATCTAAATAATGGTCAAATTATTATTTGAGGGCTCTCTAATATGCAGTAAATGCCATTTGCAGTTGTTGTTAAGATGATTCATTTTAATACCCAAATTTTCTAAATACCGCTGAGCCGTTTCCTGGGCGCCCACCTTGACCAGTTGACTTCGCCCCTGACCCATATAGATCCCACGCCATTCGAGGAACGTTTTGTGCTCCTACGGCGGGCTATACTTCGGCGCTGTTCACCAATTCAGTAATTTATGTCCTTAAAACATAAACATATACTTAGTGACGCGAGAGCTCTATGTTTCGGCCCCTGCGTCTAAGACAGTGACGGCTTATGATAAAAAAGTGATTGGTCTCAAAATTGATTCACACCGCCTTTAAATATAGTTATAACTTAGCCAAGGGGGTCTGGTAGGCTACAGCCGCCCTCTCTTTTCACTTCCCGAAGAAGGAAGTGTCGATCTCAGTGCAAAACGTCCGTTTTTCAATGGAACTTAAAATTCATGTCATAATTGTGCTAATTAGGAAAATTTCGGAGTAAACATCTTCCGCCCTCTTTTAAAATGCCTTCGAGTACGGCTAGGGATGATACTGTTCCTTTTCGTAATTTCATACTAGAGTGGGGGCGTGGATATCACTTGAACTCCTTGCAAATCAACCTTGTAGTGATCATGTGTATATTGAGAACTAGATTGTTCTTCTCTGTAATGTAAAACTTATTGTATCGTGTTTTATTGAAAATTGCAGTTGAAAAATTAGAGGAATATTCATTCGGACGAGCATAATTTCAGCCGGTACAAATCTACGCATGCATATTTATGTAACGATCAGAATTAAAGAATACCCACACACCTGCCAAGTCACTTGCATTGTTTCAAAGATCTGTAAACATCGAATGTCATGGTATTGTAAATCTGGCAATGCACAGTCTTAATGTACTAAGACACACTGTCCTGGCTCCCTTTTAATGGATGATTTTATGCTTAGAGAAATAATAGTTCTTAAGGAAATCTAAAACTATGAAAAACACAGCTTTAGAAATATGCCATTTTTCCATAGAACTTGAATTTTCAATAGCTTGAATTCTATAGAATTATTTTATGAAAACACAAACAGTAAGCTTCTGTGTAGAATGTGACATTTCTTTAAAATTCTCTGGAATACTTTTACAGAAATCAAGGAAAATGTACACTACTCAGCATAACATTTCCTTACGATTATACAGTGCATCTTATAATAGATAGAAATATCATGGGTATTTTTACGGACTTTAAGATCAAGAAAATTACTGAAAACATAAATTCATGTCATGTTATTGAAGTTCATTCACTTTTCATAAAGTAATGTTTATTCATCAAGTATTTAATCCCATAAGATTATGTATATTCATCATGGACTTAGGCTGAGATGGGACGGTAAAAAATTCGGACCAGCTGTTTGTTGGAGTCCTTACTTGTCACGAGCCTGAGGTTGAAGAATGTTGTACTCATTCGGACTTACAATGTCGGCTTCATGGTTTCGTCTCTCACGGTCTAACATGTCATAAGCTGAAATATTTGCAGAACGACTACCTGTGACCGAGTAATCACCACCGATTTGATTGCTAGGTTCAAATGAAACATCACCTTTCCCAATTCGCTCGGTTAAATCATAATCTGAATTTGTTTTGGACTGTGGTTTGCTGGGAGTCTGCTCTCTGTTTAACGTGTCGTATCCCCCATCTTGTTTGTTAATGGACACAGACGTATAAGAAGAGTCAGAGGGGGTATCTGGATCTAAGGTATGATAAAACGGAGCTGTAACTTTAGACCTCATGTATCCTTGATCGTCCTGCTTCCCCTCGTCTTTCGCTTCCTCGTACCCTTGGTTACTTTCTGTACCTTCAAACTTGGCTTCTTCGTATTCATCATTACTTAGAGTTACTTGAACGACAGCTTCTTTGTATTCATGGCTTTCTTTAGGGCCTAATTTGCTATTAACAGGCTGAGATAAGTTTCCTTCTTGAGGGGTACTGTCTTTTAAGACTGGCAGAGGGTTTTCGTCTACTTCAGCATACTGAGCTTCTTCAACGGCGTTATTTTTGTTAGCGAGAGCGCCCTCTCTTCTTTTTTGATCACTGCCCAGATCAGTGTAATAGTTCATCGATGAAGCAACAGATGGCTGTACGGACGATGTATCTTTAAGTTTATCTTTGACTTTTCCAACCTCTGTAAAGTCAATAAAAGTAATATAATGCATTGAACTGAACCTTTGGTCTCTTGCGGTACAGGTCCGTAGCCAGACAAGGTGCTGAAGGGGGGGGGGCGAAAAAGCTTCTGGGGGGGGTGAAAAATTTTCCAGAGGGGCGAAACATACTAAAATGCATTACGGCAATGCTTGTTTTTGATCTAGACTTCAAGAAAGGACCATTGCACAGTGTCCATAAATGGACGCGCCCGCACATGACACGGATTGACGCTATATAGTTTGGTTTTATTATTACCAACGTGGGATGATCCCACCGTGGTATGGAGAAATCGTCGACGAGCTCGCTCGCTATGTTACTTAAATTGAAAAGAGGATCCGTGTCATGTGCGGGCGCGTCCATTTCCTTTCTTGAAGTACCCCCTCACTAACTTTGGTTTTCTCCATTCCCCAGTATCGGTGGATAATGGTAAGGAGAAATCGTATCTTGATTTCTCTTTCCCATGTTTACCAAAGAAAGGGTTGGGAAAACTGGCATGTCAGATTTCATACCACCGCGATGTTCTCGGCTTCCGTATCCTCGTGTAAGAATTCAATAAGTATTATCAGGGACTCGATGTGATCACCTCCCTGGTCTCATGCCATCGACATGGATCATTAAGCTGCCGTATTCGATCACATATGCTTTTACATTTGAAATCGGGCGGCTATCTTTAACCATGGAGCTATTCCGCAATAGCTCCATGCTATAATCAACAGCGAAGTCATTTGAGCCCCGCACACTTATCAATGCATGACGTTAAAGCATATTATATAACACCTTATTAATTTCTCTACATCTGATTGGAAGATTGGTGGTCACATGCCATGCGTGATTCGGCACTATCATCAAGATAGCGGTGCTCGACCGTTGGTTAGTATATACTAACCCACGGTCGTTGGTTAGTATATACTAACCCGTGGCAATGAGTCAGCGATGCATTGAGCGCGCTACGTACAAGCTATGCCGCGTCTCAATAAATCACTGCAACACTGGAGATCGTACATTGCTTCACCGACGTCAAGTGATCGCGCGTCTCTTCTGTTTTGAAGGACAAGCGTCCATTGTGTCACAGAAGTGTCTATGGTTATGCCGTGCGCGTGTGCTGTAAATACGCTTACTGCGTATGTGTGTTTTGCCCTTCAGTGCCTGAGAATCTAACGCGCTTGACGTCACAAAGAATCCCTCTTTATCAGGCAGGCCTACATAAACGCGCAGTTAGAAAACGACAAACCATGGAGCTACCACACGGAAAAACACGAATCCATAGTGACCGCCAAAACACAAATTTAACCAACTACTAGCAAAATTATAAGGTGTTATATAAAACAAATAATGAATGTTTTTCATTCGTGCGATAGTATGAATAATTTCATTCGTTGAAAGCTTTAACGTTCTATTCAACTCGGCTTCGCCTCGTTGAATGGAAGGTTCAATCTTTCAACTCATGAAATTATTCATACTATCGCACTCATAAACATTCATTATTTGTATAATAATATATACTGCAAGCTCTTGACCTGCACATGTTCAAATTAGCACACCATCAAAACGGGCTTTCATGCGGTTTGTAATGGAGAGAGGGTAACGGCCGGTTCATACTTCCAAATTTCTCGCGCGATAAAGCGATCAATAACCATATATGGTCAAAATATCTTTGCCGCCAGTTCGATTCACGGTCATCGCTTGGAGTTGAACATTGTTCAACTTTTCTTGCAAGCTCTCGAGATATCGCAAAGGAAACGGCTTCTGATTGGCTGCTTGGTAGGTGAACGACCTTTTGAAACGAGCTCACGATCCTTCTCGACAACAATGGCGCCGGGACCTTTTCAGGTACCGGCTCATTACATGTATTCGGGTTCCGTGCGACTATCGGCGGCCTGATTGTGACGGTGAGAGTTGTCGGAATGGAGGGAAACAGTTATTGCTTCCCACGAATTAAGACATAAAGGTTAGTAAGGCAGGATTTTCTTGTATTCCCTGAAATTATCACGGTAATCAGTAGTGTACTCTGTCGTAGAGCCGATCAAACCGCATACACATATGTACTGTACTTGGCCTTTGCATAGGCAGGTATTGGGAGACTGTGCATGGCAGTACTGCGAAAGTTGAGCTATGCGAGAAAACTGAAGTATGAATCAATTTTACATCGGCATATCGAGACCCAGCTAACATCCTTAAACAAAGCTTTATAGCACTATAATGAAGTATGAACCGGCCTTTAGTCGTACGTACTATTATAGCTTACATTAACACCAAAATTTATCCTATTTGATTCGTAAGTACTTTTATAACATCAAGGTTGACTACATTTGTAATTCCTTCTCTAACACCGTATAAATGATGGGTAAAGCCAATATGGAGAAAAAATTTACATAACATAGGTTTTGAACCAACACACTAAGCTTACTTATTTTACCTAAAAGATCAAGAGAAGACAATTGTATTGCTAACTCCGGGCATAAGTTGTATTCAACACCGTTTTTACAGTGTAATGTTGCCTTGAGATGCGGGAGATTCTTGTAGAGTAGCAAACAAATAAATAAATAGATTTATTAATAAAATAAAAATAAATAAAACTAAAAAAAATAAAATGGCTGTGCTAGCAAAGGTGTTGATTTGGGCTCTCGACGAATTTCATTTTAACCAAGTCAAATTTTCGATATACCATGAATTTGGGTTGAAGAGGTAAGATTTTATTTACACTTTCACTTTTTGTAAGTGTTGAACCGAAAACGAGGACGACCACTTGGAAGTTACGGCATAAGAAAGACAGGCCATGGCTGAATTAAAGAGACAGAGAGCTTCCACGCCCGCCATCGTGTCATCACGCGACAAAGGTGAATCTGATGTGGAATCCATTACAGAAAGAGACTTACCCTCTAAAAATGGCGAAGAGTTAGCCAAAAAACTTGAGAAAGGTAAATCAAGCTATTATAGTGCCTTTTTTTGTCTTTAGAAATTTGAAAAGTGAGCTTGAGAAGGAGCTTACAGCACAGACTCGCAAACTTAATAAATTGGAAAGGGAAAACAAGGGACTCTTTGCCCTGATCAATAAGCAAGAACGGTTTTCTAGAAGAAACAATGTAAGTAGAGTTGGGCACACCACCTCACAAAATGAGAACTGTATTCAAATCGCCAAGAATGTGTTTCGCGAAATTGGCCTAAACGGGTTGCCATATTGAAAGGGCCCATGCACAGAGACGGCAAAACCGTGGAGGGTCGAAGTCAACACATCCTTGTTAAGTTGCCATTCCATCAAGACAAGCTGTTTCTATTGTAACATGCCAGAGCAAAGCTACAACAGATGCCATATTTTCTCACTGACGACTTGACCCGACTTGATTTCATGCAGAAGAAATGGAAAAAAACCAAGTTACTCAGTTACATCGTGCATGCTCTATAAGAAGCGTTTTGATGGTGGGGTCTGGGGACAATCTGATGACCGGCCGTATACATATTTGCCAGTAAATAATTAATCCTTTCAGGTGATAATTCAACCTACTTCCTATGTATGGATTGCTTAATGGATTATCTTTTCAAACTGCCGCAGTGGGTACAGTTGAAGTATAGGTTGCACACTTTTACGATCTTACGTTTCACCAATGAGGATGCGAGCGGATCATTCAGTTTTTACCCAACCTCCTCCCTTGTAAAGAGGAGGAGATGGATATTTACAAAGGGAAGCCTTTTTACTGTTCTGTATGAATTTTTTAGTTTGGATTGATTCATCTGACGATCCTATTTTGACTGTTACTCAAATGACCTGGTTGATATTACACATTGTACTCTTTACATTAATTTGTATCTCAGTGTAATCCATTCCATATACCTTCCTCTTTTTAGTATTAAGTAGAGTCATTAGTATCCAATTGATTACAGACGGCCCGTTTGCCACTTGTTAGTGCTATGAACTTATTGCCCCCCCCCCCGACACTTGCAGCTAGGGTATGTTCTTGGTTATAAGATTCCTGTACTATTGCCTTGTAAATTCTTACAGTTGGTTTGACTTTTTTCTGTTTTTCCTTATCATGTACTCTGATGTGTGTATTTGTAAATTGTTTTCAATTGTTTTTTTTTTCATGTTCATGTACTTCCATTTATCAACGTTGTGCATAATTATCGTGTTGTTAGTACAGAGTATACTATTCAAGGTTTATTCTTGAACCCATCTGTACTTTCCTAACTATTTAGTCTGGTTTGTTACAATTTTAAATAACAAGGTACAATTGTACGTTCTCGTGCCAGTGGTTGAAGAGGGAGAAAAAATTCCAAGCATTTTTAAACTTATAAAAGAGAAATAAATCCCTTGGTGTAATTTACAAGTTAGCCGATAAAAACGATATGCTTTGGTAAACAATGACGATGTTATGCAATACACCAGGAGCTTTTACGCTACTTTATACACTTCAAATGCGTGTTATCCAGACCCTTTCTTTGGTGACCTCCCCCTCAGCCAACTAGAAATGAAAACTCGTGTCGGCTAGCGAGGGCGACCTTGAAAAAAAATTTTGTCACTTGATTGAAGAGAGCCATTCATTAAAAAAGATACCGGGCTACACTAAGTCAAATAGGGGTGACTACATTTTCCCCTTAATTACTCAAAGGTAATGACTTAAAGGGCCCATCTAGTCACTCAAGTTGAATTAATGAGGGAGTTTTTTGCACCTTCTTGAATGTGTGAAATAATGGATATGTCAATGTGATTGTATCTCTTATAAAGTGAGTGAACTACTGAGGCGTAGCCTGCCATAAGGAGGCTATTGTCCATTTTGCCGGTTGGAAGTCCAAATTTTGCAAGGCAAAAAGTCCTATATGTGTTGGTTGTTCAATTAGGGTGAATTCTTTTTCCTAACGGAGCGCCATCCGTTTGAAGTGGAACCGAGTCTGAATAGATATGGATGGAGTTAAGTTTGTGTTTTTGACATTTTGTAGAGGGACGCAGAAATATTTTGTCTATAGATTGTATTGAAAAGGAGGGTCAACTTTCACATGTGGTTTGTGACTTCTGTTGAATTTGAGTGTGACAGGCAAAATTGTCCGTAGAAGGGAAGCTATAACGACCTACTGAAAGAAACGGAATAGCTCATTCATCTTAGAAATTAATGAGGTTTATGCAATGCATTACTGCAATGGATTTACGTCACGATATGCATTTATACTTATGCTATAACCTCAGGAATACAAACTAAATAAATCTAATGTCTTTCTAAATAGCTATAGCATTCACTGACTCATGGGCGGCTCTAAGAAATTTTGTTTGGGGGGGGGGGCAAACTCAAGTCCGTATTCAGGGAGGTTCGGAAGACCCCCCCCCCCGGCAATATTTATGGTCAGCTCCGGATATTACAATAGGAGTATGGTTATTATTATGTATTATAGCAATGCCCCATGAAGCTTTCAGAAGCTCTTCAAAAACCATTTCAGGCAGTCAGTCATGAACTGACTACTTTAAAAATAAATACAACCATATCAACCGATCGCTACTCCATAGGGATGGAGTAAGAGGCAGGTGAAATGGGCAAAGCGGTTTGATCCACTTTGTCACTATAAAATGAGCCCCACCTTTAAATATTTTGTTGTTTCTTTCATTGTGTCACAACATGTTTCAGCTTTGCCAAGAAGCCATAAAATGTTGGTTTTCTGGATTGTTTTCTTAAACTAACGAAAAGTTCGAGCATGAAGACATTTGAAAACGATGAAATGATAGCACTATTTTGGATCTCAGTACTGGCCCGAAACGAAATATTTTAAAGGGGAAGGGGAATCCCCCTAACTCAGAACGACGTCTTATCCTATATACAAATAGCTAGGCCACTAGTCAAAAGTCTCATTACACTGAGCTTAGATTGACTGTTTGGTGTGTTTATTTTAAATCAATTGAAACGATATACTTTAGCACAGAGGTGGAGAACCTTTTGCTTATAACAAGCCATGTGACAGTCATAAGACCGCTCACGGGACAACGGCGCTGTCAATTTGGACAAGGGAAGGAACCTCTAATTCTATGGGAAACACAATTACGTTTAGGCTACATGTCCATTACTTTTTGTAAACAGATACCTATGCTAATCTGGCCAGGTGACACCCGGGCAAAACTGCTTTTAATCGTGGATGATAGTCAACACGGCTAATGGGTTTTGTATCTAATGGCCCCGAAAGCTCTGACGTTTCTGCAAAACCAGTGGCGTAGCTAGACTTTTTTCCAGGGGGAAAGCACCTAAATTTTCCGATTTTTTGAAAGACTGCATAAGGGTACGTTCTGCATTCTGCAATGTAGGTTACAAATATATGGCTTACTGTACATGTAACACATTGCAGACACATAAGTGTTGTTCACTGATAGGGTTTTTTTTAACATGAATCGTGAAATTGCAAAGCGCGCGAGGCGCGCGAAAATTTTTGGTAGGCTTACACAAAAAAAAACATATGTAATCATTAAGAACAAAAAGAAAAAAAGAAGAAAAAAATTGTAAGGGTTGTAGACCGTGTCGGGGATAACATAGGCCTATCATACAGGGCTGTAAACTTTTAGAGAATGGTGAGAGTGAGATTTGCTGGGACTCTATTGACGCGGAGCGTGACCATAGGTTCGCGCGGAGCGTCCCGCCAGGTGAACTTTTTGCCAGAAATACCCTACATTGCAGGAAATGACACTTCCCGTGCCTCATTACTGCATGCCCAGAATTGCCAGTTTTCTGATGTTTCATGTTCCTGGAAAATTTTAAGGAGACAGTTGTTTGTTCACGTTTAAAATAGGCGTTCGAAAAATCGGAAATTCTGAGGCCTACCGGCATGTATTACTGCATAATGCACTACTGTCAGCTTACTGCAGACTATGATCAGCTGGATGAGAAGGAACTCAGGTTGTGTGATAGCTGGCGTTTTACCGACACCGTACGTATTATTTGCGTTTTAAGTGGAATTGTTTACACTATACTGAGACATTGCGTGAGGAACTGATGCTTCATCGTGAGAGCCTGAGATTGCGTGACCCACACGCTGAATGCGTGAGAGGTGACAACCCTGTATTACAGTATAGAACCACCTGGACTACCCGATGAAATAGCCCAACTTTGCTCAGTGAGTCGCTCACCAACTGATCGTACAGCATGACAAACACAAGAGACAGCAACAAGGCTTTGTGATATGGGATGAAATTTACGACGTCTACATAAAAGGTTTACTCTGCCTACATGTTACTTGGTAAGGTGGGCAGTACATGTTCTATGTAGCTATGTGCAATGGAACTGATGAAGAAACTGGAGTGACTATACAGCGCGCCTAGCGCGCCGAAAATTTTGGGTTCATATTAGAGAAATTGCCCTCTTGAGAGCAAAAAACAGGTAAACTGGTCGGGGCGCTAGTCGCCGTCAGGGACTGCGTATTTTATCGTAAATTTCCTAATTTTTCATTTTTTGAGCAAGGGGGCGATCCCTCTTCCCCCTGTAGCTACGCCACTGTGCAAAACTATGGGCATTTAACTCCAGCATTACCGTTACACTCTGTAAATGACATTATGATGCCAAAGCTAATCAGATTAAAAAATATCACAGCGTGATCATTTGTTTTGATTACCTTGGCTTGCACTAATGGCAGGTCCATTTGTGATGTCTGAAGTGCAGATACAGTAGTAGCAAACAAGCAAGTAAGAAAACGCGCGCGAAGCGCGCTTAAAAATGTCGTTTTGAAAGCACTTTATTAATGTTTAACCTTCGCGTTGCATTGGAAATTAATTCACGTCTTTAATTTTAAACCCATTCAAGAAAAGGGAGGGCCTAACCCATCTCGAATTACATGTTTTATTTATTTATTATTTTGGGGGGAAAATTGAAGACCACGCTTTGCAAACTTTTGGGGGCAAGTGCCCCCCGTGCCCCTATGGCGAGCCGCTAATGCACTGACTGTACAGTTGTCTTACAGCTCTTGCAACTAAGTTACGTCAACTTCCCCACCTTCATTATGTAGAGGGCGCTTGTATCCAGGTTACGGGCTGCTTGTTTGCAGGCTTTGAGACTTCGATGGAACTGGCTAGGCTCACTTTTAGAAAGTTATATACCCCAAGGAGGTACGTTAAGTTGAGGTTATTGTAACTAGTATTGTCGTACATAGTTTGTTACTTCAATATTGCCGTAGCTGTGACACTGTGGTTTACATTTGTTAAAAAATTAACGTTTCAACTTTTCTAAAAGATAGAAAAATTAGTAATGAGTATATATAATGGAACACTTTAATAATTATATTTATAGTATATATTTACATTTGCCTGAACTTGCCAATTTTTATTTTTGTATATTTGTTACTTGAAGGCTATTTGTACGTCTGTTTCATATAATGCAGTATTTTATGTCTTTTCTGTATAATGCAAAATTTTGTATCTCGATGTTTCATTCTTTTCAAGGCCGCACAGAATACACGATGAACACCACCACCACCTGTGTGTGTTTTGTATGGCCTTTTGTTTAGTCTGTGACTACTATTACAATTACCTTGTATGACTTCATTGTTGTCTGATTTCACCGAGTCTTGTTTCACAGCTTGACTGTTGGAAGAACAAAATGAAATGGGTCAGTTGGACGCAAGGAATGTACATCTACAATTACTACAGTTATTTTACATGTTATTTTATTCAGACTGTCAGAGAATATTAAGCCTGACACTTCAGAATGTGCAGCTATCTTTGTAATTTTTCTTACCAACGTGTTACATGTAATCAAGGACAATTATTGTCTTTGGTAGTATACTATTACATAACTTGAGACAAACATGTAAGTCGCCTTTAGCCTTTTACTTGGTCGCGGGTGAATGACTGTCGCAAAACGGTAGTAGCCTTGTAGGCCTAAATGAAAAGGTCGTCGGAAACTAGTCTGGTTATAGTACACTCCTTCGTGCGGTAATATTATCGACCATTACATGAAACAAATGATTCTAGCTTTAATCTACAGAAGGCAACTTTTAGAGATTCACTGTTTGGTTTCTTGATGTCTTATTACAATTCAGCTTGTCATCATTGATAACGTAGAACAATGGGTACATATATATCACGTTTCGACTGAGAAATGTCAATGCATTCCTAATAACCTGACACTAAGTTTGCTTTTCGGGAAACCTATCATTTCGTTTCTTTACGACATTTACCCCCACACATGACAATTCCCACCCTACACAATTTCAACTTTTCTGGTGGGAGGAAGTCGAACTTGGGGTGGAGGGAGGGGTTCTCCAGTGGGAAATCATTCCGGTGAAAATTGTCCGGTTACGGTAATGTCACGCTTCCTTTTGTCGTACGCAATACATAATATCAATATAGGAATACCGGAAAAGCAGGATAACTTAGCCCATCACTACCACACGTCCGTATCTTTCAGGGCCACGAATTATGATTCTGTGTACAGTACAGTGACTTACATATTAAAAATGTACTTTCAACAGTTCAAGAAAAGAAAAAAAAAACAGGCAAACTGAAACTTTATAGACTCACCCTTTGAGAATTTTCCTCCAAATGAAAATAAAGGTGGCAAACAGCAGGACAGCAAATAAGACCAATACTAAGGGGAGTATCACTGCTAATGCCGCCATGTTATTTGCTTGCTGCGAAGATCGTTCATTGTATGCAGTTACACTAGAAACATCGCCATCGTCGTTGATTCTATGAAGGGGAGTGTAAATGTGAGATTTATCGTAGATCTCTGCAGATTGGTAGTATATACACAGACTTATGCCTTATATGGTGCCACCATAATGGTGCTGGCGAAGGGATTAGCCCAATGGGGTTTTCCCCGCACCCAAACTTTTGTTCTTTTTTGAAGAAAATTTATGAAGTTGCGGGATGTCTTGAACGGGAATTACATGATTTATTGATAAAAGTTTTTAAAAAAATGTTGGATTTCTATGAAGAAGATTTGAAAATTTGGGTTTTTAATAAAGAATTTGCCCTGGATGAGAGCAAACCAATTAAATCATCGAGGCGACCTTGTTACATAGCCTTCTTTATCGTGCTCACTGAGGCTTCCCGACGAAATATGGAATTTTACCATACAATGGGTTAGCTCCCCGGACGGGGGAGGCATGCCACCACCTGGCGCCACCTCTGACGCATTAGCAGATTTGCCTGTAGCATACTAGTGAAAATTTAGT
This sequence comes from Holothuria leucospilota, assembly GCA_029531755.1. Classification (NCBI taxonomy): domain Eukaryota; kingdom Metazoa; phylum Echinodermata; class Holothuroidea; order Aspidochirotida; family Holothuriidae; genus Holothuria; species Holothuria leucospilota. The sequence goes on along the minus strand of CM055969.1, from coordinate 28,186,258 downwards.
ATGTACCCACTGTCACTTTCATATCTTTTAAAAGTTACACATTGATCTAAAGAACAACCATTAATTCATACTCACAGGGACAGTTGTGTATACTTGTATTCACAGCTAGTGACCCTGCATGTGCTCGGTGGTCATGCTCATTGTACTATACTCACACCACAACTCTGAAGGGTTACTGTAATATTCTTTGACCGATCATGCCAACAGAATAAATGTTGGATTAAATTAATTGTTTTCATACTTTCCTATATCTTATTCATGTTTTAAGAAGTTCAAAAAGAGTTATTAACCATACCTTGTTGCTGAACTGGAAAGATCAGTAGATGTTAACAGGCTGTCTCCAAAAAATGGTGATGTTATTCTACCAGAAGGAAGCTTAGTAGTGGCGCCTATGGTGGAGGTTATGCTCACTGAACCACTGAAAATGTAGACAAAGTACATGGTTAAATGTAAAACACGTAAAAAGTTTATGGTTTTTGAGTGCGATAAGATCATTTGCGTTCCACGCGTTTATAGTTTCTTTGGGTACCTTCAAAACTTTCGTATATGAATGAGATATCAGATTGGGACGCCCATGTTACAATTCTTGGGGGTTTCATAAGATTGCTAAGGACTGAGTACGATCAGGGAGGTGTATAACACCTCCCTGGTATACGCCGATGTTCGGGCTTGACAAGAATTGCAATGTATGGTACCCCATGTTTATGTAAACCACGGACGTATGTGTGTACACATTCGTCCGACTCCAACAATGGCCCGTCGACTCCTTATTATGTAATTTGCAAAGAGCAGGACCGGTTTGTGAATTAGATTAGGACGTGCATACCAGAGGGCCACCTGTGACACTACCATGCACCTTCTCTCGAACAACAGTCTATAGAGTCCAGCCGATTGTTGCATATTTGGACGATGGTGCACTTTGAGGTAAACTGGCATCAAATTTGAAACAAATTTAAGATGGGTTTAAACAAGCAAATTAATAACCAGAGTCAAGCTGGATTTCTAGGAAATAGCTGCCATGTTTAAAAATGACCACCATATACTAGGGGATGCACTGTACTTCAGCAGCAAAGGGGACTAGGACCACAAAACCGTATAACTATAGGTCTTCAAGGCCGATGTATTAATAATAATAGTTGCATTTTAATACACCAACATCTAGGCAATCCTAAGACAGCTCTACCTCACAGGTACCCATCTAATGATCCTTGGCTGATAGCAGGCAATTGAGATCAAGAATCTTGCCCAAGGACATGGCATAATGAGCCAGGTGGGGTCGAACTAGCCATACTTGGATTACAAGTTCAACGCCTTAACCAATTGGCCACCACGCACGAAGAACTCATTGAAAGCGTTTTCAAGGGTGCCAAATGAGTCATGACTTCCAGTAATTTACTAGCGGAAGCCATGGCAACTTTATTTATAATCACATCAATGTAGGCAAATCTGTACAGGTGTATGAACATTGTTGCAAAATGTGGTAATAAGATGGGTTCTAAATTGGCTCACCAGAGACTTCGGGAAAGTTATGTATATTTGTTAAAGGATACATTTACTACATAAAATGAAGTCTTCTTTCACCGAAATGTCTAAACCAAGAAACACTGTTACAAACTTTACTGTTCCCTTCATATTTAAGCAAAAATTTGATGAAAATATATGAGCTAGAGATATCTATCTTCATAAAGAGTAAATGCACCCCCATGAAAAATACATTGCCACGGTTTGCCTATGATTTGTAATATTTTTAAGTAAAACAACGAAGACACTTGCTACAGACATAAGAGGACATCTGATTGGTTCAACTAATGCTCCAAAGGACTGTTAGAGTGCAGTGTCATCAAGTTACAAATGTCATCAGTGTTCAGAAACTCAAGGATGCATGACTTCATGGGCACAAGGAATATTATTCTAGGGGGCTGAGTCGTTTTGGCCAGAATAAACCTTTGTTGCCCGAGGTTAAAACAAGACGAGGAACCCACTGGAGGTTATTGAGTACCCTATTCTGTTGCGATCGTGGATGAACACCAGTGATGTACGCCTTCTCATTTCGACAAGTGCTCAGATTCTAACGAGTCAAGGATGTAAAATAGTCTCGAAATCCTGCTGCGGGCAGAGCCATATAACGTCCCTACGGATGAACTGAGTGTATGCCCAGTCTTAAGCCACTCTTCCGAAGGCTTATATAGGCGTGGACAACCCGTGTCCCATATCACTGTCCGGACAGCTGAAGCAAGTATGAATCGTACAACTTTCTAAGTCGAACAAACACAATATTTGTCTTTGTTAACTACATCAAAGTCGAATGAAAGGACTTGTGCTTAGACGATATTTTAAGCATGTTTCAGAACGGAGATATGCATTTTTGTGTCGTTTTTTTTTTTTTTTTTTTTGGTTTGGCTTGAAAAATGTTTGTTTCTTGAGTTTGAGTTGAGGCTGCAGGAGAAAAATAGTTTAACTCTTTGTCGAACGTACTAGACTATAATAATATACGTTCAATATGTTCCCTTCAGCGTAGTTCAGTATGTTCCCTTCAGCGTTCCCTTAGACCTTCAATATGTTCCCTTCAGCGTAGTGAATCCCTTCAGCGTAGTTCAGAGTTTTAACAGTAGTTAAAATGTTATTTCGAAACATTTAACGTAAAGATGCAGGTAAAAATTGCGAAGTTCGTTGTTTTGAAAATTTTGTTTAGGGCACAGGACCTACTTGCACCCCTAGCAACAAATACATGCCTCATAGCCGAGGGACAGAAATTATGCTTACATTTTTACTTTAGAATTTGTGTTACCAATACGATACCCTAAAAATTGTTTACTAGTAAAGAGCTGTAAAATTTTATACAATTAGAAAAATATGAGAAAAGGTATAATAATTATTGATATAACTGAACCTTGGGCTGTTCTTAGCCAAACTGTCTGCATCTTTTACAAGGAAGAATACGTCAGGACCTTGTTTACGTTTTCATGATGCCCTTTTTCCCATTACACACTTTCTCCTAGGCCTTTTTATCTAATGTGTCTCGTGATACCGTATATCGTGTCATGCTGATGTGAAAGATACCGCTCTGTAAAGACCATCAGCTGAGCTATTGCAACATTGTTGCGCTTGTTTAATATACCCAGGGGTTCCTAACACCTCCCTGATATACCTAACACGGATAGCGTATTCGGTCACTGCGAAAACAAAAAGTTCCCATTTTGATTCATCGCGCAGGACTTCCCACAGAAACAACGCAAACGTCAGGATTGCTATATCACTTACAAACATAGCACCCACCATGCAAATGACGGTATTGCGACGTGCCACAAGGTCAGTGATGAAATTTGTCGGCTTGCCTTTCAATATCAGTGAAGCTTACCGTTTTCTTTTCAGTACAGTCTGACAGTATGGGCATTGTCCTGTGAATGGCTGGTTGGTTAACAGCTTTTAAGTACCGTATAAACGCATGAACAACTTGAGGAATATAGTTAAGTGGCAGGTTATAGGGTCTCATTTGACTCTGGAAGTTCCTTCAGACTTCCTGTTAAGGGTTAATACACTAACGCCTGCTACACTCGCAACTTGCATTAACTTCCTTGTCCCTGTTACCGAAATAAGCCCTGTCATAACCATGACAAAGAATGTTTTGAGTTTGCTTCCCTTTGTAATATATGTGTTCACATCGACAACGATCAAGTGATTTGATGACGAGCGCGACCTTAGATCACGGATAAAAATTTCCGAGTCATCCGAACTGAGATGGTGGCGCTTTCCGTCGGTGGTTGGTAAGATTATTATTGTAGTACACATGCGCGCTATAATCTTGGCATTACTTATCTAGTAGGCTATGAGCAAAGTCACTTTATGGGTACATACCCCTCCTCCACCCCACAACTCTCCGACCCAATGTTTTTTGAAACCTTATGGTCCCCTGAACACGAAATCAGGAGGTAGCAGTAAATATTTCGGATCCCACTTTTCAAAATGACCGTCAAAACAAAATGGCGACAAAAACTATGAAGATTTTGTATTAAATGATTATTGCCTAGCGGCGAAACCCTAAAATTTTTTACTTCTCACTCCCCCCGTACCACTTTGTAAAAGTTGACCACCCTTAAATGGTTCCTTATTTTGTCAGGTAATCTTAACGGTCAAAGGTCACGAATAAATTTTTACCCAAACTTCCACAATCTTGATACTATACTGTCCATGTTTGTTCCTCTTTCAGTTTATTCATGGGTTTTTTTTCCTTGAGTCTACTGTGGTAATTATTTTAAATGTCTTTAAAATAAATATCCTTGACTTTTAATTAATGTATAGAAACAATTATCAATTTTTAACACGATCACATTGAATATTTTCAAGGAATTCCTCTAGTTTGCCCTATTACAAATTTACGTTATAATTATAATATATTCATGTAGGAGTACCTGCAGGGAATATGGAACCTGAGAGTAAAACGGACCCCACAGTATATTTCGGTATATGATCGAGAGAGGATGATGTTTTACTTCCATGCCATTGCTATCGCTTCGTGCAATGAGTGTCACGGTACAGACCAAACTGAAGATTTGTCAAGAATAAAAGGATTTCTGTCCACTGTAGGCTAAAATTCTGAGGCGGATAAGAAGCTTACGTGCCATCTTTGAGAGGAATTTATGAAGGAATTTTCATGCATAAATTAACTATTTTCTGTCATATGCATGTTATTTGGTGAATTTCGAGAAACCTTTGTTAGGAACTTTGCACACTAATTTTCTGATTCAGCTGCTTCTTCTACTGGACAGTGCTTACTATTATTATGGCATAAGTTTTCTCTGAAAGACGTTACTAAATGATTATTTATATGCTCCTCGCCAATGAGCAACCATACTCTATGTATAATCCTGTTTTGAAACACTATTCATTTTGGTTTTTCTGAATGAATGATCATGAGGGTCCATATTACCTGCGTTTGCAGGAAAAATGCACCCTTTCGGCCTTTGAGCTTTGACCTCATCTAGTGGTCAAACCATTCTATAATTGATCCGGTTGAAAATACAACTTGAAATGCCTATAATTATTGACAACTATACGGGGGCAAGTGTTGATTCCAAGACAATTCTATTGCAAATTTTTATCACTCAAAAGGTCCTTATGGGGTCCATATTCCCCGAACTTACCATCGTATGCATGTTTTGCTACTTTAAAAATAGCGTCTCTTAATACAGTCATGGTAAGATGTTTGTATGTTCTACATGGCTACATTGCAACATAAATGCTCTTCTTGCATACAATTTAGCCTGTCGAATTTTTGCCTGCATAGCCGCTCTCTGTGGTTTCTGCCACAAAGGCTAATCGTAGCGATTATCTGAAAAAAACTTCGTCAGCTTCGCAGACTAGTCAAATTTAGGAACCATATAAGGGGTGTGGGTAAGTTTCGAGAAAAACTTTGGATGTGGTATTTCGCTTCAGTGCCGTCAATATATCAGTTACTGTAAACAAATTGAAATGTTCCCCACAGCTGGAGCTTCTGCCCAAACTTTCATAAAAGGGAAATATTGGGCTTAAAATGCACCAGCATGGCAAACAATGAAAATCGCTGTAATCATTACTGGACCATTCAGTCTCACCAACAAACCAGCAATAGCTCTCCTCTAAAAATTATGCATAACAAGAGTTACTGATGTTGCTCTTTTGAAAGTTCGGGCATAGACGGGATTACGGAGGCTGGGGGCACCCCCACTTTTTTCCAGAGCTTAAAAAATAACAAAAATAATAAATGGGCGAAAGGAGCGAGACCAGCGAAACTATAAGAGAATTTTCAATAGCCCATTATGATTTAATTTTTTAATGGTAATTAAAAGAAAGCATTTGTAACATTTTTATCAAATACCATAAAAATGATAGGAAGATTTTTCTCGGCGCGTTTCGCGCGTACCCCCAGAAAAAACTAATAAATAACTAATGAAAAACTAATAATTTAAAAGTTTGTCTATCACCGTAAAACTTCTTTCAAAGTATGGATGTCTCTTATGTGCCACTCTCTTGTAACTTGAAGGTCTAAAATAAGGGTCACTGAAAGTACTAATGTACAGTACGTCATTTAATGCACCATGGACCTTGCAAAAAAATCTCAATCCCTACCAATGTATAGGGAATCGCAATTCTCGATAAATTTTTCGGCGTGCTCTGCATGAACTTAATATAAATTGATGTGTCATTAGTACTGCTGTACTGTTGTACTTAGGAAAACTTTGGTGCAATTACCTTGTTTTTACTTCCTGTGGGACAGCTTGAGCAAATTATTATTTCCAAAACCCTCGCTTCACCTCCGACTGTTCACTTCCCACACTAACTACCTCCATCCTCAGCAAATTGACTGGATGTTACTACCTTAAGTTAGCTATCACCATACGAAAAAATACTTCATTACAGTGGCGTAGCTAGGTATTTTTTGTGGGGGGGGGGGGGGGAAGCGAAAAAATTCCGACAGATTGTTATCTTGATACTTGTACGATTCGAAATTCTGGGAAACTTTTTTTTTTTGCTTTCCGGGCAATTTTGAGACCGACCTTTGATTTTGTGATTTTCACGTTGACATATCGATGTGTAATTCTGCTTAAAAACATTTGAAGTGTTGTAAGTGTTTCAAACGAATTGTTTTATTTATTTCCGACAGAGACTAGAAATTTCCAACAGGGGCCTTCGGAGGCTTTGTGGGGGCAACGGCCCCCTACCCCCCTCTAGCTATGCCTCTGTTTCATTAGCATTTCAAATAACATCTGGGGAAGCAGGATTTTTCCAGGAAATTATCCAGAATGCCCAAAAAGTCGTCACGTTTAAGAAAAATTACTCAGGGAGGAACCTCAGTCCCCAGCTTCCGGCTTGACGCCTTCGGCGCTATTGGTGAAAGGCTTCGCCGGGCACAACTTCCCAAGACGTAGCCTCCAATGGAGATTACTTCCTTGGCACTTAAATGCCGATGCCCTTGGCCATTGTCCATACAAAAACTAATAAAACGTTTCATTAATTGTTTAAAGTACAATATGTTCTATAACCTTCAAATTCGACACTGCCTTATTTTTCACACTAATAAAAAGTTGAGGGGGTCTTGTCCCAGACCACCGACAAAACCGAAACATGAAAATGAAAGTAAGAACCGTAGAGTAGGTTGCAGGTTCCTTTTTCCTGCTCTAAGGAAAGAACAAACAGTACTGAAATTTTTTTATGTAATAAACAACACTACAATTAAAATAAAGAAAAACAATAAGCTACTATTAAATGTTTGAAACGCTCTCTCAACGCTGTTTTCTTCGGCGCGCGCCCACTCGTTTTACATGTTGTTTCGGGATTCGGGGTTTCTTCCTGTAAGACATCTCGCCTGCCATAGCTTTGTACAAACTCTTCCATTATGACTGGAGCCACAAATTCTCCATGGCCCTACACAGCTGCAAGTGAGGGGTAAATTCCCCTCCCCCAGAAATTTTCAGAGCAAAATTTTTATCACCAACATCTGTGTAAATTTACCGACTTTCTAAAGATTGTTTAGATGCAACTTGCAAGGCACGGAAAGTGCCATTTCTGGTACCGTAATATGGGACAGGCACTTAGCGTAGGGGGACGGGCAAGAGCCCTCTCCCTGAGGATGTTTTTCTTAGCTTTTCTATTACTCATATCGCTGAAATGTCTAAAAATGCGATTTTTCCAGCGCGCTTCGCACGCATTCACTCTGAGTTCTGTTGATGATGATGACGACGACAACGACGATGCAAATTAAGATAGTAACCGTCAGTCAGTTTGCTGAGGATGGTGGTAGTTGGTGAGGAAAGTGAACAACAAGAGGTGTAGCGAGGGATCTGGAAATAGTTTTTACTCAAGCTGCCCTGCAGGAAGTAATAACGAGGCAATTCCACCTAAGTTTTCCTACGCACAGCAGTACAGCAGTACTAATAAGACATCGATTTATATAAGGAGCATGCAGCACGCCGAAATTTTTTCGAGAATTGCTACTCCCTTCACATGGTTAGGGTTTGCGACTTTGTTTGAAAGGACCATGGTGCATTTTGTGACGTACTAAGCTTCAAGTCACAATAGTGTGGTGCGTAGGAGAAAAGAAATTTTAAGGCGCCAGACAAAATTTGCACCTGTGTTAGTCAGTTTTCTCTAGAGGTGTGTGCGAAGCGCTCCGAAAAAGATCTTCCTAGCATTTTAATGGTTTTTGATATTAATGTTTTCCTTCATTTAACATTGAAACATTTTAACCATGATAGGCTATTAAAACTTCTCTTATAATTTCTCTGGTCTCGCTTCCTTTCGCCCATTGTTTATTATTTTTATTTTTTAAACTCTGGAAGAAAGTGAGAGGCAAGTGCCCCCGTGTCCCCCGTAATCCCGCCTATACCTCCAGTCATCTTGACTTGACGTATTCCTGAAATAGTCTTTCCTTAACTCTTACAAGAAGGACAGACATAATTCATAATATCACTGGAATATTTGCTAAGTCTAATCGGCACATAAATATTTATTTCTGAGTTACCCAAGACTTCCTCATTTTAAACTGTCGTTTGTTAGAGGTGATCTGAATGTTTTTCTTTTACTCAACTACTTGGGATGAACAGGGAGGATTAAGGCCGGTTTGTACCTCCAAATGTTCATACTCTATAAAGCTATAAGAACAATAAATAGTCATCCCTTGCTCAAGCAGGCCAATCACGGACATAGCTCACCGTGAGTTATTAAACATTGTCTAACGTTCATAGCTTTATAGCGCTATACTGGAGAATATGAAATGTTGTTATGGTGCTTGTGTCTTTCATGTGTTTGTCATGGGCTGACATGTGCTTGATGCAGACGTGTTTCAACTCAGAGGTCGAAAGTATCAGTTAACTAGGTAATGAGACTTTTCTGACCGAGTTGTCTAAGTGGCCAAGTTCGTTTGCACACAATCTTTCTTATGTATATTCATTGCGGTGGAAAACCATGGATGCAAGTCCCAAGCTGGCAAACGTGTTATTTACATTCGTTTGAGGAGACGAACGTAACGCGTCCAAAGAAAAACTCCCTTTCTTCTTTTACTCTGTCTGAATAAGTCTCTAGTTCTTTAAGGTGCAATTGTGGGGAAGAAAGGGAAAAAGTGGACCAATATTATTGTATGGTTCCGATACTTAAGTTCAAAACACAAAGAAGTATTCCTTGGCCTTGAAAAGGCAGCAGTTGGATCTGCGAATAGCCGACTACTCTTCCCACAAAGTGCCAACAAAATAAACTCATATCAGGCGCGTAGCCAGGAATTTGCCAAGGAGGGGGAGAATTGCCTGTAGGTTAACTATCTAAGCGTAGCGCCACCATAAGTTGGCATGAAGTGTACAAAAAAAATTTAGCCGAAAATGCCTCACAGATCGCTAGAAACGGCACTTCCAAGGCCTTGTAAGTTGCATCTAAACATTTTCCTATTTTGAGTTACTAGCAATATCATAAAAAAATCATAAAAAAACAAAAGTATGCTCAAGGAGGGGGCAGCTGTCCCCTTCGCCCCCTCCTTGGCTACACGCCTGACTCATATTATTCTTGGTTTAGTATGACATGTATATTTAAAGCATTAAGATAGACCAACCTCATTTTTTCTTCCTTTGTGATACCCGGAAATCCAGTACCTTTGGAAGTAGGAGTCGTCTCTTCTTCCTCTTTATTGGAGCTCAATGTTCCGAAGTCATCCGCCGAGTCCATTGCTTCCGAGCTAGATCTTCTCCTTTTTCTGGGACCCATGTCCGTCCTTTTATAATAATTGCTTCCTTTGGTATACGTTAATCTTTTCAAACAGCTGTTTCAATATTTTTCGTAAAGGCAAATTACCGTATGCGATTTAATCATGTTCCAGCAACAAGTTATAGATGTCATTTGTGCAGCCACATTTACTAGATTACAGTTGCCCTCTTCTTCAACCAGGGTTTGTTGGCCTAATCGTTTCAACTCCGACTGGAAAGAATTCAATAAACCGAAATACAAATAGGTTATACATCGGCATATACCGTGCTTAGTCATGCAACTAGAATCTATTTATATCCCACCTATTCAACCAGCGTGTGTTTGCCTGTCCATTTCAAACCGACTTAATCAAAAGTGACAACACAGTCGGACAGTTTTTCAAAAAAAAAAAAAAAAAAAATGGTTGAAACTTCGTCTCCGCTGAAGTTACACATAGTAATGGAAGGTAACAACACTAACTATAACTTTGAAAAGACAGAAACACTTTGAAGCTTCACGTTAACCACGCTTGCTGAACCGCAAACCCTCAGCAATACCGAAATTTAGGCCTTGTTGTGTTCCCTTTTATCTCTTTGACTCTATTGTATATTAAATTGTATCTGAACCGTGACTTTTTTCCATTGTCGATGCATTGTCCGTAAGATTACTTCCTCCTGGGAAATTCAATGAAAATATGAAAGATCACGATTACATTATAGTGATGGAAACTGTGACGCATCCAACTGTGACTCATAGAATTGGATGGGAAATAGTTTACAATTTATCCCCCATGAAATCAACCCGGCATATTCGGAAATCATGTAAAAAGTTAAGTTGTAGACTTTTTACAATAGTCCTATTTACTTTTTTTAGGAAGTACTGCTGGCAGTTGTCATAGTATCAAGTTGCAAAGCCTGGAAGGGGCATTTCCGGTGATCTCGGGGGTATTTTTGGCCAAAATTGTCTTTGTACGCTCAGAGCTAATCGATGGTGGAGTTCCGCTTAGATAGTGCCACTGACTATACCCCCCCCTCCCCCTTTAACTTTCAAAGACGGCTCGCCTCCCATGAACGCATCAATCGAAGTTTTTCAAAATTCTGAGAAGATAAAACAGCAAAGAATAAAACTTTTTTGGAACCTTGTCGTATATGTTTCCTCATTCTCTCCCCCCCCCCCCCCCGTTGTAACCATTAAACCTGGGGCTCACTAACGGTTTTTTTTTTCTGAAACAAGCCAGTGAGCCACAACTGGAAAAAAAGGCCGTGGTCGTCTCGACTTGAACCAATTGGTTGGGATCTGGGACGTTAAACCTCATCTAACTAACTAACATTCTGAACTTCTTATACGAAAATATATCGAAATGCATGGTAATCCGTAGATCAGTGACGTAGTCTGGCACTGACACTTTCAGTTAATTAACGGGGCAAGAATGGTTCACGTTTACATTTTTGAGGAGGAGAGAGATGAATAAAGCAAATTAGATTGAACGACTACACGATATCCTATTATTTCATTTGTGGGTAACAGTGCAGGGATGGATCTCTGAATGGGGAGGATTCCCCTGTCTCCTCTCTCCTGACAAGTTTGACAATTACTAGGTCGTATGCAAGACACGGATTTATCCTGGCCAAACTATTTTTCAAAATTTAGATCAATTATTTACCTCTGATCAAAGAATCTTTCCACTCCTTTGTTACTTACTGTTCGGTTAATTACATTTTGATACTTGCAATTGAGAAGCGGTTTTTTTCTGTTCTGTGTCAGTCAGTCAAACAGACTTGATTAAATTAAACATCAGTTATGATACGGACTTATACTGCAGTGTATTAGACGTCCAATGAGTTTTCATTATACAAATACGTACCACTAGCAAAACGCGCGATTAATTGTACGAGGTGTGGAAAAACGCAAACAGAGCGGCGTTCTGTTAAGTAAAGGTGTATGCACTTTTCTTCTGTATTTCATGCTCACATTACACAAGCTTTCTGTTTGATTCAGTGACAGACTTGCATCCGTGCATCTGCAACGATGACTCGCCATCGACTTGTATACGTGTTCCTCCTTTTACTAGGCGAAATATTTTCTTCGCCCCGTCTCGTAAAGAGCCGATCTGCGTCGATTTCGCTTAAAACCGTTAAATGCACATTTCCTGTAAATCTTGCGGCGCTTGAAGGAGTGATGCGGGATCGAAGGAAACAGGACACAAAGTGTGGAGACGGTAAGTATAAGTATGGAAGTACTACCTATACTGATATAGGCCCTGCCCTATTTCTCAGAGGCAACCTATAAGGGGATTTTTCCTGGAAAAGTTGGGGCGTCAGTATGTTTTAGCGTCCATAGTTTGGACTGCTGAAGTCCCCCTCCACCGTCCCGCTTCCTACGCCTTAGAGTAAGAAGCATAGGGTTGATGGAGAAAATCTTCATTAAATGAAACACTTCATACAGGTAATTTGTCCCTATTGGCTAAAAGAGTTTCAGAATCAGTACCAAATTTTAAAAACTTTAATTTTGCAATCACGGATCACCAATTTAACTCGTGAAGATCGTTGTAGTGTCTTCACAAGTTATGTATGAACTGATTAAATTTTCTCGCATTTCTCAATGTAATTCATAACCCCCAAATTTTATACTACTTCAGAATATACCATCATCATACTTCATAATATATCATTCGACGAGATATGTCTTCCATTGATCTATTCAGAAAGTTCGCTGCTTGTGAAAGAAGATATGTTATGTGTATTGTGGCATGCTGTAGTTTTGGCGGCCATTAAGTCTTTTTGTCATTTCGGATGTGAGTTTGGTTCTTCAAATGTCTCCACCTGAAATATTCGATCCTTCCATTTATGGAGAGGTTTTCGTCTATTATTAAAACATTGAAGATACCACCTTACAAAAATGAATTGCCATCGGCCCTGCAGGATGAAGTAGCCACGTCCTTCAGGGGTGTCGGTATAACATTACCAATCCACACCAATGAGAACGGTTTGTTACATCTCATGGACTACGTCGAGAACGACAAACGAGTTCCTCCCTCACACCACCAGGAGTGACGCCGTAGTCAAAATCGACACCATAGAGGATGGAGAAGATGGTATCGTCACTTTTCGCAAAGGAAGTGACGTAATAGTAATGAAAAATAAATACAATAACACCTGCAGAAAAAGATCTCGATCTTATCCGAGATTTCAGTAAGGTGACAGGTAGATCTCCAGCGATAAATGACTATTCTATGACCTTTGACTTGTAAAGCGACTTGCTGGGATGGAAAACAAGTTACTGTATCGTCTTGAAGGAACATCAAATGTGCTGAGTCGTGCCGCTGGTGACGTTTGAAATGATGTGACCAATTTATCTAAAGGAGTGTCACTCTTCCATGCAAATCCTGAACACGACTGGAACATTTCGTGAAATGGTTCCCTTCTTATCTGAAACGACGCCAGTTGAGAGTTTTGAAATGAGGTGGGTGGAGAAGACACACCAAGTAGATTTAAAGACAATAGGCATTCGCCCCAAGATTTTCTTCGAAAAATTAGCAAACTCTTGCAAATCTCCTCTTATTGCATTACAAGCACCTCTGAAGACCTTTTGAACATAACTATTACAAACAATGGGTAAAGCGAGGAGAAATTCTCTTTGAATTTAACAATTCACTAACAAAAATATTGTCACATGATCAAAATAGGTCATTCATGAACAAGAGTGACAGGGCATACTCACTCTGATTGGGGTGACTGCCCACTGCCTTTAACGTTTCTTTGTTAAAACTCTCTTACTAAGGGGTTGGTCGATGTCAATCGGATTATGATGGTTGCGATCGCATTCTGCTTAACTGCGACGGACAATGTAGCCTACAACTTCTCGAAGCATTTGTGGTGAGAAATTATTTACAATTAAGAACTTTGTGTACACCTAGGGAGTAAAGTGTTTAAAGGGGGCAAGGGCACAGGCCCCCACCTTAGTAGCCAGTCGTAAAAATCACTCAGTGGGTAATTTAAGATAAAAGGAGAGAGACTGCAGACACGTGGGCCCCTGGACCCCACGCGTATACACTCGCTCTTGTGGCTCGTGGTGCACCTTCGGTGCACGTGTGACACCCGTTCATGTTACACTATTTCTCCATATCTATTTGGGAAATCAAGACTTGTGCCCCCACCTCCTAAATCCTGCATACGCCACTCTACCCTAGAATATCCAAGGGCTCGACCCTGGATGTTTAAAGTCTAAGCTAACGTCAAAGTTTTTCTGGACCCGACCTGTGGTCCAAAGGCGGATTCCTGAACACTGTGTCAGGAGTCTTTGCGCTGTGATTCATGTTGTGATAATTTATGTTTTTTTCTTAAAAATGCAGTGTAAGCCTTGAAAATGTCACAACAGTTAAAGTACAGTACATCATTACTCTTAAAAGAAAGACAGATGTTACCCGAAACAATAGTATAACAAAATACTGAAATGAAAGAAATAATGATGATTGGTTAAGAATCTCTTTTATATCTGTCAGTCTGTGAGCTACAGCAATTACTACGTAGGCTGTGAACTCTAAAAACAGGAGGTTAAGATTGAGAATATTACCAACAGTAAGTACATTTGTGAAAAAACTGAAAATGGACAAAGTTTGCCCAACAACTACTGATTACAATGGGTTTACCCAGAGACTGGTTACTCAGTTAAATGGCAAAGATATTTTGCCAATAAGTTGTCTTACATAAATTGTTCGGCAAACTTCACTCAATTTCATTTTGTTTTTAGAATCATGGCAATAAAAATAAAAAATTGTGATCTGAAATGGTTGATTTTGCTGCATAAAAACATTAAAATTAATGGGGATTTTAACAAAAAGTATCAAATCTTAGGCTGGAAAATACATAAAAACTGTAGTCATTTTCCCACTCAACTATTTGATTTACCCAGTAAGTTCGTACTACATACAACAAGTCATAAATACACATATAGCAAGAAATATCTGCTAAATCCGCCTTCCCTCAAGTGAGTCTTAGTCAATTAAATGCTTGCTGCTTCTTGAAATTTAATTGGATGTTTTGTGTTTGGTTTTGACTAAATTGGATTGCTTTGACTATATGAGTGGGGGAGGGTGCTTTACCCTACCCGTCCCTACCCCTTCCCCTCAGTGAAGGTACAATATGTCTTATTATTAATAGCAGTCTAGTATACTCTAAAACGTCCTGTTCTGCTCCACTTGACTTAAGTTGTCACTAAATGTGCAGAAATTTCGTATGAGTTAAATCTTACTAAGTAGGGTAATCTTTTTTCATGAAATAGTTTTTCTCTTCAGGATAAAGTACTTTGTAATCGTTTGGACTGATGGTTTCACCCTCATAACTTCTCCTTGTCTTATCTAACTTATCATAATCTGACGTGTTCGCAGAACTCCTACTTAAAGCCAAGTAGGCATTGTCGATTTGATTACCAAATTCAACTTTGGCATCACCCTTTCCAATTCGCTCTGTCACGTCATAACCCGAATCTATTTTCAGTTTTCTTGTTTTGGAATTTGTTGCCTGTCTAAAGAGTCGTATTCACCATCTTGCTTTCTGGCGGAAAGAGGCGCACAAGAAGAATCAGAAGGGGTGACTGAATTTAAGGTTTGGTCATTTGGACCCTTAAGTAAGTCGGTTTTGTATCCTGTATCGTTTTGCGTCCCTCTGTTTGCTTCTTTCTCGTACCCTTGGTTACTCTGTAGATCTTCACCTTTGGTCTTTCCATGTCCATCGTTCATTTGCCTCCCCAGAATATTAGCGTCTTCGTATTCATGTCCTTCTTGTGCGTTATCTTTACAACTGACAGAGGGAGAAATCGCCCCGTTCCAAGGTGAACTGTTTTTTGCGATTGGTTGTGAAGTTTCGTCTACTTCAGCATAATGAGTGCCCTCTTTTCTCTCTCCATCACTACTCGGATGAGTGTAGTGGTTCCACGAAGTAACAGACATCTCTACGGGAGTTTGATCTTTCAATTTTCCTACCTCTTTACCTTTCCCAAGTTCTGCAAATTTAGGCAAAATGGACATAAGTGATAATCTTCCAACTGATATTTATTTAGCATATCTTACGTATGTTGTAATGCTCCTTTACATGTACAGTGCATTGTTAGGAGTCAGTTTCGTAGTATGACCCACCCAGTAAATTTACGTGACCGTATATGATCATTCATACTAATACTCACAAAAGTCCAAGTCCAATTGCAACCTATTGATGGCCAATTTCGATTCAGGGACCTTCCTTTCCAGGACAATATTGAGACCGTTAAAAAGCAGACTCGAGTCCTGAACTGTGTTAGTATCCGGACTCAGCCCTGATAATCTCAATTCGAAACTTTTGTCCCCAAAACGTCACAACTTTGCTCGAAAAAGTAACATTTCTTGCCTAATGACAGCCCGAAAAAGGGGGAAGGGGGATGCCGCCTGCCATGTACTCCTAGGCCGAAGGGGGAAATCAAACGACAACCTTAAACAAGTCCTCCCTAAACCATAGTTTATCATGCAACTATCTCATCAAACCGATACATATTGTTATGTTGTGATTTTTTTCAAGTCAATATACACCTTTATTGATGTGCATATATATCTACCTTGGTTCAGGGTATTGCTTCTTGATTCCGACGTTTTGCTGTAGGAAGAACAATTCAGAATGGATAAATTAACAGTGCTAAAGGCACAACTGTGTATTCCATTGAAGGTAAGAAACTTTTGACGAATCAGGCGGAAGGCAATTATTTATTAACACAGTAATTGATACATCAAATCACGACTTGAACGACCAAGAAGTGAGCTTATGATATGAAAGAAAGAAAAATCTCGTTTCGAAATAAACAAATCATGTTGGCAAGGGCGTAAATCCAAATTGAAATGTGGAGCACAACATTAATCACGGATTTGTAGGTTGAAATATAACTCAAAGGGACCAAATGTACCGTTGTGTGATGGCAAATGGCTCCCCGATGTTGTGATGTCTAGCTGTCTAGTCGTTCCCCCAATGGTCCTAAGTGGATTATACGGGGGAAGCCTCTGAGGTATTTGCGGAACTGTAGGTTTTGAATCAATCATTTAACCATCAACGTGCAGTAGATGCACACAATGCAAACCACAATAATCATACTGGCTAATTATTATATAAACAACAGCCTTACTTGGACTAACGATTGATTTAATTTTGAAGCAGTGATATTGTGGAGAGGACGGAAATTTGCAACGTTGCATAGG
This sequence comes from Holothuria leucospilota, assembly GCA_029531755.1. Taxonomy (NCBI): domain Eukaryota; kingdom Metazoa; phylum Echinodermata; class Holothuroidea; order Aspidochirotida; family Holothuriidae; genus Holothuria; species Holothuria leucospilota. The sequence continues at coordinate 28,169,337 of CM055969.1, read as the reverse complement.
GCTTTGAAGCAAAAGTTTCTCTCAAGCTATCAACAGGAATTAGGATTAATTAGACTACTATAACTTTGTAATGTATACTTCCTTTCACATTGCAAAGTTATCCAAGTATAAAACAAATTCGTGTATCTAATGACGTACCGTACAGCGGCATCAGACATATGCAACATCAAACGAACAATTTATCGTAAGACAAACTAGGATTAGTTATCGATATAGCGTGACCATCTTTAAGACAAAGTCTGAATAAAAAACTATTGGTCCGATTTAGAAAAAATCGGATCGGATTGAAAATCGCTGTAGTCACACGGTGTGACCCGCCCTTAAGAAATGAATGGAACTTAAATTGGCAATTTCTTTATTTTTTGTAGGAAATTGTGGCATATGGGATCTTATTTTATACCCAATATTTCCTTCAATTGAATAACAAAAGGCACTAATCTCTCTGTTATCCAAAGAAAAGTAGATTTTTAACACACATATAAATTTTAAAAATCTTAAAACTAGGCACCTTCTATTGATGTAGCCTCTAAAACTTCAATATTTTCATTTTTCCTCATAAAATACGGGTTTTGCACTACAAGACAATTTTGTGCAGTGATGATCTCTTTTTAGAGCCGTACAAGGTGCTCCATCTTCATGAAATTGGAAGTGGTTTAGGTTTTAGAAGGTTTCGTCGTCGAGGAACTGAATAAATTTTTGAGAAAAAGAAAAAAGGGATTCACAAATTTTTGTTGGATTTCACAAACTTCAGCCTGGGTCTGGGGCCTAAAGGTTTTCCAATTACAGTAAAGTGTTAATGCAAATTAGTAAAGGACGTCATACAGATATAAGGTTTGAGTTGGTAAAATAATACAGCAAACATACGTGCATCATATTTGTTTATAGTGTCTTTTAGATTAAGTACCTTAAAACAAAACACGATGGTTTACCTCGTCGGTTACATGTTGAGGAAGTTCATTAAGAAATTATTTCAGAATTAGAAAATATGATCGACTCTACAGAACTCAGTGACGTGACCAAAGTAGTGATATATCGGGATAAAATAGTTTGATGTAAGAGTAGTCAATCTACACCATGATTTATAGGAGTACATTTTCGGGAAACCAGGGTGGGTCTGGTTTTATGTAGTTGATTGACTGCACGTAGTAGTAAGCTATAACAATTGTGCTATTGCTATGCGTTTTGACCGTGGAAGAAAAGTACTGTACCCGATCTCATCAGTAGCGGTAGGGTAAAATGGCGTTGGGTGCGATTGAAAATTGTATGAAGTCAAAATTGGGTATATCATTCATGCATGAGTTCCACAAGGATCTCAGTCAGAGATATGTCAAGGCAGTTTAATTTTTTTTTTTTTTGGTTGAGGTTTCCGAGGTGAAGGATGCTCTTTTGAGAGAGTCCTTCAGGTTACTAGCCCGTTTGTAGGCAATGAGCGGGGGTTCGGAAAAACCTTAGATAATGTAGACTTTAGACGGGATTTGGTTAAAATTAATAAAGGACGGCAAACAGATATAAGGTTTGGGTTGGTAAAATGTTAGTGAACATACGTGCATCATGTTTGTTTATGGTGTCTTTTAGATTCACTAACTTGAAACTTAACACGATGGTTCACCTCGTCGGTTACATCTTGAAAAAGTTCATTGGTAAATTTTTCCCAATTTCTTTATTAAAGGATTGCCAGTCGCTTTATTGGCAAAAATAATTTTCGATTTTTGGCGTGTTTTGATGCTTTAAACAATATCAGTTCTGTTCCATATTAGATGTTGAACATGGATGCACCATCTGCAAGTTTGGAAAGAATGCATGGGCGTAGGAAGTTTTCCCGACGGAGGGGGCTAAACTATTTTCCTGGCCGCTGTCCTGGGAGGGGGCTCATATAATCATGTGACAATAATTCTGTCACTGAATTGTTTAATTCCTGTAGCATGAACTCGACTTTCCTTTTCATAAGCAATATTTATGTTCGGAGATTAAAGACTTATAGCTGATGGTTTAAAACAGGGGTGGGGAACCTCAGGCCCGGGGACCATGTGCGGCCGGCGAGACCATTTTATCTGGTCCGCGAGGCAATTCATAAATATAAATTCAGAATCATTTGAAAAGTAATTGATAATGTTTTAGCCCACGGTGCCCACCGTTTATCCTGATTATACCACTTTGCAGATTTCACGTAGAACTTTTTCGAAACACTACTAGCATATCACTAAAACCCTATGCGCAATGTAACATGTCCACCGCATCCGTCATAAGACAAAAACCTAGGTGCAGAATTTACATGTGGTGGTAATGGAAGCTTTGCGTTGGAGGCTACAAAGTATTGATCAGAATTGCACTATCACGTGTATAGGTCTATTACAGCGATACGCGGTGACACTATTTATTGCCGTAGATTGGGGGAGGGGCTGTTCTTCCGAAAAGAGGATTAAACGTTAAAGGTGGATAATTTGCCAAGTAAAGTGAAGACAAAAAGGAAGTTGGTTTCAAAATATGTGTGTTTTCGCGGTGCTTCCTGAGCACTTTTCATATGTGCTCATTCAGTATTACTCGATCCATACATAAAAAAACAAAAAAAACAAAAAAAAAAATGGTCATCATAGTGTGATACTTCTGGTCTGTGTAGTTTTGCACATTCAGAGGCATTTCAAGATAGTGGATAAACATTTTATTACGTACAAATTTCTACAAACTCTAACGTGTTCATATCTTCTTCAAAAATAATCGATATTGCGAGAAACGATGTTTTTAGGGGGCAATTTTGAATTGAAAATTGACCGTTCCGCGTTGGCAGGATTTACTCCTGATTGGAAGTAAAAATAAAAAATTAACAGGTGCTAGTTGCTTTAAAATCTTGTCAGTAATCTTCTCTGCAAATTTCATTTCATTTCATTTCATGGAAGCATATTGGAGAAAATCCGAAATGAATTTGCCTTCTTTTCGTCCAAAACAATCGATTCTGCTTGGTACAAGCACTTGTTTGGCGTTTTGAAGCCAAGACCACCAAGACAACTCCAAGTGAAATCATTTAGCATTCAGTTTCGGTGTAGGCCTATATTTCGAGCACGAATTGGTCAAACGAACATTTTCCCTGCCAATGTACCCATGATAAAAACACAGGACTCACTGGAGTAATCCATCTGCTTACATACAAAGCTATGTATTGTTTGCAATTTCGCTACTCCCTGCACTGGGTAATTCGAACCAGGGAGCTGCCATGCATAGGGTAGGAGCTCCCTGTTGGAACGCTGAAAATAGTACCCCACGAAGCGTGTTCTGTTTGCTCATCTCCTCTGTGGGGCTTCCCAAACATAATTACGACTGAACAACGAATATGCGGTGCAGCCTGCCACGTAGGCAATGACAAAGGTCGATAATGAAGGGAGCTATTTCGTTGCCCCGGTTACTTATAAACGATTCAATTTCCTTTCGAATATTGTCTTTGCTTTAAAATGCTGTATCGATTTAAAATATAGGATTTTTACGACGTTTGCGTGTAATTTTTCTTTCAGTATGGAGGCTAATTTATACAATCGAATCAGCAATTACAAAATATTTTAATAAACAAAGGGTTTTGGACTGCCTGAAAAATCAGTACCCAAAGATCAACCCTTCTCTTGTTAAAAAATCATCTTGAATGAGATGCCATTGAAGGGTAGTAAATGGCTGTTGACAAGTAGTGTTTTCACATGTAGGCATATTGAATGGATTGTTCAAGCGAAAGTTTCCGTGTTTAAAATGTAAAGTTTTTTCCTTAGATCACCCCACTCCCTCTTCGAGGCTTTGTTCAATTGGTGCTCTTAGCTGCAGAATTTGCCCTTATGGAGTCCCTCCCTTTCGTGCTTGAAATCCTGAATCCGCAGAAGTCGAAGTTTACACCATTGGTGGTCTAGTTCTATGTGATCAAGGTAATGTACTGTACCACTACCATGGTTGCCGCTTTCGGTGGCATATAATTAGCCACAGCCAGATTCCTTATTAAGTAATCTTGCTGAACTGTAAACACCCAGAAAGAACACTTTTCACACGAGAAAAGTGTTTAAGACCATCAGAAAAATGGACGGTTACGGCATAGTAATGGGAACAGAGACGCTCTAGCCTACATCTAATGTTTGCTTCAATTTGAACAAACAAAGGCAGTAACGAAAAGAATTTTTTTACACCTTGTCGAACACGTCATTCAACAAAAGAAATTGTGCCAATTTTCCCCCGTAGTTAGCTCACTGACTAATTTGAAAGAGAGTTTATAGAAATGCATAGCGATCGGCCTCGCAATTATGGAATAAACTACATTTTGGAAAGGTATTATTCGTTATTAGTGATTAAATCGTCGGGACTCCAGATTTGGGGAAATAACGGAGGAGGTTATTTTTCAGTTGAACAGAAAATTTTCAATCAAGAACAGCAGTGGGATTAATTCAAGTTTAGACGGCGACATCAACTTTACAACTTTACCTCCATGACCCTTAGTCAGTTAGGTGCATGGTCATCTACTCTCTAATACTGGAAAAGTGTGTACAAACTCTCATGCAAACATCACCATTAGTGCACGGAATGTCAGAATTTCCCAGGAGTGTACGTGGGCTAATTTCCTTATTCCTATTTCATCCGACGATCCCCCTTTTACATTATTCTTTCAGATTTTCTCAAATTTTTCGACGGAGCCCCAGAGCTTGTCACTGCATTGCAAGAATGCATGTAGCCAAAGGGTCGTGTACTCGTCTGAACACACAATTAGGCAGTCATAGTTAGAAGACAAAGAAAACTATAACAACTGCACATTGTGGCCTAGACATGATTTCGTCGATCGCAAGAATCGTAGTTAGTTAGTTAGTTAGTTAGTTAGTTAGTTAGTTAGTTAGTTAGTTAGTTAGTTAGTTAGTTAGTTAGTTAGTTAGTTAGTTAGTTAGTTAGTTAGTTAGTTAGTTAGTTAGTTAGTTAGTTAGTTAGTTAGTTAGTTAGTTAGTTAGTTAGTTAGTTAGTTAGTTAGTTAGTTAGTTAGTTAGTTAGATGAGGTTTTACGGCTCAGTTTCTAACCAATTGGTTTAAGTCGGGCCGGCCACGGCTTTTTTTCCAGTTGTGGCTCACTGGCTTGAAGAACAAGGCTTTACGCAAGTATCCAAATAGTAGTTTGGAAGGATACAACAAAACAACAGCCCGTCGATTTGAGAAGGATGAGTTTGTAGGGACTCCTAAAGGTCTTACAGTTTCGGGGCAAGATATCTGTTAAAGGTGTCCGAATAATCTTTAGACTGATCCTCAAAGACTGATTGGTAACGGACGCCAGCAAAGCACCCAACTCTCTAAATGTGAAAGATTGAAATTCTGCCAAAAAGAGTGACTACGGTGACCACTCTCTTTTTTCGAGTGATGACCTTCCACTCTTCATCGAATGACATTTGACTCTAGCAGAGTAGAATTTCAGTCGATTTCAACTCAAAAGAGTGATCACTGTAGTCAATTATCCAAGAGGTGAATTTCACTTTTTACATTTTCAGGGAAGGAAAATCACTATTTGAAAAGTACAAACAGTTCTAATATAGTTTCATCTTATTTTATATTTCAAATCTAGTCATGATATTAAAACGGGTATTTTCCTTGCGTTATTTTTTTTTTCTTTTGTAAATTTGTTTACTCATGGCGATTCTGAAATTCTGACCCCACCTGGCACTCGTCACTAGTATCGCCGGATAGACATGTATGCGATCAACTGCAGCTGTAAAGGGTAACATTTACGCATGGCTGTACTTGTATGTACGGCCCACTGAGCAGGATATTTGTCTTTATCATGTGTCATTGTACTAGTCTTCTAATAATGCACTGCATGTGTGTGTGGTACGTACACACAGCGCACACTTCTAATAATGGGCTACATGCACACAATTGGTAACTGGATGTGTGTGGGTTGTTACCTAACGCACACGGACAGAAAAGTTTACCTTAAAACATGTAGGCTATATGGTTGGCCATCCATACACGTATCCATCAGCCATTGGGGTGAACTTTGTTATATCGTCTAAATAAAAGTTTTTTGATTTGTACTGCTTGTTATGGTACTCAGGATGAAATAACAGCTGGTGGCACTCTGGCAGTGTTGAGCGGTTTGTAATTAGCATAAATAAAGATGGCCGCCAAAACTGCGCATCAGAAGGCCTGGTTTCGTTCCTGATTGCAGTTTTCGAAGTGTTGAGAATGTTTCTTAGAGCTTCGACCACGCTGAATCCGAATTTGTGAGTCCAAACTTTGAAAATATGAAGACTTATTATGTAGAGGGCGTCTTTAGAAAAGAGGGCGCTGTTAAACAGAATTGATTTTGAGATGGTATGAGCTGAAAGTTTATGAAACACTGCTTGGCATATATATTTTCTGGTACATTCCAGGACGCTGAATCTGAATTTAGTTTGTTCAGTGTTACCTATTGTGACTTACGAAAATAACAAAGCATTACAGAATGCCATTGTAAGTACAGCTTCCCTTCTGTAAGTGCACCTTATTTAAAGATAACATGGTAACTGACCTCTAAATAGGTCTTTGGACTTATAATTAGCCATTGTGCGTTCTTGTTTAGGTATTTGTTTGGAATGCGTGGGGAAGAAATAATCATCTTCTGGTAAATGGATTATATTGAGGAGTGATGCCTTCTTGGAAGTAACAATGTTCAGAATGAACAGACAGTAATACTTGTGTAAGAAATTAATTTGTCTGACTGTTGTCAAAACGACTGAAGAGTAATCAGCACTTCCGCCCCTATATTTTCGCTCCGAGTGGAGTCAACGCACCATTTAAATTTGATATATGTGCCAAAGTGAGAGCTGAACCGTGCTGGTTTGAAAACTCTATGAAAGCAATATGAAGACATTTTTCTGTACATGAGCACCTTGATCCAGTTTTGGACATCAATCCTCGAGCAAATATGAGAACTCCGAACAGTAGTCATCCCCTTGCCCCAAAGGTAGGTTTTTTTCTTTGAAGGGCCATTTTGATAGCAATAATACCCTCCCGGGGCAGCTTAACCCCGTGGTATTCGTCGAGAGTGGGGCACGAAGCTTTCTCCATATGGCGCTCGCCCAGGTACCTCTAGACAGCTCCTGGTGGATTCAGTGGAAATATTGTCGTGAGGGACCGACAAGCCCCCAAGGCTGGATTATTTACAAATTTGTGGACATTAGAATTAAGCCTTTAAAGGGCATTGTATGCGGAAGGCTTTACGGGCCGCACATATCTCAACTTGACCATAATGAACGAGACCTACGAAAAGTCGGTTCAAAGTGATAATTTTTGTGAAGACACTTCATCTTTTTCTTCACTTTACATTGTAAAATTACCTACTTTTTTTACATTTTCCACCCATTCATTGTAAGGTGAGGGTTTTTTGAGCTCTGGCATCCTCGTGAAAACAGGTAATACAGTTCTCACGAAAAGATTTTCAGTTTTTCTTGGGGAATTTAACAGTACACTTCTATTCAATGCCTTGACCCCTATCTTCCCCGCAAGGGTTCTTCACCTAGTTGAACCTACACGATATGTAGCGCATATTGGTGGTGTCCGTAGAACATACACTATAGTTGAACCTACACGATATGTAGCGCACATTGCAGGTGGTGTCAGTAGAACATACACTACAGTAGTTTTATTTACCTAAAGTAGTTGACATATACATGTTGAAAAGACTTGGTTATCCCGTGAGGAAAGGTCTGAAACATTATGTGTTTTCTTTTTACAGAACTATTGTGTTTGTAAAAATCACTTTCCATAGACTCATGTATTTATTATTCCAAATAATATCACTTCCAAAATTATTGAAATGTTCTATACTTAGTAGTAGTAGTAGTAGTAGTAGTAGTAGCAGTAGCAGTAACAGTAGCAGTAGCAGTAGCAGTAGCAGTAGCAGTAGCAGTAGCAGTAGCAGTAGCAGTAGCAGTAGTAGTAGTAGTAGTAGTTAGTAGTAGTACAACTTGAATAGGAAAGATTATACCTTGCTTAATAAGTAAAAAAACAAAATTTTTCAAAGAAAACTTTGGCATCACCCTGGTATATCGTTACCCACCTACACTTCAAACTGATAATAAAAGTTGGAATGTGGGTAACGTTGAGGTCACCTTCAATAACAGGAGCGCTTCCAGTTTTTGTTTACTTTGCCCAGCCTTTCTTCGCACTTAAATGGAAAACGCTACTTTCGGCTGCTTAAATAAACTTCATATCATGTAGATATTGTATAAAGGCAGTTGTTGGAACATATATTGATAGTGAAAAGCAAGGGAATTTGCTAGAGTAATTTTCCCTATACTGCTATAGGGGTAAGGGCCATCTAGAACCATAAATTGAAAATATTTTCAAAGCGTGACAAATTTAAGAGTGTTTTAACGTAGAACTTAGCGTAACGGGAGAATCTCACGGCACCCATTACGGCTTTAAAGAGGACGGGCTTTACCCTAACGAAGTGAGTTGTAAAATTCTTCATCAGCACTGGCACTAGTGGTAAAGTCACAAAAAGTCCCCACCGGCCCACCCCTTTTGTCGGGCAGAACAGTCATGGACGGCCTTCAACTCCCTACCTCTCCCAAGATTCCAGTGATCATTCGGTGATCATTTTACAGGAGATTATCATATTTGTTCGAGGATGGATGTCCAGAATTGGATTCAAGATGCTCATGTACAGAAAAAAAATGTCTTCATATTGCTTTCATGCGATTTTTAAACTAGCACGGTTCAGATCTCATTTTGGCATTAATACTAAACTTAAAATGGAGCGTTGACTCCACTCGGAGCTAAAATATAGGGGCGGAAGTTCTGATTACTCTTCAGTCGTTTTGTCAACAATTAGACGAATTAATGCCTTACACAAGTATTACTATCTGTTAATTCTGAACACAGGGGTAGCGCCAGGATTTGCCCGACAGGGGGGCCAAGCTACCCGACGGGGGGAGCAGCAGCCTGAAGCCCCGAAAAAAGGCCAAAAGGACTAAAAACGCAAAATTTTTGGCACGCCGAAAAATGTTTTGCTTTTTTTTACAAAAAAATTGAAAATTTGGGGTTTTATTGAAGAAAATTTGAAAAATTTGGATTTTTATGGAAGAAAATTGAAAAATTTGGTTCTTTTGTAAAGAAAGTGGAAAATTTGGGGTCTTTATTGAAGAATCTGTCCTTCCTTTGAGCAAAATCAAGCAGATTGTCGGGGCGACTGAAGGTCGTTCACTGTTAAAACACTGTTTAAAACTTTTAAACAACCACATATTAACCAGTGAATCGCTCAATGTTGTTTAAATTTCAAACAACCTTGTTTGAAATTTGAACAACATTGTTTAAATTTGTAACAACCTTGTTTGAAATTTAAACAACATTGAGCGATTCACTGGTTAATATGTGGTTGTTTAAAAATTTTAAACAGTGTTTTAACAGTGTTGGGACTTCGTAATTTATCGTACGGATTACGGCTCCCAGACGAAACTGCAAAATTTCCCCGACGGGAGGGGGCATGGCCCCCCGGCCGCCCCGCTGGTGCCACCCCTGTCTGAACATTGGTACTTCCAAGAAGGCATCACCCCTCAATATAATCCATTTACCGGAACATTATTTCTACCCCGCTCATTCCTAACAAATACTTAAACATGAACGCACAGTGACTGATTTGAAGTCCATAGACCTGTTAACAGGTCAGTTACATGGTATCTTCAAATAAAGTGAGTTTACAGCGGGGAAGCTATTCTATGTGTAAGCTGCAACGATACCTACTTGCTTCCGTCGGGGAGCACTTTCTATGGAATTTTCCAAAAATCGCCCCCATTCTTCCTGGGAAAAAATTCAATATGCATCGGCAACGCGTCCTTTGATTTAAATGCCCACATGACCGCCCCGCTAATTTGTGTCACCATGAGCAGATGTGGGGCCACTTTCCATAATAGTGTAGGGATACTGAGGAGTTTGGTGTCTATGTCTGTAATAGGTTTGTTGAGAAATAACACCACCGCCATCATTATTTGCAGGAAAATTAGAAAACCTGTTCCATAATACAGTTTAATAATGGCTTCAGAAAGGCCCTTTTCCTTGGATACATTAAGGCAATCAACTGAGTCTTGCATTTGTTGGTAATGTATTCTTCAAAATTAAGGCAGTGGTCTGGCAGTTAACTATCGTCACCTATCAAACATATTGAAACCATCATTTGTACAGTCCACACTGGACTGGCTCTGACTTGTGCCATAGTGTTGTGCCATCGTGTTGTGATCTTGGACAGAGGTCCCTCCTGTTATTTGTTAGGAATCAAAAGGTTATTTTTGCGAAATTTTGCGTCACGTGCGCTGGTGGATAATTGCACTTATTAAGAAAGCACCAACACATTGCAGGATTTGAAAATAGCGCACGGCAAAAGGTTGGCTGGAATATAGCCCCAAATTGCAAGATATCACAACTGGCAGACTGGATGGCAAGTACTTTAAGGGAATACGAATTATTGTCTCACATAATATGCATTTACTATAGGCCTATGTAAGTCTCATCTTATTAAAGAACAAATGACTATTCATGAAGTAGAAACCAGTCTTTCTACTGAGGTTGAATGTCCTTTATATCATTTGAACCGATGTTGTCGACCTCATATCTTCTTCTCTGGTGGTTTAACTTTTCATAAACTGAAGCATTGGCAGAGTTGCTACCTAGGTCCATGTATTCACTACCGGGCTGATGATTGTCCACCTTGAATATTGTCGTTTGGTACATTTGGTGAGCGTACTCGTCTATTTCAGCATACTCATCTGCTTCGACGGAGGCTTTTCCCTTGGCAATGGCGCCCTCTTCCACCTTTCCATTACCGCCTGAGAAGTGGTGTTTCAATGAACTAACAGAAAGCTCTATGAAGTGGTGTTCTCTTGGTATTGTGGTTCCTTCAACTGTGTCTGCAAATTAAAAGAGAGCTATTTCACGTTATATTGCATTGACTCGATTAATGAATGTTTGAAATAAATAAAACCATGAAACTGCAATCCTCAAAATTTAGCTGAAAGTCACAGTCACTTCTGCATTACGATGATACATTCCCCATTTAAAGAGGTTGGACTTTAGCAACAAATTTTATAACACACAATGATTTTATTCTATCGGTCAAGGTATCCATCGCGCCAGTTATCAAAGTATTCTATATTGTTGTTTCTAGCTTATCTATGCACATAGGCCACTTGTGTATTGATAAGTAAACATGTAGATGTACGCAGTTCAAGAGTAACAATGTTATTTTTATTTTATTTTTTTTTTATCCTTCAACTTGACAAATGTTCTTTAGTAGACCAGTGCTCGCGAGGAAGCTGTTACTTTGCAGGAATGTAAAAGATAACATTAGCTGCCGGCGGAAACGATAGGATTCTCACAAAATGTGAGGCCACAGCCGACCAGGGTTGTGACATTTTTCTACATTGTAGAAACTACTGGGTATGTGTCCTAGGTAACAAAATGTCCAAAGGTTGTGTTCAAAATAATTCCCAAAGGTATTGGTACCCCTCTTGCGCTGTAGAATATAAATCATTTTCTTTTAAATTTGGGTACCTATCGGTAACCTAGAAATACGTACCCAGTGTATACCAATAAAGTATGGACAATTGCGCATGCAATATAAGATATTTTTGGCACTTTTCTCACAACCCATGGTCGTCGGCATTGGGGAGGGGGGGCGTGACCCCACTTTTCCTTTTTGACCCGAAAGCCCGAAATGACTGAAAGAAGTTCATTTAAACTAGACACAGTTCATGGAATACATCCTAGTCTTGCTCAAGACCCCACAGTCTGTCGCTGAGTGGGAGTTACTGCGACTACGCCTATTTAATCAAGAATTTCTAATAGGTTTGACAACATCGGTCTAGGGAAGGAACGTCATCTTCAAACCCCAGTAAGTTACACTCACTCGCATGGTTGCCGTGCTAGTGCTTTCGAGATTGCTTATTCAAGGGGTCACTCACTAAACCTTAAGCCAACCTCTTAACTAACTTTACGCTCACCGTACCCCTGAGCCTAACTGATCCCCAGGTAGAATCCAAGGCCGAATTCTGTGGAAACAAAAAAGTGGCGTACTCTCTCCAGCCACATGTGACTGCAGTTCAGTTGACATGCGCCCTTATTTTATCAGAACGTGATATAAGTACACATTTACTACTATGTTGAACAATGATTAATAGGCCTAAACTCTTGTCCTTTCATACACAATTCAGAAACCACACCGTATAAGGATTCCAAATGTCCAGTAAATCCTTGGTCTTTGTGACGTGATCATATTGCATCTGATGCCATTTGTAGGCAGTTGGAAGCTTCATTTCAATGCCAGCAATTTTGAAAATAATGAAGAGTTTCAGGGCCTTTTCACTGGATTCCACCTTGGCCCGTTGCTCTGAAACCCATTAGCAGTGGTAAGATGGCCCCTGGATCGCACGCTGGCAACGAGAGCACCCAACACATCAGCAGGCAAACACTTAGCCAAATTTCCATAAAAAACTAAATCAGCACTGAACTCGATACAAGCATGGTCGTCAATCCTAGGGGGACGGGGGGACAAGTCCCCCTCACATTTCGATTTGTGGGGGACGCAAGATCAAATGTTCCCTCTCCCCCACATTTGCGTAAAAGAGTAGTGTCGTGGCTCTATTTGACTGGCTTTTTGAGTGGCATGTAGGTTTGTTGGGAAATTGTTTAGTGTCTCGATGCAGATTCTGAATGCAGATTTCGTCAGGGAAATCTTATTTAATGACAAAATTTCGGAGTGCTTTGCGCGCATGCGTCACGGTTTGCACTCCTTCTCATGACCATTAAAAAGGTAATTAAACATGGAACTATTCTGATCACAACACTTTCCGAAAACAGACAAACATCTCCAAACATCTGAAGGGGCCTCTCATCAATATGGGATCATTCAATCAGTGGCGTACGCAGAGTGGGGCATTCGACCATGCCCGACTCTCTAATTCCGATTTTTTAACTTCCTAAAAATAGTAGTTTTTAACACAAATTTTACTTCAAAAGGTAGCATATTTGGCACCAGATTGCATGTAAGGACACCAAATTTTTCAAAATTTTTCAAAGGGGAGGGGGACACCCCATTGGGTCATGGGCCCCCTCAATGATGCCTGTTTTTAAGTTCCTAAAAAACGTCAATTTTTTAACACAAACTTTGCTTCAAAAGGTAACACATGTGGCACCAGATTGCATGTAAGGACACCTAAAATTTCTCAAAGAGGAGGGCTATCCCTCCCCTTAGACCCCCCCCCCCCCCAGGATGACACCTTTATATAGTGACAAAGGAAGGATCCCCACTGCTGTATACAAACGCAGGATGAAAAAGGTGCAATTTGCGCGCCGCCACTGCAGTTAGTAAAAACATCCAGCCAGTCGGAAAAATTAGAATTCACTAAATTGTGGACATTTTCCAGCCATATACGATCAGCTCCCAAAATATCCCAAAGATAGCACCGTTTTGCACCTAAGCAGCCTTAAATGAACAAAAATTTCTCAAAGGGGAGGGGGCTTCCCTCCCCTTAGACCCCTTTCCCAGGACGACACATTTATGAACGGAAGGATCCCCACTGCTGTATACAAAACGCAGAGCGCATAAACAAAGTGCAATTTACACGCCTCCACTCAGGTGGAGAAAGCATCCAGCCAGTCGGAATTTGGGACCTTCACACCCCAAACATATCACCCTAGCAACGGGCCTGGTCGGGTCCATGATCTCCGACAATGATCCACGCTGCGAAGCGTGGTTTCAGCTATTTTGGGACATGATGAAACTAACATCTTGAAGTAATTCCATCTATGATGGTCATGTTAACTTTGAAATGATAATTCTTATTAGAATAGGACAACGTCAGTCATCGTAAGGGGGGGGGGAGGAAAGGGCCTGTAGGAAAACACCCCCTCTTCAAAACCAAAGGGATTGGTTTGTGTTAAGTCATGTATGTCCCCGTCCCCCCCCCCCCAACATTTGAATACGGATTGACGCCCCTGGATACAAGTAATCCAAATACGTAGGCCTATGCAAAGTCAAGAAAGTTAAGGTAGCATACGGTATGTGTAAAAGTTCTTTCCATGCCTGAGACTCTCATATAATAGAATGAAGTATTTTATAACTTGATAATTTTCCAACACAAGAAACGTTTTGCTAATATTTTGATTATAGGTGCAAAACGACTAGAGCAAGCACGAGTCTTCGTCTATCCAACCTTCTTCTTTCGCACTCATCTATTTACAACATGAAAGACAAGCATACATTGACAGAAAATATACTCGGTCATAAACATAAACAAACATGTACGTAATGTGTTATGTAACGTAAGTGTATAATGTGTACGTAACGTATTACATATGCATATGTGCGCGTAATCATATGTGTGGACGTGCACATAAAAGTGTGCCTTCTAAACACACACACACAGACACTTATAACGGGGACAAACTTTGACATTGCTCCTCTCCCACCCAAGCACACAAGCACACAAGCACACAAGCACACACACAAACATACCAAGAAGGCTTTCCACGGGTATGTTTCCAGCAGTACAGAGTCACTGCGTGTCTGAAAAAAATATGTAGAGAGAAGCCAAAACGGACCAACTGAAAGACACAGTTTATATAATTGAATTATACATTACCTTGCATTATTGCATTGTTGTGTGATGACTTCGAGACTTGTTTCGAACCTTCACTGTAGGACAGAAAGAAGTGACAATAGCAGCCTCAGTTACCGGTACCAAATTTGCAGCCAGGTATTCCAATTAAACAAAGTAATCTTGACAACTTAGATGGAGCTAAAGCACTTTTTACATATGTAAAAACGGACACAACCAAACCGGTTAAGCAAGTCTTCCGCACCAATGCAGAATACTTTCTTTCTCGCACTGAACATCAAAACAGTTAAATGTCATGCTTGAAAGTGTGTCATCAAGAAATGGTCTATAAAGGCCCTCTGAGTATGCGTTGTGTATCACACATCGTGGGGCCATGTAGAAGTTCTCAACAGGTACAAGCTTTCCCTCACATGAAAGCTCATGAGTTGGCCTTTCTATTTTTTCAATTTGAGTATCACAACAATTGATATTTTCATCTGGGAAAGTTTGTATAATAGAGTAGTCATCCCTACCTTTTCACTTTATTCAAAATGCTATTGTGCATAGCAGTCTGGCAAATTATTGGAAAATTGTGCAGTTTTCTCGGTTAGGGAAGATTCTTTGATAGAAACAAATCACAAAATTTCTTCTACAAAAATTTATTTTTTAAGTTTTTTTTTAAACAGAAACGCAAATTTTTCATTTTTTCTTCTATTAAAATTAAAATTTTTATTTTTGAAATAACAATTTACAACCCAAACTTTGGGCAGGTGGAGTGTACCGAAAATCTTGGCCCGGGCAGTCCTTCCGGCAAACATCACAGTTATCCGGGATTCGGGTTGCATGTCTCCGTCCGGCAAATACCGGCAATACCACCAGTGCTTTTCCTTGACGGCCCTGATAACAGCTATCAAGGAATTATGTTCTTCTGTCTAGTGAGACGCATAGACCTTATCCAAAATGTACTTGAAATAGAAAACCAGTATCAAACGGAAATACAACTCACCATTTGAGAGTTTCCTTCCAACGGAGGACTAAGCCAACCACTACTAGGAGGGCAAACACGGCTGCTGCTAAGGGTAGTGCCACTGTCACAGCCACGTTACTTGCTTTCTGAGGATTGTTTTCACTATGTAAAAGTATGAACACAAAGAAATACGTTCAACTACATGTTCATTCTTGTAAAAAGGATAACTTATTTGTTCTTATACTAATATTTCAAATACAGTCAGAGGCGTAAGTACGGGGTTGTGTCCTAGTGTAGGTTGTAACGTGATGTGTCGTAACAATCAAAAATATCCAGGCGCTGTCAAATCGGTCTCTATAGTTTGAAAGAAGGGAACGAAAGGAAATAAGACGGGGGAAGAAGGAGGAGTTGTGAGTTCAATGGACAACTTTTGGAATGTAAAATAAGGTGAAACATTAAAAAAGTGTCTTAAAAACACGCTAGGTTCCCAACATCAGTTTTGTACAGTTGTCTCTTTCTTTCTGTTCAACAGCGAGTTGATGGAGTCATTGTTCCAACAGCAGCGGAGCCAGCAATTTTGATCAGAAGGGGCAAAAATGGTGTTTTGAGGTGATTTGTAGTAGTCCGATACCCAAATACCAGGACATCATCAAACCCAGGCGTGTGTAACCTTTTGCCCACAAGGCCACATTTTACAATTTTTGTGATTTACTGAAAGGCAGCGTCGAAGCAGGACACTAGTGAGGGGTCTTTGGTCACAATCAAAGGAAGAGACGCTAATTTTTCTCTTGGTGAAAGAAGTTATCAGATGAACTGTGGCTCCATTTGTACCATTTTGAAACAGTGAATATAAACCACAAGAGCCAGCTCTTGCTTTGGGAATGGGGCTTCCCACAAGGACACCGACGGTACGTCTCCCAGGGGATCTGTAAAATTTGAACAAGAAGCCCTTAAATGTAACTAACCTGGCTCAGAGGGCCATGAAATCATAAACAAGAAAATAAAATAGTCAACATTTTATCATAAACGTAAAAAACCGACTTCAGAGAGATTTCATAACTGTCGTAAGTAAAGAAGGGATGGTGGGTCTGGCGTCCGTTGAACCCCACCTGGATCCGCATCTAAAACTTTTTGTGTTGTTACAGGTACCCTAGATATATTATCTATGCAGAAGTGATACAGGGTTGTTGGTCAAATTTGGGTCACTGAGAGAAAAGCATCCCATGAAAATAAGAAGAATCCATTCCTCTTGCCCGCTTGGCGGACGTGTATTAGGCCTACTCCTGCACCTATATTGGCTGCACTCGTAATACCATGTACGTCAAAACAGGAGTACATATTCGACATCTGCTATAAAGGTAACCTTTCCTATTGCATTTCACATGGCAATTAAGCTCTTCCTGGCAACATGTAGTATAACTTAACGACATTCTGCATAAAAAACCATGTTTTGGTGCTTTTTATGTTTGTGTGTGTTTTGACGAGGGGTTTTACGAAGAAGCCTTTTGTAATACAACTGGCTTTTAGTCTTTTTCTTTACGCGCGTTTTCTCTTCGGTAGACAACTCAATACAAATCTACGACACTGGCAGTTCAGTACCTCAGCTGTTGAAACGCATGTAGTGTAGGCTTACTGGAAGCCTAGCATTGGGGTAGCCCGGGGGGTATGAGGGGGAACGAGCCCCCCAGGCAGTGGCGTGTGCAGGATTTCGAAGGTTGGGGGCACAACCTGTGATTCCCCCGACTGACATGGAGGGGTGTGACAAGTGCACCGAAGGTGTACCACGAGCGCGAAGCGCGAGTTTGCACGCGTGGGGTCCCGCGCGAAGCCCCCGGAAGCTCCTGCAACATAAGGTAATAAGACAGCCCTAAATTGGTTCTAGAGGCCTTATTGATCAGGTTTCGTTTGTTTCAGATTTTGTAAAATTCGATATCAGTGACGGAGAGCTCAGGTTATCCTCTATGCGTTGAAAGCTGTAGTGTGCTACAGTATGTGTCACATACATTGACAGGACTACGTTAAAGATCACGAGGCCAGTCAAGAAGGCTGCTTGAGATGATCGCAAAAGTTAACAGCACTGTTTCATACTTAAACCTATATAGTTTACCATTACAGATGGTTAAAGTGACTAGTGCGAAGGGCGAAGGGGGAAGGGAACTTAATGATAGTAGGCCTACCTGCACCGTATGAGACAGATATTGATATTGATAGCATCCTGTCTGATTATTCACTGGGGGACAATTGGAAGAGCTCTATCCTTTGGTAAACGACCAAAAAATGAAAAAAAAAATTCTCTTCTAATATCATTCTGTAGGCTACTTCTAAGTTTTGAGTGCCAGGGATGGCGCCAGGATTTGCCCGACAGGTGGCCAGACGGGCGGAGGCATGCAGCGACCTGAAGCCCCGACAGCCCCGATGCCGTCAAGGGAATGGTGAGGAGGGATCTGAAGAAAATCTGTGTACTAAACCATGCCATTGCGGGACATATATTTCATAAAATGGGTGTATATACTAGAGGAACGTAGTTTCGGGGCTGAGTTAATGTTTTCCCCAGAATCTGAAGTGTGAAATTGCAAAGCGAGCGAAATTTTTTGGGTTATCCTTCACTAAAAAGAATCGGTATAATTAGTAAAAGCTAATAAAGGTCAATTGTCCGGGGAGTTGGTCCCTTTCGGGCAAAACTTACATTGTACTTCTCTCCTCTTGTCACTATAGCCTTACCGCACAACAAACCCAAGAGAACATTGACTGAATAACGTGAAATGAGGTGAAATTCCCAACTTTTACATAAATTCATTAATTCTACTTCTTCAGTTACTTGAAAAGGTGGAAATGGTTTGTATTATATTTAGCTATAAGTAACAGAACTGTGGAAGAGTGGGCAAAGCGTACCGGAAATCTTGGGTTTCATTGTAGAAATGACCCTTTGAGGGCCAAAATAAGTTAACAGATCATGGGTGGCGACAGAATTTTCAGAGGACTGGGCCATGCCAGCCACCCCATGCTTCGACAGCCCCTCTGTCAAAGAGGTGGTGACAAGGGGATATCACTTATTATCCCATGCCATTTCAGGGCATATTTTACATGATATCACTTAATACTTCATGAGCAGAGTTGCGCACTTTATATAGTGTTCTTTCGAATCTGAAACTTGAATTTGCAAAGCGCGCGAAAATTTTTGCTAGGCTTACACAAAAAAGATATGTGATCAAGAACATACAGAAAACAAAAAAGAAAAACTGTAAGGGTTCTAGACCATATCGGGAATAACATACATATTATCGAAACACTTGGACTACCCTATGAAACAGCCAAATTTTGGTCCGTGAGTCGCTCACAATCTGACCGTACCGCATGACACACATTAGAGAACAGTAACTAGGCTTAGCGACATGCGATGAAATTTTCGTCCTCCACATGAACAGTGTTCTCTGCCTACATGTTTCGTGGTAAGGTTGGCAGGACATTTGCTTTCTAGCAATGTGGAATGGAACTGCTGAAGATCCTGGAGTAACTATACAGCGCGCGTAGCGGGCCGAAAAATTTGGGTTCTTATTAGAGAAATTGTCCTCTCTCAGGCGCCGTCGGGGACTGCCTGCATACTCTATCGTATCAATTAAGACTCCCCGATGGGGCTCCCCGCCCCCACCTGGCGTCATCCCTGTTGAGTGCTCAGTGTCTCTTCAATCTTTTTCTCTTCCCCTAACCCTTAAATCCCCCGACTAAGAGATTTTCCCGCGACTGGCTTCAGAGGTGGGGGGCCAGTGCCCCCCGCCCCCTCCCCTTTGAACACGCTACTGCCCCCAGGTGCCCCCGTGTAAAATTTTGGAATGCATAGTTCTGTATATAATCCCTATAGAGAGGGAGAGAATTCAGAAATTGTGCCCCCTAGGAAAGGTTCGTGACTCCCCAGTGTCCCCTCCTCAAAAAATCCTGGCTACGTCACTGAAGCCTAGTAATCGACAAGTAATAGCTGTTATGAAATATGTTTCTGTGTCAGTTATGACACTACTATTTTGAAGCAGTGAAGCTTGGCAACCGGCAACCGAAAGGTTCGGGGTTCGATCCCCGGCCGGGTTAACATAAGGTGGATTTTTCATTCAAGAGCAATCAACGGTGTTCCCATCTGAACTGTCTTTTCAAACGATACCAAACTTGATCTAAATTGTTGAGTTGGTTAGCCACTCGACGTGAAATTGTAATTCATAAGCTATATAGGCTTCTCCCACATTTGTGGTCGCTTAACGTCGTAAAAACAACTGCCCTTCAAGGTCTGAATTAATTACTGCAAGCGTCGCGACTCTACTCACAGTAGCGACTAAATAAGAGGGCTGCGGATACCCAACTCCAAAAATATTGAGGTCGCGTTTACTAACAGGGCGGGTACATTGAGTAAAGATCTGTCAGTTCTGAACACTAGTAGGCATATCGCACGTAGGCACGATGTGATTCAAACATAAGTACCACTTGAATCGCGTATTATTCAAACATTTGAAATAGCCCCAAGTATTTATTGTGTTTCTCTTCTCTCTCGAAAGAACAATTTTACTCACAACCAAGTTTCGGCATTGAATCTGCTAGAAACTTTCAAACTTCAATAGTGTGGACGAGAATCCCATGGGCAAAACTCCCACTAACTTGTTAGGAAAATGCAAAACTGCTATGTTTTTAATAGGCTACAATGATTCTCGACTTTGGTGAATAACAATCTTTAAAGTGCTCTTTACTCCGGATCGACTCAGAGCCTCAGCCAGAATCAGTGGCGTAGGCAGGGGACCATTGGGCCATGCCCCCCACCTCACAGATGCCGATTTTTTTTAGTTCCTAAAAATACGTAAATTTTTTAACACAAATCTTACTCCAAAAGGTTGCATATGTGGCACCAGATTGCATATAAGGATACCTAATATCTCAAAAATTTTCAAAGGGGAGGGGGACCTCCCCATGGACCCCTCCCCAGACCGGCGATTCTTTTTTCTTCCTTAAAATACGTAAATATTTTAACACAAATTTTACTTCAAAAGGTAGCATATGTGGCACCAGATTGCATGTAAGGACACCTACTTTTTCAAAAATTTTCAAAAGAGGAGGGGGTGCTTTGACCCCGGCGATCGCAAAACATACTGCACGGCCGTCCTTAAGAAAAGTCCTGGGTACGCCACTGGCCAGAATTATGGACTGCCACATACATTTCAAACTCAGTTGTGTCGATATGTTTCCTTTTTCAAACACAACCAACATATTTAGGGATAAGGAAGAAACATGAAGTGAACTGGATGAAACTTTCCAGACTTCATGTTTTCTATATTCCTACCATCAAAAGGTTTGTTAAGTGATCGACTTATGGTATCACCAATGCACTTACAAATGTAAATGAAATTCTTCACTCGATAAGCCATTGTTGTGTTTCGTGTGACGAAAATTTCTGATACTAAATGAGAGCGCTTTTAACAAGTTTCCCACAGAGCCTTATAATATATACAGAAGGCTCTGGTTTCCCAGTCAGGATCGGTGACCTGTATCCGAATTCCTATCTTCATCTGTTAAAACGAAATCACGATGATTCACGCAATGCGTCATTGCATTCTTTTTACGTCTATAAGCTCACTCAACGAGCTTAGCCTCATCATGTATTCGTAATAAGTCATTTTTTCGAAGTTTCAGTCAAGTCAAAAGTCATATTTCGCAAGTGTAAGTCAAGTCGTAAGCAAATTCTAGAATTTGCAAGTCAAGTCACAAGTCACAAAAGATAGCGACTCTAGTCAAACTCTAGTCCAAGTCACTTGACTCGAGTCCACAATTCTGGCAGAACTTAATGATTGCGTCTTCTTATGTAAAGTTTGGGCTTATCGACTCTTTCGTCGTCCATTTTAGTGACAGTTATACAGGCGCTATCACCCAATGGTGTTTAGCGTATGTTGCAGTAAATGTGATCGTGAATAAATATAATTGGCCTGAGCCTCTTGAAGTTATGTTATCCATAAACACAAACGTATAAAGCCCAAATATACCCATTTACTGAGCTGTTGTGAGTTTGTGTGTGCGTGGGTGTGTATGTGTGTGTGTGCGTATGCAAAAGATGTAAATCGGGGACATGAGCGTTTTTTCCCCGGGCAAGTGTGGATACACCTGCAAGTGGGGATATCCCCAATTTCCGAATGCAAAATTTGCCATGAAAATGGATTTTGCACCTTTCAAAGATGTGTCTCAGTAAGTTTGAGCATTTTACATGATGTGAACCTATCAGTAGTACACACATCATGGGTTGGAGCACGAGTGTGTGTGTATCTGTGCTGTACGCGTAAATCGGGGACATGAGCGTTTTTTTCCCTAGTCAAGTGTGGATACACCCCAAGTGGGGATATCCACATTTTCACTGTTAAAAACATATGTCCCCGATTGACACCTTTTACATGTATGTTTGTGTGTGTGAAATTGACTTATAGATTCCTCAAAGACGAAAATGCTGGTACGTGTCAAAGGTAAAATAAACGTGACATTTAAATGTTTTACTTTGAGATTGTATTGAAATATATGTGAACTAAAAGTTATGATCTGCCAAGACCCCCCCCCCCCCCGCATACAGTTTTCAAGGTATACACTTACAATTTACATTCTGTATCCTTGATATTCAGCACATTCATGCATATCCCAGAAATCCTTGCGTCCCTTGCGATCAGTGATGACTTCTTCCAATCACCTTTGTACAGTATGCGATCATGATGCGACAAACAGAGACCACAGTTGCGGAACTTGCAAGATTTTTAAGGATTTGTAAGCTATAGAGCTTCTTCACCGACGTCACTGCGCTGCGCGTCTCTCTATTTTGACGGCCAGGCGTCCACTGTACACAATTGTAACTAACGCCGTATCGTGCGCGCGTATCGATAACACACCTTCTGCGCATGTTCAGTGACGGCCAGAATGCCAAATTCAGACTCAATGACGTCACGTGAAGAACCTCTGTAAAGATGGAATGGGACCAATTATATGGATTTTCAAACTGTTCTATGTTATCTTGTTATTGTATAAACTTTACTTTAGCAGCCAGATCACACCGTATTACACCCGTGCGCAGGATTTCCTAATTAGTAGGGGTTCGAATTGACCAATTTCACATACGTCCTGTAATGTCTACGCCGGTACTTCTGAGGCAAGGGTGGTTACTTAGGGATACATGAAAACTGCATCTAATTTCTTGAGCCTGGTGATTATACTCTAGAGTAGAACACACAGTATACCCAGGCCCGTATGCAAAGGGTTCAGACGAACAACCCTTTGAAAACGAACCACCTGGTTTATTGAACTTGAGTAGAGGAAAATAACTTGCCAGTGAAAGTCTGAAACTTCGCTTAAAGGGGAATTTTCATCATCCCTGACAGTTCCAATTCTCCCAACTATTCAACTTCTAGCTCCTCCCATGTAGCTCTTCCTTGTGCAAGAATAAACCTGTTTTATTGCTTAAGGCCATGTCCTGGTGAGCATACAAGGCTATAAAATGTAGGCCTAATAAAAGCACTCTCTCTGCCTTGTGTGGAATGTGATCTACTGTGCATCTTTCAAATTTTCAAACTTTGATGTCAATCAAAGAGCAGTCACCAACTGAGAATTTCCATACCCCTACACTAAAAATATACTTTGGGGTGATGACTGTCTGGCTCTTGAAGTGCCTGACAAGAGTCAATTTCTGGCTCTCAAAAATGTCAGACGTGGAGAAAAAAAAGGATAATGGGACGAAAGTATTGTAGCCTATATATTAAAGTTATCCCCTTCTATCACATTAGTACCCAGTGGGATACCCAGTGGGTTACCCAGTGTGGTCATGTGCCTTTGATATACTCAAAATACTCATTAGTAGGCTATAATTAAGTGATTGAGTTCATGTATGGTTATCACTTCTACACAATGATATTATACCAGTTAAATCAAATGTTACAAGGAAGTTGCCTTGATACATAACCGAAAGCCTACAGATAGACAAACCTCACTTCTTCTTCCATTTTATCTGGAAATTCGGTACCCTTCGAAGTAGAAGAGTCTTCTTCCTTAAAGTCCTTGAAGTAAACGTCCGAGTACGAATCCGAGTCTAGGTATGAGCCAGAATAGGAGTACGAGTCTGGGTACGAGCCGGAATACGAGTCGGTGTACGAATCCGAGTCTGTATCCTTGGACCAATATGATGAGTACGAATTCCGCCGATCATCTCGCTGGCCCTCCATACTATACCGTGAATTCCGGTCCTTCCTTTCTATACTTGCGTGTTTTGGTGCAGAATATCAGTCTCAAGCAAAGGATAATCTGACTCCTTTTAATCAAAGAAACACACCTTGCTCGGGGATTTGATTTAGGAGATCTCATTCGCAGTCATATTACTATATAGCTCTGTTCACTATTTCGTTTGATGACTACTTGCAGTTGCCAGAGATTCTCAGAAATCTGACTGTAACAGAAAACGTATCTAAATAGCTTGTATATGTCTGCGTAACCATGCAGAACGTGATATTTTCTTCATTTTTGGAATTCACTAAACGCTTGAAATATTTTGACGAAACCCTTTGTTTAGTACGACTATAACTAATTACGTCTTTTCCTTTTTTATTTTCGTTTTTTTTTTTCAGGGGTTATGCATAGCCGACGGCGCCAGATTCAAGTCCTTTGTTTACGCACTTCCTCCTTTTGAATATTCCGTGCGGCACAGATATTGTATCTGTTTCGCAGCTCAGGCGAGGAACTGACTGCATTGTTTAGTGGCATTTGTGTGGATTCCGTATAAAAGGGAAAAATTTCTCCGTGCATGTCATCTAAATCCCGTACACAAACTACATTCCTAATTGAAGATATTCCTTGCTGAAGATTGATTACTTTTGCCCAGAAAAATCCCTCCACGTTTCCTCAAAGTCACACAAAGTGGGCACATTGTCTCTGATTCCTTTGTTTATTCTGTATAATTGAATACCTTCCTTTTCCTTAAAAGTTGATTCTGTTGGAACTGTGTAATATTTTTCCATGTAGATCTAGTATAAAGCTGTGGTATATGATAGACAGTGAACAAAGTTATTAAATATTCAATCCAATCCAGTATCAACATCATATATAAATATTAAAGGAATGTGTGATAAATTTGCCCAGATAACATCTCAGATTTCCCATCATGCACTGTGGTAGGTGAAAACTAGCACGCCTTCTTAAATAAATAGCTTCCAAATGCAACGTGCTCTTGAGATAGAGTTTTCACTGGCACGACCTAATGCCGAAAATTCTTGTACATTTTGGAAACTTCAGCTTTGATCACCAGAAAATGTTTTAAAGTGTACGAGCACATGAAACCGGACGTATGATCCGCCCCTTCATAATGAGTGATGTCCGTTGTAGACGGTAAGGATATGAGCAAACCACTGAGCTGCTACCTAACACAAGAACGAATCCAGGGGTGGTCCAGTGGGTCAACCCCCCTTATTTAGCAGTGAAAAAACTACTGGGCTGTTCTGGATATAAACTAAAATAATCCAAATTAATCAGCAAGTGGTTGCTCCTCGTTCTAACTGAGGAGGATTAAGAACTTGAAGTCTGCTAAAGTAGTGCTAGAATAACATCCAAGGCTAAATTTTGCAAGAATTG
The DNA here is from genome assembly GCA_029531755.1 of Holothuria leucospilota. Taxonomy (NCBI): domain Eukaryota; kingdom Metazoa; phylum Echinodermata; class Holothuroidea; order Aspidochirotida; family Holothuriidae; genus Holothuria; species Holothuria leucospilota. The sequence goes on along the minus strand of CM055969.1, from coordinate 28,144,182 downwards.
CTTAAGTCAAGCCACACTACTGAAAAAAGTTTCAATGTTGTTTTCGTCGGTTTACCCCTCCCCTTCTCCTTCCCTCTTCCCCCTACAACCTGGGCCTAACTTTTCGACGTAAAATTTACCGCAACCCTCTTTTGTTCAGTATGAATATATATAATGTGTTTTAGAACAAAAACAAACCAGAGAATTTTCTCCCCGAAAAAACGAAATTTTCGTTGTACAGGGAGTCCATACCAAATCATTTAGACGGACATAACCATGGGGATCATGGGGGACCGGGGACGCACCCCGTTTACTTTTTTGGAAGGTGGACATCTCCACTAAGTCCCTCCCACTTTTTCAAAAAGGATGAAAACTAAAACTGGGATTATGAATTGACACTACATTTTAAAAGCTAAATTGCTCCCAAATATGGCACCATTTGCTATAAAGACACCTTCCAATTTCCTTTTTTTCAAAGGGGAGAGGGTTTCAAAGGGGGAGGGGTTGTCCCTCTCCTCCCCTTCGCAAATGGTGAAAAGTCCCCCCCTTTGGAGATGGATCCACGCCCTTGGCCATAACATCTCTTTATGCGATGTACGGTACTCACGAGCATACACCGTCCTGCGACTGTCTGGCAGTTATCTTATCGGAAGAACTACTTACGCGGCATCTCGGGTTAAAGAAAAAGTAGCCATTATCCGGTACCATAATTATTAGTACATTTCTTCCTTCTTCCACCTGAGACGGGCTGAAAAGGTAAAGTTCTCCAGTTTTGTCATGTTCGTACTGACTCAGCTTTCAAACAGCCTTGCCCTCAGATCTGACACTGAGATGTTACAATAAAAAAGTAAGCACATCTATATGACAAAAAAGTTCATAAGAAAAATGTTTTAAGAGAGTTTCAACTCGCTAGCACCCCTGCTTTTGGATGTCACGACAGAAGAGAAGGAACCTGTCAAAAAGTGGGGGGTGGGGCACGATATCAGAAGGACACTCTAGGATGTACTTCACAAGTATATATATATATATATATATATTTATTTTTTGACAGTTTCGGAACAGGCTAGCAATCAATGGCCATTCAAAGCGGGCAACACAAGGGCAAGGGCGTAAATAGAACTGTTTTCATGGGGGGCAAATATGCCCCGACACTTAGCGAAACGTCACCCTCAGTTTGCTCCTAGCGTACCGCAAAAATTTTCACGGAAAATGCCTCTCACATTGCTGGAAATAGCACTTCCTAGGGTTTTGTAAGTTGCATTTAAACATTTCAAATTTTGATATCTCAGTTTTTAGAAATTACAAAATGAGAAAGTTTGGTCTGTCAATTCCTTTTGCAGAAAAATAATAGGATTTTAAACTACTTTATAAACTCTGCTTGGAATTCTGTAGAGGAGTGTTTAATGAGTGATCTGTATTTTCAGTAGAAACATAGCCATACTCAAATTCTTCCAGCGGGCTGAGCCATTTTTGCCGGAGAAAATTCCCGAGAAAATTGTCCTATATTTCCTTCAAAATCTACTCGAAAATGGTTTATCCTTGAATCCCGGTGAGTGACGAGGGGGGTTGTATCCCCAAACCTCCGACTAATGTATACCTATGTTTAGAAATGTTGAAAGTGACAAGGGCCTGAGAATCGAGGATTCCGTCATCAGAAGCTTGCAGAAGACACCGTAGTGCTAGGAGACTGTCCAGAAGACCGTAAAGGATTTTTCGGTAATAAAAATGGAAAAGGTAGAGCATTTGGCATGACAGTAAATGCAAAAAAGACCAAACACACCGCAGTGACAAGGCATTAGGAGGAACTTGTTGCAACCATCTCAGAAGACGGACAAGAAGTTGACAATATTAACGAGTGGTTTACCCGGCTCATTTGGTCATTATCAATCGCAACATGTTGGACTTAATTTCTTTATAAGTCTCTTGTATCCCATCAGCGGCCCGGACTTCCCATTGGGCCAGATGGACCCCGGCCTAGGGCCTCCAAATTCAGGGAGCCCCCAAATGGATGAGTGAAAATATAAAATGATGGGAAAAATAAAAGAGATAGTCTCAGACAAAGAGAGTGCCAGAGTGGGGGAGAGTGGGGAAAAAATTTTAGGTTTCAAGCTTAAAGAAAATGGGACCCCCAGGCAGGGCTGGCCCAGGTCCACAGAAAGGCAAATCCGGGCCTGCCCATCAGGGGAGATGAAGAAAAATGCACTGAAACTGCCACTTAAACAATGAGGTCAAAACAGCAAAGGATATGGTACTTGCTAAAACCGCATTTAATATTCATTCTAACACGTTAGCGTTTTCAAAATACAATCTGCCTTTGAGGAAACGGAGTTTTCCCTGCTACATCATTTCGACATGACCCAAACCCTAGATCTACGACTGAATTCTTATGCCAATTAGTCCGAGAGTTTATTTCCTTGGGCTAGAATATTAACTCTCAACGAAAAATCTGTAGGTACAACATTTCATCACATTGTGTGGCTAGCCTGCTAAATTCAGGACCGGATTTACAATTGTGAGGGCCCCAGGCACGAACCTATGTGGGGGCCCTCCGACAGTCATTTGACTCTGAAAAAAGAACTGATATGATAGACTGGGCTGTACGCGTAAGCCTACCTCTTCAGCGGCTGGGCGCTTAAGCCTATATACAGACCATAAATGTTCAACAATTTTAGACTAAAAGCCAGATGTATCATCGCAATGACGAATCCAGGATTTGCCTGAGAATAGGGGGGGGGGGGATTTTAGATTGTCAAGAGCTACTGATGCATTGTAGTGGCCTAAGGGTAAAGTTTTCATTATTTTTCAGACAAAAATACTAACAAGGTGCAATTTGGTGCATTTAAACTGTTAGAATTCATTACTTTGTATTACAGAACTGTAATGTATGTAACAAAAATAACTGAAACTTAGCCATAAGGCGTTTGGGACGATTTCATTTTAGAAGAAAATGCCCGAATTTTCAGACTTTGTTCAGATGTCATGTTGAGTAAAGTGATGCAAAACAAAGTGTGATGGCGTAGGGACTAAGAATTGTCGAAAAGGAATAGGGTGGGGGTAAACTCTTCGACCAATTGGCATAAAAATTCAGTCGTAGATCTAGGATTTGGGCACAAAGAGGAACACCTTTGTGACTTCGGTAAGCAATGGAGAACGGTACGTAAGCGGAGCCTACCGATGGTTGGCGCGAAGAGCTTAAGAAAATTTTGGAAGGAAACACCTTCTAGGCCTATAGATCAAAATTGTCTGATCACCAGTTTAGTGTGAATTTCCTAGCATGACTTTGTCTACAGTGAAAAGGTAATTACTATCCAAATATAATTTATGATTCTAAAAACAGTCTAACCATAAAGTAAACATAAATTTGCGATCAGAAGAGTTTGGTCTGTTGCCCTATTTCGTAAAAATTTGGCTGCGATCACAATACGCTCGCACGCGGCCTTGCTGCGCTCGCATTGCGCTCCCATTGCGCCCATGACGCTCGCTATGTGCTGCAGCTGAGACCGTAATGCGTCCTTATAGCGATCTCATCAGAGCGCCGAGGCTCGGTGACCACGGTCTCCGTGGCCAGTCGTCCCAGGGCGATCATGGAGACCAAGCAAGTTAGCACTGCTACATCGGTACGCTCTGGGAGACCTTACTGCGCTGACCTTTGCGCTTCCATGATTTAGTGGTCGCAGCTCGAGCGCAGTGCAATTGCAATCCTGGTGTGACAGGGGTTTATTAAGATTGCTTCGCGCTCCCAGGGTGCCTTCGGCGATGTTTGATCATTCGAAACTGTCAATCATTAAATTATGCCCCCATTTTACAATTTGGACTGGCTTTCCTATTCATTCAATAAAAGCTTGTCGGTGACATCGGCGACGAACTCTGAGTAGTACAAAAGAAACCGTTATAGCCTCATTTACATTTTGATATATATTACATATATTTTAATAACTCTGCTTCCTATGCAGTTATCCACCTTGGTGCCCCGAAATTCAACTATAACAGACGAAAACAGATTATCCAATATTAACAACTTGATAGACTAACATGGACAAATAAATTTCTTCTCTTAGAGAGAAGAAACATACTGTTTAAATAGGAATTGTCTCAAAATCTAAGTCAGGGGACAACTTTCGTCTCAAGATCTGGCCAGTGAGTAATGTTGCCTGTTTGTTATGTATTGTTTATAATACTTATTATTATTTATTGTTCATAATTCATTATTTATTGTTTAATATTAAGTGTTTAATACTGTTAAGTAGGGTTGTCCTTTTACCTTACAGTCCCTCTTCGTACCATACGCGTATGGGATGGCATTTACAAGGCTGCAAGGGGAGCGGAAGGTCCTTACCTGAAATTTTCCCTACCTACCAAAAGAATCATGACAATTTCTACCTTAATCGAGACTTTTTGTTGGCTCAGGGGATCTGTCTATCCCTAGACCACGGCCTCATGCGCCTGTGATTCTTAGGCTCTGGTGGACGGAGGGGATATAAACAGTCTCGAGTCATGTTTCAATCGTCATTTATACGTATGCAACGTGACAAGGTCGGATTTAACCAATAATCGAGGTAACCTGTGGGTTAACCCCCCCCCCCAATATTTTTACTTTTAGGGGCCCCGAAAATTTCAATAAACGAACATCGTATTTGGCTTAGCTCTATCATCTGCTTCTCCCTTTTAAATCACAAAACCTGACCTGATTTCCACCTACCAAGCTCTGCAGCTCATACGAGTCGTAATTCTTCTGTCATGTTATATGGTACGAACTTTCATGAATTTTTTCAAAAATTAAAATTATTGATAAGATGAACCAAGGAAGCTGTTACTATCAAGTGAGTTAATGCATGCTATACGTGTCGCAGGCTACACTAGTACTAGTGTATCGATACAGGTACATGGTAACATGAGTTCCCTAAAGGCCTGTACGTGCTTTTACATATTCGCTATATTGTTGACAATGTTATCAATTAACATGATTTCGTCATGTAATATTTGAGGTCTAATTTACATATAGGTGGCGTCCCGCTTAAATAGTGTCACGTACTAGTCCCATCCCACAAATAATGTCATCACTGCACAACTGACACTAAAGCACCCCCCTTGAGGTAACAGGTTGCGGGCTCCCCTGCAGTTAATTCCGCCCCTTCAACGTGATGTAAGATACACTACACAATATTCGCGATAAAATTTCTGTATTAAAGCATATAATGTACAGTGTGCAGAGGTCATCTGTTATATGCACGATCCTTAAGAAATACTGAAACATGCAAAACTCATTAGAATAATCAACCTGATTTGAAAGACAAAAAAAGATGAAAAATACAACAAGAAGCAGAAAACTAAAAGTAAGACCACAGTTTTAATTATTTGAGCAGTTTACGACCGTCGAATATGAGGCCTGCATAATATTTCGTTTGCACAGTCTACATTTAACTCATCTGGCAACTAGTGGAAACGTCCTATTCACATAGCCTATGATAAGGTCTTACCAACCAGAATGTTTATTACGTAGTTGACAAGATTTGGCTCGAAAATGAGCCGAATTGGCTCATTTTAAAGCATACCTAGTCAAATTTTAACAAGATTTCTGTTTGTGCCCCTGATGACCAGATGGCCAGGGTCACTAAGACGCTCTGGGCGCAGTAGTTTCATAAGAAACACACCTTTGAAATCTATATTCATGAAGTAGTAACTAGTTCTTCTCTTGAGGTTGGAGGACATTGTAATCATCTGGACTGATGTTTTCAACCTCATAGCTTCTCCTTGTCTTATCTAACTTATCATAGTCTGACGTATTCGCAGAACTCCTAATTAAAGCCGAGTAATCATTATCGGTTTGGCTATTAGGCACAGTTTTGCCATCACCCTTCCTAGTTCGCTCCGTCACGTCATAACCTGAATCTGTTTGGCATTTTTCTTTTCTTGTATCTTGTTGCCTGTCTAAAGCGTTGCATCCGTCATCTTTTCTCGTAGACTCAGACGTCTGAAGTGAACTGTATTTTGCGATTGATTCAGCATACTGAGCATCCTCTTCTCTTTTTTCATCACTACTCAGGTATGTGCCGTGGTTCCACGAAGTGACAGACAGCTCTACGAGAGGTGGATCTTTGGATTTTTCTGCCTCTTTACCACTCGCAAACCCTGCAAATTGAGGCAAAATGGACCTAATTAATGATCTTCCAACAGATCTAAATTAAATATAATTTTTTGTGCAATTGAAGTAACACATAGTTTCATCTCTTTGTAGCCCTTTATCGAACTTACTCAGTGACTGGAAAGTTCCAACAGCAAAAGCCGAAGCGGAAACCAAAAATGGGCAGGTTCCACTTGATTGAAGGTTTACTAGATTGAAGGTCCTCCAGACCAGAGATCCTAACTCTAACACAAATTCTAACCATAACGCTAACTATCACCATCATGCTACCCTAATTCCTATTATAATCATAACCCTAACTTTATATCATAATGTTAATCCTATTTCTTACCAAGCATATTCTCGGACTAGCGGATGTTCGGTGTAGGGAAACTTAAGTCTAGTGAGGTCCACCCTTTCGCCATTAAAAGTGTTAAAACCATGGTTTAACATGAAACTATCTAATCAAACTAATATATACTACTATTTTGGTATTTATATGTAATGCATACTGCTACTTCTGTTTTGTCAACAATTCATCTATATATGCCGATGTGCATATTTACCTTGGCTCGTTGTATTACTGCCTGTCCTCATAGAATCTCGATTAGACCTTTTACTGCCGGAAGAAAAAAATTAAAATTAAGTAAGTTACAAGTGCGATTGGCACATCCAGGAAAGTTTGAACTAGGGGAAAAAGTGTTTTACTAATCATAAGGCAGTTAGTAATTGGCAATGTGAAGTGTTGTCTCTTCTTGCGACATGAGCAACAGGATTAAAGTCAAAAGACTATTAAAGGGTGAGTTTATGACAAGAAAAAAAAGATATCGTTTTTCTCTCTCTCTAAGCAGGGAGCTGTCTAAATTGCAACTCCCTGCTCTGAGAGGCAACACAGACGAAACAAGAACGCAGGGGCGCCAACTCTAATTGAAAAGTGGAAGACGTAAATGACTGACTTACAAGTTGGAATGACTCAATGCGATCGGGAGCCCGAAAGGTCCCCAGATATGGTTTGCAGGGTCTAGGGGTCCACCCCCCCCCTCCTCCTTTGGATTCAGTGGTCAATGTCCAAGTGAGAGACCAGTGAGAAGCAACGCCAAGCTCTATAGGATATTTACAGAATTGGGGGAATTAGATTATGCATTTAATTATTTTCAACTGTCACTGTATGCGCACTAAGTAGACCACAAACATCACACTTTGACCAATGGTTGACTGAAGAATGACGGGGATTTTGAAGAGGATTGAAAATTGTTGCTGTTTGACTCTCTAGAACAATACTTCCTCTCAAGCGTTCTGTCACGAGTATGCTTGGCACAAGTATAAAAGTGCTTTAGCCAAGTCTATCGTACAGCTGTAGAAATTTACTGAGTATTCAAATCTTTTTGTCTGTAGCGTAAATAGATAAAGTTCGCTGCAGCAACGGTCGAAACTTTAATGCGTTTTGTTTGCTTTATGGATCTTGCTATGTGTGATGTTTACTGGGTTTCTCTATTTTTTTCTTTAGCTTAATTTGCATAAAATGCAGAATTTGGGAGGTTTATACTGAGATGCCAGGTGAAAAAGCTAGGGTGTGAAATTAAATTTTAGGTTCTGGTTGTGCGAGGGTTGCGGGGTGCGCATGCAGTTGTCTTAACAGAGCGATAGCAGCTGGATGCAATGTCCGTTGGGCGTTAGCCCGTAACAGTTTCTAACGTCTTTGTGAGCTAGTTTGGAGTTTGCTGGGAATTTGTAGCTTCCGGTGTTTCGTTTTTATTGTAAAAATGTCTTGATCACCATCCTTATTAATAAAGGGCTCATTGAGTTGAAATTGAATATTTTGTGACAGGTTTGAAGGAAACATTTCGGATGTGTGTAAGATGTGCAGAATCTCTTAGTTTGACCATTTACCATCAAGATATGAGTGAATCTCAACAGGTGTGAAAAAAAAATCATGAATTTTGTGAACGAATTCAATAAGCCCCTTAAAACCTGCCGTTTTCCTGTCAAAAGCCGGAAACCTAACCGAGTTCCGTAAGTTAACTGTTTTAATTTATTTCATGTTATTTGCAAACCTTATATTTCGCATTAATAAAATGTTCTTGGGTCAGAGGCTCCTAAGACAGTAAATTTGCTTGAAGTAAAATACGTAAATAGAAAAATGCAACAATGAAATACTGAAATATCTGCGAAAAGAAAGTGACGAGGATAATGTATTTCAGTGTAGAGTGAACATGTAGCCCAAGTACAATGCACGTAGGTAATGTACCTCAAACAGATGAGGCAAAGAAATACCAGTCACCTTCATTGTTTTTGTTAATATTATGAAAGCTATCTTTAATCAATCACCAAATCACGATGTTTTCTGTTAAATATTTGTACATACATTCGGTATTAGTTTACATTTAATCCAGGGTTTTTAGTTTGGAGTTAGAATTAGATGAGGTTTTACGGCTCAGTTTCTAACCAATTGGTTTAAGTCGGGCCGGCCACGGTCTTATTTTCCAGTTATGGCTCACAGCCTCACTGGCTTGTTTTCCCTACTCCATTGCTTATGCTGAGCACCAAGCACAACGGCAGTAGGTTCCATTTTTAATGTCTTCGGTATGATCCGGCCAGGAGTCGAATCCCAGACCTTCCGGCTGCAAGTCGGATGCTCTAACCACTTGACCATGCAGTCGGTCTGGATTTTAGTTTGGTGCAATAAACTTAATAATGCTGAAGTGAAGGGTACGTCGTGTTTTCTCGTAGTCTTTCGTCCGGTTGTGTCATGGAGCAGACAGCATGTGTGTGGTAGCTCCATGGTTTGCTTAACCCTACCCGTGACATTCTCTTACAGGAAGCAGTACTGAGACAACGAGACAACAATTATTTTAGTCATATTTTACACTGTAAAGGCATTATATCATAAAAAAAATAAAACAAAATTCTTTTTCTTGGGATTTACAACATGATCATCCATTTGTGTACAATATCATATAGGCAAGAACCCAAGGGCGTGGATCCATCTCCAGAGGTGGTGGGGGGGGGGGACTTCACCATTTGCAAATCGCCGTCCGGGGGGGGGGGGTCTGAGGGGAGAAAAAGGAAATTGGAAGGTGCCTGTATGGGAAATGGTGCCATATTTGGGCGCAATTCAGCTTTTAAAATGTAGTGTCAATTCGTAATATATGTTATATTATTGAAAAAGTGGGGGGACTTATTGGAGATGTCCCCCTTCCAAAAAAGTGAGGGGGACTCGTCCCCCGTCCCCCCATGATCCACGCCCATACTTTGACCAGTCTAACGATTTCAGATGTGTTTGCTTTGCTTTTATTGAAAACCATGAAATGAGGGCGCTGTTCTGTTCTATCGTCAAAGATATTATAAGCATAGATTCCAAACTTAAAATGGCACGAAGACTTCCCATGGAGCCCAATATAGAGCTTATGCACGTTACGTCAGCGCGTTTCGCTGGATGGAACTGATCATGCGTAGTAGGTGTGTTACCGATACGCGCGCACGATAGCACCTTAGTAACAATTGTTGCACAATGTACGCCTGGATGGAAAAATAGAGAAACGCGCAACACAGTGACGTCGGTGCATAACCTCTATATCGGATAGGAAGTGCTGATCACTGTTCAATCGTTTTGACAACGTACAAAGAAATGAATGTTTTACAAATAGTATTAATACTTGTTATTTCGAAACATTGTAAATGTAAGAAGTATCACTCCTCAATACTACATTCCACTTACGAGAATTTTACTTCTTACTGACGGCATTACACAAAAGAGCACTTAAACATGAACGCACAATGACTGGTTCAAAGTCCATAGACTTATTCGCCTATATTTATTGGTCAGTTTCTGTGGTATCTTTAAGTAGCGCACTTTATAAGCGCGTTTAATTTCTTACGCCCTCACAACGGGAAATCAACTAGCGTGTTTGTTTCCTGAGCCCGAGCGCGCAGAAGTGTGCGTTAAACATTCCGTATATTACACAGAGAAATTTATTCTGCGCGTATAGAACGCGTTGTAAAAGTGCACCGGCGCTAATCTCTTTGAACAATGGAATTTTCTGTAACGCGTTTTTATTTTTGTACGCAGATCGCAGAGTAGAACCACGCGCATGTCAAATTAACACTTCCGCCCCGATATATACGTCTCCATGAGTCACTGTCGCGTAACAGTGTAGGAGTTTGAAATCTATGCTTATAATATCTTTGTTTATCGTCCCTTACCGTCACTTCCACTTTACTCCTAAAAGTTATGACTCGCCATTCTATTAGCTGTTGCATAAAAAAAAAGAAAAAACGGAAGAGAAAATGGGCAGGAACTTACCCTGTCAGAGTTTTCTTCCAAAAAATGATTAGGCAAGCAAACAGCAGGAGAAGAACGATGGCTGCTACTGATGGAAGTGCCACTGTCAACGCTGCCGTACCCTTTGGCGGATAAGAAACTTCAGTAGATGTACTAACGTGTAAAAATGGGAGAACGAAAAAAAAAGACTTATTGTGTTGGCTTTTAATGAGGTAATTATCCTTTTAAGGTATCATATTTAAAGGTTCATTTGATGTAAGTTTTTGAAAACTTATGAGGCCGCTCGAGCACACCTCTCCTAATTGAAAAGTTTAAAGAACAATATTTCCCGCTGGTACTTTTTAGACTTATCTAACTCTTTTGATACTCTTCATCATAGTATTTTATTCACTAACAAACTGCAGCCTATGACACTACCTTTTTTGCATTTTCTAAGGTCATTTTGGACGTTTTTAGGCAAAACAACTTCAAGCTGAAAATTACTTGGGATGTTGTCTCTTCCCCCCCCCCCTCTCCATTGCGACGATCATGCACTCTTACACATTATCGTCGCATGGCATAGCGACTCTCTGTGGCTACCACCTTCTCATGAGTCGTTTTGTAGCAGTGAACTGAGAGGTAGACGAATTCTTCCGCCAATCGAGCGGGTTAACCTTAGACGGTTGATGGTAGCAAAAATAAGAGCCGGAACTAAGTTATGTGAAGTTGCGAAAGTTAACAGCTCGTTCCATTCTTTTTCTACCTGTAAAATTAGATAACTGATATACATGTTTGTATCGCATCATCTTTCATGGCTAGTTCATTTAAAAAAAAAACTCTGAGAATAATTCGAACTCCGTGAAATAAAGATTTCCAGTCCAAATGTAATAATTTCTACGGTAACTTCTACTTCTTCTGGTATGCTCCAATGTAATCATTTAAAAATGCCATGTGAAAATGAGTATTTCCCTTGTTCTGATTTTGAATCCATGTATCATGTCATCAGAGAAGCATAGGTCTATCAAGGAAAGCCTGTACGGTCTTAGACGAAAGTGGTTGTTACATATTAAAGAGTATTAAGGAGTTAAAGGGAAAATGCAGTCAACCCAATCAGAGTTAGTATGCCCCGTCACGCTAGTTCATGAATGACCTATTTTGATCATGTGACAATATTTTTGTAAGTGAATTGTGAAATTCAAGGATAATTTCTCCTTGCTTTACCTATTGTTTGTAATAGTTCTGTTCAAAACGTCTTCAGAGGTGCTTGTAATGCAATAAGAGGAGATTTGGAAGAGTTTGCAGATTTTTCAAAGCAAAGTTTGGGGCGACTGCCTATTGCCTAAGTTTGGTTCGTCGATGAACCTATCCTATTGAACCTATTTAGACTTGCTGCACGACATAGCTTTATACATAACTTAATGTACTTATAAGATGATCCCAACTCATTTCGTAATGAGCTGTATGGATGGAGCAAACTTATAAAACGTTAAGAGGTAACTACAATTGAATTACAATGCAGAAGAAACCCATTCTATGATCATGCAGGAGTTGCAACTCTCTGCTATAATAAACTAAGAACGCAGCAAAGAATCAAAGCACCTCATAGGCGTAGGAAGGTGGTCGTGATCGGGGGGGGGGACTGAATATTGTTTCTGACCACCGTTTGGGGGGAGGGGTCTAAAGAAAATTTTTGAATATTGCGGAAGGACTTTAGATACAATTTAGTGCATTATTTGAGCAAATGTTAAGGAAATTACTTCAAATTTAGACATTTTTTACAGAGCGAAGGGAGAAGCATACTTCCGTCCCGCCACATTTTCGGACTGGTGGGCCTTGACTTCCCCAGCTCCCAGTCGCCCCCCCCCCCCCGCTTTCTGCACCCTTGAAGCACCAAACGTGACAGTAGGGACAATGTATGGTCCAGATTCTGGGCGTTTAAGGCGGTCATTTTTAGGTAAATGTTGAATATTTTACTTTGTGACTGACTGCTCTGTTTGTTCGTTATTTCAATCATCTTAAAGGCATTTTTCAGTGGCTTTTCACAAGGGTCCCATGTGAAAGAGAAAAATTTCAGTTCATACCTTTTAAACTCCGTACCAATACCTTTTTCCTAACTTGAGATATCTAATATTAAAGACTACTCATTTTTGTCAAAAAATACCTCTAGTCCTCATCAAGGTCACAGAATGTTATGTAAAGTGGGCACATTGCCTCATATTTCTTTGTTTTCCTTTATAATTGAATGTCCTGTTATCCTTGAAATTTGATACTGTTGGAATGTTTGAACAGCTTTCCATGTAGGTTTAAATCTACACCATATGTACGGCATAACGAAAAAGGTTGCTAAATATTACCTACAAAAATGCCAATATCATAAAGAAATTCAATGCTTTGTCAAACTAATGTGCCGCGATGACATCACAGATTTCCCATAATGCACTTTATCTTAAGAAAAATTGCATTTCTTTGAAAATTAGTTCTTCCAAATGCTACAAGCTATTAAGATGCGGTTTCACCTCCTATAAGAGAAATCTTTTCTGCATTTTTTGAAATCACTGACTTTTGTCATTGGCAAATCCCTTTAAAGGGAAACATTGCGTTTGCTGTAGAGCAAATTTTCATACTTTTAAGAACAATGATCTATACATACAGAATGATAGGCAAATCAAAATAAAGAAGCCGGGTTACTCATTTTCACGACCACTAACAGAAAGAAATTTTCTGTTCTGTAGCTCATGAATAATTTGCTCACCCAGACTTTAAAACATTTCAAAAAATGCAACACCCATAACTCTTGTAGGGCGTATGATAATTGGTGAGACTGAATGATAGAAGCTGTTTTCTATTGATGATACGTTAGTCCAGAGAAAACATAATCTTTCTTTTAAGTTAACTTGCCCCGAAAATTTGACTGTCCTCATGTGTGACGTCTTCTAAAAACGTGTCAAACCACCATTTTATATTTTACTGTCTAGGCAATTTGACAAGCTCTTGAAGTATAGACAACAGGAAGTCTAACCCTGGGAAGAAAATAATCTACTTTGCTTTGCTACTTTTGGAAAAGTAGTTACGGGGTAATACACGGACTCACGTTTTAAGTAAATGATCTTCAAATGTAATGGTAAAGCCACTAGCATGGAAATCACGACAGTCCGATTTTAGACAAAGCACCTGAACCCTGTGGCCAAATTAACGAGAAAGTGACTTGACTTTCGACTCGAACCGACTGACAACTGATTTGCCCCAACAAACACAGATGACTTAAGGTGTATTCAAGCAAGTGGCTAAGGGGGGAGGCCTGCAGCCAAACATGGTACAGAAGGGGGCGAGATGGCTGCCAGGGGGCGAATGTTTTTTTCCGGGGGAGATATGTAAAAATGTATTAAGCCAATGGCAACTTGAAATTTTCTAGGGGCAAAAATTTTCTAGGGGGCTTCGCTGCCTCCCCCTTGACTACGAGCTGGGAGGGGGAAGGAGGTATTCCCCTCGAAAAATTTCGCCCCCTAGAAAATAAAAAATACCATGGCCTCCATGCATTGTGGTAGGCTATGGCTCGCCTGTCTAAAAGTTAACCCAACTATCCAGACCCCCCCCCCCTTCAGTACCTTGTCTGGCTACGGACGTGCTTGAAGTATGAAAACACTACCGTACTTGCATCGGTTAGAATGAGTACAAGAAGCAACTCGGACTATTTGCACAGGGGATAGCCGTAATATTTGGAGTTTAATTCCTTGCAGTATGTAGTCATGATACACATGATTCGGTATACATGTCTTGTATCCTTACCCGCGATATTATTAACAGAATGTAGTTACTTGTCCACTTTCTACAATCTTGCGTACAAAATGCGTGGATGCTATAGACCTAGGATTTACTGGTCTGACGGCCGAGCGGATGATTACTCTAAGTCGCATTGTCCCAGCAAGGGATGTTCCTCCTTCGGGAGCAGAGTCCCTTTGGGACTAACTTTTGATTTTCGTCCTCCGATATGCATTCGAAGGGAGTTTTAGAGAAAAAAAAAGTTACTTGCCCATATACTGACATTTTGAAGTTGTATCTTCCTCTAACGATGTAAGACAAGTTTCAGTCTCTATAGCTCTCAAAAAAAAAAAAGGGAAAAAATACACACGTGGACATGGGACGAGATTTGTGAAGTGTGGCGGTAAAGAGCCCTTATGGCATTATTTACTTTGTGAAAAAGTAAAAATCAACGGACGGTCTCCATAAAGTCAGGAATTTATGCCCACATTCCCAGGGATTTCCGCTTATTTTAGTAAGAGGACGAAGGCTCGAAAACGCAAAATTTATTGCACAGCTTCGATCCTAATTGAAAAGTTTAAAGAACAATATTTCCCTCTGGTTCTTTTTAGACTTTTCTAACTCTTTTGATACTCTTCATCGTAGTATTTTATTCACTAACAAACTGCAGCCTATGACACTACCTTTAGTTTAATGCACTACGCTCTTCCTTTCTGAATTGCAGTGTTTTACTTCTATTTTTTTGATTTTATGTGATCTATTAAGTTGTATTCTCTCTTGTCTGTTGTGTATCCACGTTTTAAGCTTTGTCAAGCTTCTTGTGTATACTTCTCAGTCCGTCAATAATTGTCCTTACAATTACATATTAAATTTCAATGCAAAAGACCGAAATAAACTGAAATATTATGGTTTAAAATGAGTCACTCTTCTTTTCAAAATCGGTAAATACAGTTGTTTTTTGCCAATCTGAATTTTTCCGATGTATAACATATTGGCAGATCCAACTTTCTCAAGTCCGATGATTGGTTAAGCCCTTATGGGTGAATTATCAAACCGGTTCTGTGGCCGAGTGGATAAAGGATGTGGCATTTGAAGCGATGAAGCTTAGCAACCGGGAGGTTCGGGGGTTCGATCGCCGGCCGGGTCAAATTAAGGTTGGTTTTTCATCCAAGAGCAATCTACGGTTTTCCTATCTGAACTGCATGGCTTTTCAAAAGAAACCAAATTTGATCTAAATTGTTGAGTTGCTAAGCCACACGACGTGAAGTTGTAATTCATAAGCCATAGCCTATGGCTTCTCCCACATTTGTGGTCGCTTAGTGTCGTAAAACAACTGCCCTTCAAGGCCTGAAAATACTGCTGACATCTAAAACTACTTTAAATCATGCATGCAATGCACAGAGGGCTGAATGTTTACAGTTTTCTTTAAAATATTACTAAGTGACGACAAACCTTATTTCTTCGTCCATGAAAATATCTGGCAACGCAGAACTAGTCGCCTCTTCCTCCATGATGTCCGTGTACTGGACCGGACCCAGGTCCGAATACGAGTCCGCTTCCGAGTCCAAACCCGAACCCCATTCCGAGTCCAAACCCGAACCCCATTCCGAGTCCAAACCCGAACCCCATTCCGAGTCCAAACCCGAACCCCATTCCGAGTCCAAACCCGAACCCCATTCCGAGTCATCCATGTTATCTCAATTCTGGTTGTTTCTTTTTATAATTTCGTCCTTTTTGAAAGTTCATATGTTGAAAACACTGAGCTGATTATCTCACCCCTGTGAACTACCTGTGTGTGATTGTCTATTCATTTTTTCAAGTATATAACGCCAGTATACCCCAAACCTTGCACCGTTGCATGTCCGTTTTAACTTCCTCTTCGGATCAAGTAGGCGTTATTTGCCAAAAACCTCCAGACAGCTGTAATACTTTCGACGGGGGCATATTTACATAGCCGAATTCCCTTATTAAGGTACAGGACGTCAGTTGTTCTTGACTACCCTTGCTGAAATGTAAACATTCAGCAAGATCACTTTGCACGAGGAAAGTGTCTAAAACAGTCACAGAATGGAAGGTCTCAGTTAAGAAATATGAACCGAGATAGCCTCACTTTGCCCAATTTATGGAAAAGCAAACCAACCATACAAAAAATGGAAACCTTGTCGAATGGTGTCACCCAGTAACGAGCATTGTAACAATTTTTCCTGTGTCTCACTGACGTTTCTGTAAACTGCACTGTATTGGAGTTTAAAGAAACGCACAGATATCAGCTAAATATCTCTGGTCATACGTTTGGGAATTTTTACAACGAGCAAAACGATCAACTCAAAAGGAGACAGCAACAGAAATTTTCCCAATTTCCCATCTTATAGACACTTATGCTTTACCATGCACTGTTGTGTATCAGTTATGTTCATTCAGCCACTGAGTGAGTAGTTTGTGGAAGTTTGTGATTAAAAATGTATCCACGGCACTTGTTGTCTGTATAACTATAGTTATCGGAAAATTTGCTGCATACGTGACCGTCTGGGAGAGAAAGCAAAATTTCTCTCAGATTTTCTCAAGTTTCCTGCCTGAGCCACAAAGCCCAACCCTTGTGTACGCTACTGTATGTCAAATGAATTAATGAATGTATGTATTGCATATCCACGTACAAACATTAACAGAGAGTTTTGTTACTGTACTTAAATGTATCCACGGCACTTCCGGTCTTTACGCTGATTTTTACGTAAATTGCTATACCTGATCATCAGGGAAAGAAAGCAAAACGTATTCGTTGAAACCAAAAAGCACGTATCTGTCTGCTGTGGACAAAACGTATGCACATAATAAACAGTGAAGTGCAAAGATTTAAGAAATTTCCAGGCGTGGCCAAATCCCAGATCCTCAGAATGATACTCCGTTTCCCTGATTCCTCTCTGGCAGATTTCCTCAAGTTCCCCGACATGAGCACCAGAGCCACTGCACATCTCATGAATGCTTGTGTGTAGTGCAAAACCTACGTGCAAAAACACAGAAGTAAAGGATGCTAATACATCATGCACTTTTGGCGTAGCAGGGATTTCTCCATTGGAGAAGGGTCCGACGAGTGAAAGACTTCCTGGTCTGAGGCAAGACGTCATGGCGAGTAATAAAACCTTACGGGAATACTGTCAATTGGGAGGGGGAGAGGGCTGAACGCGTGTTCCAAAAGTGGCACATTTCACTCATTCGAGGAGGATTCAGCTCAGTTAACCCTCTGCTTCACATACCTACAGCGAGAGAAGTCTCAAACTCTGCCAACTTCATGTTTATACAATTATAATTTTGAGAATGACGTCGAATAGGGGTGGGTGAGCGCTAAGCATGATAACAATTTTTTTTAAGAGGAAGGAGTAAAAAATGTGGATCGAGCTTGGATGACCGACTTATCAAAGAGGTTAAAGTGCTCTGAATTTTCTGAAGAACAAGATTTTTTGCACGGTCAAATAATATGATATTAATGAACGCGGATTTTTTTTTTTTCAAAGAAAATTTTTGCAAGGTTTGCTTTGCTTGACGTTACTTCTGGAAAAGATGCATCAAAACAAGAGCATGTCGATTGGAGAAAGATGGATTTGTAGGGCTTTCCAAACTGCCAAAGGCAGTGGCGTAGCTAGAATATTTTCCAGGAGGGCAAGCATCTAAATTTTTAGATTTTTTTTTTAGAGTGTGAGCATTACTACATTAGGGAACGTTCTGCATTCTGAAATGTAGGTTACAAAACATACGCCTTACACGTAACACATACCAGACAAATGTTTTCTTAAATAATGACAACATAATCAACATTTTATTGTATGTAACAATGTTTTTAAAAATCTTCACTTAAATCTTAAGTATCTAAATAAAAAAAATATGGAGCACATTAAACTATGGACGGGCGGATGGGACTATATGTGATATTCAATAGCTCAGTTAAATTTATGGTATTGACTCTACTAGTGGAGGATAATTTTTCTCTTTTTCATTTTGACAAATGTATCCAAGACAGAATCAAAGTCTATGAGATAAGTGGAATTTTCTCTCTCGATACTTAGAAGTGCTAGCCCTTGTAACTTCTCTGTTGTCATGCTTGAGCGTAAGTACGACTGAATAAGTTTTAATCTACTAAAAGACCTCTCTACTGAAGCACTGGACGCAGGAATTGTTAAGTATATCAGAATAAGGGTAACAATATTTGGAAAAACATGAACAAGATTCTTATCGTTCAAGTACTTCAAGACCTTCCCTGTTGTCTTAAGTAAATTTTTTGTGCCCTCTCTCTTCCACATTCGAAACATGTTAGACAAGAGAATGTACTCTTGGAGAACATCATCAGATGATGGCTGTATAGGCAGACAAATTTTTTTAATTTATTATGAAAATTTCTGAATCGCTCATGCATCTGACTCTTCAGGGTATCCAGAGACTTGAAGAACACCTCAACTTTAAAACGATGTTCAGGATTCGACATTGGATCATCTGATAAATGTTCTCCGGGATATCTTTTCTTTTTGTGCAGTCTATTTTGAACAAATTCTGTGTTAGCATCATTTTTTCAGCAAGTTCTTTGGCCTGATTAATTTTGTTTTGGAGATATGCATCATCTGTCAGTTTCAAAAGACTGTTCTCAGTTGCTTGAATTAAATCGGACGCATATCGTATGTCTTGGCCAGAGGTTTGCAGAAACTGTGACAGACTGTTAACATGGCTTAAAGTATCTTTCCACAAAAGCGTATTTACAATCAATTCCAACTCTGTCATACTATTGAAAATGCCACTATCCTCTGCAATCACCTCACGTCTTGTGTCAGTATTCTGAATTTCTTCAAGGGCAACAAGAAGAGCTGGATATGTATTTAGCGCCATTGTCACAGACTGGTGACGGCAACTCCACCATGTCGGGTGGAGTCTTTTGGAAGAGGCCTAAAACTGAACTCTTCTTTCATGTCATCTTTCCCTCTGTTTTGGTAATTAGTATCTGTCATTCTGTCGTGAATTTTTGCAGCATATCTTCCAGTTCCAGAGGACATCATCTTACCGACGAGTTCGATATTTGACGTATAACACCGGCACTTTCGGCAGGCTTGTGTTTCGAGGATTCCGCTGTGAGGGATTTACTTCGTTTGGTGACAGAAATGGTCTTATTGCTGGAAAAAATTAGGACAAAAAACACCAAATTTCATTGGAAAAAAAGCCAAAAAGCCAAACGGTTTTTTCTCAAGCCAACCATCTCTGAAATAAGCCAAAACAGAGGAATTTGGCTTAAAAAAAAACCAACCTGGGTAACACTGCCAGCGCACAGAGATTGCAAAGTTTGGTACGGAATTGTTGAAAAGACATACCGTACAACTTGTTTATGCCAAGTGTGAAGCAGTCCTCCACAGGCCAGAGGAAATTGTTGATGGAATGTTCGGTGAATCGGTGCTGTGCTACTCATTAACTACCATCCCTTCTGGATCCGCCCCACCTCACCTTGGAAGAACCGCACTGTACTTGACCGGTGTCACTTGATGATCTAGTGTCACAGATGGCAAATTTCCGAACTTTTCATTTTCCAGAGCTAGGGGGCAATTGCTCCCCTGCCCCCTGTAGCTACGCGACTGGCCAAAGGGCTCCACAAAAGATTTTTCGGGGCATAAAATGTGTTCAAGTTGCCCCTAAAGGCAATAGGCAGTCGCCCCAAAATTTGCTTTGAAAAATCAGAAAACTCTTGCAAATCTCCTCTTATTGCATTACAAGCATCTCTGAAGACTTTTGAACATAACTATTACAAACAATAGGTAAAGCAAGGAGAAATTCTCCTTAAATTTCACAATTCAATAACAAATACATTGTCACATGATCAAAGTATGCCATTCATGAACTAGAGTGTCGGGGCATACAAACTCTGACTGGGGTGACTGCATTTTCCCTTTAACTCTTCGGACTGATCCTCACAGGCTGATTAGTAACGTGGGCCTGCAAAATACCCACACTCTAAAAAATTGCTGGGTAAAAATCTTACCAACACTGGGCACGTATATGTGAAAATACTGAATTTGGGTAAGTTTGTCCAATAATTATTGTTTATTTGGTTACCCGAGAGGCTGGTTACCCAATTAAGTGGTAACTAACCTCTTGATAAACCCATTAATCAACAATTATTGGGCAAACTTTACCCAATTTCAGTATTTTCAAATATACGTCCCTAGGTTTGGTGAGATTTTTAACCAACTTTTTTAGAGTGCACGGGAAATACCTATTAATAAAACAGTTTTAGTATAGGTTCATTTTATTTTTCATTTCAAGTCTTTTCCTTACATTTATTTTGACAATTTCCCTTACATTAAGTAAAGTGGGTTTTTTTTTTCGTTTTACACATAGGCTTAATAATGATGGCCTACCCCCCAACACACACACAAGTGAACCATTGGTAATCCTACATGGAAGACGAATGTTCCACGCCTTACGTAATGTAGACTATACGTATTTCCAAATTTATTAAACTAGAGAAACAAATCCTTACATTGAAGTAGATGCCATGGACGTAGCCCGGGCGACATCTTTAGGGGGCAGTTCATAACACTGTCTAAGCGGGGCACCAAGCGGCGTGCCTACAGATAGCTGACACCCAGTCGGACCCTACATTTTTCACCTGTGTATGGGTACAATCCTGTGGGAGGGTGCTTGAGGGAGGGGGTGACATGTAAAGCCTGGTTTAGGTGGAAAATGGTGCTCTCTTTGGCAAAGCTTCGAAGTGATAAAATCTTGAGAAATTTTCACTAATTAGTGATTTTTTTTTTTGCTGCGTGTAAGGCAAAAGGAGTTGTTTAAGTCAAAGGGACGGATATCCCTATACTCGTTGAGACACGTATGTACGTGAGGTGGCTTAGATGCAAAATGGAGCTACCCGGTATCTTTGGTACAGCTTGGTAAAGCGTTAAACTAATCAGCTGATTGCATGTTTAGGAATCCTCATTATTTAGTGATATTCTCTGTTCTTGGTGGGTGTAATTAAAAGGGATGATGCTCAAGGGAGGGTGTGACACCTCTATTCTTAGAGAAATTTTTCTTGTTTTAAGGTTTTCCAGATCCAAAACGGTTTTACTTTTGGTAAATCTTTGAACTGAATATATGATTACCAACTCTGCTTATTTGCTTATTTACTTAATCCTTCGGCTGTGGCATGGCACCTCTACAAGGCTGGTAAACGGTGCGGATTGCTCCCTTTTAGTGCGCCACTGGTGGGGCCAACATCTTTTGGCGGGTAGCCTTAGGGTAAGCCTTGCAAGGAAATGGTTCGTCGAAATGTCTTCCAGATTAGGGAATGAATAGCACATTTTAGACATTGTAAGTTGCATCTAAGCATTCTCATTTCAGATATCATGGTTTAGAAACAAATTTAGATTTTAAAAGAAAAGGAAGATTTAATTAAAATTAAAAGATACTTTACAAGCTTACTGAGCATAGCTCATAATTAAAGGTAATCGTAGACTTTATCAGAGCATGCTGTGGTACGGTGTCAGAAATAAATACTAAAGATCTCTAGCCTGCGTATATGCACGTGTATTCAAGCTGTGTATAGTGTGAGTGCGCCGTGGAAGAGGGTTCATTCGTCGGGAAAAGTAACCCACATAATAACGCGTCCACGGCGGGGTCTGGGGACCTCCTCGGGAAATCGGAGAAAGGAAACCCTCATATGCGCTTTCCCAGGTTCTGAGGGCCTTAAAATCATAATTAGAACAGTGTAATTTACAGCAGTTTAATATATTTTCTCAAGTAGGCCATCTTTCATTTAGGCTTTCGAAATCTGGAAGGGGGGGGGCAATTTCCCCCTTGCCTCCTCACTCAGGCTACGGCCTCGGATGCATATGGGATGAAGCAAAAAATGAAAAGGTAAAAATAACAACAAACATGGAGCAGCTTAATATCTTTTCTTGTTTCGAGATATGGTTTTTCCTGGCTGAAATAGAGGGCGTGCTGTCATTTAAAACAGCAATGAATTGTATGGAATGACAGCCACAGAAACTAATTAACCATTTTCTATAATATCTTTTTGTAATCTTTCTACAATATTTTCAGAGTGTATAGACTCTTTCGAAAATTATCGTTACTATTATTATTATTTTATTCATTCATTTATTTAAGCTGTACATCTAGAAGAAAAATAATGAGACAATGCATACATTTTAATTTCTTAACACTGATTACAGAAAACAGCAAAGATGCATTTAATTGCCACTTTGTCCTGTTGCGATTATGTTTTCAAAATATATACTCGCTTCAAGTTATTATCTGGTAATCTTTAAATACCAATATCTCGGTAGCTAAAGAACTTTTGTCTTATCATTGAAGAAAATGTAATATTTATCTTTTCATTTTCTCCCTTTCTGTTCATTGAGGAGCAATGAAGTTCTAGAGGAATTCAAGGTCTAGGGAAAGGAGTAAAACTTAACAAGACTCTTCTTTTCAAGTTGAGTGATTGCTTTTACAATTGAACATCTTTCATCCTAGTTCATCAGGAGCGGATCCAGACATTTCGAAAGGGGGGGGGGCTGAAAACCCCCTCGAATATTCTCCTAGATTAACATTATGCTAATTTTCGCGTATTTGTTATTGTTGATGTGGCGAAAGGGGGGGGCTGAGCCAGATGAAGCCCCCCCCCCCTTGGATCCGCGCCTGTTCATATGATCTGGAAAGTAAACTTGGAATTATACACTACATTAGTCTGTCCTATCAGTTGTTTTATTATTACCCTGGTGGGTAGAAGAGTGCCTGTTTCTATATTCACTCTTTTAAACATCGCCTAGAGACAGGGTTTTGTCTCTGTGTAAAACTTACAGCTGGATGAAAGATAATCTTCATTAATATGCATTCATAAATACTTTTTGAGAATGCTAGCCTCTGATTGGTCAGTTACCCATGTTCTAATCCAGTACAGAGACATAGGGTGTATGGAGAGCAACTTTCCGATCACCATTGTAAACACAGCCTGTGATAGTTAACAGTTGGTCTATTCATATAGATCGAACGTTCAAAATAAACCTGGGCTCTATTTCATAAAAGTTAGGAATATTCCTAACTTTTATGAAATAGAGCCCAGTACAGTAATACTTTTAACTGTAACTTTTTTCCTGTAACTGTTCACATTGAAATTAAAAATATTTTGATTGACAGAAATGCTGGCTGCACATTTAAACAAATTAGCTTCTACAGATGATATTCCTGGCCTTTTCAGAGGAAATTCAGAGGAATATCACTTTGAGTAGTCTAATTTAAGTGTGTCAAACTATCGTCTGATTGTTTTGATAGCCTACATACGGTAATTGATAAGAAAAAAAACATACCACACTTCACAATGCTCAAAGACCTTTCTCTGAAACAGGCAATCAATGTTGATGGAAAATGAGCGACTTCCTGCCCAAATTTTGATCTGTTTTTGATCGAATGATCTTGATAATAATGTCATAATAGAAGGGGTTACAAAATGTATAGGCCTAATAATAATCGTTATTTCTCGAGGTCTAAACCAGTAACTGGTGAAGGCGCTCTGCAAAAAATGTATTAATAAAATACCAGTTTGATTCTGTATAGGTTTCACTTCCGCAGACAAAGAAAAGTAGAACTTAACCTTAAAAGGTCGTCACAGTTTCATATTCCAGAAGGATGACGTTGACCACGTATTCTGTGTACTAAAATTTAAAGAAATTCAGCACCAAAAATTATCCAGATGTAATATTCAATCTAGAATACACGGAATAAATGGCCCATGTAGAGAGGGGGCTACAGTACTACCCAATAGTGACAATACAAAAGCACTGCATTAACAAACTTCATCTGGATTGCGATGCATTTTTTTTCTAAGAGCAAAGCTCAACGTTAGTAAGGACGAATCTGTCTGGTTCGATAAAGATTCACTCAGAAAGAACAAGAGTACAATCATTTAAGACACTTCCAAGGTCGTTCATTTGAGCACCATAATAATGAAATCAAACTAAAACTGAACTAACATTAGGCCCTAACTTTATATAGGCCTAGGCCTAACGTTAGTTTGGTTTTCAAGCAACTATGCTAACTGTTCTAAGCCCTTCCCGTTTTGATCTGAAAACAGTGTCAATATTGTCAGTCCACAGATGCGAATCAAGTTTTAGATTTTGTTGTAGAGACTCCTTCGTATCGCAAAAGCGATCATGAGTTGACCGATTCAATTGCTTACAAATAGCACTCTCAAGCATAGGCGTAGGAAGCTATTCGAGACTAGGGGGAGACTGAACGTTGTTTCGGATAGACGTTCTGGGGGAGGTCTGAGGGGAGTGGGTGTCCTCCCCCCCCCCTTTAGCAAATTTTTGAATATTTGAGGGTCCTTAGAGTAATTTAGTGCATTATTTTGGACAGATTTTAAGGTAAATAACTGCAAATGTTTGACATTTCTTACCGAGGAAACAAATAAAGGGTTTTCGTCAATTGCATTGAAGGGGCGGAAGCATAGTTCCGTCCCACCCCATTGAATGTCACGGTGGGAAGAGCACCAACACCACAGATACCCAATTAAAGCTAGGATGTTCTCCAAATGTAATTTCAATAGAACTGTCAACGAGTATGTTTCCAATTTTCTCAAAGTGAATGGAACAGAAAACTTTATTTCAAATATGAACTCACTCAAGAATCCCCAAAAAGCTCGTTCAAGAAGAGACAGATGTGACCGTCTCAGTGTTCGCATGCTTCGTGTAGTAGGCAGCCCGTACTAGTAGTATTCCATTCAAACTATGTTACGTACGTGTCGCCGTTTACACTTGCAAAACTTAAGGCAGCTTGGAAGAATAATTCATGATCAATGAAAAATTGTTTAAAAAAGAAAGCTTTTTCGCTTTTTAGCTACTCCAAATTAAAGTATTTATGAATGGGAATAAACTCATGGTGCCCATGTCTCTATATCAGATTCGAACAGGTTATGACGTCACGCATATAGCACCAAGGGTCTCTGACTATATGCCTGACGTCATAGCCTGTTCGAATCTGATAAAGAGACATGGGCACCATTGACTTTATTCCCTAATTCATAGCCTAAATACTTTTTGAGAATGCGCCTCGGGTCTTTCAGTCTATATGCGTGACGTCAAAGCCTGTTCAAATATGATATAGAGACATGGGCACCACTGACTTTATTCCCTAATTAAAGATACGTTTAAAACATGTGCCATGTAAATACTATCCCGGATACGCACGTTCTCGAAAAAGTTTTGAAATTTTTGGTACGGTGCTCATTCGGGCTTAGAGCTCCAATTTGTTTGCAAAATCATGATTGATGGAATGATAGCTCAGCTCTGATAGGCAGAAAAATAAAAGTATGCCAAAAATTAAACCCATAATTCTGGCACTTGACTAACGTGGAATACCAAAAATGTGGAAGCCATCATTTGCACAGTCCACACTGACCTGGCTCTAGTTTTGGTCTATGGTCTCCTGGTTTTGTACATAGATCTTCCCTCTTCTCTGTTGGGATTTGAAAGTTTATATTTTGCAAACTATCGCGCTAGTTGCGCCGGTGGACAATTGCATTTCTCAAAAAACAGCCGCCACAAATTTGCAGACTTTGAGAATAACGCAAATTAATACACATTTTTTGAGGAAAATTTCAGCAAATTTGAAAGATATTGCATGTTGATGTCAAGAGCTTAAGTCTTCCTAATACGAGTTATTGAATCGCATCTTTTGCATTTACTATATGTGAGCCTCATCTCATGATAAAAATGACTATTCATGAAGTATTAAACTTCCTTGATATCATTTGTAATGGTGTTGTCGACCTCAGAGCGTCTCCTCTGGTGTTTTAACTTTTCATAGACTGAATCATTCGCAGAGTTTCTATCTACGGCCATGTATTCACTACCAGGCTGATTAATGTCCACCTTGAATATTGTCCTTTGGTACATTTCGTGAACGTTTTCGTCTATTTCAGCATACTCAGCTTCATCCACGGAGGCTTTTCCCTTTGCAATGGCGCCCTCTTCCACCTTTCCATTACCGCTTGAGAAGTGATGTTCCAATGAACTAAGAGAAACCTCTGTGGAGTGGTGTTCTCGTGGGTTTTTGGTTCCTTCAACTTCGTCTGCAAATTGAACGAGAGATTTTTCACGTGATAATTGCATTGACTACGATTATTGAAAGTTGTGAAATAAAAAAAAAATCAAAATTGAAGTCCTCAAAATTTAGCTGAAATTCAGTCACTACGGTATTGCATTACGATGATACATTCTTTATCGAAAGAGGTGGGACTTTAACACAAATTTTGTTAACCAGTATGTCTTTATGCTATTGTTCAAGGTATCAATTGTCCCCACTGATCGACTTATTCTACTCTATTGTTTTTACGTAGCCTTACACATACCCTACTTATGCATTGATAAATAGCCTCAGTATGTAGCACTATGCAATCCAAGAGTACTAAGCGATGGGTTCTATTCATTTATTTAATTCTTCAAAGTGGCAAATATAATGGATCATTGTGTTAGTAGAGAAAGCTGTTATTTTGAGGGGATTTCAAACTAACATTAACTGACGGTGGAAACGTCACCTAGCCTATAGGATTCTCAATATTGTGGAGCCACAGCCCACCAGTTTTGTGATATATTTTCTGCATTGTGGAGACTGCTTGATAGGTATCGTAGGTAACAACGTACCTACGTTGATTTTACCCAACTATTGTCGTAGATCCCCAGAATGGGGAATACATCTCTCCCAAAGTGGAGCAAGGGGGTGGGCCATGTGATCACCCCTCATGTTTGATACACAAAATAACTGCCTATATGTGAAGTCGGCTAAAGGTTGCATGAGTCAGCGACTACTATTTCCTTTCCGAGATTCTCAAGAATATGTTTGAAATAATGCCCAAACGTTTCTATCATTTTGTTCATGTTTGGGATCCCTCGGGTAAACAAGAAATATTTAGCCAGTATATACCAATGATGTGTAAAGGCAAAGGCCGCACATGTCTCGAAAATCTGTGTAATATATTTTTGACACTTTCATTAAAATTTCTCACAACGCATGGTCGTCTGCTTTCTGGGGGCCCTGTTTTTGAGTAGAAACTTTAAATGACGCCCTCTATTTATTCAAGAATTGCAGTGTGTACTAGTTTTGACAGAACACCAGAACATCATCATTCAAACTATTTCAGCATGTCAAATTACACCTGTTGCAAGCGTGATTTTTTTCTGAAAATAGCCCAGAATAGCCGCAAAAGTCATCTAATTTAAAAGAAAGTCCCTCGGGGAAGACCCCCAGACCCAGCCTCCGGCTTCGCCTCATCGGCACTGGTGGAGAAAGGTTTCACCGGCCACTCATTACAAGAATGCGACACCTCTTAAATTCTTTATACCTTCACAGAAAATATTCTCGTAACGTATTACATACGTAAACCCACACGCATATGTAGGTGCCCAACCTATTCTCATAGCATGTACATTTAAAACTGATAATGGTTAAGAACCATTATCATTAAAAACTGTACGAAACTATGGCTGATATCATAGATTAACCCATGTGCAGTTAAAGCTAGATAACGTTTCTTTGAACTTTATAAAATCTATTTCTGTTTTTACTGTCATAATTTATGTCCACTTGAAACTGATCATGATTTAATCTATGCTATCAACCATAGGTTTTGCACGGGCTATGAGAATCGGGTGAGGTGTTATTACATGTGAACGTACACATAAAAGTCTGCCTATTAACACACATGTTTAACGGAGACATACTATGACTCTGCCCCCCTCACGAAAACACACACACACTAAGAAAGCAGGCTGCAGGCATGTTTTCAAGTTGGGAGTCTCTGAGTGTCTTAAAAAAAATGTCGGTAGAAAGAAGCCAAAACGATCAGCTGAATGAAGTGGTTGGTATAGTTTATTAATAAACTGTGTACATTACCTTGTGTTATTTTATTGTTGGCTGATGACTTCGAGACTCGTCTCGAACGTTCACTGTTGGAACAAAGGAAGTGACAATAGCACGCTCAGTTACAAGTACAAAATATACAGCCAGTTATACCATGCAAACGTAATCTTGACAAGTTTACACTTCCCCATTATGATGTACATTAAGTCCCCATTTCTTGTCATTTACAAATATCAGAGACATTGTAACCAACTTTTCGATATGTTACCAAATGATACGGAGTCTTTTGTCCCTTTGATATGAAAGGAGACTAGGTGAAGTATCTAGTAAAATGGGGTTAATTGAAGCAATTGGGGGGACTATGCACTTAGAACCTGGTGGAGGAAAATCATGCTTTGAGAGAGTTTATAAGGCCTGGGCAAAGGTAAGAAAAGTTTGAGCTTTTCAAGCTACAAATCTTCACAGTCATGTTATGGTAAATTGAAAGTGTCATGAATGGCGAACTTAGGCCTTGATTCAGGTCTTGAAGGGCAGTTGCTTTACGACGCTAAGCGACCACAAATGTCGAAGAAGCCTGTATGACTTATGAACTACAACTGCACGTGGGTGGCTAACCAACTTAACAATTTACATCAAATTTGGTTTCTTATAAAACGCCAGTTCAGATGGGAAACCTTAGATTGCTCTTGGATGACAAACCCACCTTACTTTGACCCGACCGGGGATCGAACTACGAACCTCCCGGTTGCCAAGCTTGGTCGCTTCAACTGCCACCACCTTTATCCACTCGGCCACAGTAGTCATATCGTGTCAGCTAACGTGTGAGGGTAACTTGTACCTCGTTGTAATAGCAATAACTTGGGAGGGAAGGAGGGTGAATTCAGTAACATTTGACAAACTAGAGCCTTTTTATGGGGGGTGGGGGGGTAGAAATTCAAACTGAAATTTTGAACTTCATTTTGCCATGTTTAGTACTAAATGTAGCTTCTTCCTTCATACGTACACATTTTGAAGCAGTGGCAGTAGAAAAATTTTGCAAGAATAGGGGGTGAAAACTGGAGGCCCAAAGAAATTACTGGGATCAAAAGCATTTTAGCTGGATAAGTTTGTTTTTTATTTAGAAGGAATGACAACGGAAGAAGACATTTCACTGGGTGGGTACTTACTAAAGGCTTTCTGGTGTCACTCCAAAACCTATTGCCAAATTATATTTGAAGACAGTAGCTTTAACCTACCCCCCACCACACTTTTCAGCAACGGATTTTTTCGGTAACCTGCTCATCCTATGTTATGAGGAGCATTCAAACCATTTGTCCGTCTGTAGTCTGTCTGCGTTACTTTTGGTCATTGTGGGTTCTAACTGTGATAGTGGTTAGGTGGACTTAAGCGAATTTTTTTTGGTTATGATGTAGGAGAAAATAGAAGTGTTCTAACTAAAAAGAAACAAGGGACATTAATTTTTCCTCAAATGACTTCATGATAAGAGGGCAGACCATCTTTTTGAGATACGTGTAAAAAGATGGAAAACAAAGTATGTTCCGTAATCTCTTCAGTGTGTTTTAGGGGTGACGCCAGGAAGGGGAAAACGGGGCCTACCCACCCAATTTCGTCAGGTGCTTTAGAGTACTGAGTATGATAAAATGTTTAATTCCCGAGGGCGACTTGTCACCCCCACAGTGCACTTGTTTCTGCTCAAAGAGGGTAGATTCTTCAACAGAAACAACAAATTCACAAAAATTTCTTAACAAAAACCCAAATTTCCAAGTTTCTTAAAGAAATTTTCACATTTTCTTCAATTAAAATCCAAACTTCCATTTTCCAAGTACAACCGAAACTTTTCGGCACGTAGATCCCTCCGAAAATCTTGGCCAGCCGTCCGCCCGGCAAGAATCGCCGATATCGAGGCTTCGGGATGTTGAGTTTCCTTCAGGGCCCTGATAACTGCTATCAAGGAATCGTTTTTCGGTCTAGGGAAGTCTTGCTCAAGACCTTACTACTTCTTGTTCACAGTACAATACAACGGTCATTGGGAGCTACTGTGAATACGCCCATTATATGACTTCAAATTTCAGTTGTTATTAAAACTAAATACTCGAGTAAGTACAGTTTAGTCTACAAGCGCCCTCATTTTTGTAGGACGTGTAAGAAGTGAAAATTTACTGACAACTTGACCAAGAGTGTGTGGTGAGAGCATAGAGCAGGATAAAATTTCCTATATCCTGCTCTAAGGGTGAGAGACATGGGCCTTATCCAAAATGGACTTGAAATAGAAAAATAATATCAAAGGGAAATACAGACTCACCGTTTGAGAGTTTTCTTCCAAAGGAAGATCCAGCTGACCACTAGAAGGAGGGCCAATATGGCTGTTACTAAGGGAAGGGTCCCTGTCAACGCAGCCATGTTACTTGCTTCCTGAGAGTTGTTTCCACTATAAAAAATATGAACACAAGAAATACATACAACTACATATTAATACTTATAAGTAGGAAAATTCATATGCACTCATACTAGCTAGTATTTCAAATGCAGCCAGGGGCGTACATAAGGGGATGTGGAGGTTGTGACGTTACGTGTAAAAATCATAAGTCGGTTTCCAGGCGATTCCAAATCGGTCTCCATAGTTGAAGAAAGGGAACAAAAGAAAAGGAAACAGGGAAAGTAGGGGTAGGGCATTTAGTACAATGGACAACTTTTGCAATGTAAAACAAGAAGGCAATCCATGGAGTTTCAAAATCTCATCTCCCTCATACTCTCTACATATCTTGTGGTCAACGAAATTTCCCTCAGTAGGGATAGGCAAATAAAGACTTTGACCCACACACGACCTTTGTCCTTGACCCTTAGCAACAAAAAGCACTATTTTAAAAACTTTGTCTTACCGTTTTCCACCATGTTGATTGGCAACTAATGGTTAAAGACCGAGGGCTTTTTAAGTACGTAGAAACAGGCACTGGGAACTAAAGAACCCCAAACCCAAACAAAATCCGTCGGATCACAAACACAATGCCAAACAAACTATACACACCATACAACAGGGAATAAAGGGAGTCTTTTTTACTACTGAGTTAGTTAGATGGGATTTTACGACACACCAACACGATCTGAGATTCAGAAACTGCCACTGCAGCCCACCCCAAAACAACACCCTAGCCCAACAACCACAAACCATCCCAAAACAGTCCCACCAGTCAACCACACGCCCAAGGCTACCACACGTCCGAGGACGACACAACGCCCGAAGGCAACAACACGCCCGACGGCAACAACACGCCCGAAGGCAACAACACTTAAAAAGCACTGGGCAAATACAGGTGCACCTTGCCCAAGGGTGCCCCGGAGGCAGTTGTGGTAAAGGGTAACCTCATTACTCCCACGTTTAAAAAACTCCACAACCGGATGCAGTTTAAAGTCCTACCCAGGACTAAAGACCGCTTTTAGGCTAACATATTGGAAATTTGTCTCATTTAAACACACATGCAAATTTCGCGTAGATTTAACGTGAGACTTGGGTAACGCGGAAGTTCTAAGTATGGCGCCCACTTTTCGTATGAATTATGTTGAAAATCTACATTTTGTGTAAAATTGCCTCTTATATGGAGAAAAGTCAACTGAAAACTACTTTTCCAAGTGCATTACATAGAAAATACTAAACGAAAACCCCCCAAACACATGTAAAATACAAGTTTAAACAGATGTTTTTATGCAATGTGCGAAAAAAAAATCCCTTGGAAAAGCTTAATATTAAGCCTTTGTCATATTACTCAAAATTTAATCAAATAGGCTAGCCTGAAGTTGACTTTTAAATTAATTTAACAAGAAATATATTATTTAGCAAAAAGTAAAAATCATTTGATGTAAAAGAAAAGGGTTCTGGGGTGTTTATGCTTAATGAAGCGACTTCTCCCCCCCCCCCCCATTATAAAGGAGGAGTCTAATAATATGAATTAAACATTAGTATTTCTTAGAATAAGCCAATTTATGTTGTCGTCAAGTGGTCAAGTGATATTTTTGACCAATGAAAGATGTTCTTTAGACATTGAATGTCAACATTATTTCTGAACAAAATGGATACAATATGACGTTATTGTTATTGCTATGGAAACCTTATAGTTCGTTGCCCTTCTTTCGCTAAGCTTGACATTTACCAGTGAGGCCTGGCACAGTGGCACTTCGGTGGATTTTGTACAGTTGTATGCACACGTTTTTGGGTAAAAATACAGAATACATTAGAAGATGAACAAACTATGTTAACTGGAGTGACATGCAGAAATTGAAATTTCTGTGAAACCCTTATAACTTTACTGTGGTAGGAACTCCACGAAATATTCAGAGTGCTCTCGAGACGGGACAAAATTGTTAAATATGTTTGACCTTGGAGCTTAACTTTTGACCTATGACGTCAACTGTGTATGCGTAAGTTTTTATGGTCAGATGCCTATCCACCAAGTTTGAACTTGATCGGACTTACGATTGGTAGGGAGAAGTTCAAGACACAATTTTCTGCAAAAATTTTTTTTAGAAATCAAAAACACACTTTTAAAATTTGTATAATCGTTCTCTACGTATTATGCGGTTTAATGACTTCTAATATAATGACGGGAAAAAACTGGCAAAATATCAGATTTAAGCTTAGGGTGACGTTTGATCTCTGACACTTGACCTATGCCGTCACAATTATGCATGGACACATTTTCATGATCAGGTTCCCACCCACCAAGTTTGAACTTGATCAGACCAACGATTTAGGAGGAGTTCATGACAGAGCGCTCTCGAAATGGGACAAAATTGTTCATTATGTTTGACCTTTGAGCCTGACTTTTGGCCTATGACATCAACTGTGTATGTGTAAGTTTTTGCGGTCAGATACCTACCCACCAAGTTTGAACTTGATTGGACTTACGATTGGTAAGGAAAAGTTCAAGACACAATTTTCTGCAAAATTTTGGCAAATTTGACCTTCGACCTACACTTTAGCCTTTGATATCGACCCTTAACAACCAAAGGACATTATTTTACCATTTGTCTTATCGTTCTCAACATATTACGTGGTTTAATGGCCTTTTCGAACGTAATGACTGCCAAAAATTTGGCAAAAACGAATATTTAGCTAATATGACCTTTGACATATGATGTCATCAATTAGGCATGAACAATTCTTACCCTACGAATCAGCATGTCAAATAGATCATAAAGAACACTTTTGCCTTATATTTCATTCCATGTTTGCCGAAAAATAGCAATAATTTGTCCAAAATGGCAACATGTTCTAGTCTAATGTGAGCTGCAGTCCTCCAGCCAATCCAGTTCTCGAAGTGATCCAGGAGTTGTTGGTTAGGTTGGGACCACTGAAAGAAAAGCAATTCCTGAACATGAAAGCAGCCATCCCTCTCGTAGTTCACCCGGTAATTAAGCCTCTCTTCCTGGCAACAGGTATGCCACGTCAACGACATTCCCCACAGAGTGATTCCATACCGTTTTAAACATTTCCTACACTCCTATTGGAGCATTGCTTATAAACTCCAGGCAACAAACCTTAAATCTGTATAGCTGTAATTAATTTGTTTCGAGGTACATCTGTAAAGCAAAGCTAAGGCATAATTTTATTGACTTGATAAGATATGTACCACTATATCAGGGTTTTTCAAGTATTTTAAGCCGAAGATCATTTTTTACTTGAGTTTTTGAGTTATAAGTACTAAAGTAGACAAAACGATTTCGTTTTATTAGCCTACGTAAATTTTGGACCCATCGACTCTTCCGCCGTCCATGTAGTGCACGTCGTGGGCCTACACGCTATCTCAATAGCGTTTGGTGTACGCTGCAGTAATATGATCATGAATGAATGTGATTATATTAACCTGAGCCTCTTGACGTTATTTACTAGATATACCCCATCCTATAAGGTCCAAATGTTTCCATTTACCGAACTGCTGTGAATTTCTACGAAAATGAAATTAATTTTTATCTCTAAGACGAAGATGCTGGCAGGTGTCAAAGGTAATGTGACCAAGAGAGAGTTAAATACTTTTAGCTTGAGATCACACTGTAATCGTTAGAACTAACTGGAAGGTATGCTTATGCCCCAGACCCTCTCCCGTGACAATGGGCCCGTATGCACTTATTTACAATCTTTACCCTTGCGATTCAGTACATTCATGCAGGGCCGGATCCAGGAATATGAGAAAGGGGGCGTAACCGTCGCAGAAAGTGCATGGTCGAAAAAATATTTGAGGTTGGAGATGTAAAATTCAGTTACAAAAATAATTGCTCTACCGAAAATAGGGGTCGTACGCCCCTTACGCCTACTTGGATCCAGCCTTGTTCATGCATATTTCCCTGAAGATTCTTGGGTTACAATCCCTTGCAATCACTGACGACTCTCCCTTCCAATTACCCTCATACACTGTGCGATTTTCATGCAACAAACAGTGACCATTTGCCGAGCTCGCAAGATCTTTAAGGATTTTTAAGATATGAAGTACAGTAGCTGAACTTGGACCAAAGATATTGTATTTTCAAACTGTGTTACATATTTTCTTGTAATTGTAGACTTTACTGAAACTTTAATGCAGCCAGACCATAAGGTATAGGCCAGTCCCTATGACTTCTACTTTTTAGTAAAATCAGCAAGCTCAAGAATTTACATGTAGTTTTAATGTATCCTTAAACATGTGCAGATTCATTGAGTTTGAAGAGATAAAAGTTACCGTACTTGTCCAAAAGAAATCCTGGGAACATTTAATTTCCTCCTGAAGTGCCTGAAAAGAGTCAATTGCAGGCTTTCAAATATTTCAGACGTGGAGAAGAGAGAGGCCAATGGGGACGAAATGTCTCGTATCCTATACCTACATCTTATAGTCCAAACAAATCCATTTCTATTGTCTTCTTAATAACACAATGGGTGTGGTCTGTGGCCTTTCATACACTCCAAAATATTCATATATGGTTAGGTTGAATCTATGTATGATTATCGCTTCCACACCGCTGACATATACCATTTAAATCATGTGTTACAAAGAAATTACCGTAATACTTCACCGAAAGCCTAAAGACAGACAAACCTCACTTCTTCGTTCATTTTATCTGGAAATTCAGGACCCTTCGAAGTAGGAGAGTCTTCTTCTTTGAAGTAAACGTCCGAGTACGAATCCGAGTCTGGATATGAGCTAGCATTCAACTCGGGGTACGAGTTTGAATACCAACCAGAGGACTCGTCTGAGTACGAATCCCCCAGTTTATATTGCTGGTCCTCCATGCTACCTTCAATTTCGGTCGTTTCTTTTAAAAACTTGGGTGCTTTGGTGCAAACCAATTTTAAAGCAATATGACCGATTGTCTGACTCCTTTGACTCCTTTTAATCAAGAACACCTTGTTCCATTTCTTTAATATCAGATAATGGTGATCATATTGTGCAGTCATATAATTCGATCACATTGTTCACTTCTCAGTGTGATTGTCGCACTTTCATTACGTACAGGAAGTTGTCAGGGATTCGTAAAAACCGGACTTCAAGAATGACAGTGAATCAAATTAATGTAGCTTGGTTATGCAGGCGTAATCATGCATGACGTTATATCCTCATTATCCTCATTTCTCGAAAGCGCTATGATAAAAGATGTGTGGATAAGAAGATAAAGAACTATGCCACTTTACATGTTAACAAACTTCTGCTTTCAAAGGTATAAATAGGCCTTCGTAGACAGATTCCTTTGTTTAGGCAAGTTTGCCCATAAGTCCCTTCCTGTTGACTATTCGTGCCACACACACGTACATCGCATCTGCTTGAGAGACATTGTAATGATTGTTTAAAAATTGAATGAAAACTGCCAGTGCGCGGTTTTATTTGAGAGGTGTAAATCGAAGGACTGAAGTGTACGAGCCCGTAATGCTGGACGCGTAATGATCCGCCTCTATAGTAAGTGAAACCTTTCGTGGATGTCAGGATATGAGCATACCACTGAGCTGTTGTTTGATTTGCCCGATTTGGCCTGTGGGGAGGGAGGACAAGCTCCCCGACGGGGAAGAGGCAGTAGCCACAAGCCCCGACTAAGATGCAGAAAGGATGTTAAAAACAAAATGGAACATTATGGGTATTTATTGAAGAACAAAAAGAGCAAAAAGTGAAGTAAATTGTCGAGGCGACTAGTTGTCGTGGAGTACCCATAAAGGCTCCCACACGAAATTAGAAAATTTCCCCGCAGAGGGGATGGTGCCTTCTGCACCCACCTGGCACCACTCCTGCTGAATTTCAGCTTTACCTTACAGGAAAATGTTGTGTTTGTGTTACAGAAAATTATCATTATCTTTAAAAATCATGATTTATAGATATGGAATGATAGTCAATTCAAAATAAGGCAGTATGGTAGCTTTCTTTCAAGACATAAGTTTTTCACAGAAAGAAACTCAATTATTTGTAGCTCAACGGATTAATTTGTTGGCCCGAACTTTCAACATTGCAAGTCATGCAACATCCATACCTCTTGTAACGGTTAATATTTTTGAGGCAATAACGCTAATAAGCCAGTTGGGTAATTCTTTACTTCCGGTGGGGTCACAAGGTCAGCTGTACCGTGACAACTGTTTCGCCAAGGTAGGTGGTTCACTTGACCTTTGACCCATCCCATGATGCATTAAGTGAAAGCATTTTCCCAACTCGTCTATTGCTTGAGTTAATTACTAAGATTGAATGGTTTAATAATGATTATTCTACTTTTGTTGTATGCCACATAATAATGCATTATAAACGCAATATTTTCCTTTAAATAACAAAAGTGTAACTTCATCTGTTTTTATCTGGGGAACGACATATAGGAATGAAATGAAAGTTTCATCAGAATGCGTACTTCAACTTTTTTCACTCACTCTTTAACTTTTTACACGATTTGGACATCACAAATGCCTTTATTAAATACGATGAAATTTGTTGCCAACGTATTAAAGGTTCGTCAGAATGTCTCAAATAGGGTTCATTATCGGAAAATCCATACCATATGCCTTGATGGGAATGTCTCCATTTTGAACGTACGTACCTCATGCATTGAATATACCTCACGAAACTGATATTTCTGAAAAGTCCCCCAAATTAGAGAAACGGCTAAAAATATTATAACTCACATGGTGCTGCGTATGGGCACAAAGGATTAGTAATAGGATAAAAAAAATGATAATAGTCGACTTGCCAGCATTTTTACAGATGGGAAAAAACTTTCTATGGCGCCAGTCACGCCGCTCTACCAAAGCAGACAGTGGACAACATGGCTTCATCCCACCAACTGAATCAGAGTTTAAAAGAGGGGAAATGGACCATATATACAGGCTTACACCTTCTTTAGGGTGGAAAAGGATGTTTTATCCCTGTTTCAAAACACGTGAGGCAGTGTAATGGATATCTTCATAACTTACGTCATACATATCACTGGATTTCTTAATTGTTAAACGAGGGGCAAAAGCTAATCTTAAATTAGATGAATACGTCACGAAGCAATAAACTCGACAGAAGCTATACCAACAAACAGCATGTTAATAGCTTGTTCTGACCGCGGGATACAGTGTTTTGTTCGCTGCCAGAAGAGGCCGCCATTTGTAAAATAATGACTTCTAGTAAGTCTCACGTGATTACATATAAACCATAACAAGTTGGTCATAATATGCTATGTACTCTCTAAATTCCAAAGGGTGAAATTAGGGATGACTCTAAAATAAAGATTGAACATTCATTCTAAAAGAGTGAAAATGACTCTTTTTCGATTGAAATTTTTCACTCCACATTTAGAGTGATCCCTAACTTCACTCTAAAAGAGTGATTTTCACTCCAAAGATTTTAGAGAGTAGTTCCTTTTAATCTTTCTTTGATGCAGTGCAAAGTTTATTTATTTTGAAGTAGAAAGTATGAGAAATGATCCAATCCGCAGACACTGATTTCACGAATTTAAAAACTTTTTATAAAAATAAATGAAATGCGCATTGCAGCGGAAGAAAGGAAATCCATCTCAACTTAGTGTGATTGTGGCTTTTGTAATAGTATCATTTATTCTTAATTACATAAGTCCTTCTTTTGTAGGCCTAATCTTTAAATGTCATTACCTCTACAGCCAAACAGAAAAATTTACTGTTAGAAAAATCTTGCTTATCATGTACGATGTCATCAATTTAACTTAAGACTTATCTTCTCATGTCATCTAAGTTCGAATAATTTTCAGAGGGGCAGGGGTGTCTTCCACGTCGAAATTTTGTGATAACTTCAGCTGCTAATATCTCCAAAACTGAAAATTGGAGTTGAGTGACAGTTTCACTAAAATGCTTCAAAGTTCCTCACTGAGATATCAAAACATATATTTTTGCATGGACTGTACCTTTAATGACACAGAAAACAGATACATGGACAAATAAAATGCACAAATGAACTGAAATCGAGATAGTAATTCATCTAGCTGATTAAAAGAGTAATCATGACTGAAATGAAAGGTAAAAATTTTCAAATGCCGTGAAAAATGTATCGGAAAAATGTTACGTTGTAAGCTGAATATTCAGACTCTTTCTAAACTAAAGAATAAAAAAGGAAACTCAATTAAGAACTCGTTTACAGAGAATATTCACTTTTTTTGCTGAGGAAGGTTTATTTTAACTATAAGGCTGTCTTAAAAACAGCCCATAGGCAAACAAAGTATCTTGTTTCTTCAAGACAAAATACTTTGTTTAACATGTAAGTTATTTCACACTGACTAGGGAAGTCTTTTCTCATCATGACGGATTCGCGTCCCTTAGTAAAATGGTAGGCCTCTACTGTCTTAGTTTGGCCTATGGGTTTGCAGTTCAGGTAAGCTGGGAAAAGTAATTGACATAACTCAGTCCTCAGAAATACATTTCAAAGCTCCTTGCATTTGTAACGGTCATAGGCGATGTGGCTGGTAACTTCGAGATGAACCACATTGACTGACAATAGAATGGTGGGACTTGGAAGTTTTTAGTGTAGTTAATACAGCGTGTACAGTAATGACTATTCCTTCTCTTGAGGTTGAAGGGCATTGTACTCATTCGGACTGATACTGTCAACCTCGTAGCTTCTCCTCGTGCGGTCTAATTTGTCATACTCTGAAGTATTCGCGGAACTCCTACTTAGGGCCAAGTAGTCATTGTCGATTTGATTACTAGGTTCAACTTTGATGCCACCCTTTCCAATCCGCTCAGTTAAGTCATAACCTGAATCTGTTTGAGGTTTTGCTTGGCTTGAATTCTGACCTCTGTCTAAAGTGTTGTATCCGCCATCTTGTTTTATTTTTGAAACAGACATATAAAAAGAATCAGAGGGAGCGTCTGGATCTAAGGTATGGTAAAACGGGCCTGAAACTTTGGCCGTTTCGTATCCGTCACTGTCCTGGATTCCCTTGTCTTTTGCTTTCTCGTACCCTTGACCATTCGGCGAACTTTCAACTTTAGCCTCTTCGTATCCATCATTACGCTGTGTTCCCCCAACGATAGCTTCTTCGTAACCATGGCTCTCTTGTGTACCCCCTTTGAAATGAACTGAGGGTGGCGGGATTAGGTTCTTAGGGTTACTGTCTGTCAAGACTGGTTGGGTGCATTCGTCTACTTCTGCATACTGAGCTTCTCCGTCGGCGCTACCTTTTATGGCAAGACCTTTCTTGTTTCCATCACTCTTCGAATCCGTGTAGTGGTTCGATGAAGTTACAGACTGTTCTATGGGATATGGATCTTTGAGTTTTTCTTTATTAAAATCAGGTGTGTCTTGTTTTCTTCTTCCATCACTGCTTGGATCTATGTAGTGGTTGAATGAAGCTACAGACTGCTCTATAGGATATGGATCTTTAAATTTCCGCTTGGCTTCTCCAAGCTCTGAAAATTGAACAAAAGATAGACGACGCGACAATATATATATATATATATATATATATATATATATATATATATATATATATATATATATATATATATATATATATATATATATATATATATATATATATATATATATATATATATATATATATATATACATATATATATATATATATATTTGCAGCACTGTTGTTATACAGTATTTGAGTCAAATATATATATATATATATAAATTTGACGCAAACACTGTAAAACAACAGTGCTACAAAAACGAATGGCCGGATTTCGAAACAGATACGTGATAGCAGTAGAGAGTTGAAATTTGGTACAAAAACAGCCATATAAGGTTTTTTCAAAGCTTATGAGCAATACTAGCTCTTCTTCAGTGTTTGATCGCGAGAGCATTTGGCTACAAATTGTAGACAACACATTTGACGAGCCAGTGACGTTGCAATCGATACAAATGCGCAAGTACTACCTCAAAGTACTACCACAAGATACTACCTTGAATATATATGTGTTTATATATATATATATATATATATATATATATATATATATATATATATATATATATATGTATTTACATGGGTATAAAATGGTCACCTTGGGCGACAACCAGTTATTTAAATATATTTGCATATTGATGCAGGTAAAAACTTGAAAAAAAATACCTGAATAATCTTCAGGAACGCCCTCAACATGCATATATGTTTATTTACCTGAATGATGCATACACAATGTGTCATTAAACAAAATAGAAATAAACAGGTATTATGCAATAAACTTTAAAGTGTGTACCCTAAACGTACCAATTTTTCACAATCTTGCACATTCATGATATACAACCCCAAAATTCAATAGTAAAATTAGTACGTCGTGGGATTTTAGTGCAACTTACCTATAGTAACCCCAAACAGAGGGCACTAGGATACTTTTATATATTTCAAAACTTTTGAAATAGCATGAAGGGGACGTTGTAAACACTTAGTCGACACGTATATGTACCCCTAATGTCAATGTCGCCTAAAGTGACCATTTTTTCACCCGTGTTGTCGCCTAAAGGTACCATCCAGTGAAATATATATTTACATGCATATATATATATATATATATATATATATATATATATATATATATATATATATATATATATATATATATATATATATATATATATATATATATATATATATATATATATATATATATATATATATATATAGTTAACTTATATACGTGACCAAGAAAAGACGAGCTTTTCGAAACGTCGTTTTAGTATGCTCACTTGATATTTATCGAAGTCTTACCACTGTACCATGTTGTATTGAAGATCTTAGAAATCCATATCTCGTTGGTTTTTAATAAATTTTAACGGATTTTATATTTAATATGTCGAGCGTCTGGTGCATTTTTATTTTCATTTATATATATATATATATATATATATATATATATATATATATATATATATATATATATATATATATATATATATATTATATATATATATATATATATATATATATATATAATGTACAATCTTCCCCTTGCTCGACCTCTTACCCAACCCAAACCCCACCCCCTATTGGAATGTCTGGCCACGTCACTGTGAATAACTCTCCCTGCCGCCCTCGTCTCGAGGCCAAGGGAATCGGGCAATGCTGAACTGCTAAAATTGTTAGAAAGTACAAGGTACGGTACTAACGCCGACGAATTTGTGCTGGTTGTAACTTAACGTATCAAGATGCTGTCTACAATCTGTCGCCGAATAATCTCAGAGGTGGGCAAGGTCAGTTAACTTGTATGCAGGGAGTTGCTATCTGACAAATAGCAACCCCCTGGTATGACTTTACTACATCGCTTCAGTCTGGCGCGCGAGTGACTGTCATTGGCTGGACAACCGATTTTCGTCAGATGGAAAACGATTTTGGTAGCAAGCATTTAAGGCAAAATGAGAGAATAGATGAGGTATTACGGAGAAATCTCTCGCATCTGTGCACAAACAACTATTCTACTCAAGGGCTCAACTAAGATCAGTGTTAGGCCTGGGATTTCAGTAATGTTTCAAAATCAGTTTGTGTAAAATTCCACCAATACTGCGCGCGTTTGTAAAAATACTGATATTGGCCCAAATTTGCTCTACAACGGATGGGAGAAAACGGATTGGACAAGTACTTTTGCCACATAAGTGACATAATTGGGCAAGTAACCTCTCGGAAACCCATTAATCAACAGTTGTTGTTGGACAAATTTTATCGAATTGCGGTATTGCCACATAAAGACCCAATGTTAGTGAAATTTTTACCCAACTATTCTCAGGGTGTAATTGGATGCTAGTTAATATTAACAGGAGAATAAAGCACTTAACAATGTTCTCAGGAATAAATCAAGGCCAATTCCCCGTTTCTTTTATTCGTTTTCTAGCTGTGAGCAGTGGCTTAGCCAGGATTTTTTGAGCAGGGGGCACTGGGGGGTCACGAACCTTTCCTAGGGGGCACAATTTCTGAAATTTCTCTCCCTCTATAGGGCTTATGTACAGAACCGTGCATTCCAAAATTTTCCACGGGGGCACCTGGGGTGGCACGGCTTTGTCGTGGGGGGCACGTTCCCCCTCATGCATGCCCCCAGTAGCTAAGCCCCTGGCTGTGAGACATGAGCAAATGTCTGATAACATGAAAATTCATCAAGTGAAAATCAATGTTGTTGTAGGCTTGTGCAGATGAAAAACATTAATTTACAGAGGAGACAGGAGAAATGACGAATCTTATCACTCTTTCATGCCAAAACCTACACTGTAATTTCGAAACGAAACTCTTTCAAAGAAAAGGGTCCCACTTTTCTCGTTTTAATTAAATTGAAAACTTATCGATTAAATTTACAATTTGCAACTCAGTTTACTTTCAAATTAGAGAGAGTGATATGATTGTCTATATGTGTTTGTGCGTGCGTGTGTGTGAAGGGAAGGGGCGAGTGAAGAAAAAACTAAAACAAGGTGGTGAAGACTGAAAGATGCCGATGTATCTAAAGTCACATAAATTACGTTTACATTCGTAGCATACATGTATATTACCTTGCGTCATTTCGGTGTTTTGTAACTTCAGCGAGTCTCGTTTTGATTTTTTACTGTTGAAAAAGGGGATTTGCAGAAATTTTAGTTAAAAGTAAGCATTTCACAGCTACTCATTGTATTGATTGATATAATAACAACAAATTATAAGCAAAAGACGTGAGACACATGGGCGTCACCAGACATTTTTAAAGGGGGGTCGTATTTTGTGTGAAGAAGGAAGTTATTGTAGCGTTAGCGGCAATGCTCGCGCGTAGCGCGAGCACTACGGCGTGGAGCCCAGGGGCCCTGGTGGGGTCCAGGGGCGAAGTCCCCGGGAGCTCTGAGGAGTTAGACATTTCAAATGCCTATAATGCGGTGAAATTATCGTCAATATTGCTGTTTGATAATGCCCAAAATATGATTTCATATAAGAGCAAAACGTGAACCCATGGATGGAGATCAAAGGGAAAGCTTTTAAGTCTTAAAATGACAATGGCACCAAAACGTTTTTCTTTTAAAGTTAGAGGCCTATCATGGGAACCAAAGGCTCGGTCATGGGAACCAACTGGTAGGATCCAGAGGCAAAGGATTCCCTGAACAAAAACCTTCGGAAGCTCGTGAAATATAATGGAATAATCAAGATTAAGGAAGTAAAAATAGCTAACTTCAAATAACAAATCACAGAAAAGTTATAAGCAAATTGAACTCTGCAATGCAAAGAAATGTAAGAAAATCGTTCAAATCTACAATGAATAGCGTCTCATAATTGCTTAAGTTATCAGGCTCTATAGAACAGAAAAGTAAGTTTGAGCAAAACGTGAACCCATGGATGGAGATCAAAGAGAAAGCTTTTAAGTCTTAAAATGACAATGGCACCAAAACGTTTTTCTTTTAAAGTTAGAGGCCTATCATGGGAACCATAGGCTCGGTCATGGGAACCAACTGGTAGGATCCAGAGGCAAAGGATTCCCTGAACAAAAACCCTCGGAAGCTCGCGAAATATAATGGAATAATCAAGATTAAGGAAGTAAAAATAGCTAACTTCAAATAACAAATCACAGAAAAGTTATAAGCAAATTGAACTCTGCAATGCAAAAAAATGTAAGAAAATCGTTCAAATCTACAATGAATAGCGTCTCATAATTGCTTAAGTTATCAGGCTCTATAGAATAGAAAAGTAAGTTTGAGCAAAACGTGAACCCATGGATGGAGATCAAAGAGAAAGCTTTTAAGTCTTAAAATGACAATGGCACCAAAACGTTTTTCTTTTAAAGTTAGAGACCTATCATGGGAACCATAGGCTCGGTC
The DNA here is from genome assembly GCA_029531755.1 of Holothuria leucospilota. Lineage (NCBI taxonomy): Eukaryota > Metazoa > Echinodermata > Holothuroidea > Aspidochirotida > Holothuriidae > Holothuria > Holothuria leucospilota. The sequence continues at coordinate 28,099,967 of CM055969.1, read as the reverse complement.
ATGGGAACCAACTGGTAGGATCCAGAGGCAAAGGATTCCCTGAACAAAAACCCTCGGAAGCTCGCGAAATATAATGGAATAATCAAGATTAAGGAAGTTGAAATAGCTAACTTCAAATAACAAATCACAGAAAAGTTATAAGCAAATTGAACTCTGCAATGCAAAGAAATGTAAGAAAATCGTTCAAATCTACAATGAATAGCGTCTCATAATTGCTTAAGTTATCAGGCTCTATAGAATAGAAAAGTAAGTTTGTGCACAATGTGATTTTACCAGTTTTGTTTTTACTTTCAACCTTTCTCCTTCAAGACCTAAAAAATACTGTACATGTCATTTATTCCATTAAACTAGGTAATAGGAAATAGTAATTTGGGGGACTCGGTCTGTAATTGTAATTGCAGCGAAATTAACCATTCAACACATTAGAAGAAATTTATACTTTGCAATGGCAGAAAAAACCTATTTCGATCTTTGGTACATCCTTTAATCGTTTCTGTAAAAAAAAAGCTCAAAGGGGGGTCGTCTGCACACCCCGACCTCCCCTTGGTGACGCCCATGAGACATTTTGATATCATATAGGTAAAATGAACCATGTTGCCTGTGACTAAAGAATGCTGTGTTGTGACTAATTTATTTCTAGAGTGAACCTAATTTGGAAACATCAGTTAGGTTATTCACATCTCATACCGACATCATTCATGATGTTCCAGCAGTCCAGTGGCGCCACCAGCACTTCAGATGTGAAGGGGGAGTTGTGGTAAGGAGAAATGGGGGGGGGGGAAGTTGTGAGTATGGTTTCGGCAAGCTGTATACCTTTGTTTAAGAGAGGACCGGTGGGGCAAGTAGGGGGCAAAGGCTTTGACTGAGGGGAAATAATGCAGTGCCCCCTTTGGCGTCACCGCTGATGTTCTATAAGACAATTATTGCTAATTTAGTTATCTTGCATAAAGTTAACAAATCAGTGACAGAAATATTGCCTCATATTAGGATTAAAGACATTACTTTAGCATAATGGCATGTTAAGTCAATGAGGGTGACCACATGCACCCTTTAAGTGCCATTTTTAGAACTGCAAACAGAAAAATATTTATTTCGTAGAGAAAAAAATTAATTAAACGATAAAAATTAACATCATACGTAATGAAACAATACAAAAGGAGTAAAAACGTTTATGCCCCTTGCACAGGCATAGCCTATGGGAAGAAATTTCACAGAAAGGTTGTGGAAGGTTAGTGGCCTGATTTTTTTCAAATTCTAAAGAATCATGACGTCATGACTTTTGCCTTGCCGGTTCACGGTCTTGATATCGAATTTTTGCAATGAAATGGATATTTCCGATCTGAAATTATGCTGGGAAGTCTGTGCCCTCTATTCTACCTTAACCACGTCCCTTTGTGCTTGTGCTTCTAATGCATGATCTCAAGGTGATTGAACAATTATATCTCAGAAAAGGAGGGGGGGGGGGGAGGAAAAACACAAAATTGAAAGGAACTCACCGTTTAAAGGTTTTCTTCCAAATAAAGATGGAACAAATGAACATTAGGAGAACGAAAACCACAGTTAGCAAAGGAAGCACCACTGTCAAAGTTACTGCTCGGTTGGGAGGTAAAAGAGTGTACACGTCACGTGAAGGTTCGGTTGTGCTGGTAACGCTTCAGAAAATATATAAAAGGATAACGTCATCATATCTTTGTTCTCCACTGAAGTTACAACTATTGATGTTGAGGACGTGACAGATATACAATGGTCCAAAACTTTATACTGAGATATTTCAATTGGCAGATCCTTACTTAGGTGAAAACTTTCAAAACGTTTTGTACTTACCTTGTGTGCAAACCCGAATTATTATAAATTGTCAGCGTTGGTTGCTCTGTAGAGGGCGCAGGGTAGTTTTGTGTCATCTTGCCGCTGCTGAAAAATTTTTTAACTGTATCTGTAACTTCTGTATGACTATATATGAAGTTATTTCAGAAGGTTCGGTTACCCTGGTAACTCTTCGAGAAAATATATAAAAGGATAACGTCATCATATTTTTGTTCTCCTCGACTGAAGTTACATCTATTGATGTTGAGGACGTGACAAGGATATACAATGGTCCAAAACTTTATACTGAGATATTTCAATTGGCAGATCCTTACTTAGGTGAAAACTTTCAAAAAGGTTTGTACTTACCTTGTGTGCAAACCCGAATTATTATAAATTGTCAGCGGTGGTGGTGCTGTAAAGGGTGCAGGGTAGTTTTGGGTCATCTTGCCGCTGCTGAAGAAAAAAATTAACTGTATCTGTCTAATTTCTGTATGACCATATATGAAGTTATTTCAGATGATGCCCGTAGCCAGAAAAGGTGCTTAAGGGGCAAAATAGCAGGGCTGTAACTGAGTCTACTAAACCCAATTTCGGGTCAATTCCGATTACAGTGGCCACATTTCCGGGCCAACTCCGAGTCCGACCATTTGACAATGTAGCGCCTCATACGAATGCTTTTTGTACTACTTACAATTACACTTATGATGAAAATGGGCACTTTTCACAAGTCAGTTTCATACTCTGACTAACTCTGTAATTTAGTTGACTATAGGTGACCATTAACTTCTTAAATTGTGCACCAATAATAATGTTGCCTTGGTAACATGAATGAAACTTTCAATTTTGTTGATTCGACTGGAATCGGCTCCGAGTCCGAGTCCAGCTGAGCCCATTCCGGACCAATTCCGATTCCGTGACTTCCCATTCCGGGCCAATTGATAGTCCGTCTAAAAAACGGACTCGCGTCCGGAATCGAGTCCGGGTCCGGACAATCATGTTACAGCCTTGCAAGACAGCCACCGGGGTGGGGCGAAATATTTTCGGAGAGGCGATATGTGGTTTAAATACATGACGGCAATGGCACGTAAAAACTTTCCAGACGGGGAGAATTTTTCTGTGGAAGGCCCCTTCGCCCTCTTATGAACAGGCTTGGATGGAAACCAGTGTAATTTATAGTTCTCTATAAACCGTACACAAACCGAAGAAAGCTGGCTTAAACAAACCTGCAATAGTGGTAGTTCAGAACTTTTTCATGTTGAAAACACTCTTGACGTCATCAAAGAGTGAATAATACTGACAATCGTTCAAATACCTTGAAAAACTGAATTCCTCCATTTTGATGCTTAATCAGTTTGCCTTGAAATCTTCACAAGTTTAGGTCAAGTTCGGAGCGAGGCATAACCAACGACTTGCAACGAGTTTAAAATTGACCTTCTTGCGTAATATTCCAGAGAGTTGCTATTTGACCCTGCTTCGACCTTCGTGTGGTATACTACAGTATACAACCGTATTTTAGTTTACCCAGAATAGTTGCCACGTGTGTGAATACGTTGAAATATTATTTTGTGTGTACCCCTATATCTGGGTATGCGCTAAATCAGAAAGCTTTTGTTTAAGTACTCCCATGAATTATAATTATGATAGGAATGGTAAGTGTTTTCAAGAAACCTCCTTGCTTTAATTATTAAATGCGATATTTCTAAAATAAAACATCACAAAAGACATTTTGTCAGATAAATGAGTGACGATTTGATTGACATGATCATATTTTAAGTCATTTGCCCTTTAATGTTTGGTGCCAGCCAAGGCACAAAAGTTTTCACTTTCCAATTTCGTTTTGAATGGCCGAATTTTAATTTTCCATTAAACTACCTGACGTGATCCCAAAAATTTCATTGTCACAATTCTTCATTCTTTTATATATATTTTTTTTTTAGTTAAATACGCAGCACAAAGGAAACGAAAAAACCTGTTAATCAAATGTTTGATACACGCAGGGCATTCTTATAATTTAAAGCAAGAAGCTGCTGGCTGCATGAGCGAATAGCAACTCCCTGATTGTGAGTAGGTTTTCCATGAAGGGATTGGACAAGTGGTACGTCCATTCTGACAACTTCCTATAGGCTTCTTGGTGGAGAATGGTGAACAAATTGAAGAGTCGTTGACCATACCTTGGTGATTCAGATGGTGGGTCTGATACTTCCGTGGATAAAGATGTCGAACAAGCAGTTGTGGTTCCATCCTCACTGAAAAAGTTTAGTAAAAAGAGAAGATGACATTTAATTTATGTAATTTCCTTATGATCATGCATGTGAGAATAAGTCGGGGGATAATTTAAAGTGCGGTGATCATCTTATCATGGGGGATTGGTCTCCCAATGATTTGGTTGGGGCACCGAGCAGCTTTCGTCTTTCCCATTATTGTCAACTACAGATATATCATTGCTTATACTTGTGAGTGTGAAACATGGTCACATTCAATTATCTGATTGAGGACGGAATACCTTTAATATTTAGAATTTCGAAATTCGATAAGGGGATCCACACGCCCCCTTCCCCGTGCTGGCGTCACTGATAAGAATTATCAGGTTTGCGATGAGACGGAGGTCAAAATGTATAAAAATGGCTGACTGGCTAAACAACAGTGCTAAACGTCAGATCTATGGACATGAACATAACGAATAAGTGCTGAACCTGGGCGGGGAGTGGGGCACGGCCTTTTATATTGAAATCTAGTAAATATTTGTCATAGAGGGTGAAGCTTTCTGAAATCTAGGAGGATTACAACACCATATTTTTGCCGTACAGGCTTTCTGGGGTGATTTCTAGGCCCCCAAAGGGACGTGCCGCCGTTCTGTGTCTCTCCACGATCACGCAAATCTCTTGCCAAATGGTATACTAGCGAAACAGTGACAGGCTGCTGCACATATTGCGTTAAAGGGGGGTTGGTGGGGGTGATCAACTGACGGTTTCCCATCAAAACTTAAAATGATCTAAAAGAAGTTCAAGCGAAGGATTTCTGCAGGAGGTGGGGCGAATTGTCTTTACAACTTCAGGGATGTATGGTTGAAGCATTTTGTGTTCTACAATAAATTCATATGCTACCTAAATTTTCCCGCCTTTACCCTCAGTTCAATTATTTTCCACTTTCTTAGTCAATACCATCTCAATGTCTTCACTTAATTCAACAGTTAATTTGTTACATTTGGGCTCTTCTGCATAGACCTGATCTACACTCTAAAAAAAGTTGGTTAAAAAGGGTTGGGTAAAATTCAAAGTGCCCAACCTGGGCAGTTTGGTAACCAACAAAGTGGCAAAACAGATTAACCAACTGGGTTGGTTAACCTTCAGGTTGGGTAAAGTCCATCTCTCTTGCAATATTACCCAGATTGGTTAAAGTAAAGTGATTTGCGCGCCATACGTACGTACACAATTAATGAAAAGGTACTATACTGTACTCCAGTATACGGACGGTACGAACGTACCTACGTACACTTGTACAATGTTGGGCAAAAGAACCGAAAAACCTATTGACCAACTATTGGTGAAATTGTTTAAGTGAATTTCTTGACCCAACACTGGTTAAACATACCGCCAATTAATTCTTTTAATAGCACCTATTTCTAAATTTTTACATTCACAATTAACATTTTGCAAAACGTTTACTTACACTGTGGGGATTTTTGCTACAACAATTTGAGAAAATTGCATGTTTAAAATGCTGTGAAATGTTCATACACCTATCCTTTGAATGGAGCATTCCGAATTTTTCAAAGCAAATTTGTGTTTATCGTTATTGCAGGTCTAATTGAAATAAATTGAAGCTGGCAATGGTGAATTCTTACAGAAAATTATGTTTCTCAGTTGTACAATACAACATAAAAAGGAGAAATTAAAATATCGTGAAGAAAATTGTATTATTAATCGTTAATAATAATAAGCAAGTCTCACTGAATATATATAATAGCCCGACCATAACATTCATTTATCCATTTGGCAAGAAATTCATTTTCTCCGGCCTTCGAGTTTGTTTGTTACTCCTTCGGGGAGCAGAACTCCTTCGGGAGTATTGTTTGGTTTTCGCCCCTGGCTCTTCGCCAGAGAGTCAGGGGACTTTTGGAAAAAAAAAGAGTTTGTTTAAACTCCCAGGGTGAGGCCTGTTCTATTCAGCCAGTCTAGAACGGGACCACTGTCAGGTGGTGTCAGTTAAGTCAAAGTTTGTCCCTTGGGAACGTTGTTACTCCTTCGGGGAGCAGAACTCCTTCGGGAGTATTGTTTGGTTTTCGCCCCTGGCTCTTCGCCAGAGAGTCAGGGGACTTGAAAAAGAAAGAAAAAAAAAAGTTTGTTTAAACGTGGGAGTAATGAGGTTACCCTTTGCCACAACTGCCTCCAGGGCACCCTTGGGCGGGGTGCGCCTGTGTTTGCCCCGGTGCTTTTTGGGTGCTGTTGCTTTCGGGCGTGGTGTTGCCTTCGGGCGTGGTGTTGCCTTCGGGCGTGGTGTTGCCTTCGGGCGTGGTGTTGCCTTCGGGCGTGGTGTTGCCTTTGCGTGTGTGGTGGATTTGGGTGTGTGGTCTTTGTGGGACTTTGTTTTGGGGTTGTTTGTGGTGGTTGGGCTGGAGTGTTGTTTTGGGGTTGGCTGCAGTGGCAGTACTAAATCTCAGTTGTAACAGACTCTTTTGTTCCTTGTTGCATGGTATGTGTAGTCTGACATTGTGTTCGTGATCCGTCAGGGTTTTTCTTTGGGTTTGGGATTATCCTTTAGTTTGTCAGTGCCTGTTTCTACGTACTTAAAAAGTTCCTCGATCCAGGTACGTGCGGCGTCTGTTCTATTCAGCCAGTTTAGAGCAGGACCACACATGTTTGTCCTCTAGAGGACGTATTGTCCATTTGGGACGTAGCTCCATAAGGGAGCAGAACTCCTTCGGGAGTATTGTTTGGTTTCGCCCCTTGGCTCTTCGCCAGAGTGTCGAGGGGACTTTTGAAAAAGTATTGAAAAGGGTCGATCACGACGGCAGAGCTCCCAGGTGGGACCTGTTCTATTCAGCCAGTCTAGAACGGGACCACTGTCAGGTGGTGTCAGTTAAGTCAAAGTTTGTCCCTTGGGGACGTTGTTACTCCTTCGGGGAGCAGAACTCCTTCGGGAGTATTGTTTGGTTTTCGCCCCTGGCTCTTCGCCAGAGAGTCAGGGGACTTTTGGAAAAAAAGGATTCGGTCTGGTGTTCTGGGCGATTTTAGTGGTTTGTGTTGTTGGTGTTCGGTTTTTTGGTTGTTGGCCATATGTAGTGATCCTTTCGCCGGTCTGGCCGTGTCCGTTTTTAGCACGTAAAAAGCCTTTTGAAGTGTGGCGTGTAGTCCACAGCAGGTCACTCGATCACCGCCGGCGTGACCTGCTGTGGCGGATCGCACGACGCCATTGTAACGAATCTCAAGCGCCTTCGGTGGCGTCTTGGAGATGGCATTTGCCCCCGCACTGGATGCACAAGATGGGAGAGTGTGCCCCATGTGTTTTGGCAGTGTGGCTTTGTGGCCCTACTCTGGGAGTGGTTTCAAGCCTTGGCTGATCGCCTCACGTTTTGTAACACCTGGGCGGTCAGCCAGGACTACGCTTTGTATGGTCTGTCACCCCCGCCATGCAATACAAGTGTTCGCGGGATACTTACCTTTGTTTCGGCCTCCATAAAGCTGGCCTTGTGGAGAGACCGGTGTAATATTGTGTTTAGGGGAGAGGGGAAGCCTGCGGACGTCGTCCTGGCGTTGGTGAGGACAGAGATTAAGCTGAGGGTGGAGGCCGACTTCGTCCGTTTGCCAAGGTCGACGTTCGGCAGGTGTTGGGGTCCTCTTGTTTCAGTGCGGGCGGGCCGGGTGATAGTTAATTTGTAAATATTGTAAATACTGAGATTGTAAATAGTCCTACGTAATTGGCTTGGGTTTGGGGTGTTTTTTTGTACATAGTTATGACAGAAATTTTGTTTGCTAGCGCAATGTACAGAATTCTGTAAATAGTTCAGAGTTGTGTTTTTTCCGGTCAGGTTTAAGTTGTCCTTTGTTTCTTCGTGCCCGTTTCTACGTACGTAAAAAGCCCCCCCCCCCCCCGCCTTCTGAAGCACCTCCGGGTGGAACAGAGTAAACGAGTCATAAACCAAAACCAACCAATCATTTATATATGAATTCCTAATTAAAATCCTGCTACTTTTATCATGTATAAAGTTTGAATACATTTGAAAGAACTAAAAGTGACTAGCATTAGCAATGCTGGTAGCTTTTAAAACTTGTAGAAGGTAACTTCTCTGAGATGTTCTAACCCCGTTGGGTAACTTGTTTTACCCAACCGTTGGTTCCGTAAATTGGGTAATAAATTACCCAACTTGGTTGGTTAAATGTTTTGACTAAAAGTTGGGCAAAATTTTTGCCCAATTGGTGGGGGCAAAATGTTTGCTTAATTGTTTGGGCAAAAAAAAATTGCCCAACTAATGAGTAAAACCCTTAACCAACTAAGTTGGGCAATATTTTACCCAATTCCGGTTAGGAGGCATACGGAACCAACGGCTGGGTAAATTTTTGCCCAGGTTGGGCAATAATTTTTTAGAGTGTATGGAAGACCAAAGTTAGTTTTTAACCTATGAAGAATAGTTCTTTTCGCCTTCCACTAGTTCTGAAATGATAAACATATTTGATGAAAACTAATGTTCTCTAGCAAATTATAAAACATTGTTCTGAATTAGACTTTTCTTCCTGGCAAACCCATTTTTGTTTAAAAATTGAAGTGTCTTAAAGTACTGCCTGGATGGGATTTTACCATGGAAACGATTTTTTCAATAAAAAGTTTCAAAATGTATATCTCGCTCTTCATGTTAGCGTCCGAATTTTGAAATAACCTAAGAATATAATAATATAATAACCTAAGAATCGTCCCCGGAACTAGCCAGATGCCCTTAAAATTACCTGTATGCAGTCTTAACATCGGATTTCATGAAATACGAAATGATATAACATTCGGTGTACTTGATATTTCCACCGTGTCCTCACCCTCCCAATGAAATTTCTGGGTCCTCGTCTGACTGTATACATGCTTTATGATAACAAAGACATCTGCAGACGCTTACGTTACATAGAAATACACTCTAAAAGTAAACTTTTATCCAGGGTTAATTAGGTCCGTATGCCACCTCCTAAAATGTTTGGTAAAAGCTACCCAATGTTGGTCAAAACGATTCCCATGGTGGGTGAATTTTCCCCAAGTAAAGGGTAATTTTTAACCAACTTGAGTAGTTCCTTACCCAGCACTTAAGGAGGTGGCATACGGACCTAACCTTGGGTAAAAGTTTACCCAACTGTTTTCAGAGTGTACTTATTTCTGTAGGGTCTTCAAAAACACACTGAATTGGGATATTCCCAGCAGCCCGACAAGTTTCCCCAAGTGAATACTAAAATCAATCTACAGTCAACAGAGGCACGAAACAGAATCTTGACAAATATTTGACTAGATGTGATTCAAAACTGACTATATATGGTTAAAAATGAAACAATCCGGCTTTTTCGGTCAAATCTAGTGAAATGTTTTGCACGATTCTAGTTAGTGCCCCTATTGATGAGTTTCTTTTCAAATTTTATTGAGACAGTTTGAGATGAATTTTCCCCTACAAAATAGCCTCTCTTCAAATACACTAAGCGGATACTGCGATAGTGAGACGTTTCACGATGAAGTTCATGTATCGCGCCATGCAGTAGTTTTCATACTGTAGGGCTATACTATGTAGCATTTATTTATTTTTACTTTAATTTGTTTATTTTATTCATTTATTTTTGTCTTTAGTACAGACTACGTTCAGCCGGACAGGTGCTTACGTACATGTAAATAACATGAACGGACACCTAACTCCCGCCCCCTGGACGACTCCGACTCCGACTCCGAGTCCGTTACTACCACATTCACTCCGGACAATTTTTGCCCTGACAATTCCCAACCATGACAAGTGAACCTTACACAACTTCCCCGACCGGAAAATTTAGAATTGTTCGAGGTGGAAATTGCCCGCCTGAGTGGAAATTGTCTGGGGAAATTGTCCGGGATCCGTACATAGGCGATTAGGCCTACAGGGGCTTTTATACTTGTACTGTGCAGGAGGTGCGTTTGTGAATACCCCTTCAACAGTGTCAATTTAAGAGATGTATTTTATGAGTCATACATTATTAAGAACCATAAAAGTATACAGACCTGTCACTGTCAGTGCTGCAGTCTTTGTCCGAATCCGTTGTTACCATTTTGCGCCCCTTCAATTGCTGTTCAGTTGTTCATAAAACTAGTACAGTTTCTCCGTAAAATCGATCCCTTTCTCGATATCGCTCTACACTTTTTAAGGAAAGCATACGGGCTATCTCTCACTGTAGGCAAACCTGAGACTACTTCCAAAACAAATTACCACTCCGAAGGGGTGGGGTGCAAGAGACTTAAGCAAGAAGCCTTCAGACAGCCCTTACGACAGTACATGGGAAGAAATGTTTAATTTAAAAGCTTCAACAAAGCCCTATATGCAAAGTAGTCTAACGTGATCACTCTATTCTACTGAAGTGGTGTTGACTAGTTCTGTTACGGGAATGACCGTGTACTACTGCCAAACTGTCTGGTAGTTGGGATAAAACTATTTGGACATAGATATAAAACATAGAGAATGTTGGTATTAACACGAGAGTCAAACTGAAGCAAAGAATTCTTTGCTTTCCTTGCACAAAGTATTACACTGTCAGAAGTCTGTATAACCCAGGCAGGATCGAAGGACTTACTTATGTGTAAAAACAAGAGATTTTCCTTGGCAAATATAACAGATCTGGATTTACGATATTTTTAATTTTCTATTTGCCCTGATTCTTGAGGATGGTAGAGTGGGGAGAACCACGTGGTGAAGAATATCAGAGCTGTTTACAACTGCCTTCGGTTTCTAAATGGTTCTCCTGTAGCGTGAAGCGTAGGACTCAGGGACGCAGCCAAGGAGGACATGGGGCACCCCCGTCAATGTCTATACCCTCCAGCCCGTCCTCTTCCCGCTTGTCTCCTTGAGTCCGCTTCCGCACAAAGGTACACAGCTTACAGGAACAGCTCATACTCACAACTTTTGCACCCAGTATTTTGGCTTGTGCCCCACTTTCGAAATTCTGGCGGTCTTGCTGCTGGGACTTACCGTGAATGGAAAAGGTTTGAGCGTTCGAATTCAAAGGCAGCATGTCCCCACTTTTACGGCACAGAGAGCCTGGTTCGTAGCTACCTGTTCAGCATTGAGGCATGTCGTCTGGATAGGAAGTTGCATAGATTCGTCATCATGAAAGTCTGATTAAAAATATGGTGGCATTATCAGTTTGGGGCATTGCCCCTAACTATCTCTCTCGTGGATATGGCCCGTGCCATGGTGTGTGGATAAGCTGGTTATTCGGAATGAGCTAAGATTTCCCAAGTTCATCCCCCTTAAAACAGTGACCGAAAATCGTGGCTTCCTTCGTCACGGTGAAGGTATAAAATAATGTTGGAACGATTATCGGTATTCACCATCGGTATCGGCCGATATTCCCTATTTTAATACTGTATCGGTATCGGCAAAATACCTTAAATGCCGATATATCTAAAAAATATCGTCCCATATGTCATGAAAATGGTGCACTATTTGAGTATTTTTGAAAGCAAGATCCAGTATTTCCCAAATATCGGTATCGGATGGGTATCGGCCGATACTGAGAACTGAAATATCGGTATCGGTAATATTGGCTACTTGCAATATTGGTACAACACTAATATAAAACGTACTAACATTAAAGGCATGCCACGTTTAAGAATTCACCCTATTATGCAATTAATCGCCACGTTCCGTCTGACATTGTTTAAGGGTGGGCCAACTTCAAAGGACCAACAGTGAGCTGATAGCTCCACCTCTCAAAATGACTTTTTGTCATCTAACTTCAAAAGAACAAAACGGAAGATCCACAAAAGAGCCCTTATTTAACAACACCCCTTTCAATATCAATGCCCGTCAATACACTACTAAACATGTACCCAAATAATCTTTACATGGATGGTTGCCATTCTCGACTTCCACTCGTTTTATATCTATGGTTGTTCACAGCTTCAACTATAGCTTCAAGGACGGTTTTTTAAGTCTTGCGCTGATCATGCGTATCATTTGTTTGATGATGACGCAGCAAGGTCATTGCAATTGTTAACTATACCCAATGTCAGCCTTGAACTTGAATATAGTAAACGTCACTACTGTACTTCAGTTCTCGTTACTTTTGCATGTGCACTTGTTTTCTCCAATACATATTCAAAACATATTCAAACAAAAAACAAGGTACGCCGTGTGAGCATTAATGGCCTTTGTAGAGTCATAGCCATAGCCTGAGAATATAGTGTCGTATAATTAGTTTATATCAGTCATTCGGGCCCAGCTTGTGGTTTTGACGCAAATCTCTGCGTTAAGTCCAAGCAGAAAATAACCCCCTTCAATTGTATGATTCACTGGCTTCACTGTAAGAAATGTCTGTATACACTTACACATCAAAATATAAAGAAATACATAAGAGTGCAAATTAGTGCCGTCAATTACTTCGGATTCCATTGGAAATTTGACAGCTCCGTTTTTGGATTGTACTTTGTATTTCTTCATTTTTCTGCAATTGTGCAATATTTTAAATGCATTTTTACTATGAAATCTATGTAAAGACGTTGTTACATGTGTCCTGATGGATAAATGGGAGTGTTTGTAATTAACTGAGGGAGACTTTCTGTCAGCGTCCGAAAAAACTCGTGTCGGAGTGCGAATTCTCCCCGATAACCACAAAAAATGATCCGAACCCTGATAGCACACCATAGTTGGGCCAACGTCAGACCAACGTTGGCAGCAACATTGGATCATAGTTGGCTCAACGTTGGGGTTTGGTTGGCTGCTCATCGTTATGATGTTGGCTCCTGACGTTTATCCAACAATGATCCAACACTGGCCCAACGTTGGGCCAACGTTGGAAACAGTACATTGACCCAACGTTGGACCGACGTTGGAAACAGTACATTGGACCAACATTGGCCCAATGATTGGCTTAATGTTGGCATAATGTTGGATAGACGTTGGCCTAAGATCTATTAACTGTAGGAGCATGCACTGACTGTTTGAGACCTATGCATATGGTGACATAGCTATGTAAGTTCAAAGCATTAAAAGAGTTCACTCATTCTTAATGCCTTAATACAAATTTCATTCAAGTAGAAGATACAGGATGACAAATAAATGTCTGCATGATTAATTGCTGATTGTTTAAGTTATGTTGCTTCTCTTAAAAATAACTATAGCAGCCCTACAACTGACATCCACTTTGCTGAGAAAAGATGAACATATTTGTTCTTTGTATTAGCAGTAACACATTCAGGCAGCTGCATGCATGCATTCAATTGTCACTGCAGTTTAAAATTACTGCATAACCTGACATGACAATATTGTAAGTTGTATGGTTTAACTTTAGCAGAAAAGATAGTCCAAAGAAAACTGAAGCTTCAATTAGGTTATCCAGTCAATATGTCAGATTCTTCCAGTCTCTAAAGAATAGCCTATCCAAAAGAAATAAACTACAGAATCAAATGGTTCCATAACATTGATTTTTGGATACTGCAGTCCTGAGCTGTTTTATAGCAAATATTTTCTCCAGATTTTAAACACTGAGTGTCCAATACACAACCTTCTTAGCTACAACTACAGTACAGAGTAGCCTGCATCCTACCAGTCTGTTAATACACTAATGCAATATAACACTGCTTAAGCAGGCCCACACCACATACAAAGTCAAATCCATGGCTTCACACAGCACACTGCACATACAGAGGAAGCATTAACAAAAGCCCTTTGTTGTGACACAATTGGCTTTGCTGATCAGTCACAATGGAGTTGAACCCGCCTCCATGCATCCACTGCATGGAGTAGACAGTATGTTGTGAACACACTCTTAATTCCTACAGGAATGATCGAGTCTTTCCTGAATGGGAAAGAAACATATTCTTGTAGTTAGTTTGTTAGTTAGATGAGGTTTTACGCGTACGGCTCAGTTTGTAACCAATTGGTTTAAGTCGGGCAGGCCAAGGCCTTAGTTTCCAGTTGTGGCTCACTGGCTTTTTTCCTACTCCAATGCTACTCCAACAAGTCCCTGTAAGAATTATGCTGGGAATTTTTTGGCGGCTGCATATCCATCCTGCATTTTTATTTAAAAAAAAAACTAGAAAAGATGCATGAGTATAACTGAAAAGTCAGCTCCATGTAAACACCCCGCTGGTTCGACGTTGGGCCAAGGTCGGAATTCCACCGTTGGGTGGTAGATGTTGGTACAACGTTGGGCCAATGCATTTCTACCAACGGTTGGACACCTTACGCTGGCCCAATGTTGGCCCAATTACCATCAGCCAACCGCGACCACTGCCAACGATCGCCAATCATATGACAATGTTGGCCCAACGTAAGTGTGCTATCTGGGAAAGTGTCATTGACTTTGACGGAAAGATGGTAAAAACGAGGAAAAGTATCAAATACAGTGTGGTCTGCTTAGAGCATTGAAACTGGTGAAGCTATTAAAGACAGTTTTGATAAGGTGATGTAGAGGCAACTCCGTGGTTCTTGCTTGTAAATGTAACAGCCCAAAACTATCTTATGCCTTATGGTTTCGCACGGTATAGTTAATTATGCCAATTAAATGACTGTACAATATATATGGTTGTAACTGTTAAAAAGATCCCTGAAAATGCATGTACTAAAATAAATCCATCGAGATGCTTTATGCCTAATATGTTTGGAAGGTTAAAATACTAGTTATTAACTGATTTTTTTTCTTCTGATGAGCAGTATTTCATCATAGTTAGTTAAGCTGTTAAGAAGATTTTCAAGTGATATTCTGGATGCCTCCGCTGTCGAAGAAACGTGATTTTTTTCTTTTTTGGCGGGACCCTTGCACGTATGTTAAATGCATTATACAAACGCTGCAAACAGTATGATAGCATCGAATCCCATCAACCTGACAATCCCGCTACGAAGTCCACTGAAAAGTTGACACAAAAACGTCTTATAAAAGTCGCGCTAAAGGTCACCTGTAACTATTTTCATCATAGCCTAATATTGCTTTTTTCAGTTTATAGACGTATTTGAACATTGGAAACATAAATTTGTGAGAATAATGCAGGATGACTTCATTGTAATGGAATTTCAGTTTTGCCGTTTATCTGGTCGTTGGTCAATAGTGAGTCCTTATGCACAAGTCAAGTGACACAATTTTTTGTATGGGTTTCAATGCAGTACAGGTGCCAGCCAAGCTTAGCACTGCCTACCTTACGGTTAATGTGATCGAGGAGGTGCATTACCTTTTACCAGTATATGATATGGCCTAACTTTATAATGGTCAAATTTTCAGTAGTCAGGGAATGTGACTTCGTAAACGGAGGATGAGGGATAGGAGGCAACCATAGCCTTTCACTTTTACAAGTAAAATGCTCAAAACGCACCGCCCCCTCATCTTTTCCTCGAATCCGTGCGAGTGAGAACGTCCAAATAAGGAGCTGATGAAATAAATAAGAAACAAAAACTTCAAGGAAAAGTAGTTAAGAGACAAAAATTAGTATCATGAATCAATTTTTGGAATTAAGAATGAAGTATTGTTACTTAAGAAGCAAAATTTTCATAATTTTTTCTAAAAGCTCGGTATTTTAACGCGTGCTTTGCTCTTATTCAATTTGTAATGATCCATGTGATGATCTTGGAAGCCGTCTCTTAAAATTGTTTTTACTAGAGGAATTTTGTAAAAAACCGACAACCCTTCGGTCTTCTGTTCTATCCACTCACTAACTCAACCTCTAGTGATCGATAGGCACTTCTTCTGATTTTCCCAAATGGATGACTTACGCCAGCCGTACACTACGCGACTTTGCACACCGCAACTCAACTCGATCGTCGGATTTCCAACAGTCATATAGTGTGCATAAGTTCATGACTGCGACTGAAAGTTTTAGGACCAGTTTTAAGTCGCGCCGACTTCAGTCGCGAAGAACGAACATGTTGGCTCTTCCCGACTGAAGTCGGCCCGACTTAAAACTGATCTTTAAGCTGCCAGTCGCAGTCTTAAACTCTTGCACACCTCGCGACTGTTGGCGACCCGACGATCGAGTTGGGTTGCGGTGTGCTAAGTCGTGTAGTGTACGGCTGGCTTTACTCATAACACTTGCACGAGCGTTGTTCACGTTACTACCATGTGGCCCTTGAGAAAACATAAACAATGGAGTAAGGGGAAACAAGCCAGTGAGCCACAACTGGAATGAAACGGTCGTGACCAGCTCGACTTGAACGAGTTGGTTGGAAACTGGGCCGTTAAACCTCATCTAACTAACTTGAGAAAACATTCTACATAGAATTTTACAAAACATCCTTAGAATTTCCTTATAAAATTTCCATAAAAATCTATAAACTCTCTAAAGAATTTTTATAAACATTTTTAAAGAATTTCTTTGAAATTTTTCTGCAGAATGTCTTCAGAATTTCAAAAACCTCTAACGTTTTTTTTTTCATTAAGTCTAAAGAAATTTACGTTCTTTATTAAATTTACATAGTTTCAGATTCTCGAATTCTGACATTGTGGAATTTTTGTAGAGATTTTTACAAGAAAAAAAAAATTCAAGGACTATAGATTTGTTTAAAAATCGATCAAATTCTAGATATTTGTGGTAATTCTAAGGATTTCTCTCTTAGAATTCTAGAGAATAGTTAAGCAAGAGGGTTGAGATGGGGTGGTGCAGTCTGGGTGAAAGAAATCGCCAAGAAAATTACCTCTGCTACAATCAGAATCGTACCTGCCTACAAGCGCGGCGATATGGGTAAGCGCAGTGGGAGAATGGACCGTTAACGGCGATGTATACGTAAACGTGTATACATATTTAAGACAGTTACTACATATATATTTGTCTTCAGCAGGTTCAGTGTATGCAGTATATATGCAGTATAGGCATGGATCGTTGTAGCTTCATGGTATAGACCTTATGCATATGAGGTCACAGAACAAAAAGTGCGCCCTTGATGGAAACAAGTGCGCATGATTGTAACTTACACTCCAGCAAATGCAGACAGCTGATTTGTGCACCGGGCTGATTCGCGCGTAAACCTACTATACGCACGTGCGAAGTCCACGTCGTGCGTGCGTGTGCATGCTTTATTGTTGAAGCGCAAGTCACACTAGAACCATTTCGGATAGGATTACGGTCCGATTTTTGTGAGTTTTAGTTAAAATCTTCTCCATGTCTGATCGGAAAGAGCCAAAAATTTGCCAACTTGTGTAAATATATGATTTGCGTCAGAGGACTACGAAAATAAAATGTAAACTAATTATTTCGTGACGTCACATCGACAGACAGCGTTCATCGGACACTCATGCAAAAATCGGATTGATTTTCAAACAAATAAGTTAATAATAAATAACGGTTATATAATGGTAGTAGAACAGTTTATCGTGAGACAAACTAGGATCAGTTATCGATATAGCGTGACCATCCTTAGAAAAAAGTCTGAATAAAAAACTATTGGTCCCATTTAGAAAAATTCGGATCGGATTTCGGATTGAAAATCGCTGTAGTGTGACCCTCCCTTTACCCTTTATCCAAAGTGACGTCGCGTGACAATAATGCACAAGGTCAACAGTCTAGTAGCCATACATTCCGCGCACCTGAAGGAAATTCATCATTAAAAAAGTAATGACAACAGATAGTCTCCTAGGGCAGAGGGGCACTGGGTGTTTGAAGAGGCCGCAGCAAAAGTTACCGTAGTGGACCGACTGTAACTGACCCAGGTAAAGGTCTTTCTTTCAACAAAAGGCCAAAAACGGCTCTTAACCTAGCGGCCCGGGCGGCGAGGGTCACATCACTACAGAGGCTATAGAGCTTATGCACCTACGTCACGTTTCTCTATTTTTCCATCCAGGCGTACATTGTGCAACAATTGTTACTAAGGTGCTGTCGTGAGCGCGCATCTTTAACACACCTACTTCGTATGGCAGTTCCATCCAGTAAGCCAAATTGAAACGCGCTGACGTCACGTGCATAAGCTCTATAGTTGGCTTATGACGTACGTTAGAGCATATGTCGTTTGACAAAGTTAAGGATGCGGAGGTGACGATGTAGAGTGACTCGCCAATTCTAGGTATTAGAAAAAATAAATATTGCACAACAACACTTTCTACAAATAGATCGAAAAAGGGGACCGACTGATGCTTAACCAGGCTAAAGTTGTTCACAATGTTCGTAAAGACACATTGTTCCTAAAAGATCACTTTTGGGCGCGCTTTAAGTGTGTCTATTTTTGTGAAGGATTACATCATTACCTGAGAAGTGTTATATGGAATTATTGTTTCAACATCAGCACTTGCTGTGCCGTACACAGGCATATTTTGGCTGGGGGCAAAAACTGGGGCATTAATGATCTGTGGCCTGGAGGAGGGGGTGTCCCCCCATGGCGAAAAGTTGTAATTTCAGAAGGACGTAGATCGCATATGGTGCAATATTTGAGTGGATTTCAGCTTGGGAATGAAGACGAAAAGTATTGGTGACGAATGTTTTACTACGCAAAAATAAGTATGAGAAAAATCGTAGCGATCTTTCATTTAATAGTTGCTATTGTCCCACTTAATTACTTTGCCTCATATAGTCGCATGAGCCTCTACTCAGGGAGCTGGATTCCAGCTACCTGCTCTACTTTACTGAGGATTGAGATTGGTGACCAATCGGATTTTTTTCAAAAAATAGGAGACTTGCAGGTGGACTGGAGGAGAAAATAATTGCTTATTACAATGATATCGCGTTTTATATCGCGTTTTCTCGGCAACAAAGTTGAGAATATCCACAGTGAGCTCGATCGATGTTCGTGTTAGGTTGCACAATAAACAACGCATTGCATACAGTGCATGCTTATCCTTAAAATAGTAAATTGTTGCTATGTATGTTGGAGTAATGCCCTGGTGGGGGCATGGAGGTGAAGCTCTGGCATTTAGGTTTTTGTACACACCTTTAAAGGACCTAACTGAAGCAAACATATTTCAAATATCAAATTATTTTACCTAGCATATGAACATATTCATAGTTACAATAATTAATTTCTTAATGTGAACGTCCTTCATTTCAGTAGGAAGGGGTGGGATGTCAAGAGACCGTTTCACTAAGGTATAGTAGGCCTAGCCTAGGCTTATCTGCATCTTTTGATTCATAGAGCACCTAGGCTTATACCGTGGACCAAATTCTCTCAGTTACTCGGACTGCTGTCATGTCGTGTTTTAAATCGCCTGATGAGTGAGTCATCCCCACGAAACTCAGAGTAGCGATAAATAAATAATTCACAAAAACCCAACATACGAGGATTCAGTTTAATTTTCGGGTAACAAAGTACCCTTGTTCAAGGGTACTTTGTTACCCGAAAATTAAACTGAATCCTCGTATGTTGGGTTTTTCGTGGAATTATTTATATTAAAGTGCCTGATATGATGCGTTTTTTTGGACTATATATATATATATATATATATATATAATGATATATATATATATATATATATATATATATATATATATATATATATATATATATATATATATAATATATATAACTAGTGCTGTTCCCAAAATAGGTGCCTGCTTCAGGAGGTGAATTGCGAGTGCTTCATATGGGGTTTGAACAAAAGGCCAAACCATCTTTTGCTTCATGGCTCAGTGGTTAGAGCGTCCGCACTAGCAAAGCGGGAGGCTGTCCCGAAGCTTCGAATCCGGTGGAGTCAACATTGCTTTTTCAACCTCGCCCAGATTTTTTCAGCTTTACCGACTCAACTCTATAATATATAATATATATATATACATATATATATATATATATATATATATATATATATATATATATATATATATATATATATATATATAGTCATGATAGAATCCGTGCGTTGGTGTTGCAAAATATAGTCCAACAGAAAGAAAATAAATCAATGCTCTGACACCAACAGAAATAAAAACAAAAAGAAACGACGACACATGATGCAACTGAAATCTTGTTAAAGAACAAAAATCCACAACAAGCACAGAAGGTAAACAAAATGTGTAGAAGTCATAGAAAAAAACTGTACGTTTCGAACCTGCCTAGGCTCTTTGTCAACAGTAAAATGAACCAAGAGGACAGAAAGTCAAGTGCAAGAAAACTCAGCGGTCACGCCTGTATGCCATAACTGAAAGATCCCTATTCAGGCCCATATATGTGGCTGTCGCAGCGAAGGATTTAAACGTAACTCCTGTTTCTTGCGTGCTTCTGATGTAGGAAAGCCCGCAAAACAAAATAGCAAACTTAAGATCACACAAGCTATGATTAATTAAATTAAAGTGTTTCGGCTACGGGGAGTCCCGAACTATTATTACGAACGCTAGCCTTGTGGTTGTTTAATTCTAAGTCTGAAGGTTGTTGAGTCTCGCCGATATGTACGACACATTGGCGGCATCTATCACATAGAGGAGATAAAACCACATTGGAAGAGTTGCAGGAGTAAGGGCCGGTGGATAATTGGATCCCCTTGGGGCGAGGATAGTAATCCTGGGGTCAGTAATCATACGGTCACATACTTTACAACGTTTGTTGCCACACGGAAAAAATTGCCTGTGGATGTGTCTCTATGGGGGAGTAAGTTTGGTGTGTACCAGGAGACTGTGTAGACTAGGGGGTTGCCTGAAGGCTGTGACAGGGGGTTCCAGAAAGAGATCCCTGAGGGTGGGGTCAAGGTTCAGATAACGCCCAAGAGTCCTTAATGGTTTTCAATAGGGGCGATAATTGAGGGACTGTAGGTGACCCAAAATGGCAATCTTTTGTTATCAACTTTTGTTACGATAAGTAAGGAGATCACTGCGGTTCATATGGATGTGACCCTGACAAAATGCTTAAAGATGAGTCTGAAAGGATAACCCGATTGAGGAAGTGACCAGCCAAATCAATCATGTGACGAAACTGTTCTCTGCTGGGTGGAGCATAATCGTTTGACCCTAAGAAATTGACTAAAAACCAATGGATTGCTTAATGTGAGGGGGATGGAAGCTCTCAAACCGTAAATAAGAGTGGCTGTCCGTAGGTTTGGTGAAACAGGTGGTTTCAAGGTGAGAGTTACTGATATACACAGTAGTATCCAGAAAAGGTAAACGAATTTGAGATAATTCCATGGTAAACTTAATAGTAGAATGAAAAGAATTAATAAATTCTTTGAACGTAAGAAGCTCTTCGTAACTATGTGGCCAAATTAGAAAGATGTCATCAATATATCTGACGTAAAGGAAGGGTTTCTTAGGGGCAGTATCCAATAGCGGCCCTCTAAAGAGGCCATAAAAATATTAGCAAAGCTAGGGGCCATCTTGGTGCCCATAGCGGTACACGTTGACTTGGTGATAAAAAATCGTCAAGGAACGGAAGTAGTTATTTTTAAGTATGAAGCTAATAAGTGAAACTATGTCGTTGGTTTTATTAGAGGGATAATGTTTAAGCAAAAGTTCCCTACAGGCGATAATCCCTTCTTCGTGGGGGATGTTAGTATACAAGGAAGAGACATCAAGGGTGACTAAATAGGACCCATCCTGTACAAAAGGAACTTCATGTTGGAGTCGTCGGAGGAAGTGAGTGGTGTCTTGAATATAACTAGGTATATAGGTTAACAAGGGCTGTAAAAATCTGTCAACATAGGCAAAAAAAGGTACTCGGTAGGAGTGTTAATGCCTGAAACTATCGGTCTGCCTGGGGGTATTACATTGTACTTACGTGCTAAAGAAATGATATTACTATTGATGATGGGTTTATCAGAATCCGAAACAATATTTTCCAACAAAGAATAAATTTTATGCCACTTAGGCAGTAGGTAAAAACGTCCTGAATTAGGATTAGGAGGTAGTAGGAGTTTAATGTCCTCCTGAGTGTCCTTTCCAAGTTGTCTTGTAATTGAGTGGATTTTCGTCATAACCTGCTTGGTCTGGTCCGAAAACAAAACAAAAGTCTGCCGGGAATAGAATTTTCCGTCGGCTAGTTGTCTGTACGCTTCACGAATATAGTTCTCCCTGGTTTGTAGGACGACAGCGCCTCCTTTATCAGCCGGTTTGATGACGAGGTCTTTATTATAGCTAAGTTCTTTGAGGGCGCGCCGTTCCTGTTTAGAGAGATTATCGGTCTTGGAGGTATGAGCATTATCAATAGTGTTGAGGAAACTCCTAAGATGTGCTGAACACTGTCCGTAAAGCAGTCTATGTATCGGTTGCGATTAGTTCCGGGCGTCCACTCACGTTTGGGTAACTGCGGATGTGAGAGGGGTTGGGGGGAATCGGATATGCCCTCCGTGTGAGCCCATTCCTTAAATCTGACCCTCCTATTGAAACGAGAAATGGAAAAACTAAGATCCACATCGTCTATTTTGGTTGTTGGGCAGAACGAAAGTCCTTTGTTCAAAAGGCTTAGTTGGGCGTCTGAAAGGGGCTCATCAGTGAGGTTAATGACCTGCTGATTGTTAGGATGGCTGTTTGTGGTGGTGGTCACACTTCGTTCTACTCCAGTTTTAAACAAGTGATTGATGAAGGGGTGCCCCTGTTCCACAAGGCCCGATAACAATATGTTCTCCTTCGATAGTGTACGTAATTTCGCATTCTTTTTGGCAAAACAGCGTCGCACATGAGTGGAGTAAGAGTCTTTTAAAAATCGTCCCACTCCATTAATTTTGCTCTGGGAGTTTAGATGACGTCTCCAGTCATTCGTATTGGCGTTGCCCGTTAGTGTCCTCTGCTTCCTGTAGCCTAGTTTAAGGGCTACATTACGAAGCTTCACTGAAGCCTGTTCACAAATTCTCGACGCTTCAGGCAGACCACTGCTAGAGACGGGATTTTTTAGCCTGAGGCCCTTTGGAACAATGTCCAGTTTCTTGCAACATGTAAGAAAATAAATATCCGACTGGGTTTGCGCTAACTTATGCAGGGGGGGGGGGGGGGGGGGGAGTTGTTCCTTTGGTTACGACAGTCACGGAGAGCTTGGGCATTAAGGCGAGGTCCAAAGTTCATGATAGAATCCGTGCGTTGGTGTTGCAAATATAGTCCAACAGAAAGAAAATAAATCAATGCCTCTGACACCAACACTGTGGTCACCTACAGTCCTCAATTATCGCCCCTATTGAAAACCATTAAGGACTCTTGGCGTTATCTGAACCTTGACCCCACCCTCAGGGATCTCTTTCTGGAACCCCCTGTCACAGCCTTCAGGCAACCCCCTAGTCTACACCGTCTCCTGGTACACACCAAACTTACTCCCCATAGAGACACATCCACAGGCAATTTTCCGTGTGGCAACAAACGCTGTAAAGTATGTGACCATATGATTACTGACCCCAGGATTACTATCCTCCCCAAGGGGATCCAATTATCCACCGGCCCTTACTCCTGCAACTCTTCCATGTGGTTTATCTCCTCCTATGTGATAGATGCCCCAATGTGTCGTACATCGGCGAGACCTCAACAACCTTCAGACTTAGATTTAACAACCACAAGGCTAGCGTTCGTAATAATAGTTCGGGACTCCCGTAAGCCGAACACTTAATTGAATTAATCATAGCTTGAATGATCTAAAGTTTGCTATTTTGTTTGCGGGCTCTCCGACATCAGAAGCACGCAAGAAACAGGAGTGACGTTTTAATCCTTCGCTGCGACAGCCACATATATGGCCTGAATAGGATCTTTCAGTTATGGCATACAGGCGTGACCGCTGAGTTTTCTTGCACTTGGACTTTCTGTCCTCTTGGTTCATTTTCTGTTCGACAAAGAGCCTAGGCAGGTTCGAAAAACGTACAGTTTTTTCTATGACTATCTACACACATTTTGTTTACCATCTGTGCTTGTTGTGGATTTTTGTTCTTTAACAAGATTTCAGTTGCCAATCATGTGTCGTCGTTTCTTTATTGTGTTTTATTTCTGTTGGTGTCAGAGGCATTGATTTATTTTTCTTTCTGGTTGGACCGATATATATATATATATATATATATATATATATATATATATATATATATATATATATATACATATACTCCCCACGTGATCATGACACAGCCCACTAAATACCCACACACCAACATTCCATTTAGCGACTACAACGTCCATGACCAACATCTCATAAACTTTAAGATGTAAGATATTTGTTCTTTTTTTCTTGTCTAATACTCCTTAACAAATTTATGTTCTGAATGCTTTAGTTTAAGTAGCCTTATCTCTAATTCTAGTTTCATTTGTTTGATTTATCCAGAACATGATGTAGGCCAGAGGGTCGAAAGCTTGAATAAACAGTTTACACGTAAAGCAATGCCTGTCTCGTTTTAACCATATTTCTTACGCATATATATATATATATATATATATATATATATATATATATATATATATATATATATATATATATATATATATATATATATTTATATATTTATATATATTTATATTTATATATTTATATATTTATATATATATATATATTTCTCATATTTTTATATATATATATTTCAACTTCATGATCGAACACCAAAACACAACTTTCGACCTACTTATTCCACGTTCGATCTACCTAACTTCGACCTACTGATTATATATATATATATATATATATATATATATATATATATATATATATATATATATATATATATATATATATATATATATATATATATATATATTATATATATATATATATAATAGAAAAGTAGCATCACACCAGTAACAAACAAGTAGCATAAATAGAAAATGGTGAAACGTATGTTCCACCCTCAACAAAATTATTGTGTGAACCATGTACCCTCCCATTATAGTCGCCCTGGCCTGATCACAAAGTGGCACTTTCCGATTTCCCGGTGGCTACGTAACCCTACCCAGGTGGGACTCTATACCGGTCCAAACCTCTGCTTTTCGTTGACTTCATAAAATACCGTACTTGCTCCAATTTCATTGCTTGATTATAACTGTTAGGTCCTCAGATAGGACGTAAGGGCTTTTAATCTCCATTTTTTCCTGAACTGGGCCCCAGAGTCCACCGTTGAGGCATCTTGAGTTCTGCAGCAAAGAGCCTGAGTGTCTGAGTGCAGCAAATGAGCCTCTATTTTTCCAAGCAGTCTACTTACTAAGTTATTATTTTTTGTTTTCTTTTTTTGGTCTCCACATTAGTGCGCAAAGGTGCCGCCCAAATTAATGCCAGAAGAAGATAGTTCATGCTTAATACTTACAAATGTGTAAACACCCGACGAGAATTTTCGGGACTGCAACCGGTATCCACCAGGGTTTTGTCCCAATACCCCAACAGTGTCGGCCTCCCGCGCCATTGCATTGTCGCGCCTGACATATCCCCCCCCCCACACACACGCACATAAACAAACACAAACTGTCATACTCGGATCACCACCGGTAAGAACTTACCACCAGGGATCGAGATGCTTTACTAGTTTCAGAATAGTATTTCCTTCTTATATCGTTAAAATTAAAAGCGAACTTTTTTCTTCACACATATATGGTCCATTTTAAATATCGTGCTCGATCATGACTCATATCAAACTCACAGCTTTTGTTCTCGCTATAGGCCTACCCCAATTTTAGTCGAATTCCCACAGAGTGCACTGAAAAGGTGTCAACTGGGCACATATTCTACCAGGTCAGACTTAATACAATAAAAATGTAACTGCCGTCATTTTCAAGTCATTCCAAATACATGGTTGGCTTTTGTCGGTTTGGCAGTAGATCTCGTTGAAGCATAACACAGGGAGGTGATATTTTGAACACCTCCCCACATAATACATTTCCTCACACAGTACAGTGCTGACAGTGTCTACAAAAATTGCTTGCTAGCACAGTGAAGACAACCTGAAAACGTCCCACTTAAAGCACGGGGTATTGTTTTCTGCTGTATAATTTTCGTATGACAGCTCCAAATGACTTCGTCTAACCAGGGAGTTGCCAAACAACAACTCCCTGCACTGAGTCACACTTCATCGCAAGCGAATACAACGTACGTATACGGTCTTGAAATTGAGGTCACCTAACAAGAGGTGCTTTAAAATATGTTTGTCAGTGGCGTAGCCCCCCCCCCCCCCACACACACACACACAAAACCTCCGAAGGCCTCTGTCGAAAATTTCTAGTCTCAGTGTGGGAAATAAATAAAAACAATTCATTTGAAACACTTACAACACTTCTTATGTTTTTGAGCAGAATTACACATCGAAATGGTTACTGACGAGGCCTGGAAGTGTCATTTAAGGCAATCTCGGAGATATTTTAATCTAATTTTCCACACATTACACCCCAGATGATGGTGGCGCTACGCTTAGATAGTACATCATTACTTCAAGATAATAATCTGTCGGAAACTTTTGGCTTTTGCCCCCCCCCCCCAACACAAAAATTAGCTAGCTACACCACTGATGTTTGTAGTCATATTATGTTGTCTTCCCTCATTTTAAACATTTTATAAGTGTTTTATGAGTTTTCACCAAACATAACTAACTCGTGGTGGGCTGACCACATATTTACTCAGGCTGCTGAACAGTGGACGACCCTCCTATATGACCAGATGAAGGTCTACGAACACATTCTGCGAGCCATTCCAACAAGGTTCACAATAAGGAGCAAAAGTTGGGTCCTGCAATGTTGAGACCAAAAATTTAACGACTAGGGACTTTGATCGTTTGGATGTTTCAAATTTAGGACATACCATTGAAGGATGTGAGATAGATCAATGCATTCATAACCTTCTTCAACTTCTAACCCTCTAAAGTATAATGTTTCACAGTGGCGTAGCTACGAGGGGCTTGGGGCGCGAGACCCCCCACACACAAAATCGCCGCGCCCCCCGAGAGCCCCCCACTGGTGATCTGGGCAAAAAAAACCCCACACACCCTGAATAATTTTGAATAGAATCGGATTGATTGTGACAAACTCAATATGTTTGAGAATAAAATAAAATCAAATTTTCTTGGAACGCTCTGCGCCAACTTATGGTGGCGCTCCGCTTAGATAGTAAACGGGATTAAAACTTGCAATCCAAGTCCGGCCAGCTGAGCTAATCCGTCCTCACAGAAATGTGTTTGAGAACAAAATAAAATCAAAGTTAACATTTTTTTTACATAAATACACTACTTGATGGGCTGCTATCAAGCCTTGCAAGTGCCATTTCCGGCGATCTGGGGTATTAAAACCTTAAATTTTCTTGGAAGGCTCCGCGCCAACCTATGGTGGCGCTAGGCTTAGATAGTTAACGCAGTGGCTAACACAGGGAGGAGGCCAATGGGCCATGCCCCCCTCACTGATGCCGATTTTTTTTTTTTAAATCCTAATATTCATAAATTTTTGTAATACAAATTTTACCTCAAAAGTTTGCATAAGTGGCAACAGATTGGATGTAAGGACACCTAATTTTTCAAAAATTTTCAAAGGGGGTGGGGAACTTCTTCCCTTAGACCCCTCCCCAAGGCCGGATCAAACAACATACTGCATGGCCCCCGTGAGAGAAATCCGACCAACTGAGCTAATCCGTCCTCACAGAAATGTGTTTGAGAATAAAATAAAATCAAACTTTACATTTTGTTCACAAAAATTGCACTGCTTGATGACTGCTATCAAGCCTGGCAAGTGCCATTTCCAGCGATCTGGTAGGCCTATGTATTAAAATCTCAAATTTTCTTGGTACGCTCCGCGCCAACCTATGGTGCGCTCCGCTTAGATAGTAAACGGGAGCGCCCCCCCCCGCCCCACAAAAATGTCCAGCCTACGAGAGCCCCCCCCCCAAACAAAAACTCCTAGCTACGTACTGCTTTTAAATGAATAACTATAAATAATTGTATATTTGTCCTATTTGTGTTTTGTTACTAAATGATTTTTCTAACTAATTTTCTATTAAATGTTGCAGATATTAATGTGTTTGAAGTATATTTTTATTACCAGCATAACCAGTGTACGTATTACAAACAAGGGGGAAGGGTTCTCTAGATCGAAGGTTCGCCGAGATCGATCGAAAGTTCACTAGACAGAAGATCATAACTCTAAACTTAATCCTAATCCTTATCCAAACCCGGCCTTATCCTACGTGAGGATAATCCTAAGCCTAATCCTAAACCTATTCTGTATCTAATTATGGGTCTAGGAGCCCAAGTTGATGGGGGGGGGGGGGAGGGGGCTGTAACGACTTGCCCGAAAGAAAATATGACAAAAAATTTCCGCGCGCTCCACGAACGTTCAGCATGTTAATGTACATATATCATATAAGCATGCATCATAAAGTAGGATATAGGAACCTATATATCCTACTCTATGGCATGCATCGGTTATGACACTGTTGTCGCGTACGTAAAGGTCAGGGAGCAGGTCGTAATTCTCAGATTTCAAAATGGGCACTTGAGGAGAGAGACTTAATGTCCAGCTGTTCTAACTCTCCCTTAAATAAAGTAAAATTTAGGGCAGCACGAATATCCAAATCGAGCAAATTCCATTCAGGAATTGTCTTCGGGTAAAGAGAATATACTTGTAACAATCATTAGTTGTGATAGATTCCCCCAGTTTTATGATGCGTTGAAGAGGGAGCTGGTTGAAGAAAGCTGATAGGGGAATAATCCGTGTGTTTCCTTCTAGATTGTAATAAGCGCGATTTTGTTTTACGATCATGTAGGCTTCCCCTTCCTGATCAGGGAGAATCTTAGTGATGCTCGAATCCCTGCTGTACTCAACTGTAAATCTAGCAGCTCCATTTTGAACTTTTTCTTCCCGTCACATGAAGGCTACAGCGATCAGCCACGCAGGCGATTTGCAAAGCCCACGTGCACGTGCAAGTTTTACGCATGTACTGTACTGATTATGTGCCATACTATACAGTTCCTGCATATCTGCGTACAGTGTCACAGAGTGTGGCAGCATGCAGTGCATGCATGTTCACCTCATCCTGTCATCACAGTTCACACACTCTGCAAATGGAACGATTATCTCAATGGCCAACTTTCAGAAGTATGATTTTGGGAAGCGACTCCTTGAAAGTTATGGATGGCAGTCAGGTAACTTCAGAAAAACATGATTCCCTTCATTACAGAAGGCTTTGATTGTAAAACTGTAAATAATTTGGACGAATTATTCAATTGCTATGTTTTGCTGTCACTGACTGGTAAGCCTAGGCGCACTGAGTTAACTACGGTACCGCTTCCGCGAAATCATGTTTGAACTCCAGTTGACTTTTAAAGGACAATTGTTTCATCTCAGATAGGTGAAATTCCCCAACTAAGTTTGTCCGCACTAAATTCCCTTAAGCAAGATTGCATCTAACTCCAATAGTTTAGCAAAAAATTCAAATGTGAATCTCAGGGCCGTCACACATTCAGCTTCAGAGTCACGCATTTCGGCGCTATCTCACGCTTTCTTCATCTTCTTTCGAATACGGTGGAACATCCAGTTAAGGACATTAGTACACCACATATGCGCCGTGAGGTCGGTCAGACCCTCAGGGAATTGATAATAAACTCTACGGGCTTAGGATGACTAACAGCCCCCTCGATAAGACTGCCAGGGAGATCATTCCAATCCCGAATTGTGTTTGGTATAAAACTGTATTTAAAGCAATTAGTCCTAGCAGGGGGGAAGGGGGCAGTAGTACAAAGCATGCAGGGGGGAAGGGGGCAGTAGTACAAAGCATGCACGTTATGAGTAATACATGATGAAGCATCAGTTTCTCACGCAATGTCTCAATATGGTGAAAAAAATTCCACTCATAATGCAATGGCCAATGATGTGTTGGTTGTCGGTAAAATGCCAGCTATCACGCTACCTGACTTCCTTCAACTGATCATAGTCGGCAGTAAGCTGACAGTAGTGCAGTTTACAGTACATGCCTAGGCTAACTAGTCTTGCCATCAGCAAGCTAGCCCCTTTCAACTCAAATGTGAACAATTATGTCTAAGTCCACTGGATATATTTTTATTCGATTTTGGGCTGTCAGCAATACAATTTCAATTTTAAAAGTATTAATTGGCATTCCCTCACTGCATCTCATCATGAGGCAGAGGTTTTCCTAAAGTCTGTTAAGGTAAATTTCTTGACTCAACACCAGTTGAGTCCTACACGTCATAGAATGGGTCAGGAGTCATCTCTGCTGGATTTAGTGCTAACTCAAGATCAGGAGGCCTTGACTGATATTAAACAGTTTCCTGGTTTAGGAAATAGTGACCATGACATTCTGATCTTTTGTACAAGGTATGCTGGTATCCCTGAGGTCCATGAGGCAGTCAAGTATATTTATGATAGGGGTGACTATGTGGGCGTGTCTAAATTTTTAGATTTAGATTGGGGTACTAGTTTACACAATATGGATGCTGAAGATGCTTGGAATTATTTTAAGTCAAAGGTCATCGAAGCTGTCGAGCTATTTGTCCCTAAAGCTCATTGTCGTGATAATAGTACTAGGCGGAAGCCAGCCTGGATGACAGGTGAAGCTCTTAGGAAGGTTAAGGAAAAGCAAAAGGCGTGGAGAAAATTTTTGAACTCCAAATCTCAGGATGATTACAATAGGTATGCTCGTTTAAGGAACCAAGCCAGATGGTATACCAGGAAGGCAGTTAGTAGTTTTGAGCATAATATTGCTCGGGAAGTCAGAACAAATCCAAAAGTATTTTGGCGTTATGTCAAGAATAAAACTTCAGTTAAGTATCCTGTCCATGCTCTTGAGTATGATGGTAAGGGGGAGCTTGTTGATGATGCTGTGGGTAAGGCTAACATCCTCAATCAGTTCTTCAGTAGGCCTAGTGTTTTTACTGACGAGGATTTGAGTTCTTTACCATTGATTGCAGCTAGGTTTAATGGTGCTCTGCCATCTGATATTGAGATTGATAGAGATGATGTCTTGAAGAAGTTGAGCGAGTTAAAAATTTCTAAGTCTCCAGGTCCTGATGGACTCCACCCTAGTGTAGGATGCTTTTTGAGACTCGCTTTGTAATTTGTGATGCTTTAGATGTTGTGATGCTCTATTCAAAAAATAGACTGTTGAAAATGAGATTTCAAGCCAACACAATAATGACGTCATTTTAGGAACACCAGCCTCCATATACCGAACCTGGAGTACAGCCTAGCCTATACTGTACAAACATAAGAGGTACTGTAGTAATGATTGCAATTCGCCGCATGTCTTGAATTTGAACTTTATTCTGTCTGTTTGGAGAGTGGTGTCGGTCTGTTATATTTTGGGGCTGCAGTGGGCTGTTACTAATAATTACAAATCCTTTTGATTCATAACCGAAAAACAAAAAACTCGGCAGTGTACTGTTCGGTTCAGTCTGAGTACAGTGAGTGGACTGGCAGCAGCCAGCGAAATACTATGCACACTGGATCATAGCCTAGGCTAGTTACACGATTTCCACTGACACTTGCATGAAAGTAACCTAAGTTCATATTTTGACTGCCTACATAAAACTTTCCAAGCTAAAGTCCCTTTCAATTGCTCCAAATGCTTCTCGTGCTCAAATTGATGTGGTGTTTTACTTTTACCTCACCTAAACACTGTCTCAAATCGATACGGTCCTATGCGCCGTAACGAATTACTCACCCCATCTGCACCACTGACGTCTTGTTCAGTATCGCCTTCGCCTTTCTGATTTCAAATCCAAGAAAACTCACTTTACCGACAGTCCACTGACCATTCCTGTCCGATCAGGGAGTTGCCATTAGAGGGCAACTCCCTGGCTCAGATCCGCCATTCCAAAGAAAGTATTAAATTTGATTTCACATGGTACCTACTACGAAACAGTGCTGGTGATACAGTGTGTAGTAACAGGTATGTTGTGTACTGTACCTATGCTGTTGCGTTGTGAATGTTTGTACATGCAGCTACTTATCATGACACCAAGACGAAAAACCTGCGTGAAATGCATTTAATTGACTAAAACAGGTGGTAAGCACGAGAAAAGGGATAACAATTCCAAAATTTACAACTTTTCACGCAGGTTTTACATTGCATCGACCTTGGTAACCGGTACAAAGGAATGCAAACACTGTATCAAATGTCCGAAGGATACCACGCCAAACAACGATCAGAACCTCAAGTGACGTCACATGACGTAACAAGATTTTGAAAATTTTCAGAAAGACTAACTTTTCAGGGCTGGAAGAGGATGTATTTTTTCTCAATTTTCGAGCGGAAAAACAAGTTGTAAACAAACTGAATGGTTGATTTTCGTTGTAGGAAACGTATTCCTAAAGATACCAAATGGTTTAAACTGTTAATTTACACGTGGCATAGCCACTTTAAGTTACAAATCTATGGTATTGGTGGGGAATGCCTTGAGTGGATTAGATCTTTTCTGTCTAATCGTAAGCAGCGTGTGTATGTTGAAGGATGTTTTTCGGATTGGGCTGATATTAAGAGTGGTATACCTCAAGGGAGTGTTTTGGGCCCAACCTTGTTTTAGGCTTACAAATGATTTGCCGGATGTTATATCTGGGTGTCGGGTAAAGATTTTTGCGGACGATACTAAGCTTTATAAAGAAATTGGATCGCAAAAGGATTGTGAGTTACTGTACTGTAATTAGCTATTGATGAGGTTTTTGACTGGTCAGTTATCTGGCAGCTTCGCTTTCATCCCGATAAGTGCCAAATTTTAAGGTTAGGTAGATCTGCTCCATCCTTCACTTATTCTATGGGTGGTTATGCTGGCGGTGATAGACATAACCTTGAAATTAGTTCATGTCAAAAGGATCTTGGTGTTTTTGTAGATAATGAGCTAGCTTTTCGAGACCATATTTCTGGTATTGTTACTAAAGCTAATGGAGTGTTAGGTATAATTAGAAGAACCTTTCGTTTTTTGGATTGCTCCTCTTTACTCTTGCTGTATAAATCTGTGGTGTGTCCTGTAATTGAGTATGGTATTCCAGCTTGGTCGCCCTTCCTTTGGAAGGATATTGATGAAATTGAGTCTGTTCAAAGGCGAGCAACCAAAATGGGTCCTGGCCTTAGGGAATTTTCTTATCCAGAGAGGTTATGCAGATTGGATTTGCCATGTCTTAGGTACAGGAGACTGCGCGGTGATATGATCTATATGTATAAATATTTGACTGGCGATATGGCTGGAAATGCTACACTTTTTCAAAGGGCGGTTGACTCCAGTACTCGAGGGCATCCATTAAAGATTCGTAAGCCACATTGTATTAAAAATGTTAGACAGATCCTTTACTCAGCGTAGCATAGATGTTTGGAACTCGCTGCCAGCGCACGTCGTTACAGCACCATCTTTAAACGGATTCAAGTCAAACTTTGACAAAGTTTGGAAACAAAGCAAGTTTTATTTTGACTATAAGGCGGACATGATTGCTAACTAATTTTTACGGGCGAAATGGCCTCCGGCCAACAACGTCTTTTCCATGATGATGATGATGATACCTGTAGCCAGGGTGTCAGCGTTCATACGCCAACAAAACCAAAGGTGTGATTTATACCACACAATATTACATAATATTGCCTACTGTACGATGATTATTCATCATACATGAAGCGAAAAATTACACACATTCTTTCTTGTTTAGCAAAATATTTTGTGTGGGACTCAACGTGAAGTAAGTGGAAACAAACTGCAGCAGAAAATTTCATAACTGCAGTTTTGACTTAGAGCTAGTTTGCACTTTGCAGTACAAAATGTATATATTCAATAGGTAAGTTGTATGCAAACTTGAGAGAATTCTCATGCCGCTACACCAAGTGTTTTCCTTTGTCTACGCCGAAGATCTTTGGCGTATAGTGCACAAAATACACCCTGGACTGGTAGGCCTCAGAATTGCCAATTTTTCGTAGGCCTATTTAAAATGTGAACAAAATGGTGCCTTAAAAATTTCCAGGAACATGAAACATCTGAAAACTGGCAGTTGTGGGCACACCATAATTAGGCACAGGAAGTGCCATTTCCTGCAGTCTAGGGGTATTTTTTGCAAAAAGTCCCCCTGGCGTTACAGTGCATTCCATGTCAGCCCCATGCTGAAGTTACGCCAAGAAAAACAATAACATAAGGAGAGTGTCAACTCCATGCCAAAGATCTTCAGATCGGAGTGCATGGAATGCACCCTGGTCCTGGCTGGACACTCCTTGCGAACTGATGGTCGCGTTGCGTCAGTAGTCTCCCAGTGAATCTCACTCTCAGCAGTCACAAAAATTTGACAGCCCTGCATCTTTTGCAACTTTTGTTTAGCATGCAAAATATTATGTTGGGGGTAGGCTAGGTTAGACCTAATTTGTTGAATATGTAGTTGAATATATAGTTGGATATATATATAGTTGGATATGGATCAAAAGCAATCCTCGTGTTATTTAGTATAGCTTATGTTTTAATTATGAGAGAACCAGAGTGCATTCCATGGAAAGTTAATAGTTATGCCAAGGTACAGTACTGTATCAGCTTTCACACACCAACAAAACACAGGTGTGATTTATTACAGTACAGTAGTAGGGTGCCCGTCGACTGCATGTCTAGCCTAACATTGCATGTCACAATCTTGGAATGATAGATTTCTTAAACTTGTGTGCAATCGACAGTCACCCCATTATATAAAAATACATTGCCAGCTGTGCGGTAGTCATTCAGCAGGCTGGAAGCAAAAAGTTAACACACCTACCATATCCTATTTGACAGGAAATAAAGATACATTTGTGTGAGATTTAATAGAGTGGGAGTTGGCTTGGTGGTTTGAGTGTAATGCCTCGCATACTAGAGGTCCCCAGAGCAAATCCTGGTGGAGCCACTTGAAAATGAAATTTTCTGGGGACTAAAATTTACCTGTTCACAGTGATGCCAGGGGGGGGGGGTTGAATTGGTGAGTTTTAATTGGGTACTGGTACCAGATTGTCTGTTTTAGGAAGTTGACAGATTTGGGAAGTTGTCCGCTTTGCTCAGTTCAGCTGTCAAGCAGTTGTGCAGAGCAAGGAACCTTCACCCCTCCCAGCCTTTGGGAAAGTGGCTAAAAGACTGGGGATACACTCACATCCATAGGATGGGGACGTTAAATGACAGTCCCAGAAGAAGGATTGGGAGCGATTAGTGCACACCTGCCTTGTTAACCTCTGAGCACCTGTTCATCCACTGAGCACCTGTTCATCCATGTGCACTCTGGCGTAGGGTCCTGCTTGGTGAGCTAATTGGCTTTGTGACCCTCAAATGTTTACCAAACTAATGTGAAGTAGGTGTCAACACATTGCAGCAGAAAGTTTTGTGGCTGCAGGTTTAAATGTAGGCCCTTTGCAGTATGAAAAATATTGTAGTTAGGGTTTATGCCAACTCGAGTGACCCCTGAAGCCAACATGCTGAAGATCTTCGGCATATAATGTACAAAATGCACCCAGGTTTCGATCAATCACTTCACTCAAGTTCACAGCAATCTAGTTCCAATTTCACGAAAAAACTTTAATGCTGTCCTCAAACGACCTCAGTTTTACCTCTTTCAAATACACTTCCATATTTGTCTAATGTTGTTCAATCAGTGGAGTCCATTGGCTTCACACCACTCTGTTATTAGCTCAACAAGTTGAGCTATAATCATGGCAATATGTCTGTCTGTCTGTCGGTCATCATTTGTTAAAAGGCTGTTGTCTGCAGGTTTTTTTGAATGTTCATTGCCATAGTTGTCATAGGTCATACTACGTATCAAGGGCTTGAAAATTATGGTAACAGGAAGTAGGTAAAAGGTCATTTGGGGTCATGAAAGGTTAAAGTGAAATCACACAAAAGCCTTCATCTCCTATTGGTTACATCGAAATCTTTTTTTCAAATTTGACAGGTAGTGTTCAGTAAATGATGGGTCATCAAACTAGAACTTTTGAAGTAGGTCAAAGGTTATTTGGGGTCAAAGAGAGGTCAAACAAAAAGAGGTCAAACAGTGTAATCATGCAAAAGCTTTTAACTCCTAGGGATTATGTTTTAATTGTATCAAATTTGACAAGAGTGTTTAGTAGATGAAAGTTCATTACAGTTATGCTTTTGAAGGTTTAAGGGCTCTATGGGGGTCAGGGCTTAAGCCAGGATGGTGAGATCAGGGAGTCCAAATGGGTACTTATTTTTAATTCCTACATTAAAATGTACTCTATATATGGGATAATCTAGGATTCAGGGAGTCCAAATGACTCCTGGACTGCTCCCTGGCTTAAGCCTTGATGGGGGTCATACAGAGGTCAAACAGTGAAAACATGCTGGCACCACTAGGGGTTATCTACAAATTTTATCAAATGTGGCCAAAGTGTTTAGTAGATGATGGGTCATAACAGTTGTACTTTTGAAGAAGGTCAAAGGTCGTTTGGGGTCAAAGAGAGGTCAGACAGTGAAATCACTCAAAAGCCTCCATCTCCCAGGGCTTATATCTAAATCTTGTCAAAGTTGGCCAGAGTGTTCAGTAAATGACAGGTCATCAAAGATTTCCTTTGAAGTAGGGCAAAGATAGGACAAACAGTGAAAACAAGCCAGTGAGCCACAGCTGGAAAAAAGGCCATGGCAGGCCTAACTTAAACCAATTGGTTAGAAAGTGAGTCATAAAACCTCATCTACTGTAACTAACAGTAAAAACTCTCAAAAGCCTTTAACTCCTATTAACTCCTAAGGATTATATCCAGATCTTATCAAAGTTGACCAGAGTGTACTGTACTCTAGCTGATGTACATCAAAGGTGTACTTTTGAAGTAGGTCAAAGGTCATTTGTGGTCATAGAGAGGTCAAACAGTGTTCAAATCATTCAAAAGCCTTCACTTCCTTGGGGGTTATATCCAAATCTTATCAAAGTTGGCCAGAGTTCAGTAGAGGATAGGTCACCAAAGATGTATTTCTGAAGTAGGTCAAAAGGTCATTTGGGATCATAGAGAGGTCAAAATACTAGAAACATGCAAAAGCTTTCATCTCCAATCGCTTATATCCAAATCTTATCAAAGTTGGCCAGAGTGTATAGTAGATGATGGGTCATCTTAGTTTCACTTTTAAAGAAGGCCAAAGGTCATTTGGAGTCATAAAATGGTTGAATGATGGAATTATGCAATATCCTTCAAGGTCTAGGAGTTGTGTCTGAATCTTATCAGAGTTTGTGCTTTGCAAGAGTATCCAGTAAATGATGGTCATCAAAGTTGTATTTTTGAAGAAGGTCAAAGGTTGTTTGGTGTCAAAGAGAGATCAAACAATAGAATCATGCAAAAGCCTTTAAATACTAGGTGTTGTGTCAGAGGAAGTATGCCAGTGTCCAGTGGATGATGGGTCATCATAGGTGTACTTTGTGCCATTTGGGGTCACAGAGGGTCAGATGGTGAAATTCATGCCAATAATTTTCCATAAGTTTTTCAGTTTGTATGATATAAATAGCCATAGGAACCTTTTTTTCTCCCACTGCTTTCATATTTTGCTTGTTCAGTGTATGACACTGATTTGGCAAAAATGAAATTCTAAGGTTGGTGTAATTTTCCACATCCATTCTTATGTCAGATATAGTAATATTGTATCCCTTGCTTGTCAGCACCAACTTCCTAATTTGGTTTCTTGAACTACTCAGGGGTGAATCTTGAACTTGAAGGATGCAGGCAACTATATGAGGTGGTATCAAATTTATTATCTTTCTTTTACAGGAAAAGGACTTGGCAGAAATGAATCTGGCATCTCTGAGGCATTAAAACCAACACTAAAATTTGACAAGGCAGGTGTAAGTATGGAACATATATATTTGTACAAATTCATTGTGCCCCAAATGACTTCCCTTGAGACTTGGTTTCAATCACAAGCATGCAACTTATTGTAAAAATTTGACTGCATGAGGAGATAAACCGTGAGTATGAATCATTACACATTCACTGCAAGTAAATGCTGCTATATATTCACAATTCTTTAAACAGCTTCCTTTTAGACTTGATTGTGACTTGTGATCATGTGCTCTTTCTCTTTGGGACATTTTCTCTTACTGGTACGTAGTCATAAGCATGCAACCGTTAGGTGCCGGAAACAGTGTTGGCACTAGCGTAAATGGGTAAGGGGGGAGGGGGGTTCCCCTGTCCAAAATATGAGGATTTTGGTTCAAAGGGGAATCTCAGTAAGTTGCAGTATAAAAAAATAACTTTTTCCCAGCAGATATGGAAATTCCCCAGTGGCGCCAGCACGGGGGGCATGGGGGGTGCGTGCCCCCCAATCGATTTCAGAAAAAATTTTTGAAAATTTTAAAATGATCCCCAAAGGTGTTTAAGCTATAGATTTCTGTATGGGGGTAGGGTGAGGTGTGTTTTCAGCCGAGTGATGGATCTATTGTAACCATTTTCCATCACAAATGGTTCTCAAACTATCAGAATTATCGCAAATCCTTTTCAAAATTTCCGCGCACTCCGTGCGCTTCAAACCTTACCTCAATATTGTCCTAATTATCAATAATTTCCGGTAGTAACTTCCGAGAAAGCACAGCAACAAAAGCTGAAAGCTGTTTACGAATTCTCAGGAAAACTCGGACTGGCTTTGTGATTGGCAGATAGGTTTGTTGGGGAATTGAAAGTGTCTCAATGCAGAGCATGAATGCATGTTTTGTCATGGTCATCTTATTTAATGAAAAAGTTCGGCACGCTTCGCGCGCATGCGTCACGGTTTTCACTCCAACTCATGACCATTTTTAAGGTTATAACACATGCAACTATTCTGATCACAACACTTTTCCGAAAAACAGAAGTACATCCCCAACATCTGTAGGGGCCTATGTGATCTTTCAGTCTAATTTGTAGCATGGTATGGAAGGTTGAAAGTGCGTATATTTGCCGTTATACATTTTTCAAAAATTCTTACCGACCTTCGGGCGCAGCCTCTACCGGTATAGATGGTGATTGTTAATACACTTACGACGTATAAAACATTCTGAAACGCGCCTTTTAGTCCTTAAATTTTGCTTTACCTATCAGGGGGTCGAATATTACTTCACTGCACCTATACTCTCTCTCTCATTCCCCATTGGTGGAAGATGTTCGCCTGGATTTTCGTTCAAACTTAGTAAAAATACCATTGTTGTAACATGTTCGGCATTATACTCTGTAGTATCACTTGGATGTTAGGTAATAATCATCATTTCAGTGCCCCATTTTAACATAATCAATCCAGAGTTTCCGGGAGGCACTATACCGGTGTCTGTCAGTATTAGATACCCTTTTATAATGCACAATGAGACAAAGGAAAATTTTCGTAATAGTCCAAGAATGTTTCTGTGGACTCCACCCACGTATTTTGTCGTAAAAACTTTCCCCAATAGAAGGCATTAAAGCCTTGTCAAAAGGGGGGCTTGGGGAGGTTTGTTGACAAGTTGACAACATATCCTTCTCTAAGACAACACACTCTCCTCTTTCACCTAACCAAAAACTACAATTCACTAAATTATGCCATTTTCCAGCCATGTATGATCAGTTCCAAAAATATCCTAAAGACAGCACCATTTTGCATCTAAGCAACCTTAAATTAACAAAAATTTCTCAAAGGGGAGGGGGAAGTTGGGGAACCCCCTCCCCTAAGACCCCTCCCCCAGGATGGTACCTTTATGTAGTGAAAAAAAGGATTCCACACTGCTGTATACCATCGCAGGGATGCAGCAGTCTCATCTTTCTCCTAACCAAAACTTAGAATTCACTAAATAAGGATATTTTCCAGTCATATATGATCACTTCCAAAAATACTCCAAAGATAGCACCATTTTGCATCTAGCCAACCTTAAATTAACAAAAATTTCTCAAAGGGGAGGGGAATCCCTCCCCTAAGACCCCTCCCCCAGGATGGTACCTTTATGTAGTGAAAAAAAGGATTCCACACTGCTGTATACCATCGCAGGGATGCAGCAGTCTCATCTTTCTCCTAACCAAAACTTAGAATTCACTAAATAAGGATATTTTCCAGTCATATATGATCACTTCCAAAAATACTCCAAAGATAGCACCATTTTGCATCTAGCCAACCTTAAATTAACAAAAATTTCTCAAAGGGGAGGGGGAATCCCTCCACTAAGAACCCTCCCCCAGAAAGGTAACTTTATGTAGTGACAAAAAGGACTCCACACTGCTGTGTACAATCGCAGGGGCGCATAAAAATGGTACGATTTAAGCAGACTTGGGGGAAAAACTGAGGTGGCATTATGACATCACCTGTTATGCCCCCCCCCCAATCACCAAACCCTGGCGGCGCCACTGAAATTCCCACACAGGATTCAATACTTGTGTGATTGTTAAGAAGAGTGTGTAAATCATGTGATTCCTCAGCTAATGCAAACACTAGCTGGAAAATCATTTATTTCCCCAGGAGCAAGTCAAATTTGCCACAACTTTGTACACATTTTCAGGTATGAAAAAAAATTAGTTGAGGACACCTTAAGTCTGAAAAAATAAATTTTCTCATTGACAAGTTTTTCTATTTTCTGCAGGTTGGCCACAATCATAAAGATGACTTCAGCTTTCACTGGTGGGATCATGTCTTTAAGAAAGCTTCCAGCAACATAGTGGTTGAAAATTCAGAGGTAAACACACTCTTATCACATGCATGAAAGCCCAAGGACTTAACCCTACTCTTACAGTACTGGGTTTTTTTCATGTGCTTTTCTGGGACAAGTAGACTGTTCTGGAAAGGGGCTCAAGGGATAGGACACTTCCCGTTTGCAACATTTTTGCCTTTGTTACGTTGCTTTGGTGTCACAACATGATGCTACCTGTGGCAAAGCTTTGAACTCTTTAAAATAAATTCTGATTAGATCATCCTGACAATGTGTATATACAGTGGAATTACTTCAGCTGTGCAGCATCTACCAGATTTCCTGGAAGAAATTTTCTTATAAGTTTCAGTGACCCCTTAAGCTAGCCTAAATTAGCCAGTAAAGAAATAAAATTTAAAATCATCTTGGTCATAAAGGCCTTTACAGTTTACTTCTGTACAACTCACTAGGTCCATCATTAGGATTCTACAACTGAATTAAGGTGTTTTGCAAGTGCAAGTGAAAACTTTTCTGAAAGTATATATGCCTGAAACTTTGGAAACGTATTCTCATTTTTAATTGATACTATTTAAAGAAAAAAGAAAAATGAACACTTTTACAGGATGTTTTCATACTCTTAAATCAGGAAGGTGTACAGATGAGACAGAAGGAGGATGATCCAGATTTAATCAGCACAAAGAGATGGAAACACAAGAAAAAGAAAAAACAGAACCAAGGATCATCTTCTGGAAGCAGTCAGCTAACATATGGAATATTTACAAAGGTATTGTACCATCGGCCCAGGAGGCAGTATTGTGACTTGATCTTCAAAGAATGGACCGAGCAAAAATTTATTGAGACTGTGTAAAGGGGAAGCTTTATTTGTTGAGGGCATTATGTGAGATTTGCATGCAGTTCCTGTTTTCAGTTTATGAAGTAGTACAAGTTCGAGTTAGTACATTTTTTACCTAAATTGAATGAAAATTAACTGTATTTGCATGGCCTGCAGAATTTATGGAGTTTTGTAAATGAAAATAACAGAAGTTATGGAAAATTCATAAACACTGTGGTACTTCTTTTGAATGGATGTTCAATGCATATTTTTAACTTTGGATTTATAGCCAAGAAAATGCATAACATAATCCTAGATTTTTGATAATTTTGTTATGAAAAGGTGATGGAAAATCTTAAATTTTTATGGTAGGTACTTGGATCAAGCAGAAGGCTCATATTTCTGTGAATGGTGGTAGACAGTTCTTTGTAATTTACATAAAAACTTACAGAGCATCACTTAGGAAGCCTAGGTACATATCTGTGGTTTGAGTCTTACAGAAGACTATGAAAATGGAACTTGCCATGAATTTTTGTTTGCTAATAGTGGTTATTATACAGTGAAAGTGCATAAGTATTCATACCTCAGAGATGAGCCTTGAACTAAAAAGATTGTGATGCATTTGTGCACCATTGGCATAGCTAGAAGGGGGGCAGTTGCCCCACAAAGCCTCCGAAGGCCTCTGTTGGAAATTTCTTGTCTGTCGGAAATAAATAAAAACGATTCATTTGAAACACTTACAACACTTCTTATGTTTTTGAGCAGAATTAAGCATCGAAATGGTTACTGACAAGGCCTGGAAGTGTTATTTAAGGCAATCTCGGAGATAATTTAAGTTTTCCACGCGCTACACCCAGATGATGGTGGCACTACGCTTAGATAGTTCATCATTACTTCAAGATGATAATCTGTTGGAAATTGTTTGCTTCCCCCCCCCTCAAATAATATCTAGCTATGCCACTGTTATGTACTGTGCCTTAAGCACCAACAAGGGAAAGCAGGGGTGGTGCAATAATGTGTAAGACAGGAGTACTATAGTTTACTTGAGGGGGTGGAGGAGAGGGGCAAAAAAGTACACTTCAGTAGTTCTGAATGTGGTCACTACAATGTTTGATCAAGCAAGGTCCAGTATTTGTACATCATCTGTTTGTGTTTTCATTGAATTAGAAGACCATCAGGGCTCAGACTGATAACTGTAGAAATCCATGAAACAAGAAATGACCATGTTTTATTCACCCTGATACCATTAACCTGCCTGCAAGAGGCTGGCTGCTCCTCAACGAGGGGGGGGGGGGGGGAACAGGAGTTTGGTGGTTATGTAGGTTTAGAATTTCCAAGGTAATCATCAATTACGTTGCCTTGTCGTTGCAGTGAAATTT
The DNA here is from genome assembly GCA_029531755.1 of Holothuria leucospilota. Classification (NCBI taxonomy): domain Eukaryota; kingdom Metazoa; phylum Echinodermata; class Holothuroidea; order Aspidochirotida; family Holothuriidae; genus Holothuria; species Holothuria leucospilota. The sequence goes on along the minus strand of CM055969.1, from coordinate 28,057,427 downwards.
CAGAGTCTGATAACCAACAGGTTTTCTAAAGGCTGAAAGTACTGCTTTATATATTAATTGAATATGGCTCTTACCTTCAGACTTCAGTGCTAACAGCAGATGGAGAAAAGAGAGAGCAACCAGAGGAAGCATCCTCATCAGATGAAGAGGATGATCAGCTTTTACATCGTACAGAAGATGATGAGGCCCTTTTCAAGGCCTGTGAGGGTCGCACAGCCCACAAGTAAGTTACCCACAACAAAAGCTGTTGTGTTTTTGTGTCATTTTAGAATTCTGAAGGGTATTTCTGCCCTTGCAATGGGTAGTTTTGTCTTGCAGAAATGGGGGAGTTACATCTTGCAGAAATTGTTAACAAAATACTTTACTGTACTCAGTCTATTATACACCTTGGGGCATGAAATTTTCCAAGTGGGGGCATTTGTTAGGGTTGGCATTCAGTTTCTTACCAAGCAATACACATCATGCCTGCACAATAGGCCTGCTAATTTACAGCACTACATTGACTACTAAGAACCTACACCGTTCACAGTGAAATCGAAAGTTGGGAAATTAAGGTCAGGTGCCCAGTGGGGTAATGTGGTACAAATTGTCAACCCGGTGAAAGCAGTGCATCTAAAAAAGTTAAGAGATGTGTTTATTAGGGAGGGGGGTGTTTTTAAGGGTGGGGTGTTTAATAGAGTAATATGGTAGGCCTTAGTCATGAATGATTGGTTGCATTGTTTAAAGTGTGACATGTATGTTATCATCTTCTTTACAGAGGTGCAAGGCATGGCTTGACTGCCAGTGGTAAACTTCAAAGGTTAGAAGCTCAAGAAAATGGATTGACCTTAACAAATGGGTCTTTCTCTCCAAAACCAAAGGAGAGGAAGAGGAAACAAGTAGGTGTGGTAGAGAATGACAATTCAGTTGTAACTGTTGTGGATGAAGGGGATGAAAAACCAAGAAAGAAGAAGAAAAAGAAGAAACAGTCACATAAAACACAAGATGGGTTAATAGATGAAGAAGATCCTTATATGCTAGGAACAGCTGTTGATAACTATGGTAAAGAACTTTCAAATTCGAAGAAAAAGAAGAAGAAAAAGAAGAAACATCGTATAGATGAGAATATATGTTGATTTTAATTTAGAAAAATGTTTATATTTAATTTTTTTTCCATTGAAACCATAAATATCGTATGAATACAATATTGCACAGTGACATTAAAAACACTGTAATCCATTTCTGCATTGCTTTTTGCCTTTTAAAAAGGTGTCTTTTACTTTCATAATTGTTATCACTAAACATACTAAGGAAAGGTCATATCCATAAAATTTAGAAAACTTGATCAGGTATTTTTGAGTACATGAAAATATAGGCTCAATATTCAATCATCCTTAATATCAAAGCAGAATACTCTACCACAGTATGTCCTTAGCAACCTAATTATACACCATTTCTTTTGCTTATTATTTTTAAGATCTTTCTTTTGTTTTATATAAATAACTCATTCTAATAAAAAGGGGTAACTTGCTCCTCTCACACTGAGCAGCAATTGGGCTTCAAGTGGTGATCCATTTAAAAAAAAGTAAAAGACACTTTTACAATAGTAGCACACAAAGTATATGTAAGTTACTGAATTAATGCAACCACTGTGTCTAGGCAGTACTAGAAACTTTTAAGTACTTCCAAAATGCATAATTTAATCACAGCTGTTCTGATTAAAGCAACAGACCACAAAGTACTAGAAAACTAAAATATTTTACAACTTTCATCAAAATTATTCCCAAATGGAGTTACAATCCTAATGGGAGGACAGACTTAACAAGGAGCTTTCAGACAGCTATGCAAAAGTGCATGCAAAAATTATCTTGAACAGCTCAGCAGTAATAAATGTTGGACTTTTTTTCACATGACACAGGGGCATAAAGGTATGAGCAAGCAACAAGGATAGCACTTACAAATACAAATTTTATTTTGAAATATATGCTATATCTAACAAATCTCTTCTTACCTTGATTAGAAAAAACTTACATGTTTCAGAACACAAAATGCTGCATATTAAAGGTAAACTAAGGAATTATTGCGAATGCATTTTCGACTTCAATAAGAAAAATATCACATGTAAAAAAGCACCATTCATAAGTTGGGATACCAGGCTACAGTTAGTCTATTTGTGGCGATTGCAATCTCCCCTAAAGATCATTTGATTCAGGGGAAGCTGGCAGTAGGTTTGACAACTCATCTGGCATCATTGTACGAGATGGAAATATTTAGGAACTGAGGATGAGATAAGGGTGTTCGAACAACAGGGGCGGCACCAAAGGGGGGGGGAGCAATGTGCCTCCCAGATGAAAGCTCTGCCCCCCAGATGCCCCCCACTCAGCTCCTGTAAAGTGGCCTGACGGGATGAATAACCTAGTACATTGAAATTATTTGGAATCTTTGCACTGGATGATGTACGATATTAAAAACCAAAATATACCTATCCTGAGGCTTAATTTTTTACCAAGAGATTTGCTAAACATTAGAGCTTCCAGGGGCTTCACCCAATGGACCCCCATCAGGGGTTCTAAGGTGTGCCCCTGGATCCCAACAGCTTAAAGGTATAGTGGTCTGGCAGGAGGAATAGCTTAATACATTAAAACTATTTGGTATCTTTGCATTTGGTGATGCATTATGAACCAAAATATATCCATCCTGAGACATAATTTTTCACCCAGTGATATACTAAAACCTCAGAGCATTCGGGGGCTTCGCCCTCCCCGGACCCCCACCAGGGCTTTGCCCCTGGACCCCACTAGGGCCCCTAGAGCTGACCCCTGGAGCCCACCCACTAAAGCTCATGCTTCGCACGAAATTTTTTTGCCCCCCAACATTTTCTTTTGCCCTCCATTTGCCCCCCCCCCTTCAAAATCCTGGTGCCGCCACTGGCAAACACGTTCCTTGCTACTGGGTATGTCATTCTGAAATAATCAGGAATTCTGATGCTACACAAGGAGAACGAGAGAAGGATAAAGTATGGACCTTGACCATTTTTGAAAATTTCCCAAACTGAATTTTTTAACTCTGTGGATTCCAGGCTAACTCTCTGGAGTCTCCAAGACCAATCTGATGGTTGGCAACTCTAGCTTGTATCTAAAATGAAACCACTATCTCTGCAACTGCCTGACAATGTAGTGGTAGGTTTCTATTTGCACACACTGCCTAAGATGAAAATCTAAGTGTTTAAAAGTTAATTGCAACTTAGATGACAATCTAATAAGCTGAAAGGTCTGACATGGCAAGCACACCACAGCACGCTGTTGGGGGTTGGGGCTGCTAGCCACTACCATGAAACTACTGTCCCTAAATGGCAAGAAAAACTACATGTTTATGTATAAGTACATTCTATTCACAAAACACTGCCTGAGATGAGAATCTAATGCACTAAAAAATATTGCAGGTTAGAGAAAGTCTAAGACACTGAAAGCTCTGATATGATTAGCACATCACAGCACCCAGATGGGTAGCCAATGCAATAAAGCTGCTTCCCCTTCATTGCAAGCGTCGATAGACACTGCCTGAGGTGAGAGCTTAATGCACTGAAAGATACTGCCAATTACTATAACTTCATCAGTCTTTCTTAACTTGACACCACTGACTTCAAAGAAGACATCAATACATCAATAATCCTATGCAGGCAGTTCAAGAATTAGTTCCCTTTCTGGCAATGGTGTCTTCTTCACTGGGTTTCATTAATGGAACATACCACTGCAAAAAAGAGGGGTCAAAACATAAGAACTCATCTTTGCAATTGTTTAGCACATATCAGGGGAAATTGTCTTTAAAATGACAAAAAGAAATATTGAAAGTGCAGGAATTTTACCTAACTTAAAGAGAGACATTCATCACCCCAAAGGGTATTTTTGATGTGGGGATATCAAAATTCTCAGCTGGTGGCTGCTCTTTGATTGACATCAAAGTTAAAAAATTCAAAAGATGCAGAGTAGCTCTTATTCCACACAATGCAAAGAGTGTGTTCAGATTACACATTACAGCCTTGTATGCTCACCAGGACATGGCCTGAAGCAATAAAATAAAAGGAGAAGCTTTATACATTTATGGGAGGAGCTATAGGTAACTTAGTTGGGAGAATTGGAATCATCTGGAATGATGAGAATTGCCCTTCAAGTTAAGTTAACTAAGTTTAAAACTTAATATACTGAAAGGAAGTTGGCCCTTACACTATCCCCTACTTTAAACTATAAAACTTGTTTATGAAAAGTGGCATTGATAAGGGTTGTGGTAGTGGAAGCCAAAGTGGGAAAGGGGAGAAGGGTAGTGTGAGTTAAACATTTCTGTTGCACATTACAAATCCTTAATTTGGTCAAATAACAGTTCTTGTACTAGCAAACGTCATTAATTTTCAGGGTGCAGGTTTGAAAACTGTGCATGCCACTGCCAAACATGCCATTGAAGATGTTCTTCTCTACATTCAAGAGGAATTTAATGTAAGCATTGTGATAAAATCTGCATTTCAATTTTCAGCATATGGTTTTCAAAATGTCAGCATGCATGATCACATGATCAACACACTGTGCTAAAATGTGTACAAACAAAGCATTGCATATCATTGTGAGGTAATGGCATTACTCCTAATTGCTTTAAGTTCTCCATGGGTAACAAATGTTTTTAACCTGCTAATATCTTGAGATATTCAAACTGGGAGTGAATACGAAATCTTCCAAAGTGCAATTACTTTTGTCTTGATTTTAAGCCAGAGACCACTATGCCATAACTGTAAAAGTAATATGGAACTAGAGAAATTGCTCATTTTATTACCTCTTTAGTCATGCCAGCTGTTTGACGACCTTCTTCATTGAAAGGTGGCTTCAAGTGACCCCTGAGATTAATTAAAAAATGTGAAAGTGTTTCATAACTGGACAGTATTTTTTGTTCCATTTATTGGACTAAACAATATATCAATTCTTTAATTTAATCAAAGTTTCAAGGGACAAATTTCTTGCTGCATCAATATGTAAAGCCAAATATTAATAATCTCAGTTGCATGTCTCTAACAAATGACATGGATAATCCTTGGAAATTAGGCACTTTTAGTCAGTATGAACTGGTACTCACACTTTGCCACACTTGCCTGTACTCAAAGTTGTAACAATGGATTTGTACTCACACTCATACTCACAGATTTTGAAAGTTGAGCATTGCTGCTACTGCAAAATTTTTTACTCATACTCATGAAAAACAGCATTAACCTTTACTACTGAGAATGGACTTGTACCTCAACTCGTACTCATGGAATTTGAAAGTTAAGTACTGCAGCTGATGCAAAATTGTTAACTTGAATTCTTGGAAAAAGATGTGTACTTGTGTATGTAATCATATCCAGCAAAAAGATGCCTGTACTCATACTGATGACATCGTATCCACACCTCAAATCCGGTTTCTTGCTCATGACTACTGTTGACAGTTTCTGTGATGCAGGTAGTGTTTTTTCCAGACTTACAGTGAGTTTGTAGTAGTGCTTATACTTTGGTACATTTCCTTGTATTCCAAACTGTGAGAATAAATTTGTACTCGTACTCATACACACAATTTTGAAAGTTTAGCAATGCAGCTAGTGTGAAAATGTGCACCTAAAGATGTGAACTTGTCATAACCAAAACCTGAGAGTCTTCATCTGTACTCTAGACATTTTACTCACACTACAAGTCTGCTTTGAGCAGAGTTACTAGAATGAAGCTTGACTACCATCAAGTCATTTCACAGGATGCTCCTTGCAACATCTCAAACTGCGTGGATTCAAATTGTGAAAGCCTTTCTACTTATCTACTGGAATGAGCTTCGTAGGCCCAACTCACAGTTTCAAAATGTGTGTGGGCCATTTGCCATTCGAGTTTAGCTATTTGGACAAAATACTTCGAAACACGGTGCGACTGCTACACACATACACCCCATAAGAAAGACTATATTATACTGTTCTTAATACCAACCTGAATTTTTGCCGGACAAGTTCATGAAACTTTGGAATGCAATCCATTTCAGGATCTGAGTGCTTACAGATGTAGGTGAACCATTTCATACCAGCTGCAACGTGGGTAATTTCATCTTTATAAATGACCTCAAGAAGGGAAACGGATTCTGTGTCGTTCTGTCTTGCAAATCTAGCTTGAGTTATAGGGTGAACATCTAATCCTCTGTGAAGAAGTAAACGAAAGCACATGAAATAGAAGGAATATGCGCGAAGTTAGAGAAATTTAAAGAAAGTGATTTGAAAGTTGAATTTATTTTTCCCACGATGAAAGGAACTTCGGCATGTACTCATAGGTGCAACCAGGAGGAGTGGGGGGGGGGGGGGCACTTGCAAATGAAATACTTCTACCCAGCCTTTTATGAACAAAATGATTTCTAAGCACAATTTCAAGTAGTTGTAATGTAGGGATTATCTCTATGCTAGTAAATAATTAGGTCAGGGGAATGCCACCTACTGACCACCAAACATTTGCCAAAAACAACTTTAACACTAGAAGCATAATTAGTAGTTTTAATAGTTATACCTCTATGTCCTACATATCCATGTTTAAACATCTCTACCTTCCAAGACATGTTGCTTTCAGTGGCACATCCACATTGTCTTCCATCTCACAGAGATAATGAGATAAATGGCTTCTGTGTTTAAGTCTATCCCTATCACTATACCTGACACTTACCAAATCCCTAACTCTAATCTGTATCTAACTCCATATCCATAGCCCCTAAGATGTTAAATACAGATCCACTGGAACAAAGAGACATCAGAATAAAGAGATGGAGGAATAACGAGGTATCAGAACAGAGAGCAGTCACCATTATAATAAATGAGAAAGGAAGCACAATGAATTAAATTCATTGACAAATCACATGTTTCAATGTTTTTCTGACAGGCCTGAGATTACTTCTCCTTGAGGCTCCTTCTGTCATCACATAATTCATCCCCTTTCTGGCATAGTGACGAATTGCCAAAACCCAAATTTCACGAATCTGTGACTTTTCCATTTCACATAGTGATGAATGTTATCTGAGTTGGAGGTTTTTTGCTTCATTAATCATTTAAATGTTTTAAATTGTAGAAAATAAAATATATTACAATGTCATTTCAATTTTTACTAAGATATACAGATTCAGCGTAAATTGCATTTGTCACTATGCCAAAAGGACAAAATATGGGCTACAGATTCGTCACTAGTTTGCAATTGGTCAGTATGCCAGAAAGGGGACGAATTGATCTCCACTCCATATTTTATGATCATGCTTTTTATACTTGTGAGAACTTATACCTTGCTTCATGTACCATGTGAACTATGGCAAGTCTGGCTAACAAAGAATCCTTAGTCTCTCCTGCTGAATGCCACAAACCTGTTAATGAGAAGAAAGAAATAAAAACATTCTTAATTTCAAGCAATTGTGATGACAGATATTAAATTACAGTTTGACATTTGTGAGAAGTTTATTGAAAAAAAAACAGATAATTTAAAGTCAACATGACAAGGGCACACTTGGCAAATATATTTATCTGCTGATTAAGACACTAGATTACAGGAAAACCCCAATCAAGACTTGAGAATTAAAACTTTTTCTTGAAGGAAGGAAAGGGGCAGGGGTAAACTTTTCTTGAAGGAAGGGGGAAGGGGTGTGAGGGTGTGGGGAGCATCCAACCCTCCACCCCTCCGCTATCCCTATGAGCTGCATAAAGGACAGTCAGTCATTCTTACACTATTAAATATTCAACCTCAGTGTAAGAACATTTGCAGAACCAATCACCACCCTTCTGACTAAGAAACGGTTTATGATCAGGAGAACAACTACAATTGGACCTATGGAAAATGTTTTCACTCATTTTTAGTCCACTGTAAAGTCTGGTGCAGCAGCCAAACAATAAAACATAACTAAGAATGTGAAACAACCTTCAAAGGCAATTTCTCTTGTAAACTACAAAGGCTGGGCAACCTGGTCTGATTCATACAAGACTACACTTACCGTTGTGAACAGGTAGGGCTCCAAAGTGACTTCCAAGTTCTTTAAGTCTTCCTTGTAAAAGATTAAAATGCTGAAAAAAAGGAATCATTTTAATGAAATGAAGACCAATTAGAGATCACATGAAAAAAAGACAGCATATATTGCTCACCACAGCCTTATATTCATCTGAAAAATACTCAAGTGTGGTGTCCCCCATTTTTGGGGTGGCAGCTTATATTTTTGCCATATTTCAGAGTCCTAACCCAAACTTCCACGGTCCCATACACATGAAACCTTAAATTCAAGATACCACCCACCTTAGACCCAGTTGATTGATATTAAAGTTAGTAAATGTGTGATGAACAGAGACCCTGGATTCTAATATCAACAATGATTAAAATCGCCAAGGGTGCTCTGCTCCAACATATGAAATTTTAAGAAATATGGCCATTTCAAAGGATGTTAGTGTGTTTGAGGCACAGAAAACTTTCATAATTTCAAAACTAAAATTTATAGAATTAAAATGATAGATAATTCCAAACTAGATAGGTGGGTTAATGTTATTTTTGAAGCATTAGATTCTTGCAGAAAGAAATCCAAACCTTTGAATTTGTTGTCTCAAGCTTTCAAACTATGCAAAATTATAACTCTTGTGATAATGTGAAATACTTCTTCAAAATTTCTTGAAAGTAAATCTACAATCAGAGTTTGTTGGTGAGACCGACTGGAATACCAAACATATTGTCTATCTATGCTGTGTTGTGGTGTAAATATACTATGCTACTTTACACAAACAGTTTCAAAAGAGTGAAAATAATTTAATAAAAAAGAAGAATAATACTACCTTAGCTTCATCACTGGCAACCTTGACAAAATCTGTAAAAAATTCTCTTGGGAGCTTTCCTGACTGCCCAATACTGATGTCAGAGAATCTAGCAATTACATCCCAGGAAAGGTCAATGGCCCATTGCTCAATATTTGCAAGCGAATGTAGCACTGCTATTCTGCTTGCCTAGAAGAAAGAAGAGAAGAATAAAATTATTGAAAGTGAAGTGAGAAGTCATTTTAAGAAAGGGGAAATGGGCAAAAGATGGGGGAGGCAATCTCTCAAAGTGTGCATAGGGTCATTTTTTAACATTTTGGGGCAAATTTTATCTATTTTATTCCTTATAAATAAGAAAATAATTAAAAGAAGTCAATACTCAAGTATTAAAGAACTTGATATAAGTATCACACTCAATCCAAGTTCACTTTTGGTTGAAAATGCAATAGCTTCAGCTGCTAATATCTAGAGAACTGAATATAAAAACCAATGAACACTTCATCACAATGATAAGATCAAGTTCCCATTAAGCACATCAAACATAAATTTCATTGTGGGTCTGGACTTTCTCTTAAAACTTGCTAGACAGAAGGAAAAATTTGCACACATAAGAATATCTTATTTGCAGAATTTCAGCAGATGTTGCATTAATCCTGCAAGCTTATGTCTTAATGTGTACAGTGGTGGGAAGCACAAAAAATATTGGTTCACTAATAACTATGCCATTACATTTTGTCCCGAATTGTGCCCCTGCCCAACCCCCAAAAACTTGACAGTCTGACAGACAGACTGAAAGTAAAGGGGGAAAGAATGAGAGAAGGGGATTTAGAGAAGTTAAGGTTAAAATATGCTGACACCAATGTAAACACGCAATAAAGAGTAAAACAACAAATATAATGATCACCTTCGTTCCTGCTTTTCCTCTCTTTATTTTACCAGGAGCTAACACTTGTAGATCATCTTGCCGATGAGGCTGGCTGGGTGGGGTGGCAGACCCAATTTCTTTTATGTCCCCTGAATCCCATCTCTCTTTGACTTTATGTGTTAGTTGTACCTGGGGAGGTGGAAGACAAAAAACATATATTTATACAGAATAAGAAGATGGGAAATTTAGTGACTTATTGACCTCTAGAATTTTTCTCCAAGTGAGTAATGAGACCTTACTTAGTTTTAAACAATGATTCTTACACTGAATACATGAAAAGATTCTGAATCAGTAAAATGAATACAAATAACCAGGAAAACATTTAATAAATGATATGAGACTGAATTAAAATGATTATATACTTTGCTATCATGTCTTTGACCATGCCCTGAAATGACTTAGACACCCTGGCATATCTTGATTGTCACAAGAATTCACCACTTGTAGGTTTACATTTACATTGCAACTAACAGTTCCCAAATCCAGCCAAGCCCTATATCCGTTCTCTTCCCAGATCAATCATCTCTTCCCAATGTCGACAGTCTGATTAGAACAGTGGGCTCTTCATATAGGTTAAAACATTGTGAAATTGTAATCACATGACTTCTGAAGAATGACCTGATAACAGGGTGTCATTTGTCACATGATCTAAAGGAACAAGCAATCACTTCATTTTGTTGACTACACAGTTAAGCCAGGAAAGCAAGAGAAAGCAAACATCTTGAAGGGAAGTATTATGTTCAGAATGCATGGCATTCTAAGAAAGAAGCTGAAATCACTATTTAACCATTCAGTCACACTAATTATTAAAAGGCTCTCTAATCTCACCCCAGACAGTAAAAATTCTCCCTACTAAGTTAACTTCTAGCCCCTCCTCCAATTTAATCTAAACCTCCTGTCTAGTACACCTCTAGGCCTATAAGACAGAGCCACAGTAGCCTGCACTGAGTTGAAATTGCTTGAGGCAATATTGTCAAACACAGTGTGAATGGGCTTAATTGGGAACACAACTGACTGAACAAGACATTGTCAACCAACCAGAGTGAAACTGTATCGTTTGAATGAATGTCAGTTTAAGTGCAGTTATCAACGGTATCTAGACCTTTAGGGCTATTCCTAAATATGTTTGGGCAGACCTAAATATGTTTGGGCAGAGAGTTACTAGTATAAACTCCCTGGTTTTGGGGGATGCCATATCCCCTTTAAATCAAGCGATAGCTATACCTTCTGAAAATACTTTACATCACAAGAGTTGCGGATGTTGCATCATTTGAAATTTTGAAAGTTTTGCCAACAAATTATTCATGAGGTACATATTAATGAAATTCTCTCTATGAGCATGTTGTTTCTTGAAAATAATGCTTACCATGCATTCTTATATAAATTACCTACCAGTCTGTATCGATACCTCAAGGTATTAAAGATATCAAAATTTCCTTTACCAAAAACACAATACTTCCCTTTAAATAAACCAGTAGAGTCATATGGATAAAGGCGAAAGCATTTAAACCAAAGAAGCTTAATAATAGGATTTAGGAGGTCGAAAGCTATCCCTAGTCAGGTAAAAGGGTGATACAAATAGGAATTTTTATCATCCAAGAGCAGTATTTACTTTCCCTTTTTGGAATGACCTCAACTTGCCTGAAAATTAATTTGATGTAAAAACTTCACTTGGATGCCACTAAGAACAAAATTGTGCACCTTAAGTTTCCCCCATATTTGTGGTCACTTTAATGTTATCACAAAGTAAACTACTCAAAAGCCTGGACTAATGATGACACTGATACAGTAATGCTGTAATAAACACAGAATTCAAATCAAATTTTATAAAATTTCTGGCTTTTCCTCCACAAACCTTTTCATGTGGATCAGCTGTCATGAGAATCCTGACAGCCCAGTCACAAAGAGTGTCAGCATTAGATGGGACAACAGCTGAAGAAATATCTTCTGGAAAAATGAAAGATCTAAAGTTGATACTGGTCTTAATGTCTTACAAGTAAGTACACATCTTAAAAACTGCATGCTGATTCCTCTATGTATTATCAATATAGGGCTAAATTTTAAGGACAACAAATCTCACCCCAAACAGTAAAAATTCTCCCAACTAAGTTTACTTCTAGCCCCTCCTCCAATTTCAAAAAGGAACACCTGTTTAGTGCACTTCTCAGACAAAGCAATAATAGCCTGTTCTAAGTTTAAATTGCTTGAGACCATTTTATCCACACAGGCTGTGTGTGAGTATTCTGAGTACATGACTGAGTGATCTGTACAATTCATCAGTGATGAACTAATCAGAGTCATGCTAATGTTTGAATTTAGGTCAATCAGAGTGTGCAGTCACCAATTGTATTTAGAACTACAGGGCTACTCCTAAATATGTCTGGGGGATGCCACATACCCTTTTAAACTGAGGTCTTGAATACCAGTCTATGAGCTCAATACCTTCCCATCTTCCACAAAAGAGAAATATAAAATTGAATGTAGTGGAGGCACCTAACAAGGCCAAGTTCAAATGTGGTGAGTCTTGTACATAGTGTATTGTGTTTTTTAGTCTAGTGATATGACTGCAGACAACAATGCTGGTTGTTTATTGACAGGTGCCATACAGATGGGACACAACTTACACAAGCACAAGGACGCAAGGCAATATAATTATGCGAAATACATAAGTGGCCTGACTAGGTTCCTCTCTGACGTCAGCTTAGGCTAGAATTTGGAGAAATTTATCTCAATATCTAACAGGAGAAATTTCAAGTAACAGAAAGCATACCTTGCAGTAACGTAACTCCAGAAAATTTTATTGTTTTTGCCGAGACGAATTATTTAAAACTCTTTCTCCTCAGAGTGGCCTTGTTAGGTACGTTCCACCTTTATACATCCTACAATAGACCTTTTTCCAAATAGCAATTGCAAAGGAATGTGGGACAGAGTTTTTGGTACGCGTTGTTAATGTTAATGGCATTTTACTGTGGCCAAAAATGACGAATACTAAAACTCTATCCGACAATCCTTTGTAACTGCTATTTGGAAAAGGGTCTATGCTTTAGATACATTGTCATTAGGACTGATTATGATTTATTGTAATGAAGATTACCATTCCATTTACATCACCAAACTCTTTGCATGTTTAATGATTGAAATTTTGTGAGAATCATCATCCAGAACAAGCGCTCACACAACAAGCCCTTATGAAATCTGGTATGAGTGAATGCAAAAATTACAAAAAATCAACAAAAGTTGAAAGGACAGTACCTTTGGAATCCTCACAATTTTCTGTTGTATTTGAAGAAGGTACAAGCAATTCAGATGACGTATTGACATAAATGTTGCCCTCTAATACTTTGACAGTGTACATCTGTTGCTGTGTTTAATAAAATTAAAACAAAAGGGGAAAAAATATCTGTACATTGAACAAAAAAATGGTCACCCATTTTTTAGTGATCCCAAATACAACTCCATTGCCAGAACTTTGTAAGGAAATGTGATGACAAGTTCAACATATCTTATAAAAGATAGGTGAATTTGCTACCAACCAAACTCAAGGTGAATACTGTTGTTGCTTTCTTAATTTCTGCTATCACAATGTTGTATAAAGGTCGACTATGATATTTGATTTAAAAGATTAAACTGTTATATCCAATGATAGATATGCAAAGCTACAAACAGGCTGCAATCAATCCTGTCCAAGGGCTAGATATCTGAAACAAATGCAGGGCAGGACCCAATATCCAGGAGACATCTGCTCAAATCCCACATAATCCTGATTTCCTGGCTTCTTATTTCTATGACATCTTCACATAAATTTGATATCATCACATCCTTTTCTGTGATTTACAGTAATAGTAAAGAATAGAGACACATACTATAAGGATGCACATTGCACTTTCACCTTTGGAAGAAAAAACACGGCTGGAGAAGCTTTTACTCTACAATGCTTCTGAGAAGTTTTCATTTTACACATGAGATGAACATTTAATATAAAAGAAACCTTTACAAACCTTTATGTAATGGAAACTTAACATTAGCTTAAACTTCAGGCCAACTTGCTACTAAATGCAACTTTCAACCTCACCTTTTGAAGTTTTGTAACTCAAACAACAGAAGAGAAAAGTACAGATTGCTTGTAGATGAAAACTCTATCAAGTTTATCACCACCAAAGTTTAAAGGGAAATATTGCGTTTAGAATGCACCAGCATGGCATGCAAAGGAAATACCTTAAATCATTATTAAACAGTTCAGTCTCACCAATAAACTCTAGCAATACCTTGATTTCCTCAAAATATTATGCATTAGAAAAAGAATTGAAGAATAACGAATGTAGCATCATTTGAATTTTTGAAAGTTTGGGTGAACAAATTACTTTCTTCCTGTGAGAGCCTTATTTCTTGAAAAGAAAGCTGTACTGTCTAATTTTGAATTGTCTATCACTCTGTATCTATAAATATTGGTTTAAAACACATGAAAATTTTATGTACAAAAAAACACATTATTTCCCTTTAAAACCACAAAATCTTACAATCTGAACCCCATGAAAACTTCTGCAGTGTGAACTTGTGAATGAAAATGCATTAAACCTTACTTGAAGTCCAGTCGGTGAACTGCCATCATCTAGACGAAATGAATATCCGTGCCAGGGACAAATAATGGACATGTGACCTCCAATATCTTCAATATCACCTAAATTCATGGGACCACCTGTGTGCAAAAATGACCTTACACTGTTTCAAGAAAACCAAGCTGATTCCTTTACTGATGAGTGTTATCTTCCTATTTCATGTATACGTATTGTGCATAGTTGAATATAGGTTTACAGAAATGCATTACAACACACACCATGCTAAAGACCAAAACATAATATGAGAAACCTCTCTCACATTAAGCATGCCCAGTTTTACTTATTGTGGGGAACTTTCCTGCACTAAATAGAACCTGTTGGCCAGAGTCCCTGATGACACTTAAAAAGGTGCTTAAGCAAAATTTTACTTTTGATACGTCAAAGAGGATTTTAATATAACCATTCTGATGAAATTTGCACTCAGTTCTAATGTGTGGTTCTTGACACAAGAGCAAATGAGGTTCTCACATTTTCAATGCAAAGTGAACTTGAAGCAAGCACAGGTGACATCATAACCTCATACATTACACAACACTGTAATGTTATTCTTTAAACTCTGCACCCAATTTTCTCCTCCATAATCCCATAAAGTGAATGCATGAAATGCATGGGAATTTTACAAGCTTCACATTCCATACAGGTAAATTTATATTTCAAGGTCAAAACAATGGACTCTTTTCCCAATAGGAATTACAAAGGATTGTGGGATAGAATTTTGGTGGGCATCATTTTTTGCCACAGCAAAATGCCATTGACAACAACATCGCCTTCCAGAACTCTATCCCACAATCCATTGCAATTGCTATTTGGAAAAGGGTCTTTGCACTGAAATACAAAGGAAACAAGGGATTGCTTATCAATGTGATAAAATGACATCACTCTAGCTTGCTTCAAGTTCACTTTGGGTACAACCAAATGTAGTAGCTCCATCTTCTGATATCTCAAGAACCACAAATAGCAACTGAATGAAAATTTCGTCCCCATTTCACAAATCCAAACTACATTAATGCTTAAACCCTTTCTATATCTTGCAATGCTACCAACTTTGTGCCAAAGTCTATTAACCAATGCTTTCTTCAGGCCATTTCCCATTAGCTTTCGCATGTAAAATCAAGATGATCAATTTTTGAAAGGCTTGTTAGAATGGAAATCGTTTATCCAGGATTTTAAAAACCTTCACAACCTATTACTATCAAGGGCAAAAACACATTGTGCCAACAAGCCCACAGCCAGACAGTATACAGAAGGGGCAAAATATCTCCAAGGAAGGGGGGGGGACATATTTTTCAAGGGTGTGATGCGTTGAAATGTGTTAAGGCAATGGTAACTGAAAATTTCCTAGAGGACGAAAATTTTCTGGAGGCACCACCCACCTGGTCCACCTTGGTTGGCTACAGGCTTGTATTACACGTAGATCATAATGCTTCCACTGCAAACTTTAACGAAAGATTCACAACCATCTTCATCCATTAAATTGTGTAGCACTCTTACCAGCATGAGGACATGATGCATCCATTGCATAAAATTTATCTGGAGCAACAAAGACAATCACCATATCTTCTCCATCTTCTGATAGTAATCTGAGGAACATTAATATATGTCATTAGTCTTTATCCTTGATACACTATAGGAACACATGCTTCATAGACAGTTGAGTAGTCAATAAAGACATTCACAACAATTCACACTGTTACAATTTTAACAGACCACAGGCTTAAAGGGGGTGTTGCATCACTCCAAACATATTAAGGAATATCCTTGTATCTCTTTACAAAATTGGTGACTGAACTCTGATTGACATAAAGTCAAACAAAAGCATCACTCTGATAGGCCAATGATGATTTGTGCAAATGTGTCCAAACGTCCAGTGTTGCAGACAATTCACACACAGAAGTGAGTGGATATGGCCTTGGGTAATTCAAACCCAACACAGGCTAATGTAGCCTTGTCTGAAAGGTGCATTACACAGGTGCATCTTGCTTAAATTGTTACAGGGGCCGGAGGTAAACTTAATAGGGAGAATCTTCACTATCTGGGGTAAGATTTGTTGCCCTTTACAGGCTTAATTTCCTTGCCTCAGAAAGTCAAAAAGTTAACAAGGTATTAGGTTCCTTCTAACCCCTCCTCCAACATAAGAATAGCCACCTATGGCACCTCCCACACAAGCTACCTGGTAATGAATATGACTGCCCAATGCCATATTTTACTGAGTACACTATTGTGTATGCTTTTTAATGTTACTGTACATCCTCCTGTATTTTGAGCTGTCTGCTATTCAATGCACAGTTGGCGACACTACATACATCATTTTACAGATCTGTACAACTGATTATTGACCAATCAGAGTTACTGTATAGGAGGGTATTGTTTCAATTTATGTCAATCAAAATGCAGTCATCAATTGTAAATTTACGCTCCTAGGACTCCTCAAAATTGGGCTGATGTAAGAGCTACATGTTAAGTCCTGACTATTGACTTTTTTTTGCTAAATAAATTCATTTCAACGATGAAATTTTAAGGAACAGAGTCAATAGACAAATACTGAAATACTTCACAAAAATTGAAGAGTCAAATCCCTTTTAGCACATAAAATTAATCCAGATTCACTACTGCTTTCCTTTCATTTTAAATAATGTCAACAAAATGTGGAAATGACTAGACCAGGAGTTCACTTGGGATATGTGTACCCAGAGGGTACTTGTGATCTTTTCAGAGGGTATGCCAACATCCCAATTTGCATCATCTGTTAGAAAAGGACTGCACATTACTTGCAAAGCCAATAGGTAACATTCAGAATTGTAGCTAGACCAAGTTTAGTGGTATTCGAGCTCCAAATCTAAGTAGAGCGAGGGGAGTGTCTTATGGTTGACAAGAGCCAACAGAAGCATACTCTGGAATTATTGGCCTATTTTTGGTGTATTATTTGAGCAAAACTTTGTAAATGTCACAAAATTAAACTACATTTAACTCCCAAGGTTATTCAAAACCAACTTAAATCATACCATGCTCCATTTGGTAGTGAAATTAGTGTGAGGTGGTGTAAGGTAGTGCCAGGTTTATTTACAGCCAAGAGTGCCAAGAGCTCACTGACAGTCACAGGTTGTGCCACCCCAAGCAGCCCACCCTACCCACTGCCCTGGTAAGTGGTGACATTTGCATCACTACTAGACAACATACTACAGTTCATCTCCTACACCACAGTCAACTACAATGATAGAACAAGCCGAATACACAGTTACAGCAGAATTGTAGTAATACTGAGCTATAGGCCTACTGTATTTGTGAAAAGAATATTTTCCTCTGCCTCAGGGTATACATCATGAGTCATGTATACCCCAGGGGTGCACTGATGAAATCAGGTTCAAAACCCCCTGGACCAGACTATCAATAAGAGATAAAGAAGGGGAAGAAGGGGAAACATTCAATTATCCACCACATACTTTTACCCTCTTGCAATTCAAAAAGTCTGGTAGAATAGTTGAACTACCTGTCTAAATAGGCATACTGAATTTTATTCTTGCACTGCGTACAGCCTGTCAGACAAAAGTTAATCTTCTGTACATTGTACCAGATTTTGCCATCTTCAAAGTTTACCAATGGTTCACACTAGCATTTACCTTGTGCATTTTTTAGTTTTGAATTTCTCTGCTGCTCCAATGTTTTGCCAACGATTTGAGTCTACAACTTCTTTCAATGCCTTTACCAGGTCTTGAGGAAAGTCCTCATCCATCTCACAAATTGCATGTAGCAAGCTCTGGAAACAAACAAAATAATCAATGTCATGTTATGGAAAAAATACTAAATAAAAATAATACAATAGTTGTGGATATTGTGACTAGCCTTCCATCACTGTAAGCTTAAAAAATTTGAGACTCTAATACCTCTAGTAGCAACTGTGTCCCTTACCCTGGACGAGTCCTCTGTCGACATCCTTGAAAGTTCAAAACCCTTAACAAGATGATAGACATCAGTAAGGTCTGATATGAAAATTCATCTCTAATGACATTAGTCCTAACACTTCCAGTCTCCTACAAAAGGGCAACTCATTACAATCAGTTACCACTTGGGTGAAATGAATCTGAAGCCTACATCCTGCATCAAGAAGAGATTACAAGCTGGACAGCAGTACAGTGTTCCAAAATTGATCTTGCCAGGGACATGCACAGAGGTACAGTAGCAGAATCTCCTTGTCTATGTAAGTAAATCACCTTTTGATAAAGACAAGTGTACACCCTATAGGCCCTCTAAACACTCAGCAATTTGTCACCAGGTTTGAGTGACTTATGGACACCCATCCCCAGGTCTTTTGCTTTACAATTGACTGCAGTTTAACACCAATCATCTCATAAGCAAATTTATGATTATTCCTTCCAACATGTAAACCATTACACTTTACTGACATGACATTGCATCTGCCAGTCACTAAATCACTGACAAAGGGTGTGACGATCCTCTTGAAGAGATGAAGTATCCTTTTCCATCAGAGACACAAAAAAGCTGCTGTTTCAAAAGGAAACTTGATAATAAATATTCTCATAAATTTCAGCTATGAAGGTTAGGTTAGATGAGGTTTAACTTCCCAGTTTCCAACCAACTGGTTCAAGTCGAGACGACCACGGTCAGCTATGAAAATAGTAAACAAAACAGGGCCCAAGACAGAACCTTAGGGCAGTCCACTGCACACAGATGTCCAATCAGATGACTGACCCACCTACAAGCACAATCTGCTTTCCTATTGCACAACCAAGAATCATTCCAATGGAAACAAAACCCCCTACACCACAGACTTTGAGTTGGGGAAATGAGATGGCAGTGGGTAACTTCACTGAACAATTTCCAGAAATCCAGACAGACAACATCAAAAGGGCATCCCTGGTCAATACAACTAGCAATTTTGCCTAAGAAATAAGTTAATTTTCTAAGGCAAACAAGTTAGCCCACTGGTAATGCCATGCTGCAAGGTCTTAACTAAGTTAAAGGGGAAATGCAGTCACCCCAACTTGAAGTAGTGAAGTAGACTGTCCTGTTTCATGACTGGCTCTTGAGAGTCATGTGACAACATTTTTTCTCCTCAAATGTGAAATTTACTAGAAGTAACTGATTGGTTTACCTTGAATATGCAATATTGAAGCCCTAAAATATTATGAAGGATACTTTGAAGAGAAAAAGAAGAAAACTGTGAGATTTAGCTGTTGCTTCTAAATAAGTTTGGGGCGACTGCTTTTGCCCTTTAAAAGGGCTGTAGCATCCCCCAAATATACTTAGGAATAGCCCTATAGTTCTAAATACAATTGGTGACTGCATTTTGATTGACATTCATTCAAACAATACAGTAGCCCCACTCTTGTTGGTCAATGGATGACTTGAAGTCTTGTTCAGTCATGTTCCCATTCACATTTGTGTGTTAATATGGTGTTAAGGAATTGAAACTCAGTGAAGGCAACTGTGGCTCTGTCTTGGAGGTATACTAGACAGGTGTTTAACCTTATATTGGAGGAGGGGCTAGAAGTAAACTTAGTAGGGAGAATTTTTACTGTCTGGGGTGAGATTACAGAGGGCTCCATTAAATGGTCTCTTTTAAAAAACTCACAGAATTGGCAACTCTAATGAGTACTGTACACCTGCAGACTCAAAGCAAATATTCTTGTGTGTACAGTATTTGTATGTGTGTGTAAAAAGATCTGACAATGTTCAAGCAAACTGTTCAGGTCTTGAGGAAATGCTTACCATGTCAACAAGTAATCAAATAATATTCTTTCTGAATGGCCAATATTTATTCTTTGGGACTATGGATTCATGTTTCTTTTTTTTTTTTTTTTATTCTTTGGGACAACATTGTCACACAGTGTGTGTGAGCTTAACTGGGGACACAACTGACTGTAGAAGTCATTGTTGACCAACCAGAGTGAAAATTTTGAATGAATGTCAATCAAAGTGCAGTTATCAACTGTATTTGGAACTCTAGGGCTATTCCTTAACCATGTTTGGGCAGAGAGGTGCTAGCAACTCCCTGGTTTGGGGTGATGCCATATCTTCTTAAAAATTGGGTTTGTGATTGCCCGATTCAGGAAGTTGTCCCCCCTCAGGGATGTTTCCCATTTCAGGAAGTTGTCCACTTTAGGTCTATGCCTTATTCAGCTTTTGAGCAGTGGTGTAAAGCAAGGGTTCTCCATCCCTCCCAGCCTTCGGGAGAGAGGCTAAAGATTGTAGTACAGCTGGGTTACATTCATGTCCATCAGATGGGGGACATAAAATGATGGTCCCAGTGGCATAACTCCTATGCGCTCTGGAGGGGCGAACCCTGGGCACCTGGGCCAGGGTCACCCAGTGGGTCTGGCACTCATGATGATACTTCGTTTGCAACATGGACTTTTGGAAGTGGAAGCCTTTCCCACCTGGACCTGGCATAGGATTACACTTTTGACCTTAACAATCGGAATCTTTAAAAGACATCAAGCTGTCTGATCGTAATTACAGTATATTTTAGCAACTAGTCACCCAACTTTCGAACTACAGGCCTATATACGAACATGAACATCATTCCCCCACTGGATATATGACGACCGGTCATCTTCACCAAGATTAGTTAAATAAAAAGTGATTAGAAGGTTAGTATCATATGGCTTTAAAAACTTAATTCTCTCTGCTGCATCATGCCCACATGTCATTTGGTCGGGCATTCTGAACCAAAGTTATGCTACTGGTCAACGGGCACCCTACTACTCTATCCAAGGCCCAGATTGCATAGTTTGTTTATTGCAGAACTGCTAGTTTGTTAAAAGAAGTTAACTGTTAAGTTCACAATTGTGCACAGAGGAATGCTTTGTGCCCAGGTGGGGGGTGCAGGGGCCCGCTTAAGGGCCCCACGAGGGTGAAAGGGTGAAACCCTGCTGGAGTCCAAGGGGCGTTGTCTCATACGAAAGAATCTTGAAAGTTAAGAGAACTTATCCGGATTTGTGGATTCGATCTCAATTTTTCGTTCTTAAATAGCTTAGAGTGTAGAACTAAGATCGTATCCATGAATACGCGAATCCACTTAGGGATTCTTTCCCTGGACTTCGTAATATTTTGTCTTTAAACCCAGTGTGTTGTGTGTCGTTCTCAAATAGCTCAGGGTGGGGAAGCAAGATCGTATCCATGAATCCGCAAATCCACTTAGGGATTCCTTCCCTGGACTTCCTAATATTTTGTCTTCAAACCCAGTGTGTTGTGTGTCGTTCTCAAATAGATCAGGGTGGGGAAGCAAGATCGGTTCCACAAATCCGCGAATCCACTTAGGGATGCCTTCCCTGGACTTCGTAATATTTTGTCTTTAAACCCAGTGTGTTGTGTGTCATTCTCAAATAGCTCAGGGTGGGGAAGCAAGATCGTATCCATGAATCCGCAAATCCACTTAGGGATTCCTTCCCTGGACTTCCTAATATTTTGTCTTTAAACTCAGTGTGTTGTGTGTCGTTCTCAAATAGATCAGGGTGGGGAAGCAAGATCGTATCCACAAATCCGTGAATCCACTTAGGGATGCTTTCCCTGGACTTCGTAATATTTTGTCTTTAACCCAGTGCGTTGTGTGTCGTTCTCAAATAGCTCAGGGTGGGGAAGCAAGATCGTATCCATGAATCCGCAAATCCACTTAGGGATTCCTTCCCTGGACTTCCTAGTATTTTGTCTTTAAACCCAGTGTGTTGTGTGTCGTTCTCAAATAGATCAGGGTGGGGAAGCAAGCAGGCGCGGATCCAGGGGGGGGGCCTGGGGGGCCCGGGCCCCCCCCCCTCGCCACGAAAAAAAAGACGAAAGGAGAAAAAAGAAGAAAAAGAAAAAAGAAAAGGAGAAAGAAAAATTAAGAGCAAAAAATGAATAAAAGTGTCTAAGAACGTATTCAAAGTATATATTTCTGTAGGGGTTGGGTGAAGCTATCGCTGGATTATCTCTTTAGATATCTTTCAAAGTGGTTGGCGACGAAAGGAGCCCTGCAATGTTCGAAAACAGGCGAATAGCTGAGTAATGATCCTTGACTTAAGATCTAAATAAGTAAACATCGTGATATATGTAGTATGGGCTCGGCTAGCTGCACTGAAATTTAGTAACATTTTTGTGTTAAAGAGTGAAATTTTTTGTAATCTAGAGGGATTGAGAGGCAGAGTTTTCGCCATACAGACCTTGCAGAATGAATACAGAAGACAAGCTGTCAGGTGACGTACTATTGTGCACAGTGGCACCAGCTGTTGCAGGTAAAGTAGCGGCGTGCATGATACCCTATTCGATTTTGAAACTGTCTGAAAAGTTTTAAAATGAACTCAAAAGGCTTTTAAGCTACAGACAGTGGCGTCGGCACAGTGGGCAATGGGTGACGTGTGTCCCCCTCCCCCATCGATTCTTGAAAATTTTTAAAATGGTCCCAAAAGTCGTTTAAGCTACAGATTTCTGTGGAGGGTGTAGGGTGAGATTTATTTTGATGACTGGTTAATTTGTTCAAACCATTCCCTTTCACAAACTGTTCTCAAACTATCATAAGTTTTGGAAATTCTTGACAAATTCCAAATTTTCGCACGCTCCGCTAGCGTCAAGCCTTGTGCCAGAGTTGTCCTTGTTATCAATAGCTTTCGGTAACTACTCGCGGGGGAACAAAGGAGGAAAAGTGCTTTTTAAGAATTCTCAGTCTGAAGATTCGTTTCTGAATAGCATAGGTTGGTGGGAAAGTGACAGTGTCCGATGCAGGTTCTGAAATACAGGTTTTGTCATGGACTAATATTTTATTCAAAATTTCGGCGCGCTTCGCGCGCATACGACAGGGTTTACACCCGAGTTTATATACCATTGACAAAGCTTTGACGCAAGAAATTATTCCATTGCAACATTTTTCTAAAAAGGACATCTCCTTCTCTGTAGGGCTCTCATCATTATGGGATCTTTGACTCATCTACTTTAGCACATGATTTGAAAGACTGAATGTACGTAATTGCCGTTGTTTATTTTCCAAACATCTTACCGCGACGTTCAATAATGACGAAAATCTTTTCTGAAACGAATTTTGCCTGTCCACCATCCCTCTTGCTATACCTAAAAAGAAGGTGATATATCATCTCTCCTACCATATGGATGTAAGGTTGTGAGAGTCCTGTTGGTCCTCCTTTTCAGTGTACAATTAATGCAGAGCTCCCGGGACGCACCATACCGAAAATTTTCGGCGCGCTTCGCGCGCAATTGTTTACGATCACGGAGAGAGGTACGTTTTTATTGAGTGATAGATTTATTTTTATCACTTTTTACCAAAAATCAGTTGAAATCTTTCACGATTTTTGCAAAGTCTTCTCAATATTTCTTGATTTTGTTGATCTGCGCACTGTTAGCCTTGAATTGCTCCTTTTACTATCAATCGAACCCACCTTCTAATTGACAGACACACATAAAGGGAATTGACACCGTTAGTCATAGCAATGGTTTTAAATGTAAATTCAAATTTTCGGCGCGCTTCGCGCGCAATTGTTTCATCTGACGTCCTATACCCGAATACCGTAGAACGAAAATAAAACACCCATTATGGCAAAAATCATTTCAAGTTACCTACACCGGGCTCATAATGTTGACGTGTAAGTTTTAACATACCTTAGATTCTCCGTAACTTCTGCAGGTACATATAGTAACTTAAAATGAGCCATACAGATCAAATTCCATGCAACATGAAAAGGTATAAAATCTCACTGACATAAGAACTGGAGCCGATTTCTGTGCTCTTAAAATGCAATATTGCGAGAGCTTCCGGGGGCTTCGCCCCCTGGACCCCCACCGGGGCTCCGCCCCTGGACCCCGCCAGGGGCCCTAACGCGGGCCCCTGGACCCCACGCATAGGGACTCGCGCTTCGCGCTCGTGGTGCACCTTCGGTGCACATGAGGTTTTCCATCTTGGGCCCCCCCCCCTCAAAATTTCTGGATCCGCGCCTGGAAGCAAGATCGTATCCACAAATCCGCGAATCCACTTAGGGATGCCTTCCCTGGACTTCGTAATATTATGTCTTTAAACCCAGTGTGTTGTGTGTCGTTCTCAAATAGCTTAGGGTGGGGAAGCAAGATCGTATCTGCGAATCCGCGAATCCACTCTGAGAACATTGTCACATACAGGTCCTGCATTCTATAATTACTCCATTTGGCGAGAAAAGTGCAGTAATTATGAAAGAAACTTAAGTTGTTTGTTCAAGCTAGGAGATTTGTGACATACCTTTCCGTCTATATAATACATAGTATATGGTATACTATACAACGTAAGGGGCACCTGTGTTTTACCCTAGGCCTACTCTGCATGCACGGTCAGACATGGTTTCTGGCTTCTAGCAATGTTTTGCGAGGCCAAACACCAAATGGCGCAAGCCGTTTCCAAAGCCTTAAAGGCCATATATCTTGTGAGTAGTATGGCAAACATCCTTGTCTGGTAGGCCACAGGCGTTCGAAACATTACGTACATATACTACACATGTAGGCTAGGCCTATGTAATGTTTTGAACGCCTGTGGGTTTAGCTAACAAATTACAGCATTTACTTTTCACTCGTTAGTCATAGGGTCATCGCTGAGGCATAGAATAGCATACACTAACTGACCTTTTTCTAACTAATAACCAAACTTACTACCCTTCATCGGATCACGGCCTAATCCCTGCATATTTGGCTATAACGAGCTAGGACTACTGTCCAGCAGTCACTCTAATTCTAAACGAGTGCAAGGAGCTAGTATTTGCAACTGTACATGAGGCTCAGTTTCACGAAATTTGAAGGTATGTTTATATTTCCAGTCCCTTACATATTCGCAAAGTTGGAAATGTCATAAGAAGTTTGAATGACAAATTTTTATCAGTTACTCATTTTAAACACCCAAAAATTACTTCTTGAGTATATTCTCAAATATCTTGAATCAAGCGATGAAGACCGCCCCTCGGGCTCGGCGTCCTTGTTTTCCTCGTTCTCACGAAGGTACACCAACGTCAACAATAACAATCAAGTTAAGTTGGGACTTGATCATCGCGGCATGCGTAATTTTTTTCCCACTAGGTTATCGGCAAACTTCTTGGAAATTGGCCACTGGCCCACTTACTCCCAAAATGAAAGTTTCTCTGCATTTTTTGGTAATTCTGACGCCGGATTACGTAAGAACATGCCAATATCCCAGGGCGTAACCTTAATCTGTAATCGAACCCTAACCACTGTTTGAAACAACTTTCAAAATTCATGAAAATTCGGATTTGCCCATAACCTCGTGGGAAAAAATTAAGCTCGCGGTAAACCGGTAGGCAATGTCGCATACTGAAGCGCGCAAGTTTTCTTCCCCAAAATTCCCAAGATCATGCGACCAAAATTCCCAAAGATCCCAAGGTTGATTATGTGTCCTAAACTGGGTAGGCTATTTTGGGTACTTAGTTACCCATGAGTTATAGAGTTAGATGAGGTTTTTACGGCTCAGTTTCTAACCAATTGGTTTAAGTCGGGCCGGCTACGGACTTCAAAGTTTTTTCCAGTTGTGTCACACTTGCTTGGTTTCCAGTACTCCGTCAGGCGCGGATCCAAGGGGGGCAGCAACCCAAAGTCTTAACGAGGGCGATATTGCTCGAGAGCGCCGAAACGATGTCTTAAGGAAAATTTTGACGCGCGAAGCGCGCCGAAGATTTTGGGCTCTTTTTGGAGAAAATTTGAAAAAATGGGCTTTAACCATGGAAATTTGAAAAAATGGGGTGTTAGAGAAGAAAATTGGAAAATTTGGGGTTTTATTGAAGAATTTGCCCTTATTTAGACCAATATTAAGTAAATCGTCGGGGCGACGGGCGTTATAGGGCACTACATAGTTTATCGTATGCATAACAGCTCCCCGACGAAACCGGAAAATTTCCCCAATAGGGGGGCAGCCTTCCCCGATGCGGACCATGGCCCCTGCCGCCACCTGGCCCCACCACTGCCTGGCGCCACCACTGCCCTTCACTCTTTTCTGTTCTGATTGGAAGTCACCAACGATTGTTCAAAAAACCAGTGTTGAAGCTCTCGACAGGTGGCGCCAGCGGGAGGAGGAGGGGAGACCATCCCCAGGGAAGGCTGCCCCCCGGTCGGGGAAATTTACTAATTTCGTTCATGGGAGCCTTTATCTGTACTACTATGTTATTCCGACGAAAGTCAGTCCCCGACGATCTGTTTGACTTTGCTCTTAGGAAGGGCAGAGATTCTCCAATAAAAAAAATCCATATTTTTCGAATTCTCCTCAAAAAACATCCAAAGTTTTCAAATTTTCTCTAGTAAACACCCAAAATTTTCAATTTTTTTCTAAAAAGGAGCCCGAAAATTTTCGATGCGCTTAGCACGCCGACAATTTTATGTTCGACTTCCTTTCGGTAACCCGTCGCCTTTTTCGGGACTTCGGGTTGCCCCCCCCCCCCCAAGTCAGGAAGATCCTAGCCTTCTTCCCCTGTTGGGCAAATCCTTGCGTCAGCCCTGGGTCTCGAAGCTAGGCCTTCCCTCGAGGCCAGCCTCGAGACCACATTTTGAGTCTTTGGCTTCGGCCTCTGGGGATGCCTCAGTCTCGGCCACGTACCTCTGGCTTCGGATTTCCCCCTTCCTCAGAGAGGCCAGCTGTTCAATGATGCATGTAATAATTGCCCAAAGAATAGTTTTCCTGTATTTTTCACCTAGTCTTTCGTGGTTTTGCATCGATTTACTGCAGGGGTTGCACAAGAGGAGGACAGTGTTCTTATTATCGTGAGACAAGTCCCAAGACCCAGCGACGCACGTACTAGAGCACTTTGCGTACCCACCATGCCTTCGACGCTGTTATGCCAAGATTTTCATTGAATTTAATTAAAAAGGGGTTGCGCTATAGTATTGGTTGAAATAACAAATTTTCTCCCATGTGCCAAGTAATCACCACGCATGAAGCTTAAGCACTAAGTGCTTTTGTTTTAGAATGCGAGTTACTCTCGCTTTCTAGTGCGTAGGAATTCCACTTTTGCTTCCTTACTTGCTATACCTGACACATCATGGAACCTCAGTGGCGGAGGAATCGTAGTGAACAATTTTGGAGCGTCATTTCGCTCCATGTCGTTATGTCAGGTGTGTAATGCCAGAATATCTTACCACAGCTTCAGTCACGGGTGACTCTGAGGAAAATCCTAGATTCGCTCCAACACAATTGAAAGCATGATCACGCTTAAAACTCAGGCATGCATGTTTCGTGCAGTTCAGAAAATTCAGCCAGACAGTCTTCTGTAGGGGCGATATTCGATGAAAATGAAAAGGGAAGTAGATTACATTACACCATGGCCGTCGCGGTGCCTGGGCAGTGGGAGTGAGGGGGCGGCTTGGTTATTTTTAGTCTGAAGGGCTTTATGCCTTGTAACGTCCAAAATTACCCTAGAAATAGCAACTTGGGGAGTTGAATGGTTCAGCCACCAATCTTAGTCACGTTCAATGGAGTAGATAGAAGGGGGGGGGGGAGAGGCAAGAGGCGACAAAGTCTCCGTCGGAAGTTTTTGTCGGCCCACTTTCTTACAACTCAAGGTCGTCCATAATTATGGAATACAGAATGGTCATTGCATACACAATTTAGAAACTTAAACTTGCTTACAGCCTATGCAATCCAAATGAGAAAACTTTGCGGTGGTCTTCTCGTGAAGGCTACCTAATATAACCAGGTGACTCATTACTACCGCCTTTCGTGAGCCGTGGTTCCTACCGCATTAACGTGGATTCTTGGTGGCGGGGTAGTAAGGGGAGCGCAAATGGCTCCAGCAGTGCCTTGGAATTCCAATGAAGATTTTCAGTTAGCACGTAATTTTCGGTCATCCTCAGCCAAATGTTTCATTCGCTTTCAAATAACAAATGGATGACGAGGGATTTTCTCAAGAAATGGTCTAGAACAGCCAGGGAGCCAGCAAAGGAAAATTCTCTAGTGGTACCCAGTGGCGCCGGCACGGGGGTCATGGGGGTGCGTTCCCCCCAATCAGTTTCAGATTTTTTGTAATTTTTTTAAATGATCCCCAAAGGTGTTTAAGCTATAATTTTCTGTAGGGGTAGGGTGAGGTGTGTTTTCGCACGAGTGATGGATCTATTGTAATCATATTCTTTCACAAATGGTTCTCAAACTATCAGATTTCCCCCAAATCCTTCGTAAACTAACAAAATTTTCGCGCGCTCTGCGTGCTTCAAAACTTACCTCAGTATTGTTCTTATTATCAATATCTTCCTGTAGCAACTCCTGGAGAAGCACAGGAGCAAAATTTGAAAGCTGTTTAAGAATTCTCAGGTAAAAGACTGGCTTTGTGATTGGGTTTGTTGGTAAATTGGAATTGAAAGTGCCTCGATGCAGAGCCTGAATGCAGGTTTTGTCATGGAAATCGTATTTCATGAAAAATAGCGGCGCGCTCCGTGCGCATTCCTGAAGGTATTCACTGCATCTCATCACCATTATTAATACATGCAACTATATTCTGATCACAACACTTTCCTAAAAACAGAGGTACATCTTCACCCTGTGTAGGGGCCTCGAATCAATATGGGATCTTTCACTCTAATTTGTAGGATGATGTGGAAGGTTGAAAGTACATATTTGCCATGATACATTTTTCAAAAACTTTTACCAAGCGCTTCGCGCGCAGACATGATCGGAATAGATGGTGATTGTTAAAAATAGGTCTAATGCACTTGCGACGAAAAAGCATTCTGAAACGCGCTTGCTAGTCCTTCACTCCTTTTGTAAACTCTATATCAGGGAAGTCAAACATCACCTCTCTGTACCTATACTCTCCCTCTCTCCCATTGCTGGAAGCTATCAGTTCCCCGTCAGGCTATAAAGGGTACAAGAAACTATAGAGGTTAGCAGGGGCGGATTTTCATGTCTGAATGTGGTGCTGCGAACCCGGGTGGACTGTCAATCGGCGCCAAAGGCCACACCCTCTGAGGGTGTGGTTTTGGCCTAGGCCTCGGTCTTGGACCATGTGGCCTCGGTCTCGAGACCTGCCCCCCCCCCCGCCCGTCAAGAACAGTTCCTTATGTCTATGAGAAGTCGAGTTTGCGGTCTCATTCAGCGTGAGTGACAACCATAGAACCACACTGCAGGTATGGTTGCAGTGCATGGTGATTGGTGAACAGATGGTGAACCCCCATTCAGATGTTTAAATCGAATTTGATCGCACCTCACAATGCGGCTACGTGAATCGCGGAATAGGGGTCATGTGACCATGCTCTCCGCTTCAATATTCAAGTACCGTCTTTGGTGATCCTCTAGTAATCAGGGGTGCCCATCCTTTTTTGACCCAAGATCTACTTTTCAATTAGCAACCCTCCCGAGATCTACAAAACATACACTGGCATACAGTTATACATAGAAAAACTTATTTTTCATTTTGACGCGTCCTACACGGACAAAATGAAAAATGAAAACGCGCGACTTGGGATCAGTGCGGTGTACCAGTAGACCGCACTGTAGACCGGTTGGGCACTCCTGCTTGCTAGTATATATCGAAGGAAAGAAATGGACTCAGTAATATTAGCATTTTAGGGCACCCCAACGCGACAAGACGATCCTTGTTTAATATCAGTTCTATTCTGCACATATAAAGCTATCTCAGTCTGTTCCTCCCAAACGAGGGGTGGGGAAACTTTGGCTCGCGGGCCGTTTGCGGTCCGGGAGACATTTCAGTGGCGGATCCAGGGGTCGCCGACGTCCGGACCCCCCTCAAATTTCCCAATCTGCCCTTTTTCAAAAATGGTTTTTTTTACACGTGGCCTAAAATAAAAACAAAAGAAAAATACGAGAGATTTTGGTTACTCCCATCCAGTATCGATCAATTCGCCCGTAAAACTCAAGCTACAGTATATGTCGCAGAAATTTCGGCAATATATTTTGACTTCGGTAGCCTATATTGCCCGCCCGAAAGACGAAAAGTGCAATCTTTTTTAGAGAGAATGTGACTACAGTATTTCTTACTGCCTGCGTGACAGTCAGGCATTCTCATTACTTTTCGCTTGGGAACCACATGTGGCGTACTTGGGCAATCAAGCACACAGATATTACGTAATACTCACTAGCTAGCGCTTTATGCAACATACTACCGTTGGGCTTTGATACTGATTCCAAAGGTCACTTCTAGTCTTTTGGTCTTGCAAAATAATGATCTGTTCACACTCCCTAAATGCTACATCTTCAAAGCTTTCCCTCCACCCGCTGGATATCCCTCTTATCATGAACAAGAGAGAGTTGGTAAATACGTTTCGCTATGATATTCATGGTCTGGAATTACTTTCTTCTTTAAAGTGTTGCCCTAGTGATGGGAATAAAAGCCAATTTTAAGGAAATGTCCACAACCAAGAGTTGACCAGAAGTCACAATAGGCAAATCGGTGTTTGTTTCAGTTTAAAATAACTATAGAAAATCACCACCAGGTCAAATAACGCAATGTTAGTCGGTTCAATTTTTGACGTCTTTAAGTTGGACCGATGACCGGTCTGCTGTCGCAGAGTACCGTAGTTTATGTAAAGGTAGTAACTTTCATCCAATATCGCAAACCCTGTTGGTGTTCTCTTGTCTGTGTCACGAGGTACAGTCAGTTGGTGAGCAAAGTTTGGCTATTTCATCGTGTAGTCCAGGTGGTTCCGCTACAATGTGTGTTATCCCGGATGCAGTCTACAACCCCTATAGTTTTTCGTTTTTCCTTTTGTTCGTAATGATTACATATGTGTGTTTTGTGTAAGCCTGCCAAAATTTTTCGCGCACTTCGCGCGCTTTACAATTTCACGATTCAGATTCTAAAGTACACTATCAGTGCGCAACTCAGTTTTTGGAGTATTCAGTGACCCTTTGCAAAATATGCCCTGCAATGGCATGGGATTGTTAGGCTCCTTCATGTCCCCTCCTCACTATGATGTTTTGGTGTGGGAAGGTGGGTCAAGGTCGAGAAATCGCATCTGGTCTGCCCCCCCCCCTCCCAATGTCAAACATCTTCCTACGCCGCTGACCCATGGTCGGTTTACTTATTTTGGCTTACAAAAGGGTGAATTCTGTGATAAAACCCAAAATTTTCGGTACGCTTTGACCACTCTTTCTCATGTCCGTTATACTTATAGCTAAATAGGCTAGTACAAACTCTTTCAAGTAGAATACACGGATTTATGTAAATATCATTTCGCTCAACGTTCTCTGTGTCTGTCGTGCGGTACGGCTACTGACTCGAAGAGGAATGTAGGCCTACAATGAAAGTTATGCCCGAAAGGGCCCAACTGCCGGGACAATTGCCCTGTATAAGCTTTAAATAAATACAAATTCTTATGAGTGTAGGCTTACCCCCCAAAATTTTCGCGCGCTCCGCGCGCTTTGCAATTTCACCGTTTAGATCATTCCAGTTTTTGCATATTTCTTGGTTGATCCTTTCTTTTTTGACGTTTATTAGAACCAAACTTCAAAAAAAAAAAAAAAAAAAAAATGAATGTGCCCTTTTTTGTTGGACCCCCCCCCCCCCAAAAAAAAGACCCTAGATCCGCCCATGCATTTGATCCCGCCCGAAAGGCAATTCGTAAATTCGTAAATTCAAATTCAAAATGAGTCGAAAAGTAATTGATAATAATCTATGAGCCTTAGGTGCCCATCGTTAACCCTGCTTTAGCCCAAGGTACGTGCCCATCATTTATCCTGCTTATACCACGTTCACGGGATATTTCTCGTTAAACTGCTGCAAAACACTTCAAGTATATATTAAACCCTATTATGCACAATATGACATGGCCACTGTTTCGCGAGATGTAAACCAGGTGCATAACAGGTTTTATTTGTCCCAACTGGCTGAATCCTTGTACTTCTAGTGGTTACGGATGCTTTGCGTGGGAGGCTACATAGCATCAAACAGAATTGCATATCACAGGTATAGGTCTATCTATTGCAGCCTGAGTACCACTGTGTTTATTCCGGTAAATTCGGGAGGGGGGGTGAACTGTCCCTCCGAAGAGTGAATTAAACGTAACAAGTGGGTTATTTTGCAGTTTAAAGACAAGAAAACATAAAGTTGGTTCCAAAATACGCCGGCGTACTTTCGTCCATTGTTACCTAGGCGAAATAAAAAGACAAAAAATCATATTGTGATGCTCCTGGTCCTGCACATTCAATGCCATTTAAGGACATTCTATTGCCTACGAATTCAGGGCCGTAGCCTGCGGGGGGGGGGGGGGAGGCAGGGACCCCCCCCCGAGATTTCCAAATCATAAATGAAAGTTGGCCTACATGAGAAAATGGCATACTGAACTGCTGAAAATTTCAATGTCCAAATTATGATTTCAATGAAGGCCCCCAAAACCTGGAAGATTGCATATAAGGTAGTTAGTTAGTTAGTTAGTTAGTTAGTTAGTTAGTTAGTTAGTTAGTTAGTTAGTTAGTTAGTTAGTTAGTTAGTTAGTTAGTTAGTTAGTTAGTTAGTTAGTTAGTTAGTTAGTTAGTTAGTTAGTTAGTTAGTTAGTTAGTTAGTTAGTTAGTTAGTTAGTTAGTTAGTTAGTTAGTTAGTTAGATGAGGTTTAACGTCCCAGTTTCCAACCAATTGGTTCAAGTCGAGACGACCACGGCCTTTTTTCCAGTTGTGGCTCACTATTAGCCTGTGATTACCTTTAATTATTAGCCCAACTCAATGAGTTGGAAAAGAAACTTTAAATTTAAAGAGCATAAGCAGTCCCAGCACACTTATTTTGAAACAAAAGCTAAATCTCACTTCAAGTATCTATTTTTGTATGTTAACACATAAATATTGCAAAATTCAAGGTAACCCAAGGAGTTACCCTATACGTGAATTTCATAATTCATTGAGAAGCATACTGTATCATGATCCTCGAAAGCCATTCATGAAATAGGATACCCGTAATTACTTATTCAAATTGACTGCATTTCCCTTTAAATCAAATCCAACTTTTCTTCTTGAAATCTAAATTTGTTTCTTAATCATGAAATCTAAAAGAGAAAAGTGTTTAGATGCAACTTTAAGGCTTAGAATGTGTCACTTACCCGAATCTTGGAGACATTTTGATCGAACATTTTCTTGCTAGCCTACGCTACGCGTCAACCGATGGTGGTTCCCCCAGTGGCGTACTAAGAGCGCTAAAGAGAAGCCCGCAGGGCGGGTACCAGCCCTTTAGGGATGCCATGTCATGGCAACGGGAAATTTCACTAAATAGGTAACATTTCAGATTATGTTATTAGTCCAAAACTTTACCAAAGATAACACCATTTCAGATCTAGGAAAACTTAGAATGGGAATTTTTTCAAAGAGTGGAGGTGTCATCCCTCCCCTGAGGCAACATCCCCTTTCAATTACACCCAACCAAAATAGGAAAAATACCAAAAAAATGGTGATTCCTAAGCACTATAATCAGTTCGACGTTTTACAAAGCTTTACCAAAGATAGCACTATTTCCCATCCACGCCATCTGACAAAGACAAAAATTTCTCGAAATAGAGTATCATCCCCTCCTCTTAGACAACACCTCTTGACTTACGCCAGGCCCAAAATAGGAAAAATATCACTAAATAAAGACAATTTGTGAAGACAGAATCGTTCAAGGCTTTGCGAACTTAAGTTGTATAATTGGGTGCATGGTGGTTCCTGCTTTTTTACTTCATTCAGAATGCCATTTTGCGTCGCGGAAGGATGGTATATTGCAAAAAGGTCCCTGACATACCTTCAACTTTCTTCATTTTTGCCTGATGAGTACTTCAACTCCTTTCCTACACCATAGACATCACAAATTGAACACATCAGTTCAACAGCATAGTCTATACTGTCCCCCCTCACAAACACACACACACACACACACAAATCCAAAGTTAAATTCGTAGGGTAATATACTTCGCGAGGATTCCCCTTAAGTTAGTGGTGTGAGACTTGGTCAAGTTTAAGGGAACTGCTGTCTTCCTTTAAAATCAGCGCACAAGGACAATGCTCACCTATTGTTAGCAGATGTTACACCTACCCCCTATGAGGCTTAATCCATAGTTTCAATAGAATAAGAAGTATTCTGAAGTCGGTAATTTATGAATATTCATCCCTGGTTGTTTTTTACTAGAAACAACAGTTGCTCTGGCAAGGTAGGCAAATTGGGTATCAATAAAGACAGGTCTCTCTGCTACATACGAAGCCGAGAGCCCTGTCTTTATTGATACCTTTCGAATCAAATACTAATTACATGAAATATGGAATCGGTTTAATCTCACAATGGGAAAATATTCATAAAACTACTACCAATTGCAACCGAAAAAAAGAATCTTTGTGGAAGGGGGTAGCTTACACGACTTGATAATGTAGGCTACGTGCAACAGCGTGTAGTGACCTGAGTCGGAAATTTACAGTAAGATATCATTAACAAAAGGAAGCCTAATTAAGAAAACGTGGGAACGCAGAGGAGTCGATAAAAGCTAGAACAAGGAAGATATGAAAGCGGAAGTAACACAAAAACTCGAAAATTCCACAAATTTAAAAACAGCAAAACGAGAAATGACTCCCTGCCAACCCTCCATGAGGACTCGAACCCACGTCCTCATTTGGCGGAGTGGAGCACCTTTCCAACTGGTCAACGGCAATGTTGCGAATGACTAGGAACATAATTAATAGAAATACGAGATCTAGTGTTGAAAGCTGTGTGATATACAAGTGGAAGTGCTGTGGGGAGGGAGGGGGCTGGAGCGAACACCCCCCTGTCACCTGCATCCTTAAGTATTAGTGCCAAACTCCATATTGCTTGAAACACGCTCAAATTATGTTGTTTCAGTACGCCTGAATACATTTTTCCTGTTAACGTTAATTATAGCATGAATGGCCTGTAAATTTTTCATAGTTTGCCTTATGAATGACATCAATGGGGGTGGGGTTTGGGGCGAGGCAGTCAGGAGAAGCAGTGGAACAGGAAGCTGTGGTCTTCCCGGTCGCAGAATTTTCCAATTTCTTCGGAAAACATGTAGTCAGATTAGAAGGTACGATAAAATGTGTAATCCCGATCCTGGGGCCGCGCCAAAGTTTGCGTGAAAGGGGTCTAATTAGCTTCCCCTACGTGGAAATGCAGCCTGAAACCCCAGCAAGGTTGACGGGTTGCCGAAAAATGTCGACGGCAAAATTCAAAATTTTCGGCCCGCATTTAAAGTTTTTAGTTGTGAGATTTGAAAATCTGGGGGACTTATTACAGGATCTGCCCTCATTTTAATCAAAATATCAAGTACATCACGGAGGGGAATGTCTGTTGTGGACTACTTCATATTTTATCGTTTCCCGACTACATTGGAAACTTTACCCGACCGTGGGGGGATCCTTCCTCGACGAGGGACATGGTCCCTAGCCCCGGCAGTGGTGTCACCACTGTCACGACGACAATCAGTCTCCCTAGGCCGACTTTCTGACCTTCCTTGGTCTCAATATAGCACAATTAATCCTCAAACACCAAATTTACAGCACACTTCGGGGCTATAGGCTAGAGTATCTTGCTTTAGTTACTTGTGTCTTGAACATCCAAAGCCCTTCAAAAGGACCAAATCACGTATACGCGAAACAATGGAAGAATGATTGCTGGTACGTACACGCGCTTCCTGAAGTTTAAAAAATGCTAAGACTCAGTAGCTGAGTGCTTGAAGTGGGGTGCTTGAAGTGGGGGGGGGGGGGAGGGATGAAAATAAGGTAAATGTACCGACAGCATGTAGTCAATGCACCAACACTTAGTGTCAAAGTGTTATC
Source organism: Holothuria leucospilota (assembly GCA_029531755.1). Taxonomy (NCBI): domain Eukaryota; kingdom Metazoa; phylum Echinodermata; class Holothuroidea; order Aspidochirotida; family Holothuriidae; genus Holothuria; species Holothuria leucospilota. The sequence goes on along the minus strand of CM055969.1, from coordinate 28,021,376 downwards.
ACTTAACAAGTCACCCCCGCACCCGTGACCCCCCATCCACTCGGGGTGGCGCCAGGATTTGCCCGACGGGAGGACAGACTCCCCGACCGGAGGGCCAGAGATCCGAAGCCTCGGACAGCTCCAACCTTGTCGAGAGGTTGGTGAGGGAGAATTTGAAGAAAACCTGTGTATTATACCATGTCACTGCGGGCATATTTTGAATAAAATTTGTATTTACCAGAGGAGAATAGTTTAATGTTTTTGCCGGACTCTCAGCCGTGAAAAAGCGCGCGAAGCTCGCGAAATTATTTTGGGTGAGCCTATACACTGAAAAGAATCTGTGCTTATTTAAAGCTTACATAGGTCAATTGTCAATTGAAGAGAGAGTAACTTGTCAGGGAAAAGAGCATATGAGTAATAGCTATAACTTTGCTAGTGATAAGTATTTATAAGGAAAGATTTCAAATTCCTTTGAAAAAAATGACGGAAGTGAAGGACTCGATCTTAAACTAAATGAAAGTTTGTGCCAAAGACTATAACGATAATTCTGAAGAACTAATTTGCCGTGTAAAGTTTTATGACTTGTCACTGAAAAAAGGCAATTGTGGCGGGTCTGCATTGAGATTTGCGTTACATTTGGTGGTTCTATTACACTGGACAATACTTTCGGAAGCACATCATTGCAGTATTTATATACAATTACACCCATGCAATACGCGTGGATATCACTGATTTTTAATACGTTACAATCCAAATACAACTGATTAGTGTTAAACCGTCTTGGGTCCTTTAAGAGAAGTTTGAGTATTCTATTCTGGAAAGTCTGGAGAGGTTTAAGGACAGTAGCACAGGCTGTACCATAGACTTTAATAGCATAAGTAAGCCTAGAGTAAATAAAAGAGTAGTAAATCTGAATTGCAGTATCGGCTGGAAGAATGTCACCTATATGATGAAAAATACCAATATATTTAAGGGGAGGGAATTTCGTAGATCATTCACATGCTGCTTCCATGTTAAGTTCTCGTCAATAACTAAACCTAGGTACTTTGTAAAATGCACTCCTAATCCGGGTACCATTGAAGTAAAAGCTTTCAATGCAAGCATCATTACCATTTTTGCGCATGAAAGATTATGAAGGAGCTGGTTTCATCGACGTGGAGGATAAGTTTATTTGACTCGAACCAAATGTTTAATTGGTTTAGTGTATCAGTGGCCATTTCTATTAAGTTTGTACAGTCTTTACTGGGTAGAAAAAAAAAACATTTGTATCGTCAGCAAAAAGACGAGTTGATACACTGGGCGAGCATTGTGAATGTCATTAACATAAATAAGAAAAAGTAGAGGTCCTAAACTGACAGAACCTTGAGGTACCGGCCCGGTGGTGATATCAGCATAATTAGAATAAGTATTATTAACAAAAGTACATTGCTTTCTGTTGGATAAGTAGAGTATCGTAAGCCTTGCCACGAATAGTCCTTTTTTGCTTTTCAAAAGTCCCCTGACTCTCTGGCGAAGAGCCAGGGGCGAAAACCGAAAAATACTCCCGAAGGAGTTCTGCTCCCTGTAGGAGTAACAACGTCCCCAAGGGAAAAACCTTGACTTAACTGACCCACCCGACTGTGGTCCCGTTCTAGACTGGCTGAATAGAACAGGTCCCACCTGGGAGCTCCGATAGTAGTGCAGGAGTTTTTTCAATAGCATAACATGGTCAACAGTGTCAAAAGTTTTCTTCAAGTCTAAATACAACCCTAGAACATTATTAACCTTATCTAAATTCGAGGGAATGTTGTTTGCAACTTCTAATAAAGAGTAAGATGTTGTGTGTCTCTCTCGAAAACCAACTGAAATTTATAAATGACATCTCGTTTGTTAAGAAAACATCTCACTCTTGTTTCAATAACGCATTCAAGAATCTTATTTATAGGCCTACATGGAAGTAAACTAATGGGCCGATATAATATTCAGGCAACGAGGGATCGCCCTTTATAAATAATGGAGTAACCTTTGCAATTTTAAGGGCGTCAGGATATACACCAGAGGTAAAACGTTAAAGATTATTAAAGATATGCGTGAGTATGGGGACTAATACATCAGAGAGAGATTTAACTAACTTAACAGGAATTCCATCGATTCCCGGGGCTTTGCCATTCTTCAGTCCGTTGATGAGTTTTAGGATCTCCCAATCAGATACGGGTGTTAGAACTTAGAAATATTGAATCATTACAAGGATCTACTACCAAAAAGGTGGATGGGAATACTGGTGAATCCAGTCCCTGGCTTAGTATTCGGCCCATGACTGATGAAAAGAAATCATTTAAAGCAGTGGTTCCCAACCTTTTCCAGCTAAACGCCCCCTTTCACCAACTGAGGATGGGCAAAAGCCCCCCCCCCCCCCCCGGCTATGGCTTACTATTGCTATTGATGAAACGACGATAAAACAAAACATGCTGAAATAAAAGGGTAGACCTACCGTGACATACATCGTTTTCACGTGTGGGTTCGACCCAGGGTAGGAAATCAGCAATGTGGGACTTGAGAAATTAACACCCTTTTGAGACGGCGACTCTTTAACCCACGATTTACAAAAGCTGGAAGGCTTGATCACGGTCAAAAGAGGAGAAACTTCTTTGGTATTTAACTGAATTTTCAATTTAATTTCAAACTTATTTTTCATATGCTTTGTCACAAGTAATTCCACGATATGAATGAATGAATGAATGAATTTGCCAAGGCCCCATCGAGTTGTGGATTGTTCCCCAAAATGAGGCAAAAGGTCAACATCCCAGTGGGCGTCTGGGGAATTCGCCCCGGAAGTTGTGAAGTATTTACGATATTGTTGACAAGAGAATGACGTACTGTCAGTCAAATTTTGGCTATCTTCCGATTCCTAATAACCTTAAATACAAACTAAAATGATTGCAAAATCAGCCCTAGCCCAGTTTGTACTTCGCTAATAAATAACGGGAGTTCCCTTTGATGCTGAAAGGGGCTTGTCCTGTCACGGGGGGAAGAAGTATGGTAGGGGTAGCATGGGGAATTGAAAGACTTGTGCCAATCAAGCTGTCCAACAGGTAGGAAAAATGAGAAAGCAGAAACTGGCCCACCGAAATACTGCATTTTTGAAAACAGTTTAAAGTTTTACTTCATAGAAAATTGCCAAAGTTATCTACTTTGTTACAGTTACCTACAATTGTCACTTCTGTCAGTATGTCATGTTTATGGACTGCAAGGAAGAAAACTACATTCAAGGTTAAATTTGCAGGACGATTTTTGGCTATGACCCCTTCGGTCACCGCTTTCGCTGTCACTGATGAGAATATGAGGTCCTTGCAGGAAAAATTGAAATTAAACACTGTTACAGTATAGATGTGATTTTGTGGTATCTGGGAAGGGAATATTCGACCTACTCAACTTGTTGACTCCATTCGTCTCCATTTTGAGCGAACCAATTTGAGTTCAGCTATAGAAAAGCTTTTGGGAATCTTGTAAAGCCTTGGTTTAATTGAGTATCCAATTTTTTTCAAAACGCCCCCCTGCCTCCCCCTTAGCGCTCATCGCCCCCCTGATTTGTGCAAACGCCCCCGGTTGGGAACCACTGATTTAAAGTATTAGCTATTATAATCATTTGAATAGGTTACTCCATCACAACGGATTAAGCTTACATCTAAACGAAGTTTCTGTTTTCCTTTAACTAGGGAATTAATGACTGACCAAGCGTGTTTAGAGCTTGTTTGTCGAGAGGTCAAAACATAGTAAATAGACACATCTATTAACTATGGATGTGTCTATTACCTATGCAGTGGTCAAAATATATTTCTGTAATACGAGGCTCGGGCATATCGAATAATACGAAGAACACGCCGATATGATGATAACTTCAATTTGTTGTTGATGGTAGGGTTGTTCAAATACTTTCGATACAACATATTTTTATGAGAAATTGACTTTTTAATACCTTGAGTAATCCATGGCTGATCAGAGGAAAAAGTTTCCTCAACCCAAATAGGCCCTCTTACCACGATTAAAGAAAACGCTGTGTGCTCTGACTTCACTTTCATCATCATCATCATCATCATCATCATCATCATCATCATCATCATCATCATCATCATCATCATCATCATCATCATCATCATCATCATCATCATCATCATCATCATCATCATCATCATCATCATCATCATCATCATCATCATCATCATCATCAGTACGTCGCAGGAACCCACAGGGCATAAACGCAACGGAACGAGAGAGAGGGAGCTTTAGCAAAAAGTCAGACGACACCTGAAAATGTTCAGGGTCTGTGCATTAACTTCCTCATCGGTCAGCTTATTCCAGTCAAGTATAGTCGATGGGAAGAAAGAAGACCTATATTGCGGGGTTCTACAATTAATGTATTTAAGGGCTTTATTGTTATTACTAGCCTGATTTTCAATTATGTTAAAAAAGGTAGAATCTTTGTATTGCCTAGGTTTGACCCTTCTTTTTGCTGGCAGGTCTGTAAGGTAGTGGTCACGTGGGACAGCTGGTAGCTGATTATTCAAAATTCTATACATATAACATAACCTGTCGACTTTCCTACGATTCTTTAGTAGGGGAAGTTCCAATTGCTTGAGAAGGTCAGTCATAAAGCCTTCCTCTCTGGATGTGTAATTACCACTAATGAATCTGGCAGCTCTGCGTTGAACTTTTTCCAGACGGTCTATATCCCCTTGCTGGTAAGGGTCCCAAATGGAGGCAGCATACTCTAAGTTGCTACGAACTAGGGATATATATCCCAGTTTTTTGCACTCCATTGGGCAGTGTTTAAGATTTCTTTTTAGGAGACCTAGCATAGCACCTGCTTTAGCGGTAATTTTATTTACATGCATTGACCATTTCAAGTCGTCCGAAATGGTGACACCCAGATAGGGGCTGTTCTTAACTTGTTGAAGTATGCTATCTTTAATGGTATAGAAAAAAGAAGATTTAGATCGACTCCTCAATAGGTAGCATTTCTTTGGATTAAAGCTCATACCCCATGTATTTGCCCACAAAGTTAGATTTTGCAGGTCTTTCTGCAGGGCAATGTGATCGCTTTGGCCTTTTGACCAATTATGTGCATTCATTTAGACACACCTCTTGTGAATAAATTGTAACCTTTGACCACATGCATGTCATGAGCTCAATCTGTATGCCTAACGTTCCCGTTAGGCTAGGAGAGTATTATATGGATTGGTAACGTGTGCGCGAACGTACCAACTACACATAACGTAGCTGCAGTTTCAACTTCACAAGACTAGGCTGGTGCTAGGCATGTATATGTGCATTTTGTGTGTCAAGTGCTGTTTACCTGCACCATAACAAGCGTAAACTAACGTTAGTATCGTAAATTTGAGTGAATGTAGCACTATTTTTAGCACAGTGCAGGAGCAATAGAGCATGCCGAGTAATATATACACTGGCTTAGAAGAGATAAGTTCACAATTTTAACAGGTTTAGAGCTTTTCAGTACAATTTAAAATGTACAGGCCGAGCTTGACAGTTTTGAGGAGTCGTTGTAATACCACAGTGTTACAACAACTCAGAAAATACCACGCAGAGAAGGTCGCAACTGTTGGTTCACCGGCTAACAAGACATCAGAACAGTACAAGGTGAGATACACTCACATGCATTAGGCCTACACATTTTAAACTCAAAACGTTAAGAGGCAAAGAAGGACTAAGGCGGGGCCCCGTAAGATTCCCTGAAGTCCAAGCCCTTTAGGCCTAGGCCTATTTAGGCCTAAAAAAAAAAAACAAAACCAAGCAGTGCCCAGAACAAACCAGTTCAGTAGCCATAGGCCTACGTTACTGCCAAAATGAAATTTTGATATATCGGTGACAAAATATCGATAAATTGGCTAATATTGATATTAGGCCTAGGCCAAATGTTGCTACATAATTTTGTTATCCCCCGCATCTGCTGCAATGACAATTGGCAACTTGTAATTCATCATCATCATCATCTTAAAACATAAATGGTAGTATTCTGAGTGATGTGACTTTTGAGAAGGATCTGGGTGTAGTTATTACAGGTGATTTAAAGCCATCTAGACAGTGTGCAGCTGCTGCTGCTAGGGCTAATAGGGTGCTTGGATTGATCAAGAGGAATTTCAGTAGTTTTAGTAAAGAAATTGTACTAAATCTGTATAAGCAGTTGGTAAGACCCCACCTCGACTATGCAGCCCAGGCTTGGAGTCCCTTCTATGAAAAGGACAAGCTTCTTTTAGAGCAAGTTCAGAGGAGAGCCACTCGCCTTATACCCGAGGTGAGACACCTACCTTATCATGTTAGACTTAAGCATCTTGGGCTTACCACCCTGGAGTTGAGGAGGATTAGGGGGACATGCTTCAGGTGTACAAATTTCTCTCTGAAAGGAATCCTTTGTCCTCTTGCAATTATTTAAAGGTTCAATGTAATTCTCGGGTTCGAGGCCATTGTAAGAAGCTAGTTAAGAATTTTGCAAGACTCGACATTAGGAAGTTCAGCTTTTCTCATAGAGTTGTTAACGAGTGGAATAGTCTGCCTGAGTGGGTAGTTAACTCCACATCTGTGCACTGCTTTAACGTTAACATTGACAAGTTCTTCCATAAGTGTGGTAGGATCTAATTGTGCTGGGCTCGTTTGGTGTTGGTTGGTTCTTTGTTTTCAGTTAAGGTTGTATGGACTTCCGGGCATCTTATGGGGCCTTAGCCCTCCTTTGCCCTTTAACCTGTTATGTTATGTTAAAAAGATTTACAGTGGAGGGAAGCTGCATGGCTGGAAAAACTCAAAATCTTACAGGGAGGGGTCCCAATTGTTGGACTAATTTGTAGCCTAACATTTCATATTATAAAGTGTCCAGATTAAATCCTATTTGACCAAGCACAACCACCTCCAATTTTCCGAGGAATTGTTTTAGACCTAAATACTGTTTCAGATCTTCATTTCCTTAGAAGTGCTTACGTTAGAGGCTTACAAAGAATTAATAAATGAATGCATAACTAGTTAGGCCTACCCTAGAAACATTTTGCCATTGGATCCACATCGATTTTGGCTAGGGTCAGTATCCACTTCAGACTGATGTCTGCTGCATTTCTATTTGCAAATCCATGTGGAATTAGACCATCATTGGCAAAGACGGCCATCCAACATTGTTTGGACTAGGACCTGACTGTTCAGTGTCCATTTAACATCATTCCAACTTACTAGACCTAGGAACAGTTTCAGACCTCCATGTGATCTCATATAATTTACTGTAAGTCACAAATGGGCTGTTCCTTGCAGAAATGTCAGTCAGACCTTAGACTGCCCTTAAAATATTACCTGTGCACAATCTGACCAATTGGACCAAAAGCCGACATAGGACTAATAGCAAAATGTTTACTGGGTAGGTGATCAGGCACAAAGTATCAACAAGACAAAGGTAGGCTTTGTAGAAAAGCAAGTGGTGATAGCTTCCATGGATGTGGAAACATCTTGGAGGCATGGATATGATGGACCAAGCAGAGATGTCCATGGATTCCCCACCATTGTTGATGGACTATTATCATGAAATGTTGGGGCAAGGCTGTTTGCTGAAGATGGAGGAATCTAAGATTGATTCTTTTGCCAACTTCAAAGGATTTCCTATCCAGTTTCCTGTTGATAGACTTTTGATGTACACTTTTTTTTGTAGTGCTTTTGAAGCAGCCAACCCATCCCTCCCCCATCACCTCACCAGTAGTGGTGCTAGGGGGGTGAGGGGGCTTTTGCCCCTCAGATTTTGTCCTTGTCCCCCAGTTCCCCCCAGTCCCCCCCCCCCACTCAGCTGAAATATAGTGCATTGGATGATGCATTATGAACCAAAATATACCTATCCTGAGACTTAATTATTTTTTCACCCAGAAATGCCAAAACCTCAGAGGTTCCGGGGGCTTCACCCCCTGGACCCCACCAGGGACCAAAAGCGGGCCCCTGGACTCCAACCACCTAATGTTATAGTGGTCTGAGGAGAGAAAAATAGCTTTATACATTACAATTATTTGGATTGGATGATGGACTGTGAACCAAAATATGTGTTTCCTGGAACTTGAGACTTAATTTTTCACCCAGAAATATGATAAAACCTCTGAGCTTCCGGGGGCTTTGCCCCCTGGATCCACAGGCGTTCGAAACATTACATACATATACTACACACTATATATATATATATATATTAATAAGACAAGGTATGACATTTCTCAGGACGAAGCATGAATGTTGGCCAATTTTTACACTCTACTCTTACTGTGAACCTCAAAAGACTTGGTCGATCACGTCATCTGTTCCAGCAGAATATCCAACACCTCTTCGGATGCAACTTTGTGCATAAGATAAATTCTAAACAGTAAAAAAAGGTGACAAAATAAAATAACAATAAGAATAAAAACTAAGTAAGAGCAGCGGCCCAGTCGCACAGCCAGTGCTTCCACACTTTAAAATCATTTTTCCTGAATGGCCGATTTCAGGTAATTTTAGATTCCATTTCAGGAAAAATGAATTTAGAGTGTGGAAGCACTGAGTGGCAGTGCAGTCACTGGGCTGAAGTCTTCTCTTATCGAAATGTCATACCTTGTCTTATTTTATATATATATGTAGTGTGTAGTATATGTACGTAAATGTTTCGAATGCCTGTGCCTGGATCCCCACCAGAGGCCCTAAGGTGGGCCCCTGGACTCCAGCCGCTTAATATTATCATGGTCTGAGGAGAGGAATAGCCTTATACACTAAAATTATTGGGAATTTTTGCAGTTGATTTGTGCATTATGACCCAAAATACACCTACCCTGAGAGTTAATTGTTCACCCAAAAATATGCTAAAACCTCTGAGCTTCTGGGGGCAAAGGCCCCCTGGACCCCCATCTGGGCTTTGCCCTTGGACCCCACCAGGGGCCCTGAGGCATACCCCTGGACCCCACCCGCATAAGTACGTGCTTTGCGCTCGGCTTCATACTAGGCGTGAAAGCTTTTGCCCCCCAACATTTCCATTTGCCCCCCATTTTTGAAATCCTGGTGCCGCCACTGCACCTCACAGAAAAAAAGAGGAAAAAAAGGAAAGAAAAGCCTAGGACTCTTCATTAATCCTGATGTCTCCAGGGACCTTAAAATTACACTAGATTAACCAAATTTTTTTCATTGCAGTAGGGCAAGGGGTGTTACAAAATTCCACAGTAGGCATTTTTCAAGAGCCTACATCTGTCTTGGGACTTGAGTTGCATACAGTTCAATTTACAAACAAGTATTGAATTTCACCTGCTAGATAAGAAGGTTGAGTGTGTTGTCATCCATTTTAAATTGAAGTAACATGTTCAAATACTTTTGGAGTTATGCAAAAGCCCCATTTTTGTTGGTTACATCGAACTCACATTTTGCTGCAGAAATTGCTTTTATTGATGATTGGCAACTTGGTCATTCATTGTTAAAGGTCGTGTGACATGCCACCAAAAAGAGCTGTGTCACTTGAAGAATTAAGTCCTCCAATCAAAGATCCTTTGGAATAATTTCAATATCTTTTACCTTTCTCAAAATATATGTCTTCGAAGTTTGATGGTTTCTGAAGAAACTAATTGCCTATGCAAAAATAATGATGTGGAGTGTTGCACAGTGTTATGATTTCTTTTGTTAACCCTATATAAATTATCTCTTAATTACTGATCATGTAGATTACAGTTTGGTGAGTGATATCAATATTTTTCAAGGATAAAATTTTAACTTTTATAATAAACCCTCAGGGAATAACAATGCTACTAGTGTCCTTGAAATTAAGGTTGAAAAAACAAAGGCTAACATGTGCCATATATGGTATGTCCCTCTTTTGATGTCACATATTTGCATATTTAGCTCATGCTTATTCATGATACAAGCGTGAAATAGAAATTTCCCTGTAAAATGTCAATATTTGAGGGGTTTTAATGGAAATTGCACCTATTTTCTCCATTTTTAATGCTTTTTACATCAAATATCCAACTATGTTATTTTCATGTCACTCGACCTTTAAACCCTTGATGAACAACTAATAACTAGAGAAACTGTAAAACAGGCTTATTTGGCACATTGAAAATTTACAATGAATCAAATTATTTTTTTCTTTCCTCGCACCAGAAAAATGATGAGTCAATGAGAAGACTTGTAAGTGAACTAAAAGAGAAGATTGGAATCATCTCACAGGGAGGAGGAGAAAAAAGTATTCAGCGTCACATCTCAAAGGGTAAACTGCTCGTGAGGGACAGAATTACAAACCTGTTGGACCCTGGGTAATAGTTGTGGCATGGACTTGATGATAGACCATTGCCATAAATTACATGTACTATTTAAGCCCATAGCCAAGGGGGAAGAGGGAGGGCAGGGGGCTTTGCTCCCTAGAAAACTCCATGAAAATTCAAAATTACCATTGCTTCAATTTATTTAATGTGTTGTCCTCCAAAGAAAATTCTTTACCCCCGAAGCTCTTTTTGCCCCCCCCCCCCGGAGTAGCTTGTCTGGCTGTGGGCCTTCGTCTATGATTGTAATTATTCAGATGACAGTTGCATATTCTGATTCTTTACTGTGGCATGGATGTGTGTTTGCTGTTAGTACTGTATCTAAAGGACAAATTTGAACACTCAAATTTATTTTTCAAGAGCAATTGATTTAACCTTTGAAAATTGCTTCTTTTTATTCCAAGTTGTGTCCCTGTACATGTTAGTCTTAGTCCATTCCATAGACTTCTTAAGTTCTTAGAAATATGAAAAGGTGATGATGGGACCAAACTTCCTGCCATTTTGGCCTACCATAAGAGCTGTTGAACTCCTGTTGTTTGCATTTATGATGAATCCCCTACATTTCAAACTTTTAAATGAAGGGGAAAAAATAGAAATCATTAAACCTTGCATAGCCCTTTGTTCTTTTTCTGGGAGTTTTTTTTTTTAAATTTGTTGTCTCAGAATATCACATGTCAGTGCATGGCTAAAACCTCTTGTGTAAGTCCAAACTTAACACAGAAAAGATAAGTCCACCATGATCTTGATAGACCTATTAACCATTCACCTGCCATAGCAACACTATGTATACAATGCTAGTGTAGGATGCTCTGTCCATGTGTATGAAGTCTATGGTCCATTTTTAATATGTCATGGATAAAACAAAGATTCATCCGAGTTTGTTTTTAGAGGTGGTTTAAAGGTGGTGTGCTGTCCAAAAATACAAAATGATTTGAAAGGCATATCACCAAACCAGGGAGTTGCTAGCAACTCCCTGCCAAAACTTACTTTGATCTATAGACTTAGTTTTAAATACAGATGATGGCTGTATTTTGATTGGCATTTATTCAAACAGTGTAACTCCACTCAGGTTGGTCAATGATGACTTGTGTAGTCAGTTGCGTTCCCAATTAAGCTCACACACAGTTGTGCCTCGAGCAAGTAAAACTCAGTGCAGGCTACTGTTGCCCTGTCTCAAAGGTGTTCTAGTCAGGTGTGTGTTTGTGTGTGGGTTTTTTTTTTTCACTGTCTGGAGTGAGGTTAGGGGGCCCAATGTATAGCTAGAAATAAGCTTAGGGTAACTGAATAATGAAATTGTAGGCCCTTTGAATGATAGACTTGTTATCAAAAGTGAAACAAAGATGGAATATGTTTAGAGAAACCTTTGACATTATTGATATTCACAGTACATCATAATGAATTCTCCGTTTTTCTCAGTTCTCCATTTCTAGAACTGTCACAGCTGGCAGGCTACAACTTGTATGGTGATGAAGAGGTTCCCTGTGGAGGCATTGTGACTGGTATTGGAAGGGTATCTGGGTAGGTCAAGTATATGGGTTTAAGTTATAACTAAAAGCAAGCAACATTTTATCTGGTGATGGATGGAGTGGGGGGGGGGGGGGGGAAGGGGAGTGAACATGAGGGCATAATTGCAATGCCTTTAGCAAAATATAGAAATAGAAACCTGCACATATGATAAAGTGGCATACTGTGTTTCTTTGTTGGCCAAAGTTACAGACATCAGAAACCTTTGTGATGGTGTGTCTGTGTGTATGTTCATGTGTTCATGGACACTAATTGACACCTTTCACATACCCTAATACTGTATCTCAACAAGAAAAAAACCCAAAGAATTCCAAACATTTTCTTGTTTCAAGCAGTTTTAGGTGACTTACTTGTTTAAGTGCAAATAGATAGAACTCTCATGTCAAGTATGAAATATACTGTACTACTAAAGCTATTTCAATGTTTTGCCCAGTTGTTGCCAGGATTTGGTGTTAAGTGGGGGTTGGGAGTACAAAGACAACAATTTGCAATGTGTCCCCTCAAAAATATGACATTTCAAAAGAAATTTTGGTGATCTTTTACTTCAGTTTGCAATTCAAAAGTTATCCATTTATAAAAGGGAGTCATATTGGAATATCTCTCTTAGAAACAGGTGATTTGGGGCATTCTTGATTCCTTGCCGAAGGAGGCAAGGAAGCTATGCGATGGTGATGTCGGTGTATGTGTGTGCGTATGTATGTGTGTGTGTATGTATGTGTGTGTGTGACAACATCTCATTATCACTCTAGTTTTTGAAGGGAAAGGGAGAGACACTTCAAAGTTGGTTTGTGGGTAAAGCATGTAAAGATCTCAGCTGGGATTGGTTTTGGTGTGGTTCAAAGGTCATCTGAGGTCACCGGGGATCAAACTCTGAAAACTTTGTTTACATGATATCTCATGGCAGAAAGCTTGGATAAATTTCATACAGTATGTAGATGCCTTATGGTAAGAGAAAGACAGGTAACATTTTTTGGTGGAGGTCAAAGGTCATGTGGGGTCACCATGGGTCAAACTTTGAAATCCTTGTTAACACAATATCTCAAGGTAGGAAGCTTGGATAAATTTCATACATGGTATGTAGATGCATTATTGTGAGACAAAGAACTCTATTATTTCTGGTGGAGGTCAAAGGTCATTTGGGGTCACCGGTGGTTAAACTTTAAAAAGCTTGTTATCACGATATCTCAGGGTAGGAATCTTGGATAAATTTCATACGTAGTGTGTAGGCTACATGCATTATGGTGAAACAAAAAACCTGGTTTTGGTGGGGGTTAAAGGTCATTTGGGGTCAAACTCTGAAAACATCTTTAACATGACATATCAAGGTAGAAAGCTTGGATGAATTTCATACTTAGTGTGTAGATGCATTATGGTAAGACAAAGAACCTGATTGTCTTTGGTGGGGTTCAGAGGTCATCTGGGGTCACAGGGGGTCAAATCCTGAAAACTATTATTGCACACTCCAATTTTTGAACAGAATTCATGAGATACTCTTTTTTTGTGTGGTTCAAAGATCAGTTATGTTTACTCCAAACGTTCTATATATTTTATGCCTTTCACTCATCCCTATGATCTTATTGCTTTTGATATCATCATTTTGAACAGTTCCATTTACAGTTACTTGGGTTATGTTATTATTTCACAGGTTTTAAGGCTTGAATTCATTTGTACATCACACTTGGTTTGAGATGTAGAGATGTTGTGATTGATACAACATATTTCACCACAAGAACCAGAGGTGATAACAGTTCCCCTCTATGCCCACTGAGGATAAAACTGTCACAACTCACCTGTAGACTGATACTGCTGGCCTCTGACACCTAACTTGTTGGTGGTCTGTCCGAGTCAAAACCAGATTGATGTGTAATTGCTAAGTACCAAGCATTATATATTTTTAATTAACAGGTGCAGAACATCCCTTGTATTGATACTGTACAAAACTTGTATAAGTTATATGATGGTAATACAGTATTCTACAAAGTATCAGTCAATGTGGCTCAAACTGATCTGTTTTAGTGTTTTTAACAGACAGACCATATCATTGTAAACAGATTAGGAGAAACTGCTTGACCAATGACCTTTACAAGTGGCAAAAGAGAGCCCACTTTGCTGTCCTTTGTCTGAGGAGACTGCCAAAGATATGATTGATTAACAGCCCTATGATTTTAGGTAGGTGAAGGAAAGTGGAGAGAACTGAAGTCCCAAAAGAATAATTACCAATACCATCAATAGTGGTACACAGCTCACCTTGAAATGATGTGACTATGTAATTGGTGCTGGCATGGTAACAGCAAGGATTCACCACAGCAAGGAATTGCCTGATTTATATGAATATACAGTCTCCTTATTCTTGTGAAGGATAGGAGTGGCAAACTTCACAAGTTAATGTGTAAGTTCAATGTTCAAAGAATTCAGTTGGGATTGTTTTTAAGAGACGTCAGAGGTCATTTATGGTCACCAGCTGGCAAGGTATAAAATCTTTTGTAACCACATTATCTCAATAAGGGGTGTATAAAGAAACTTAATATGTCATACATTTACTGTATTAATTATACAAGTCTACAGTAATGTCCTCATTGATTGCAAGGAAGATTTAAACCTATGCCCTCATATCTTCCCCATCTCTCAACTTGGCAGGGAATCACTACGCCTCTTGGCGTTTTGTTTTTCTTTTCTATACTCAATGAGTATTGAGGGTTTAAACCCCTGTACCCCATTCCAGCCCCATGGCTATGCCTCTGATTTTGTGGGATATTTTCTGTATAGTAGGTTTCCAGAAAGGGGAAAACATTCACAAGTTGGTTATTAAACAAAATAATCATAATGTGGTTAGTGTGTCTTTAGGAACACTAGCTAGTATGCTCTATATCTTGTGCAGTAACATGCAAAGTACGTGAAGTTAAGGACACTTTAATGAGAACAGTTCAATTCATGTAGAGTGTTTCAGTTTGGGGCTCTTGGTGACTTGTAATATTCCAGCTTGGGCACTGTTGTACTAGAGGTATATGTCACTTCGGTGGGTAGTACACAGTTTGTAAGGTTACACCTTTATGTTCTGACATCTCTATATTCTGACATGGAAGTCAGTTAGGTTAGAACCTACCCTTATCCTAGCACTGACCTCCATGTAGACTTGTCAAATCATAGAGAATGTCAGAATAAGGAAAAGCTGGAACAGAGAGCAGTCCCCATTTGTAACTACCTTGAGCTATGTAGTCTGGTGTCTGAGAAAGTGTTAATTCTGATTTTTTTTTTTTTGTCCTTCTATGGTTCAGCCAAGAATGTATGGTTATTGGTAATGATGCCACAGTTAAAGGAGGTACATACTACCCAATCACTGTCAAGAAACATCTCAGGGCTCAAGATATTGCAAGAGAAAACAACCTGCCATGTATATATTTGGGTAAGTTTCAGTCATAGAATGATGGTGGGGGAATGGAGTAACAAGTAATAATTAAAATGAGCAGTCAATCGTCTTACACGCATATATGGATCTGTTTTACAGTGGGATAAAATTTTCATCACTGAATTGTTTATTCATGCAGTAAACAGTATGGTTTACCATTGATATCCACTGAACTGGCAAAATATTCATCTCTATATGTAACACGCTGATCGGTAAAAGTTTATGGTCAATTCAATGGTTATTTTAAAGTATGGCCAGAGGAGCAACCTTCTGGTGTACATGAAATGTTTATGTGTAGAGTCTTGGATCTCAAATTCTGTATTTCTGTCTAGTAGTTTGGATCAGGCCGGAACTAGATTTTGCCAGATAGTGTCTCAAATTGGGCCAGATATAGTCTGTCTGGAACCGGATCTTTTCACCTATAAAGAGAAACATTAAAAATAGCACTGTGGTCGGGGTGGGGGGGGGGGAGATGTCAAGGCGGTAGGTACTTCTGTAGGTCACAACACATGATTTTGTAGGATTTAGATTTGAGACTCAAAAATGATGCAGACAACATTATTTGACAAACTAAAATTATTTAAAATTTAACATATAAACTACATCTTTAAACAGCACAAACCTATGTGATTGTCAGAGTGATAGTAAATGCCAATGAAAGCATGTTCTGATGAATGTGACAACTAATTGATAGAGATTTTAAATATTGAATTATCAAATTAGTATTAAATATTCATACATTGTACATGTACATGACATTTTCAGATGTTGGTCCTGTGGGATACACGATTACTGGAGAAAAGCTTACTTTGCATTTGTCTTCATTGTAAGCTCCACTTATGTTGGATATACCATGGATATGTCAGTCTCTTTGCCACAATGAACTAGGACCACTTGACCAACACATCACTGCAATGAGACAATTTTTACAATGGACTATGGACATAAATAAGAGAAAAACTTTTGCAAAGGCATTAAAATCATATCTGAAGCTTCCCCTATCTTTTAACAGTAGAGGTATTTCTGGCATGAATTTGAGAAAAACGTGGTCAGATTTCTTCAAAGATCCAGCTGGAACAGGAACCAGATAGTTTTCCACTACCCTGTGCATCCCTACTACTATTGAAGCATTAAATAGATAATCAAAGTGATGAACAAAACTGGGCTTCTGTATATAGCTTAGGCCTTGTTAACACACTTGTGTACTTGCATAAATTTTCTAAACCTAAGATGCTCACTGCATGTTCTGCAACTAAGTTATCCTGCTTTATCTAATTGTGTTACAAGTGAGCACCAGAGTCTAGACGAGCTCATACATTAAGTGTAAAGTGTGTACTTTCAAAGCACAGCTTGAAAGGTATCACTACCCATGATCACAATCCACATTTGACCTCTATGTGACATAACAACAAATTTTTCAGCAAATATGCAGTATTTATATTTGGAAACATCATGAAAGGAATGTGTAAGTGAAATAAAGAAGGGAGATTTGTAACACTTAATACCTGACATTTTAAGATGAGGTTGGGAAGATCACCAGTAGACCTTATGCATTGACATCACATGACGTCATTTTAGTGGGTAACAATGAAGCACGCTGTACGCAAGATGTAGACTTCGCATGCGTGTTTAGTAGACTTACGTGCGTATCTGACTGGTACGCAAATCAGCTGCCTGCATTTGTTGGGTGTGTTGCAGTGCTATGTGCATGCCTCCATTGGGGGGTGCACTTTCTGTTCTGTGACGTCATATTAAAGGTGTGTTACCTATGTCCATTAAGAATTTTAAGTGTAAGACTAGTAGATTTGCCATGTTGTAGTATGTTCTGACATAGTGGTTGTTTGGAAAAATCACTCTGAGACACTAGTTTCGTACTTTTTTCAGTGGATTCTGGTGGTGCTAACCTTCCAAGGCAAGAAAATGTTTTTCCAGACAGGGAACACTTTGGAAGGATATTTTACAACCAGGCAAATATGTCTGCTGAGGGCATTCCACAGGTGAGAAAGTTAAGAGAAGACCACTTTAAAACCACTGCATGCAGTAGTAAAGATATCAAAGGGGGATATTCCACCATCAAACCTTTACTTTTCTTTGAGTGGGGGGAGGGAGGGTGGAATGAAGGGGAGGGTATTCAAGTGGGAGTGATTTTTGGTTTCGTGAGAAGATTGGCTTGAAAGTCACATACAGTACAAATGACCTTTGCAAAATGATAGCTTTGTAAGTTTAGGTGTTAGGGCCTTTGGTAGTAGCACACTCATGATTGTGCAGTAATATCGCCACACAGTACAACACAAAGTTGATGACATTTTTAGCTTCAAGTTACTCATTTATAGTTTTGCTGTTTCGATCTGTTGGTGTTTTGTTACATATCAGCCATTTTCCTTGATTGTTTCACAAAAGTTTACCATGTTTCTATGTAAGAATGCCAATACAGTCATTACAGCTGGGATGTAAGTTAAGCTTTCCAGAAACATTACATTCCACAGCTTTGATTACATTTTGAGTTTTGTTGTATGACTCATTTATTTTAGGTATCTAGATGTTAGGAGAAGTTCCCATTTCCATTTTTTGGGGGGGGGGGTGGGGGGGTGGTAATTGAGGCAGGTGTCATGGGCATCCTGCAATCATAGAATGTTGCCAGCACTGAATGTTATGCTCTTTGTTTTTTTTTTTCCAGATTGCTGTTGTCATGGGCAGTTGCACAGCAGGAGGGGCCTATGTTCCAGCCATGGCAGACGAGAGTATAATTGTGAAGGAACAAGGCACCATATTCCTTGGTGGACCACCACTGGTAGGTTGAATGTTAAAAGTGACTTAAGTTATGGATACATATCAAGACTGGGCAAAGTTGGGACAGACAGAGATTTAGGCACACTTGCAGATCTTCTCAGACCACATGATATTCCTTCTACAGCCAATAAGTACAAATTGTTCAAGGAGCCTTTGTCTGACTACACATGGCTGATTACCTTACTGCTGGACATCTAGGACCTATAGTAAGTCTTAATTATTTGAGTTCACATACCTCAGAAGGTACATTAACCTTATGACGTATATGTGCCTTAAACAATAAATACCCTTACAGGGTGTATATAACTCACAAGGTCTGTACTCGAAGTGAATACCTTTCTGACCATATACCCCCACAGGACATGGCTCAGATGGTAAGATGCTATCGTGCCCATTATGGTTGCTATGGTGACCCTTGAGAAGGCATCAAGGAAATGATTAAAGTTGCTGGTATTGCCTGTTCCTCAGACCCAGAGTTGTTTTGCCCTATTTGTGGCTTGTGTCAAGCCCTGCTTTAAATAAACAATACAATATGACATGACTCATCTGAGCCCAGGTAAAGAATACATCATTGACAACTACAGGTCATAACATGGTAGTCTGTTGCATATTAAGGGGAATTCCACAATTGTGTGTTGAACAGAAATATAAGGAAACTTTTTGCATGTGACATTTTCCTAACTGTATCTTTATCATCTAATAGACAAAATGACAGAATAATACACAAGGCTTTTGGCATTTATGTAGAAAAACAAAATAGTTGGCAAAATGTTGTAAGATGTCTTTTATAAATGTGATCAATTTATGTATTAGGTTTGATGGAAGGCTGTTGGTCAGAGGTAAAGGGGCAAGTACTTCCAGCAACTAGACACAGGAGTAATGAATTGCATATATTGCATATAAAAGTTTGACTGAATGTGTAACATTTTAATTTGTTCATGCTTGATTAAAGGTTAAAGCAGCCACCGGTGAACAGGTCTCTGATGAAGAACTTGGTGGAGCTGAATTGCATTGCAGGTAAGAACTTCTAGGTTTTAAGCCGCGGTCACACTACAACGAATTCGGATCGGATTTCGATCTGATTTTTGTGAGTTTTCATTAAAATCTTCTCCATTTTGGGTCGGAAAGAACCCAAAATTTACCAGCCTGTGTAATTATATGATTTTATCGCAGGACTACGAAAATTAAATTTATACGAATTATTTCGTGACGTCACACCGACAGACAGCTTTTATCGGACTACGCGTGTCCGATAAAAGCTGTCTGTCGGTGTGACGTCACGAAAAAATCAGTTAACATTTCATTTTCATACTGCTGATGCAAATCATATATTTACACTGGTTGGCAAATTTTGGGCTCTTTCTGACCCGAAATGGAGAAAATTTTAATGAAAACTCACAAAAATCGGATCGGAATCCGATCCAAATTCGTTGTAGTGTGACCGCGGCTTTAATCTCATTTGATTAGGTAACATTGTTGTTAAAAACTACATTTCATAAGATTTGGTGAGTTAGATAGTTGACAGATGTTACTATTGATTCAGTGTTAGACAGTCGTTCCTATTCCTTTTATCTGAGTCGGCAGACTTTAAACCAGACATATCATTAGCCTAGATTGAAAACATTCTGAGACAAGGATGGAGTCAGTCTTGATTGGGGTCCTTTGAAATTGCTTCCTTAGTCATTGTCAGTGTTCTTGTTGAAGCAGACTCCTTCAATTCTTTCTGGCCTACCAATGCTCCTTTTCTTCAACTCTATTCCTTTAGCAAGTGACTGAAAGAATCATTAAAACTGAAAGATCTTGTTATGCCATGCATCTGCATGTTTAAATGTAGCAAAAATATTTAAGCATAAGTCAGACTTGAGCAAAATATTTTGTTTTCTTCATTCTTGCCAATTCAGTAAATCAGGAGTAACAGACTACTTTGCTACAGATGACAAACATGCCTTGTACCTTGCCAGAAGATGTGTTGCTAATTTAAACAAGAAAAAGACAGTAAATGTAAGTATCACAGTTGTTGTATCCCATGGTTCCTCAAATCGCAGTGCCAGCATTACTTGGCACCTGATATAGGTTCAAAAGGTGCATGAAAAAATGGTAGAAAAAATTACATGAATGCATTAATTTGATGTACAAAATGACACTAACATGAGGCAATATTCAAAAATTGCACCCATTAAATTGGATGGTAAACCTTGTAAACTGTCAAGAGGAAGGTTATCCTTCCATTTCAAAAGTCTAAAACCCATAAGCTTGTGGGACAGTCCACAAAGAAACCAACCCCAGATTGTTGAGTGGGCCTCTAAACACATGCCTTCAGATGCTTTGCTCACTTTTGTTGCACTTAGCAGGATTATGACTAACTGTGGCAATGGCATGTATTCATTAATCACAGGAAGGTACTCTCTGTTGCCACTTGCAAAATACTACAGAATTTTTTTGTAATTGAAACGGATTGTATTGGACCCGTAATCGGCATTCACTGTAGGCATTATGTTGATTTTCCATAGGATCAAGCTGTTTGGTCTTGATTTTCTGATTTCTACCATTCTTTGTAAAATTTTTCTCTCTTTGTCATTGTTCCTCACACAGATAATTTGTAAGCCACCCAAAGAACCCTTATATTCAACGGAAGAGATCTATGGAATTGTCCCCTCAGATTTCAACCAAGCATACGATATACGAGAAGTTATTGCTAGGGTCGTAGATGGAAGTGAATTTGATGAATTTAAAGCTATGTATGGACCAACCATTGTAACAGGTGAGGTTTGAAAAATTAAGAACTAGCCTGTTATCCATTGTGTGCACCTACAGGCAGGGCTGCCAGTATTTACAGTGGTCATCATGGCAACTACCAGTCCCTAGCAACTTTCCCTCTATCCCCCCCCCCCCTTATGGATATAGAGAAGACTTGAGGATAAAAGAAGAAGAAACAAGATAAAAATCAGTCTGGCTCCCTGATTGACCTATGCCTCAGGGCTGTGCCACCCCCCTCCAGCCCCTCCATGTGCACAGCCCTATCTATCAGCTGTTTTGTTTGAGGACGTATTGTAATAACTAAAAGAATCACAATTCTGAGTGCACGTTTTGAATGTTTAATGACAAGTATTCCAATATGCCAATGTTTAGTATTTCTGTGGTCTCGATAAATCATAGTCAAACTTATTTCAGAACCAAATTTGTGTTTATCATTTATTTCAAGTTTCTCAGTTGTAAAATATGGAAAGCTAGTGAAGTCAGTGAATTGTTCCTGGGTTTATTGTCAATAGTTGATGTGTTTTATAAATACTGCTTACTTGTAATTCACAGAAACTTTAGTAAAATGTTATCTGTATATTAAAATTAAAATTTTTGATTTTTATGAGTTTGTCGGTATGATTCTATTTTCTGGTTCCCATGGTAATTTGAAGACAAAAAAGTGTCAAACACTATTGTTCCATAAAATAAAAATAACACTGTCCCCGATCAAAAAAACTTAGGACAATGCAAGGTCTTAGAGCAGCCTTTCTTTCCCTGCAAGTTATTTTGAAATGAATGTGGCATCATTGATAATGGCAGTACTTTGCACATAACTAAAAATAAGGAGTGTTCTTATTTGTCATTAATTGTTTAATTTATTTGTGAATTTCCCATTTTTACAGGATTTGCTCACATCCATGGTTACCCTGTGGGTATCCTCGGCAACAATGGAGTCCTGTTCTCTACTTGTGCCTTGAAGAGCACACATTTTATTGAACTTTGCTGCCAAAGGAAAATCCCCCTACTCTTCCTACAGAATATTACAGGTACAGCTGTCATCGTGTTTGTACTTGAATTCTCGTGTTTTAGTCAAAGCTACCTCCCCCCCCCCCCTCTCCTGCTCCCCTCCTTGAGGCCCAGGCTGGTGAATAGGTGACAGAATAAGTTTTTCAAAAGAGTTATTGGAAGAAGAAGTGTCTTAACATCCATTCTGAGGGTTAAGATGATGCAAAAGAGGATCAAAAATCAAAATACCTATCACTTTATAGGTATTTGGAATATTTATAGGCTATGGAAATGATTGCTGGAGAAGAAAAAGCTTTTTTCAAAGCATTTTTTGGAAATACTATTAAATTTAATAACCTTAAAAGGGCTCATTAACTTCTTCTATGGGGAAAAAATTGTAGAAAAAAATCTTGAAACAAAAAAAAAGACATTTATTTAAATGGAAAAGAACAAGTTCCTTTATATATATATATATATATATACATTAGATTTAATATAGCGCACGATGTGACAAAGTCATTCACGTGCACTTTACAAAAAATAATAATTAATATATAGAATCCACAAAAAGACGAAACTTAATTGAGATATGACTATAGATTGAAAAGGTAAGTCTTCAATCGAGATTTAAATTTGGAAGTATCCTTGACACTTCTGAGAGAGAGTGGGAGGGAATTCCAGAGTCTGGGCCCAGCTACCATAAACGCACGGTCACCATATGACTTAGAAGTGGTGCGTGGAACTACTAATCGTAATGTGTCGCTGTTAGATCTGAGATTATGAATAGTATTAAAATCTTTCATCAGCATGTCATTGAGATATTTCGGTCCTTGATTGTTTAAGCATTTGTAGATTATCAACATCAATTTAAACTTTATCCTTTTGTCAACTGTGAGCCAATGCTCAGATGAAATGTAGGAGGTAATATGATCATATTTATTAAGGTTGTGGAAGCAACGAATTGCCATGTTTTGTACCATCTGTAATTTGTTTATGTGGACCTTGGGAACACCAATAAGAAGACTGTTACCATAGTCAAGTCATGACGTCACAAAAGCGTGCAGCAGACTTCGAGTGGCTTCCGTAGTAAGACACTTTCTAATAGAGCGAATATCTTGCAGGTGCATCATCGCCTTTTGACATTGTTTGGTGATATGTAGCTGCATGTCTAGGTGCTCATCAAGCCACACCCCTAAATTTCGCACATACGGGACTTTTTGCACCACACACTCTCCTACTTGGATTGAATTTACACACACTTTGGCTAAGCTGGATTTGGAGCCAAGTAGCATAAATTCAGTCTTTGAATCATTTATTTTTAATTTATTTGATAACATCCAAGCTCTCAAATCCTTCACACAGTTTTCAATTTCAGTAACTGCTTTCCATTGGTCTGCATCTTGACTGGGGTTAAAAGCTAAGTAAAGTTGGGTGTCATCAGCATACACATGAACTTGGGGTAAGTGCTTCTGCATAACAGCAAATAATTGACTGGCATATAACAAGAATGCCACGGGACCATAGCAGCTTCCCTGGGGCACACCATAATTAAGTGGTCGCGGCTCTGACATAACACCTGACTGGAGTTGTACACGCTGAGTACGATTCTCAAGATAAGAACTAACCCAGGCAAGTACATCACCAGTGATGCCATAATCTTTTTCCAGTACGATCTCCAGTATAGAATGATCGATCGTATCAAACGCAGCGCTCAAATCTAGAAGAACTAGCAATGTTACTTGCTTTTTGTCCATAGACATCAGGATGTCAGAGGTAACTTTGAGCAGCGCAGTCTCCGTTGAGTGATATGGCCGATATGCCGACTGGAGATCTGGGAAAAGATCCATTTGATGAATATGCTCCAGTTGTTGGACAAGAGCAGCTTTCTCAATCACCTTGCTCAAAAATGGAATATTACTGACAGGGCGATAATTGCTGTATACTGGATCTAATCCGGTCTTTTTTAACACCGGTTTCACTAGCCCCTCTTTCCAAATGTTAGGAAAAGTGTGATGTAATAGTGATGCATTGACAATGCTGGTAATAGGTGACACAAGTACATCCAAGCATTCCTTCACCAACTTTGTTGGAATTGGGTCAGAGTGACATGTAGCGTTCCTTTCAGTTTCTTTCATTAAGTTTAAAAAAAAAAAACCTTACAAAAAGTTGGAAACACCTGTTTGACACCAATGCAATTACTTTGTGTACCGATTGATTAATGTGAAATGAAAGTTTAACAGAATAGACCTGCACAGTAACCTAGCAGACAGATTTCTGAGCACAGAGAGCAAGATCCACCTCTGGGTGGAGACCACTCAGGGGACCTCACACTCACCATATTTAACTCACTTTTTTGCCATGTAGAGAATAAGGTTAAACTGTTTTTGTTATCAGGGAAATTCTTCCACCTTTGTAACTTTTCACTCGTAATTAGGTTATAACCAAGTGTTGTTGACAGGATTCTGTTCATTGCAAATAGGTTTTGCTGGCATTTGAGATATGATAAGTAGTTCAAAATGTTGATGATTTGTCTAATATAAAACAGTTACTGAACTACTGGACACTTTCTCTTAATGTAAAACAGGTACATTATCATTTTTTCTCTCTTATTTTAGGTTTTATGGTTGGGAGAGAAGCAGAAGCTGGTGGTATCGCCAAAAATGGTGCCAAGATGGTGACCGCAGTGGCAACTGCCAAGGTACCAAAGATTACCATCATAGTAGGAGGATCCTTTGGTGCTGGTAACTATGGCATGTGTGGAAGAGCTTACAGGTAAGGGGCTACAAGGGTTATTGGAACAAACAATGGAACAAGGTTATGCAGGTGCGTAGGCATTGGTTGTTTCTACAAATACATTTTGAAAAGGTCAATGGCATGTTGCGTCAAAGGGAAAATGTCCCACGTTACGTTGCAAATGTTATACAGAAACATTAACCTCAGCAATGAGATAATGCAAAAGAGAATGTGGTGGACAAGTTATATAGGAGAAGGACCTGAGATTTAGTTTGATTCCCATCTGAGCCCTGTTGCACAAAGAGTTATGCTCAGTCTTAGGTTTAATTTACCATTCAGCAGGTTTATGTAAATCAAACTAAGAGATTTAAAGTAACTCTTTTATATGTAACGGGGTCCTCATTCATTGTGTTTTGTCTGTAAGCAAATTGCTTTGCCTCAGTTGCCTCTCTACAGTATGTTAAATGATTATCTGTGAGGTAACTAGTCAAAAAGGCACAGTTTATCAGCTGCCAGAAACTCAAAGAGGATGCCCCAGGGTTAGGTTAAAGAAGGGTTTAGGCTAGAATTAAGTTTTGATTTATTAGAATTTTATTTAGAGACCAACTTAATCCAAGCTTCCGGTAAAATTGCACTGAAACCTGATGTGTGGTTCTTGAGGTATTTGCAGATGAAGTTGTCACATTTTCAACCCCAAGTAGACTTGAAGCAAGCACATTTGGCATCCTAATCTCACATTAATGAACTCTCTTTAGTTTTTCTTTAAACTTAATCAGTTTTTCTCCTTTATAATCTCATGTTATTGTAATGTGAATGCATGTGAGCCATTGGGATTTTAAAAACTTTATATAACCCATGGGAAGCTCAAATCCCATTTAATTGCAAGGTCAGCAATGTTAAAAATCACAGAAAGCAAATAATTTGAAAAGATGAAATATCCCCTGCTTGCTTCAAGCTCACTTCAGGTCACAAATGTAGTAACTTTTTTGGCAGTATTTCATGAACTAAGAGTTGGAAATAAATAGAAATTTAACCTTAAAGGGATATGGCATCCCCCCCCCCCAAAAAAACCAGGGAGTTGCTAACAACTATCTGCCCAAACATATTTAGGAATATCCCCAGAGTTCTAAATACAGTTGATAACTGCACTTTGATTGACATTCATTCAAACAAAACAGTTTCACTTTGGTTGGTCAGCTCACACACTGTGCTTGACACTATTGCCTGGAGCAATTTTAGCTCAGTGCAGGCTACTTTGGCTCTCTCTTAGAGGTATACCACACAGGAGGCTTGGTTTGAATTGGAGGAGGGACTAGAAGTTAACTTAGTAGGGAGAAATGTTACTGTCTGGGGTGAGCTTAGAGAGCCTTTAATGCCTAGATTTAGTTCCTCTTTCACATATCAAGAGTGATATTTTGCTTACACCCTGCCTTTAAACATTCAAATAGGGTAATTGTGAAGCTCCATTGATTAGAACTCAGTTGCTTGATAACTGCACCTTAGAAATGCAAGTTTTGTTTAAAGTCAGTTTTATGATTCCATCTTGCAAAAAGAGCTGCAGTGCTCTAAAGAAGCTATTGCCTGTGCAAGTTGTACAAATATGAGTAACCTCTGTATCAAGTTTCATGAAAATTATGGTAACATGTTGAACTCGAGGTGGATTGGTTTATTCTTAAACCTTGAAACCATTTACTAGATCAGCCTTACAAGCAGTGGCATATGGAGGCTTTACTTGACCCAGGACCAAATGTAAATTGTTTGGTGCCTCTGAAATTGTGGTGAAGTGTATACAGGGAAGGAAATGTGAGCCCTCCTCACCTGAGCTCAGAGGAGGTTCCCCTCTCCCATTACCATCACCTCTGCTTTTAGGTATGATGGAGGATATGAAATGAAATGGTAGACATAGGTCAAGGTAGTCATGTGGATTGTAAGGAAGAAAATTTTGAAGGCTTGTACAAAAGACAGAAAATTTGATTTCATTAGTATCACTGTCACTCATTTTTGTCTTTATAATAAATATCTAGCTTGATATTCAGTCAATTCCAGAGGTGACAATTTGGCTTACTTTCAAAGATATTTCATGATTTAAAAAAGTGAGATAATCTTATTACATCATTTTTACAGCCCACGGTTTATGTACATGTGGCCAAATGCCAGGATATCAGTAATGGGAGGCGCACAAGCAGCTTCTGTGCTAGCCACAGTCACTCAGGAAAAGCTACGAAGAGAAGGAAAAGAGGTAGGGTCTTGGAAAATGACAGAGAAAATGAATTTTGGGGAATTTTGGGAGAAGCAGAGGGAATATGAATTGTAACTGATTTTACGGAAGGTGGCACCTGGGTTTTGAAAGTGGGGAAAATGGGGGTAGAGAACTGAAGAATTCATTGGGAGACTGGTAGCATGTTAGCTACATAATTGTTTTTAGTGTCTATGTCTTGGCAGTAATTGGGTTCATGGGGGATCAGGAAGTATCAATTTGGGATGAGTCTCACCCCCCCCCCCATACCCCACGTGACACCACCAATGGATCTGGCTGTAACTGTGGAAAGATGTGTGGAATTTGTTGAGATAAGGGTGAAGGGTAGTATCACTATGGGAACAGTGGGGATTAATATGTTTGCCATCAGTCATTCCATGATAAATGTCTTAAGTTTCTCCCAAATTTGTGCTATTAAACAGCTTTTAGAATGATGTGAGCACCCTTGGGTAAGCTTTAAGATGGCCAAGGAGAAGAGTGGCTACTTGATTCTTACACTGAATCATAGGATATTAGTGGGGGAGGGGGGTCAGGAGGCTGCAGGGTCCCAGACTTGAAGGAAAACGTATTTCTCGGGCAGATTTTAGGGAAATATCAGGCAATTTTTGTGGGTAATAGAGATTTTTCCAAGGGAAAAATGGCTCAGTGCCTCCAGAAAATACTGTCCTGTAGGCCCGTACACTGGATGTACAGCCTGAGCTGCATTGTATGATTTCTAACATTGAATAAAAGTTTCAAGAAAGGTAAAAGCATTGCTAGGAATGTTTGAAATTGGACCTGATGCCACGTTTGATGGATGCGTTACATTTATGTTTCCAATTGTGTATCAAAACGTAACCTACTTTCATAACTTGCAGTTTTCAGAAGAAGCCCGCCAAGCTCTTATGGCACCAATAATTGAGAAGTACGAGGAAGAGGGCAGCCCATATTATGCTAGTCCAAGGTAGGAGAATTAGGAAATTGTATTCATAAGTGTACAGGACTACATTCCTCGAGATTGCTGTGCACTTTTGCCTTAAATTTGAGTGATTTTGCAACCAAAACTTCACTTGAAAAATGGCACGTATTGTGCACTTTGTGAATCTTAGCAATCGAGAACAATATTTCCAAGCAAGTCATTTAGAAAAATTTGTGCTGAGATAGTTTTAGTTTATGAATACTGTAAATTCCATGCCACATTGTTTCTACTTGTGCCTTCCATAACCTTACCAAAATTTTGTTGAAGTGAATGAATCTATCAATCAGAAATTAGAAAGATTTAATGCTTTCTGGGTTTGTTACAAATGTTGAGAAGGATATGAGAAGTTCAGGTCATGTAAGAAGTATTTTTAGATATGTTTGGCAGCTGATTTAGTTGAAACTATAAGCTGTCTACCTCAGTCTTTAAGATTTGCAAGTAGATGTTATATTTGTCTTAAAAGTTGTACTTGTTGACAAAAATATAAGTCTGAAATGTTTATAAATGAAGATAATATTTTTAGATAGTGTCACAATGTTTATAATAGAGTTTGGGATTGGAGTCTCATTCAGAGAAATTTATGGAAAAGGATATGACAAGGGTATGTGGGAAGAAAAAGAACATTTAAGTATCTGTGTACAAATGTTGTTCAGTTAGGGATTTTTAACTGTTCAGAAATCAGATGGCAGCTTGTGGCTGTCAATATAACGTTCCTTTTTATGGCTTACGTTGACAATTTAAATGCTAAATAAGAATGCAATCTCTCTCTGCCTTACTTTATAACAGATTATGGGATGATGGAGTCATTGACCCAGCCGACACAAGGAAAGTTGTGGCGCTAAGCTTAAGTGCTGCCCTCAATAGGCCTGTTCCTGACACAAAGTTTGGTGTTTTCAGAATGTGAAAAGCAAAAGAAATATTTATTGGAGTTTATGAAATGGAAAATATGTGATGTCACTCTGACAAGGTTCGCAGCTGTTTATGGAAAATGCACAATTTGAAAGCATAACAGGAGATATAAAGAGGAATTGGACTTGATCAAGTCATTTCTCATCATGTAAGGAATAAGTATTGGATAGGAAGTGAAGGACAGTAGCAGCATAATTGATGTCAAATCCAGTATAAACCTGAAAGACAAAACAACTTTTAATCATTGCACAATATTTGTTGGGTGTGGAAAAGTGCTTGAGAGGTGTCATAAACTGCCTTTAGGGAGAAGAAAAAGATAGTGCATACGAGTGATTTCGTCTTCCTCTTAAGAATTCTGGGACAAGACAGAGTGAAATTTCTTAGCTTGTATGACCTGAAGTTTTATATGCAAATGTCAACAAGAAATCACTCACAAAAGTTTAGAAGTGTTATAAAATTTTAAGTGGAAATTCTCAGAAGTGAGTGGGATGTCTGAAAAAGAAGTAATCATGGGAGAAAGAACCTTATGTTATGGTAGATTTTCGTTTGAACATAATAGCAGACAGTATGCGGCAGAATTTAAAATAAGCAGGTGCAGGGGCAAATTTTGGCTTGCACAGCCACCGTTTGAGCACATAAATCATCAGGAAGGTGCAAATTGTTGTAGTCAATTTATTGGATGTGAAAACATTTGCCAAACCATTCATCCTACTTGTCAAATATCACCCCAAATGACATTTGTTCACATTAGTTAACCAACACTTCCTTGGTGAGTGCCCAAAATGAGTTGCATCAGTGATTGTCATTATTTCAATAGACTCTTTTCCGAATAGGAATTACAAAGGATTGTGGGATAGAATTTTGGTGTGCATCAATGTTTGCCACAGCAAAATGCCATTGACAACAACATCGCCTACCCGAACTCTATCCCACAATCCATTGCAATTGCTGTTTGGAAAAGGGTCTATGGCCCTACTTTTCCAGAAATTGCACTGTTCTTGTGAAGTAAGCTTGTATGTAGTTACCACATCTGTAGTACAGTGCTTTATTTCCATGACAACTGTAGGATTGAACCATGTCCATTTGTTATCTTACAATACAAAATGATTTTATTTTGAAAAATGGGGCAGTTTTTAATAATCACTTTACTTGACTTTGAATGGTTGTTTTCGAGAACATGCAGCCAGAATGCAACAGCTATGAAATCATCTATTTTCAACAATTAGATGGCTTAGTCATTGTAGGATTAATCTTCCATAAGTTTATTCCCTTGCTGTAAGAATAGTTAAATGTCATAGAAATCTCTCATCAATTTCAGATTTCTTCAGCTTTATAAGGTAAATGTAATGTGGCTGCTTTAGTTCTTATTTAATTAAAACATCTTGTCCTGAAATATGCACACTTCGAGGGAGAGGGGGAATGGGGAGGGGATAGGGGAGGGCTGGGTTAGACTGGATGACTGTCACAGCTTTGAAATATATTGCACAGATTCATTTGCTTTCCCTCTGCAGTGGTCTGTGTTAGCTCCAAGCTGAATATTTCTCCTTTAGAAGGGTCATGATAATGAAATTTATTCATAGTGTGTTTCTTCAAGTTGTAATTTCTTTGACCTTTTGTTCATGTTGAAGACTGACCTGGGACAGGATTGATAAAAAAGTGGAAAAGAAGCTGTGTGTGCCAAACTATGTATGAAGTACACTTTTGTAAGAGATATTCATAAAACTGGCTTTTGAAATTCCCTTAGATACACACCACAACTGCAATACACAGTGGCGCCACCAGGATTTTATGAATGTGGTACGAGTGGGGAAAAGCAGAAATTGGGGATGGGGCAAAAGATGTCTATTCATATTGCTCCTGTTAACTGTATACCTTTGTACAGGAGCAGACTGGAGAGCATGTAGGGGGAAGGCCTTGAATGGGGGAAGATGCCCTCATCCCTCCTCTACCCAGGGGTAGTGTTAGGAGGGGGAAGGGGAAGGCTCCCCCTCCCATCGGAGAAATTTTCCAATTTCATCGGGGAGCATTAATACGTATGATAAAATATGTTATCCTGTCAACAGTTGGTCGCCCCTATGATCTGCTTGATTTTGCTCTAAGGGCTGTTTCTCCAGTAAAAACCCAAAATTTTCCAATTTTTCTGATTAAAACCTAAAATTTTCAAAGTTTATTCATTAAAAATCCAAATTTTTCAAATTTTAATCAATAAAATTCCAAATTTTCAATTCTTTTTAAATAAGACTAGAGCCGGGCAATTTAAGGCGCACTTCACATGCTGAAAGTTTTGTGTCCAACATCCTTTCGGCAACCTGTCTCCTTTGTTGGGGCTTTGGGTTGCTGGATCCTCCGAGGAGCTTGGCCCCCAAAGTTGGACAGATTTTGGCACCACCCCTGCCTGATCCACCTGGGTGGCACCACTGCCAATACATACAATGAGCCAATCAAGTTTGCGGTAATCATTCTTACCCACATCTCTAGCCACTCACATTGACTATTATCCTTGAACTGAACAATGCTACAATGCTAAGTGTTCCCCTGTACTAGGAGTGAGATCAAAACCTCATGTGATGTGCCATATGTATTACCTATGTTGGGATGGCTTGTGCTTACCACTCAATAGTATGTGTTTTATGAATACTACAAAGCAAGATGTGCAGGGCAAGTCTGGTTTATGCAGCTTTTTGTGTATGCATGTTTTTACAAATCCTGACCCAGGTCTGAGGTATCCTGAGTGAACACCATGGCATTGTTTTCAGTGTTTAAGTTATAGCATAATATTATGTAAAATATGATTGAATAAACCTTTAACAAAGATAGTAAGTCTTCTCCTTTTTGAAGATCATGTCTTGTATGTTTGGGAGTGCATATAGGTGGGTGAAGGAGTGTATTTAGCCACTTGCATTCATGATGGTATGTATGTATGTATGTATGTATGTATGTATGTATGTATGTATGTGTGTGTGTGTGTGTGTGTGGGTTTGTTTAGGGCGTGATGTGGGGATACACACAGGAAAAAATACTAGTCAACTGGGGATACGCCGCGAATTGGGGATATCCAGGGTTTCTAGAATGTCTAAAATAATGCAAAATGGGGCCCACAATTTTACAGATTGATCTGAGGTAATGCCCCAATTGCGTGTTTTAAGTCTTCATTCATGTGTAAAGGTGTGTGTAGTTTTTTCGGTATCCCCAGCTTCCAGGTGTGTAAACCTGTAATTGTCTCCAATTCACTAGGAGGAAGAGGATGTCCCCACTTTGCACATTGTTAGTGTATGTCCCCGATCGGCGCCGTAAACAGGAAGTGTGTG
Source organism: Holothuria leucospilota (assembly GCA_029531755.1). NCBI lineage: Eukaryota > Metazoa > Echinodermata > Holothuroidea > Aspidochirotida > Holothuriidae > Holothuria > Holothuria leucospilota. The sequence goes on along the minus strand of CM055969.1, from coordinate 27,989,488 downwards.
TGTGTGTGTATGTATGCATGTATGTATGCGTGTATGTATGTATGTTTGTGTTTGCATGTTGTTGAATGGTGGAAAACGAGGTAATTTGTCAGGTTACACACTGTCAAAAAGAGGTAATATAATACCACCAATCGAGGAATTACTTGGTTGGAGTAATGGTGTGGTTGATATATTTAAACCATTTACTGTAGGCTGAAGTGTTAATTGTCAAGCTCATTGGAGTAACTAGCTCGTTTTTGCTGTGACCATTTGGCAGGTGGATGTGTGCGTGTGTGTGGAAAGGTAGTGTTGCATGGTGGCAAATGAGGGTGTGTATGAAGCTGCACACCTGCCAAGTGAGGTAAAACTGCCAACTGAGGTAAAGCTTGGTTGAACTGGTGGCATAGTTGCTATTCTAATACCACTCACTATGGCTGAAGAGTGTTTTCCAGTTTATTTAGAGTGCATTTACTCATTTTAGATGGTTACCTTGATTTTCACCGTTCACAAAAATGTGTGTGTGTATGTGTTTGTGACACTTTGCTCTAAACATGATATCTCAAGATGGGAAACTCTGATAGTTCTCAGACTTGGTACATAGATACCCCATGTTAAGAAGAATCTGAGTGTTTGGGTGGGAGTGAAATGTCATCGGGGTTCAAACTCTGAAAATCTTGTTACCGTAATATAATAAATATCTTGAAGTAGGAAGCTTGGATTAATTTCATACTTAGTGTGTAGATGTGTTATTGTAAAACAAAGAACCCTATTGTTTTTGGTGGAGGTCAATGGTTATCTGGGGTCACCAGGGTCAAACTCTGAAAACCTTGTTAACACGATATCTTGAGGTAGGAAGCTTGGATAAATTTCATACACAGTATGTAGATGCATTATGGTAAGAGGAAAAAATCCTATTGTTTTTGGTGGAGGTCAAAGGTCATTTGAGGTCACGGGGGTCAAACTCTGAAAACCTTGTTAACACAATATCTCAAGATACGAAGCCTGGATAAATTCATACTTAGTATGGTGAGACAAAGAACCCTGTTGTTTTTGGTGGAGGTCAAAGGTCATCTGGGGTCAAACCCTGAAAACCTTGTTAAGATATCTCACGGTAGGAAGCTTGGATAGATTTCATAGTACTTAGTATGTGGATGCATGCCTTATGGTCAGAGGAAAAACTCTTGTTTATGGTGGGGGCCAGAGGTCATCTGGGATCACCAGGGGTCAAAGTTTGAAAACTTTGTTAACATGATATAATCTCAAGGTAGGGAGCTTGAATAAAGTTTATACATAATATGTAGATGCCTTAGGCCCTATGGTGAGAGGAAGAACCCCATTGTTTTAAAGTGGAGGTCAAAGGTCGTCTGGGGTCACTAGGGGTGAAAAGCAAAATTTCCCAAGAATTCCCAAGATCTTTATCCAGGATTATCAGTTGGTCAAAATGCAAAATTTCCTAAGAATTCCCAAGATCGTTATCTTGGGTCATAAGAGGTCGAAATGCAAAATTTCCCAAATATTCCCACCACCAGATATGAATGCAAAACTATTTTTCCAATACATTAAGATAGCATTTGAACAGTGACTGAAAGAAATGGGACATGGCATTATTTGGAATAAGACATAAATCGTCGAAACCCCAATGCAGTTTTGCATTCTGGTTAAAATTTGCCTGAAGTTGGAGGTAGCTTGCAGGACTTTCTTTACAGAGCACTTGGTGTCCAGCTTGTCTAAATTTGAAAGTGAAATAAGTACTTAACAAATATTTTCAGAGGCAAGGAATCACTGTAGCCTTTTGGGTTTCAGGTGGAAATACTCCCATTGACTTCACTTTTTGGCAAAGTAACTTTTGCCGCATTGGCCGATTGCCCCCCCCCCCTCCCCCCACTTTTCTCACAAATCTGCTTGTACAACAATGAGAATGATAGCTAATTCAGATTAGGTGCAGCGTGGCAGATTTATTTCATGAGGGTCCCCCCCCCTCCCCCCTCAAAACAAAAACAAAAAAAAAATCAGTTTTTGACCCTCAAGAATAATTTGTTGGCCCATAGCATTCAAAATTTCTAATGATGCAACATTTGTAACCATATGCATTTATATTTGGGGAGATAAAAGAAGACTAAATATTTTAAGCAGAAAGCCAATTTTAAAGGCTTAGTGATTCCTAGCCACTGAGATGTAACTAAGTACTGAAAACTGAAAGTGTTTTCAAATTAACATTTTCATAAATGACTGTCGTTAAAAGTTTGAAACAGAAATGTCTAGGATCCATGGGCATAGATCAAACACATTAATACCATACTAGTATCCTTTTGAACTCCAATCACCCCACATTATGTTTGACCTCCACTAAATATGGGCCACCCACATATGTCAAGTGTGCTAATCATCAACTTAGTCTCACTGCTTGAGATGTATTGTTTGTAGTGTTTATGAAGTTTTGACCTTGTGACCTCTAGTGACCCTAAATAAACTTCGATCACCAAAAACGGATCATTTAATCAATACGGGCCATTTTCACATGTTATTATGAGTTTCACCAAAGTTTCCCTACTTGAGATATCAAGTTTACAAGGTTTACCTTTGATCTCTGGTGACTCCAAATGACCTTTGACCACCAAAAACAGTAGGGGTTGGGTCATTATCACATAATTATGAGATTCATCAAAGTTTCCCTGCTTGGGATATAGTATTTATAAAGTTTTGACCCCTGGCGATCCCAGATGACCTTTGACGTCCACCAAAAACAAGAGGAATCATTTATGTACTGGGCCATTCATGTCGAGTATGAGATCCATCAGTTTCCCTGCTTGAGATACCCTGTTTACAAAGTTTTAACCTTTTGACCTGAGGTGACTCCAAATGACCTTTGACCTACACCACAATGATGCAGTTCATTTACTCAATATGTGCCATCCAAATGCTAAGTATGAGATTCATCAAATTCCCCTGCATGAAATAAGTTTACAAGATTTTGTCCTCTGGTGACCTCAAATAACCTTTGACCTATACCCAGGCGTGGATCCAAGGGGGGGCTTTCCCTGGCTCAGCCCCTCCCCCCTTTTTTGTCACATCAACAATAACAAAAATTAGCATAATGTTAATCTAGGAGAATGTTCAAGGGGGCTTCCAGCCCCCCTTTTCAAAATGTCTGGATCCGCGCCTGATACCAAACACAAAAGGGATAATCCTTCCAATTTGGGCTATCCACATGCGAAGTATGAGTCCCTTGAAGTAAGCCATCTTGAGATAGAGTGTTTAATTGAGTTATAACCATTTGACTTCTGGTAACCCCAAATGACCTTTGGGATCATCTACGCAAGGGGTATCCACATGCCATGTATAAGATCCCTTGCAGTTACCATTCTTGAGATAGGCTATTGTGTTTACAAGCAAGTCACACACACACATACACACAACATCACCGCATAGATTCCTTCTGCCTTCGGCAAGAAATCAGTAATGATTATACCTTCCTCCATGTAGTGTGCCACAATGATGCATTTTAAACACAATATCTCTTCCCCCCCCCCCTCCTCAAATTTCAGTCATAACCAATTTCACACTAAAATCAAATGAGAACCAAAACAGCATAACCAGAATAAATTGTGCCAGGGGTGGGCCTACCATTTCATCAGGGGCTTCAGATATGGAACTGTTACACATTTATATTTTTGACACTGGGTTTTCTAGTGGGGGGAGGGGGATTCCGAGGGGGCAACAGGCTTTTGGGGGCTTGTGCCCTCCAAGTCCCCCTCCCTTAGTTGCACCACTGGAGAACCCTGGCCTGTATGTCTAGTTCATTGACTAATAAAAATAAAACGATTGTGAAAGTTCCTTCAAATGATTTTCTTTTACTAATTTCAGTATTTTTCATTGGTTTCAGTAAACTCCAGAGAAAAAGAAGATGTTTTATTTGAATATGGTGGTAAATATATTGCCGTTATATCACACATTTCATTGTCACCATTTCTCCTGGGAAAAGTGTATGCCAGTGCTTAGTTGTCATAAAAGGAATCAGAATCCTGGGTACAGATATGAAAGACTATGTTGCATAGTACTGAGAAACTTTAAAGTAAGTTTGTTGCCTATTCTGAGGACTGATAGATTAGGTTAAGTTTAGATCAGATCAGATCAGATTAGTCATATAAATAAATAGATTGCTGTTTACTTTGGAACCTTGCATCAGACTCTTTAATGTGTATCCATGGTCCAGTGGAAAAAGGTTTAAATTATCTGGCCATTAATGGCCAGATGAAATAATTGTTTTGATAGCTGGTAAAGTACTTCTTCATTTTATCCAAAATGTGCTTCAATAAGTATACTTGAAGAAGGTGTGTTGCTATTGGGGTTGAAGGAAGAACTGGGGGATCAGATAGCTCTTCAAACAATTTTGGGGTACTTGAGATGAGCATAAGCTTGAATTCAGGTCACCATAATTAATAATGGAATGGTTTAATTATACCATCCCTTGCTGCCTGACCTTTTTCCATCCCATTATGAGACATTAAAATTTAACTGAAAATTACCTCTGTAAGCCTACTGCTAGGGGGTGCAATCCAACCATGTAATATGGGTAGGCCCGTAGCCAGACAAGGTGGTGAAGGGCGGGGTGAAAAAGCTTCTAGGGGGATGAAAATTTTTCCAGAGGGGGCGAAACATACTAAAATGCATTATGGCAATGCTAATTTTTGATCTTCTAGGGGGCAAAAAATTTTCCAAGGGGGGCTTCGCCTTGACTATGGGCCTGAATATGGGGCTTACAGATCAAACTATACTTACTAACATCCAGTCAGTGTCAAAGATTTCTATAAATACAAAAAGAGCTCAGGATTGCAAATTTTCCCAAAAGCTGTTGAGAGTGTGGACCCTATAGGTTCTCAAGCGGTGGCTCGAGGGCCAACTGCAGCATTAACTAAAGTGGCCCTTTGAAGATTTGAGGAGCCCATGCAAACTTTTAATAAGTAAACAAGTTGTTACATGAAGCTCAATCTGGATACTACAATAAATCTGAAGTAAAATCTGAAGTCAAAACTAGTGGCCCTTGACCCAAAACAGTTGGCAACCCCTGGTGCAGACCAACTAAGGGTAAGAAATATAAGACAAAATAACAAAAGATAACACAAAACACTTAAGTATCAATGTGCTAATTTCTCATCTATTCTAAGTATCTTTTGTTCAATGTTTGTCTTTGATATTTTTTGTATATTTTTCACCTTAAACTGTGTGCTTGCTTGTCCTTAATTTTTTTTTGTCAATCTACTTAAGTTACTTGGAATTGCTAATGCTTCCTACCTTAGTAATAGTAATAATAGTAATAATAAAGAAAGAGTGCTTAAAAATGAGAATCTGCTCAGCTTGGTTAAGATTTTGAAACTTCCATGAACTTTTGATAGACCATGTTAAAAATGCTCAAAAATCTGGGATTAAACGTCTCCATTCTTTGGCTTGCCAAATATTTTGTACAAAATGAAAAGTGACATTTACATTATCTTCGTTGCATGGAAAAATAAACTCTGATCTTATACTCACTCTGGCGGAATATTAACATGTGAATACAACTGTCCACAACCAATGGGGGGTCATCCCACCTTGCTGAATGCGTACAACTCTGCTGGGCACCACGGATACACAAAATAGACAATTTAATATGAATCGCAACGAGGTGCAAATATAGACACAATGGACTGGCGTCCATGGGTATACACTGAACAATCGCACAGTTTCATTGGAATAAGTCAACAATTTACAAAATATGTAGCACGCCCCCAATGCTCTACTCGCAACGGTGGAGATTACGAATAGCAACGTGGAAGTCATTGTCTGGTGCAAACGCCGTAGATGCATAGATCGTTTGGTTTCTTGCTGCAGATAATAAAAAAATGTGTATTCTCTAAAAAATAAAAAAGTTGTGCAGCAAAATGCTAAGCAAACATCAAAACTTAGAAAAACAAAATTCACCTTATTTCAAAGCCATTTCTTGGCGAGTAAAACTATTCTGACAAATAAAGACAATTATCTGGCTCATAAACACCCACACTTGATCACAGTTGACGCATAAATATAATTTTGGCAATAAACAATTATGAACGACAGTTCACAGTGAAAGCCCCATGCGAGTCTTAACGTATGATTTTCTATTTATAGGTCTACAAAGCACACACACACATAGCGTATATGTGTATCCCACACCTGCATAGCCTTAAAAAGTATATAATTTTTTTTTAAGTCACAGGTGAGATATATCTGACAATTTGACACTATTAAACATTCCACAAAGATCCTTCACTATACAACAATCCTCAAAAACTATGCAACTGTCACTTACAAAACAGACCACGAGGAAAACGTACAGTCTTTTATCAATGATCCTCCCTCCTTTAAAGAGAATTCAATAACCTACTGATGGACCACCCGCCTCGTTTGAAAAGAGGAGACAGAGTGCATTCAGCAAGAGGAATGACCCAACAACGACTTTGACCATTAAAATCACAGGTGTGACCGCCATGCACAGACTGGTTACAAGTCCACAAAACTCACACAAACAGCTATGGATACATCTAGGAATCTCCACTGATCCTACTGATCTTCTCACCACAAGTTTCACAAGATTTTATTTTTCAAATATTCACGTACGTCCGTCAATGAAGAGACATCTATGACACCAACCAATTGTTAAGGCATCTGATTCAGGTGGAAGTCCGTAGAAAAGTATCCTAAAGCAAGGATTGGTACTGTTCTTGATTATTAATAATATTTTTTTATTGGCCAACTGGCACAACATTCCTTAACTGTAAACACAACTTCATATGTAAGTGTTCCAAATACTTGTCCACCACAAGTGTTAAACTTTTTTGACAATCATCACAAAAGGACAAAATTTCACCAAAATAAAGTTTTATCATGATTTTCACTCTGCTTAACACACATCCATGACAACAACCACAAACTGGGACTGTATACATACTTTTAATGAAACCAAATAAAAAAACAAGAATTATTATTGGACCCTGGGTTCCTTAGGGTTAGCACAGAACATCAAAAGTTCATTACAAACACAAAAAAAGAATGAAAGAAAAAAATACACTTTTCCATAAATGAAACTCTGCATTAGTTTGACACCCAAGAGCATCTTTCAGGTACAATAACACATTCAGGGTTAAAAAGATAATCTTTTTACATATGCTTTCACCTGCATCTATTAGAAATTGTTTAAAAATGTGTCAAAAACATGAAAAGTCCCAAAACTTATCGGCTGAGCAGAATCCCATTTGTTTAAAAAGTGATGAAAAATGTCCAAAATGTCCTTAAGTTTTAAAATTGTAATTTTTGTCACTTAAATGAAAAAAAGGAAGATTTTTTTTTTGTCTGTTGTTAAATTATTTTTTGATCGTAAACTTTTTGTTTTCTTTTTTTGTCTTTTTTCTTTGTTCATAGACTCTTCTGAGAGTAAACGAAAAGCAACTACAGTGTCTGGTTCTCAATCTGTACAATGCTTTTATATAATGGTGTAAAGAAAAATGTAACAACTTATCTACATGGTTGTATGATTCACCAAAAAAATTAGAGAAATCACTGCATTTAGAAGTATCCTCTTACAAGCTTTGCCATTTTTCAACTGCAGACGAGAGACAGGATATCACATCTGCATGATTTATAATATGATAATAGTATTTCTGATGATGCCAAGGGGTTTGTGACCCACAAGGCAGGGTAGTATACCACACCCTGTAAGCACCAAATGCTGGTGGTGAACACCCACCACCTTGTGACTCTCTACCCTTCAAGTCTGCAAATGGTGGGGCAAAGAATTACTTGAACGACATACTTTTATCTTTAATCTAATGTGTAGATTTTGAAAAGGCAGTGAACTTCCGTAAACTTTACACGGAAGGCTTCAACGGCAAGTATTTTATACTTACTTAAATTAGTAGAACAGAAAAACTCATATAAATAGTATTTTTTTTTTCCTTTTGGATTACAATGTGACCATGATTGCATTATGATGATATAATGAAAGCAGGTTGTGAAGACTTTTTTCCATTCCATGGATTAGCAACAAAACGTCTGCCTCTTGGACAAAGGGTTTATCAACCTTGTCAGATTTTACGAGGAAATCCTGCTAAATTAATCATCTGTTACAAGGTTCTGACCATTGCACATGTAGAGGTAGAGAAAAAAAATAAATTATATCTTTTGTAACATAGTTAATTGCAATATGTACCACAGTATATGAAATAAAATTGCACAGAGACATTTCAGAAACTTCTGAAGCAGGCAAAATCCCACCACTGCCACCAGTGAGAGAATATTAATCCCAGACTTATGTTTGAGACACCTTTGTAATAATAAAATTGAAATTCCAAAGCATAGGCAACACAGGCAGTAGAAAGCTGGTGCATGAATACTGCTAAAGCTATATGAATACTTCAGTACTTTTGACAAGGTTAGTGGTGTAACTATGTTTTAAATTTCAAGTCAGTCCCCTGCTTAAACAAAACTGAAAGTTTCCAGTAAATATAGTACCACAACTTAGACTTTTTATATGCTGACCATCTGTAACATAGTATCAGTACTGTTAGCAAGATTTTTCAAAGAGGTGCAGCCTGCAGTCTTACATCTTAATAAACAGTGCCCTCTTTTGATTACAGCCATCTGAAGCAAACAGTTCAGAAAGTGATATGCAGTTATCTACACCCTGAAATGATTAATATTGAGCAATACAGAAAGGGCTGGTCTAGCAGTGATAACTATCAGGTACAGTATCTTTTTAAGTACTCCTTTATTCAGGCTCATAGCTGCTCTAATGTTGAAAATTTCTTTACAAAAGGTCCACATGGTTCCCTTAAATGTGTCTGAATATAATTCATATCATGCATTTCAAATAATATAACATTTTAGAAGAACAAAGAAGCTTCTAAAAAGAAAAGCTGTTCTAATTTCCCTGAATACAAATTCTTCTCTTTTGAAACTAATTAAGTACATTCATAATGAAAATTAAAAAGATATACTTTTTCCCCATGTTACCAATGGTTTCAGGTTGTGATGGTTACTCTAAGGGAATTATTATGAAGTGAATACTACCAGGTTACTGTCTTTTTTTAAAACTACATTATGGTACCAAGCATTTTGCCTTGACAAACAAGTATTTCATCGTAATTTATGCAGCTCATATGACATGCTGACAAAACCTTTTGGGAAGTAGGCAGTAATTAATACTGCCTGCAAATTTGAGTCAGATTCGGACTGAAAGCTTTATTTTCCTTTTACCTTGTTTTCTGAAATGTTGTAGTTAATAAAAGAGAAAAACAAACAAAAATCAAACCATAGCATGTTACAGACTTAATTCACTACAGGAATTGAACTTTGAAACAATTGCTCTTGGTCACATAGTGTCAGAAGTGGGATATTGATTTGCTCCAATAGCTATACAATACATACAGCTTTAATTAATTGAGGAATACTTTTAAGATACTTTTAAGTTAGACATATTATTTGTTCATGTCCACTTTGTACATGAAAAAGCATTTCAAATTCAATTTTTTTTTCCCATCAAACCAAACAAACAGAACATTGAAAGAACTTTTAATTTCAGTTTAAATTGAGATGAGTTTAAATAATTGCACCTTGACAAACCCATTTTATGCCAATTTGAAATAAATGAGAGTATGGGAAAACTACCATGTGCAAGACAGTATTCTCAATGGCAATCAATATTGCAGTTGCTTATTAGAGTAAGTACCTCAATGCACCCCTGTCTTTAAGAAGCTTCACAACAAAAGCTAGAACAGACTGTCAGAAAATGAATGTTTACCAGCTAGATTCTTAATCGTTATCAGATAAAGACAGAATTTTCAAAAATTCAACACTGATATTATCTGTCAAAAAAAGAAGAAAGCATCAGATTGCTTAGTTTTTAACGTATCTTCTGGAGTCTGGAGACTTACAAGCTCATTGCCCTATTTGAGCCTGATCGACTGTTTGGAATGTTAAACTGAAGCACACCTACCTATAAGCCAAAAAGAATAAGCAAAACCTTGGTAACGCTCCGTCCTTTGCAAATTCTCTCTTGTGAATACGGAAAGTGAAGAAATTAAATAAAAGTGGAAAAAATTAAAATATTGCACATTTGCTAAACTTCCCATCTCTTGGGATCCAATAGAATAGGAAAAAGAAAAACATTTCCTATCTTTTGTAGAAAAAAATTCAAACTGTCATTGTTATGTCTTTTTTTGAATTTTTGAATTTTTTTTGTCTTCTTAGTTAATTTTGAATCATGATTTGTGAAATCAAAATGCACTTAGTGCTTCATATTTTTCTTGAAACAATCTCATCTGAGAGAAAAAAAGGAACAGTCTCTCCTTACCTGTCATTTTTGTTTTGTTTTTTTCTTAAGTTTGATTTTATCATTTTTATTGATTTTTTCTCAAATTAGAAAAGTGGAAAAACTTAATTGGAACTTGATTAGCTTTAAGCTTGCCCAGACCCTTTTCAGTAGGGCTTGTTGGCATCTTTCGGGCGTTTGAGTTGGACTTTCAGGCGCTTGGTACCAATAGAAAACCCGTTCATGGCAGTAATGGCGTTTTGAGCACATCTTGGATCATCAAAGCTCACAAAACCTGTCAAATTAACCAGATGAGAAGCTTCAGAAAATTTCATTCCAAAAGTGTTAGGTTCTGAGGACACTGAAGGACCTTCTTTTCCTCTACCCTCCTCCTTTTTTTGCAAAATATGACAAAGAGCTACCATTGTTGTATCCCTTGAGGCATTAGTCCCAACCAAAAAGTGGGGGGGGGGGCATTATTGGCATTAATGAGGGAACATGAAAAATTGTAAAGATGTGAATTTTGTCCTCAACCTTCAAATGTTGAGGGGAATCTCCCCATGTCCTCCACACTTGGATTCCGTACCCACTTTTTGAAAGAGTGTGTCATGGGGAAAATGGGGCACCCAAAAGCTGTCACTGCCCCCCTTCCATCCACTGACAAATAATGTTGGACCCCACAGCTTACACCCATAATAGAAGACTGCTTGGCTCCTTAATCTGGCTGATAATTACCCCCCAAATAACAGTATGGCTACATGTCTGGAAATGGTTGTTGATGGTATGGTATTTAGGACCTCTTGAAAGGTGACATGCGATCAATGAGTGAAGAGAATTACCACTTGGCTTCACTTCTATACACTTCTATTCCTTTGCTCCTTGCTTTTACAACTATATCAACCTCTTAAGCAAAACAAAAATATTAGAAAGAGAAAACTTGACAACAGAACACCCTGGTGAAGGTCCTTACAACATCCAAAGTATTTATCATTTGCCTGGAAATTTTGTTCAAGTTCTATTTAGCAATGACACTTGAGCCAATTTAAAAACTTTTATGGAAAATGTTTTGACTCATGGGGTCACTTTTCCCATCTAATGGCATTTCATAAGTACTACAGTGTGAAGTGAGTTATGGAATAAAATGCCACAGAAGGTATCCGAATATTTCAAATAAGAACAGCTTATCTAAGCAGTATTTCCCAAGATTTGTTAGATGAGGTTTTACGGCTCAGTTTCTTACCAATTGGTTTAAAGGGGAATTTTCATGATCCCAGACAGTTCCAATTCTCCCAACTATGCATCTTCTAGCTCCTCCCATAACTGTATGAGGCTCTTCCTTGTGCAAGAATAAACCTGTTTTATTGCTTAAGGCCATGTACTGGTGAGCACACAAGGCTATAATATGTAATAAAAGTACTCTCTCTGCCTTGTGTGGAATGTGAGCTACTCTGCATCTTTCAAATTTTCAAACTTTGATGTCAATCAAACAGCAGTCACCAACTGAGAATTTTGATATACATACACTAAAAATATACTTTGGGGTGATGACAGTCTGTCTTTAAGTCAGCCGGGCATGGCCTTTTTTCCAGTTGTGGCTCACTGGCTTGTTTTTCCTACTCCATTGCTTATGCTGAGCACTAGCACCAAGCACAATGGCAGTAGGTTCCAGGTTCCATTTTTGAAGTCTTTAGTATGAGCTGGCCAGGAGTCGAACCCCCCGACCTTCCGGCTACAAGTTGGATGCTCTAACCACTTGACCATGCAGTCGGTGCAGTATTCCCCAAGAATATTATGTCCCATTTACATTTCCACTCATGTATGAGGACTTTTTTCCATTAATTTCCACACAACAATTATGTAGTAAGTTCATGACAATTTACCAATATAAAATAACCCCCTCCCATTTTCCCACAAATTTTCTACATTTACTCCAAACTAATGATAATGTGTTCATCAATGTTACAACTTACCAAAGCACTTGCTCTGGTTGGTGACACGATCCATGAATACCTTGGCGCTGATGACATTGCCGAATGGAGAGAACATTGACATAAGTTCTGCATCACTTATCTCAGGCGGCAGGTGATAGATGAAAAGGTTGCACCCCTCGGGACCTGTGTAAAAAAATTGGTGAAAATTAAATTTTGTTGAGGATTATGAACATATTGCACAAATTTATCTAACAAATGTAAATACCCCCATCCATCCCTTTATAACCGATAAATTTTAACCGATGAATGTGATAAGCAACATGTCTTTTTCAATACCTAATGACAATGCATCTCATGCATAGTGTGGATACAATGGAGGCACCAATAGGCAACATCTATGCCTGGTAACACCTTCCACTCGCCCCACTGTCACCTCAAATGTCACTAAGTATTAATATCTATGGTCCACAACAGTTTTTGCACTAGGTCTCAAAGAATGTTGGGGTGATCCCCCCCCCCCCTTCAAAATAGTTTGGGGTGGGACTTTGGTTCAGAGGGGATGGGGATCTCAATATTAGTTGCAACATAAAAAGTCAACTTTTCCTCAACACATTTTCCAAACAGGTGAGGGATTTTCCAACTTGCAATTTTAAAAATTGCAGGACTGTTGAGAAAAATCCTGGAATTGTACCATCCCACTGCCTAATGCAAACCCTGGTCTAAAATTTAATGATGTGTCAGAACTGTAACTACTTAATGCACTCACAATTCAACCTTATGAAAAGAAAGTTGTGAGGGATCCCTTGGAAACTTCCAAATATAAACTCAAATAAGGGGAGTTGCATGTGAAATGTAACTTAAGAAGTTTGTAACCATATCAATAGCTGAGACACAAACAGGCAAAGCAAACATAACCACAGCAGTGAGGAAATATCCCATACTGTGACAGTCAAGGTGTTTTTTTTTTACAAAGTGTTTTTTCTTTTTTTTTCTGAAATGGACAGGTAATGTTGGCAGGGGTAGCAAATGTACCCTGACTTACTTTTAGAATGGCTGATCTGGGGTAAGGGATTGTATTTTTTAGGGTTCAGTATTCCAAATTTTGCTTTTGGTAACACATTCAGTTTAAAGTTTGGGATGGAAAAGAATGTAAAGAAAGATGGGGCTATAAATAAATCTACAAAGTCAAAATGCCATCATCTTCATACATCAGAAAATTCTATTTGCAGTGGGCAACCTACTAGGCTTTTGGTTTACAGAGAAGGGAAACTTTGGGAGTCGCTCACATGGCAAGTGACCCCTGCAAGCTAGTGGTAGCTACATAAGTGATAACAATGTAGTTAAGGAGTCTGTTTAGTATATTTGCCATCATAGGTGGGGAAGCTGGGGGCTGCAGCTCCCATTGGGGAAAGGAAATCAGGCAAACATGCATTAAGATTTTAGGCAAAAGTGCTACAGTGTCCACCCCCCCTTCCTCCCCCTCCCCCCCCCCCTATAGATCATATCTCCCCAATCAGGGCTAGTCCTCAGGGTTCTCCACTGGTCTGTTATCTGTCCGGGGGCTCTTGTGATCGCCGTCCCGGGGAAGGGTTGTCTCCCTCCCCTATGGGAAAATTTCGACAATTTAGGAGGGCTTAGATCACAAATGGTGCAATCTACGGCCTTGTTCTTAGCCTTCCCTGTTTGTTCAAATGTGGGCATTTTTGTGGTCATTTTTTTTTTTTTGCAAATTGCATTTTCTAAATATCTTTGACTTTACTTGCAGATCTGAAACTCCAGTTTCCACTTGGACGTATTCAATAATGAAGTAGTTCGCTTTAATGGAAATTTCGGGTGAAAATCTGGAAACCTAGGGGACACTTCAATTGAATGGTTTCGTTTAGTGTATGAGTCCTGTATTAAGCTTATGCATTCCATTCTGTAGTAAAATTACCCCATGGTCCATGTCACAGACTTCTCTTGTAAAGAGTCTTTGCTTTTTAGGTCCCTTGGTATTTGGCAACTATTCATCACCCCTTCATTGATTGTTAATTAAGCAAAATTTCTGTTCTCAGTGGAGTAATGCCAATGCATTCATAAAAGTCAGAAGGTAAGTTTACTTTTTTGGAAAATTTTTCATAATGCTAGCTCTGATTCTTTTTGCTTTTTGAGTAGTCAACATCTAAAATACAAGATTTCTTGCTGTAAGCTGCCTGATGAATGGGGTGTACAGGGGCGGACATGATTTAAAAAAAATGTAATACGAAATATAAGAAATAAGCACACACACACAGAAATACACACACAAATGAGTTTCAATTACTAGCAAACATACACATTGCAATAAACCTTCAAATGACATGAATAGACAGCACATCAGTAGCCATTCCCAAGGAGCATACAGCAAAAACTTACTTTCTGATACAAAAGTACAAAAACGAGATAACACTACAAAAATACAGATGCACATTTTGCTTCATCCATTACGCAGGAAACGGCTGGACTAAGGTAAAACCAGTGAATGAAACACAAGAGATATAACAGACAGAGAACAAGCAACGAGACATTTATCACATCCACCTGTATGTGTGTAATGAGTTGGCATCTCACCTTCCTTCTGAGGGGTAACAATTACAGGGGGCTGCTGTTGGGGGAAGGCAGTGTGGGACATCTGTCCATAAGCACTGGGATATGTTGCTGATGAAAAAGAAACAAAAGTAAGACAAATGCACACTTTCAGACAAACCTTGTGATCTGTAGATTCGTATGGCTCACAAAAAATTTGTTACTTTCTTTCTAAAGAAAAAAATTGTGCTTTCCCCAAAATTCTGTTTGTCATAACAAGACTGCAGCTATACTGAGACCAAAGTGGACTGATGGTTAAAACTTGGTCTTGCATTAAATTTTTTCATGAGTTGCTCAACCTCCCATGGGCTCCTAATTGGCATAATCAAAATTACATGACAATACTTCTTTAAAATAATTTACTTTAGACAAATATAACAGTTTGCACTTTTTCCATCATTTGAGTGAAGTCTTATTAACTCAATTTTTGTGCCCACAGCCTGCACCGAGTGCCAGCCTGTTTTGCTACACATCTTTTCATAACATTTTTCCAACTAATTAAACATTGAATCAGGAAACTTTCAGAAGCAGGTATGTAATAAAACTCTAAAAACAAAACTTTAAAAGTGATGGTCAAATCAGTTTGGTTACAGTCTGCCACTCCTCCTAATTCACCAACCCTTTAAGGAAGTTTCCATCCAATTTTAGTAGTAACTCCATGTAATGTCCCTTACCTAAGGCTTATACTTCGTTTTGAACACCTCTAAGTATGTGTAACTTCCACTGCATATCACATTTGGGAAGATGAAGCATTCCTTTCTTTGACTATGGTCTGTTTACCCACATGAGACCATTGAGGTATCACAATAAATACTGGCACAACTGCATCATAAATTCTGAAGCCTAATTAGACGTGCCTCCCCTCCCAAAACTTCCCTAACCCTCTCCCACCCCCTCCCTGGGCACTTCTAACGTGTTGTACAGCTAAACTTCTTTTTGTCAAACTTAAAGTTAAACATTTACTCCATTAAGAAAATGACTTGCTGCCAAAAGTTTATTTTTGCTTTGTTTCTTCTATATTTTTGGAGGAAAATAGCAATTACTTGTATACCTAGATTAATTTTGCTTCAAAGGTCACAACAGCTATGGGCAAATGGCAAAAACAAATCCATGCATCAAGATTTCAACACTTTCAGTTGGTCTTTTAAACTTGAACATTATCAGAAAGATGCAAGTGATTCATAACTGCAGTGCAGCTGCCAATGTAAGTAAAACTCTTAATAATATGGAGTGCAAAAAATAAATAAATTAACTGAAAGTATCTTTTATTGGAAATGAACCTGAACTTTCTGCACACTTTTTGACACATCAATTAAGTATAACCAGCGGTTAAACATGCATTTTAAAATTAAAATGAAAAGTTAATTATTGGGATTATTAATTTACAAGTTTATTAAAATTTCTAAACTAATTTGCTTTGAAAAAAGAAAACTTAAAAATAAGAAAATGCAGGCAATTAATAGTGTAACAATAGCTGGTACAATGATTTTACTTTCAAGAGACTGTATACACGACCAAGGGAGTCACCAAACATGGAGGCAATTGGTTAAACTTGCTCGTGTCAATTTTTTCATCCAATCACATACAAGGGGCGTTTATTCATCAGCTTGGAATTAAATTTCAAACTAGCATTATACAACCTCTTCATCCTATGTACCCTAAAGCATCAACATTTGGTGAAAGAATTTGACCACAAAAATTGAGAGGTTAGCAGTAAGATGTAAGTTAAAGGGAATAAGCAGTCGCCCCAAACTAGCCTTGACACATGATCTATATGTTTTAAATCTCCTCTTATTTCTATTGTATCTTTCGTAATGTTTCAGAACACAAAGGTGGCATTCTCAAGGTAAACAAACCGGCTATTTTGCATAGGGAAATTTTTGTCAAATGATTTAAAAGAGCCATTCATGAACTAGGATACCCAGGTATACTAATTCAATTTGGGGTGACTGCATTTTCCCTTTAAACAAAGTGTATACTATTCATTATGAGTTCTCATTTAGGGGAAGAGGACAAATCACTAGAGCCAGGACTAGATGAAATTTTGTGCCACAAGCCTTTTCCCTTAATTTCTTGGGGCTAATTCCATCTCTATGAAATTGCAAATTCGCAACACCATTGGTTAACAGCCTCGACCTCATTTTTTACAGATCAAAGGAACTTAAAAAGCTATATTAAATTGCAGCAACACACATAGTTCACTGATTACACATTAAGCCATGGATACAAAGTTAACAAGCAGAAAATAGGACAGCAATCAGTGAAAATTTTTGGGAGTTTTTCAACTTGCTCTCAAGGGGGTGAATTAATTGTGGCAGTATGCGATTTCCATATATCTCAAAGCTCAATCATACCACCTTGACCCTCTATGAAACTAAAGTGTTAACTACACCCCTCCCCTCCCTTATTCCTATCCCATCCCCAAAACCACTCTTTGGGTTGTGACCAGACAAATCTCCTCTGGACAATTCTCAACCTGGTAATTTTCTCCTTGACAACTTCCTAGGTGGTGCCAGGATTTGCCCAACAGGGGTGAGGGCCAGCAGCCCGAAGCCCCAACAAAGGCCAAAAGGACTAAAAACGCAAAAATTTTGGCAGGTTTTTGGCTTTTTTTTACACAAAATTGAAAATATGGGAGTTTTATTGAAGAAAATTTGAAAAATTTGGATTTTTTATTGAAAAAAATTGAAAAATTTGGGTTTTTTGTAAGGAAAATTGGAAAATATGGGGTCTTTATCGAAGAATCTGCCCTTCCTATGAGCAAAATCAAGCAGATCATCAGGGCAACTGAAGGTGGTTGGGACTTCATATTTTATCATATGGATTAAGGCTCCCCGACGAAACTGGAATATTTCCCCGACAGGTGGGGGGGTAGCCTTCCTCGATGGGGGGCCATGGCCCCACTGGTGCCACCCCTGCAACTTCCCCAAGACAATTTCCACACTGGACAATTCCATATTTTTTGGTGGAAAAAGTTGTTTAAGGGTGGATGGAAACTGTCTGAGGTGGGAACTGTCCCAGGGGTTTATCCAGAGGGGAATTGCCTGGGTGGGGAATTGTCCTGGAGATGAGTTGTCCGGGAACCATTTGGGCGACCAGTTCCCAAAATTCATGCAATTGACAAGATTGTATTGGATGGCCATACCTGCGTACTGCTGTATGCTGCTGTAGGCCTGCTGGAGCTGATCAGGGGCGGCCGCTATTGGAAAGAAGTGTAACGGTGGGCTTGTGGTCCCCTTTAGTCCATCAGTGTGTGTATTACACAGAATTCATTAATAATGTAATTAAGGAGTCAATATTCCCCCAAATGTTCAATACCCTGTCTGTACCTCTTAGATAGATATGAATATGCCCATCTGACCTAGCTAAAATTTCTATAGGCCTGGTTCTTACCGATCCAAAATAAATTGACAAGTAACTGACAACCCAAAAATGAAATCAGTTATCACCAGAATACTACCCAAATACTATTATCCCACAACCAAAGCGAGCTAGACTCTCTTTTTAGCTGCCAGTTTTTGAGCATTCTGGCAGAAATGGGATATATCTGAAACAGTAGATTACAAAGGGCCATTCCTAAGAAGAAGGAATGCCAAGTTTCCAAATACACTGAATTTTACAGTTTGTGAATCTGTGGGAAGCTGGGATGCTTCCTACAACCTCAGTAGCTTGTTACACCCCGGCACTCCAAAACAAAGAAACAAGTGAAAAGTGTCAAATTTATTCCCCCCCCCTTTCATGAATATATGCTGTCAAGTTGTATTTTGCAGAATAAAAAAAATTTAAATTTCTCGTGGAAGGTCACATTGGAAAGTTCCAGTATGGCAACTTGGCATCCCTTTGGGTTGGAAGGAATTCCTTAGTAATGTCTTGAAGCTAAATTTACAGAAATGTAATGCTAAAATTTTCAAACATGTCAGCCTAATTCAGTTTCTCCTAACCACCAACTTAAATCAGTATTTCAATTCCTAGATAAATAGATTTAATAGAAATGTAGGGCAATCTCTCTCACCTGCATACTGCTGCATTCCGTTGTAGGCTTGTTGAATATGGTCAGCAGCTCCCAGTGCGGCAGCGGATGCAGCAGCTGAAAATTTGACAAAAGAGATGAAACCCATCTCATATCTCACAATCCAGAAAAGTGCCATGGTAACTAGCATTTGTTTTGAAAATTATTTCATACTGCTAGTAAGTCAAACACTATCTCCTCTTGAAAGTTCCCTTAACAGGCCAGTGATTTCTAAATAAAAAATGTTTTAGGCAACTAAATGTTACAGTAAAATTCTTACACACCAGTAATCAAGATAGCTGGTTATTGAACTTGACCTTCAGTTACTTAAGCACAGAGAAAGAAAACCAAGGGAACCTTATTTGCAGGTACTGTCAGTAATAATTGCTGTTCTAGGACTCGGATCAGGCAATTCAATGGAATTTCACAAAAACTCCTACCAGTCAAAATGTTTCTTCAGAGGATATGTAAATCAAAGATTTTACTGATAGTTCCCCAGGTTGGCAAATAAATACAGTGTTTTCCAACTTAGAAAGAGGATTTCATACAGTCATTTGCCAATGCACTTTTTTTAATCCTGTTTTTATACGGACTGCCTTTGCAGATAGTATACCATGTAGCCTGATTCCTTCAATTTTTTGTCTTATTTATTTAACATTGTTGAATATTCTTTGCTACAATTCTTAGAGGCTGCTTAAGACAAAACTGAATGTTTTCTGATTCTATTTAGACCTACCGTAGTCACCAGCAGTGTACTGCTGAAGTCCATTGGTATAGATGGTCTCTCCCTGGCCATTGGTGGCAGCTGCCAGGGTGTACGGGGGTAGGGATGTAGGGGACTGGAGGGTAGGTGTACCAGCCAACTGACTGACTGTCTGGCCTGCAGTCACTAGGAAGGGAGAAAGAAAAAAATGAAGATAAAAAATTGTTGATGGTTGTATTTGACTGCCAATAGTTATATTCGTCGCATCCTGCTACTGTAGCCCTGGCAGGAAATGGGGGGAGGGGCTGGATTTAGGGGAATGCCCTCAAAATGTTATCATGCCCTTAATGTTTTTCAAAATGTATAACTTCAATAATGAACCTTTATGGTAGGCCTATGTAAATCCCCCCCCCCCCATCAAAAATGTCCTTCAAACAAGTGAATACTAATGTACCCCTCCAAAATTGACAAGCTGGCTAGCTGTTGGTAGGTCTGCATGCATACTTCCTTCACTTACATGTACCAAAGCTTTTTCATGGTCATTGCACCTTGACAGTTTGTTGATAAGACAGGTTGGTTTCTGAGTAAATTTACAAAAATGTATCTTTAAAAGAAGTTTATGCCCTTATTAAGTAACTTGTCAATGATACAAAATATCTACACTTTAAACAGGGTATCTTCCTCTATTTACCCACTTCAAAAATCTAACTGATGATTTCATCCCATTATTTCTTACAATATGTGAGAATTTATGACAACTAAGGTAAACTTCATGTCTTGTATGTTTTTTGTTCTGTACATCTTGAATAATTTTGTATACAAGTATTTTGGTACGTGGGAACTGTATACATATGGTGCTTCAGGACTTGTGACAAGTCTGAAATTAAATGTCTGAATTTGGACATAACAATATCACTCGAAAAATGTTCTCAATAGAAGAACATAAGAAGTGGGAACAAATGGCCAGTATAACTACTGTAGCATTAGACACAAAATTTACTGAGAAATGGAAATGCACTTTCCAAACTTTGCAAGTAAAGACATACCCAGTGGTAGCTAAAGACAAGTAGCTACACCCCAATGTTTAGATGTGGGATTGTCAGATACCATGGTAGCCCATGCTTAGATACTTACTATGCTATTGTCTCCACATAAACTAGAAAGCACAGAAACTAATCTCAGACATTTCTCTAGTTCTCAACAGATTTGATGGAAAATGGGTCCATGCTCCCATATCCCTACAGGTGTTTACGCTGCCCATGCATGAGACGAAACACTGCATATTCTGTTCTTTTACACTATATGTAAAGAACAGAAAACCTCCAAGAATCAAATAGAAACAAAAAAAACTAGAAAAAATGCGAAACAATAACAATCCATGGGTGAAAGTGCGATGACCCCAGTTTCACTCATTGGAACAAAAAACCTTTTTTGCATATTTGCATTTTTGTGGTTTTTTACAAACAAATCCAAATTCTATGGCACAAATTTTGGCATGCGTTTTCAGTTCTTTCTCTTATCGAAAGAGACTTCCAACTGTGATTTCTCAAACAGAGCAAAACTGAAAGATTCTGAAGCTATTCTAGCTACAAAATATTCATGCCGCATTCACCACAAGGAGGCAGATTTTGCTACAAACATAAACATTTTGCCTGAATATTGACTACAGGATCATGCATCTAAAGTACTCAAATTTCCACACTGAAATTGATCCAAAACCAAAGGTGTAATATGCAAAGAAATAAAGAAGTCCAACAACAACAGAAAACTGCATTTCAACAATTCTTCTTTTGCACAAAATTAAAGCAAACATTTGATAATTCAGAATCTTTCCTTTATCCAGACATTTCAGGAAGAGTCTTCTTGGCAGCTCTTATACGGCAGGTTTCCATCGCAAACAAAGTAATTGCAACAAGGTCTTGTTGTCCAATGCGTGAAATTGACAGGGCTGGTCGAGTTATGCAACAAGTATTAAATCTTCTTTGGCACATCTAACAGAGGATCTGTCAATTAACATTTCCATCCCTTCAAAGAACTCTTTTCTGTTTTACAACTGCTTCATGACAGTAAGTTAGGAGTGTCTGGGATTTTCAACACCTGTTTTACACTTATACAAAATTTCATTTTTCCTATGAAATCAGTCTAAATGTATGAACAAATTTGTCAACTCTTTCTAATGTGCCTTATTTTATGAGCACAATAGTGAGACTGTTTTCAGGTTAGAAAAAAAAAACTAAGGTCCTGCAAACTATAAACAGTGGTGCCCCTCTCTCCCAACCCCAACCCCAACCCCCCAGTGTTCAAATAAAGATCCCAACTGAATGAGTATCAACTCTGGACTTTGAGAGTATCCAATTTGTTCACCCTTTCTAATTTTTGTCCGATTTCATGAACACAGTAAAGAGACTGTTCTATGATATTTGAAATATGACAAAGGCACTGTATAACATCAGCAGTGAAACCCCTCCCACCCCCCACTCCCCAGAAAAAAGCTTTGGAATAACATGCCATCTTTAAGGAAAGTTTTAGCAAGGCCAGCAATCTTCAATGAATATCAGTTTACCCTGTCAACAATTTTCTTTACAACTGCTGCCAAGCTACTGAACATCAAAGTGTTCACCAGTTGAAATAAATTTGTTTCTTCTATTTTTTGTAGATTTTACACCAAAAATTAGCAGCAGCATTAACAAATACTTCAATAAACCAGTATTCAGGGTAGAGGACAATTACACTATGCCCGCCTCAGCTTTCACCCACAACACATCAATCACATAACTTGCTACTGTCTCAAAGACATAAAGAAGAGCACTACAGCCTTGTATGAAAAAACATCCTCAGAAGAAGATGCGAGAAGATGTAAAGAGGGGTGGGTGGGGGAGGAGGATCAATAGAAGGACTGAAACAAGCATAACTCCACCAGCCTGCATTTAGTGGGGTCTTACCAGATGTTGAAGGTGCGATGGCTGTGGGAAAGCCATTAATGGCAGCAGGCTCCCTCCCATATGCGGGCAAACATTGAGCAGCTGATGGTAGTGGCAGAATAATACGTTGATATGTACAAGTAGTCACAACATTACACAGTACTCAGTCTCTCTTCGAGAGATACAATTCCTTTTTCACCTCTAGATAATAAAATCTTGGCTCCCTCATAAAACACATTTTATGAACCTTTGGTCATTTCATTACCTTCAAGATCAGGTAATTTACAATGGTATGTCTTGACTTGAGACATTCACATCTGTGGTAGTCAACTGATCAATATGTGACAGGGCACAAATGAATTTGAACAAAGCAGTTGATAAAAACTGCTGTAAACAGGTAAACCGGAACATGTTTGTGCAGAATGGATTTTGAAGCTGGGAAACAAAACTCTACATTTGAAAAAGTTATATTGACTGAGAGCCCCTATTAATATTCTCTGAATAGAAAGAAAGTTCAACATTTCTCACTACTTTCTTTCCTATTGAGGAAAATTCCATTCATACTATGCAGAAGATTGCATTAAAAAATGTTACCATGATCTCAAATAAGATAGACACCCCACAAAGAGCTAAATATATCTTTAATATACACAAAAATAATCTAAGGATCTTCTCCAATGAAGTGGCATGCAAATACCCTTGACTCATTTCATGGAACACAAAGAGTTTTAAATATTAACTTGTGGTATAACATCTTTTTAACTATTAATCTCCTTTCAGATGAGACATACTACAGTTACCATAAGGAGAATTTGCTCAAATTCCCACAATTAGCATGTCACAGATCTAAACAGGCCAAAAGGAACCGCAGAAAATCTGACTTTCAGATTTGTCAAGTCCCCTCTAGCATTTGTGATATAGGAGGATTTGGCAACACAGTAGTTACTGTCATATTGAGCATGAGTATTCCAAAGTATACTGGTATCACTTTAATCTAAAACACTAATTGCATGGCTACTAGTATGTAGTGCTACTTTCCCCATATTAACCATTTTTCTGATCTTAAAATATTTTAAATTGATTAATGAACAAACTAAAAAAGAACATGCAAGCAAACTTTCTTTGTTTGATCACCCTAATTATAAAATATATATCGACCCTTTAAGACAATGCCCCCTCCCAATGGTTACCAGTCACTCCTAAGATGAATTTCTGCTCAAATTTCACAGTGGGCACAACTATTCTTCAGGTTGTAGCCTATTTTTTACAAATTTTGAACAAATCTACAAATTGTTATCAGTGATATAATTAAGATATCACTGCTTTGAGCTGTAACAGAATTCATACTTACACAAGCCAGATACTTGGGGTGACTCACGGCTGGGGGAATGCAGAATGAAGGGTTCGCTACCAGGGGGTATGGCAGTGAAACCATTCATGGTAGCTGCAGCATTGAAATGATTCATCTGGGCTGTAGCGAGGGCAGCAGTCATTGGGTTGGCAATGTAG
Source organism: Holothuria leucospilota (assembly GCA_029531755.1). NCBI lineage: Eukaryota > Metazoa > Echinodermata > Holothuroidea > Aspidochirotida > Holothuriidae > Holothuria > Holothuria leucospilota. The sequence goes on along the minus strand of CM055969.1, from coordinate 27,965,511 downwards.
TTTGGATTGGCTGTTACAATAGCCTGCTGCTGCATTAACTGGAGAAAGGAAAGAAAGAACAACATATTCAAGGCATGAAAAGAAACAAGATCCCCCTCCTTCCTCCAACCCCCTTAAAAAATCTGATGAATAACAGAAACTAACCTACAACTGGTATTACCACGACAGGGAGATTTGCACCTAATCTGAGTTCAGTCTAAGTACTAACATGACAGGTAAAAGATACAAATGTGTTCAGTGCAACTGGACACCAACCCATATGCCAAGGAGACCCTATCCCACTCCACCACCATCCCCTCCTCCTTTTTTTTTGCTCCTCCCACCCCCCATACCTTATTGACTTTAATCTGTTCAAAACTTATTGTAACAAAAAATTCAACACAAAACAGATCCACCATTACAAATGGAACAAAAATGAACAAAAGATCGCATCACAAAATATGAAATGAAACATAACGACACTGCAAACAGGATGCAGTTCTGAATTATGTTATGGCAATAAAGATGACAAGGCTAAAAAGAGCAAAATATTATAACTTTTCTTTATCTATGGTAGTTGCAAAAGATAGCAATTTGCAAGAGGAGCAATACCATCTGTTAATTCTGCTTTGTCCTTGCTTAATTACTACAGTCCTATTTACAATAAAGGTTTATTGCTGCCAGTTCTGCATCTGCTTCCGTACAAACATTCAGACAGAAACAGATCAATCCTTTTCTACAAAATTTTAAATTATTAGACTCCATTCAAAGTTTCTCAAAATTTTTCATCATCACATTGCACTCAGCTAACCACTGAATGGTATATTGCACCTTTCTGTATTCACTTATTACATAATGGGTCTTTCACCAGAGTTGAGTTAGGAACCGACACCCTCTGTAGCAAATTGGCTGCAATAAAAATACGTTTCCCTATAAACCTGCATATTGTCCATTGGATAGGCAAGCAGGAAGAGGACTAGACCAGGCGCTCTCTAACAAAGGCCACCCGGTACCACTGTGCCTATTGAAAAGGTTGCCAGGGACTTCCTGGGGGTAGGTAGGGATTACAAGTGTAAAGAAGAGGTAATGAGGGGCGAAGTAGATTCATGCCTTTTAATTACTGTATACTCTTCACTTGTGACAGATATAAATTGCAGCTCATCATATTTACACTCTCTTTCATCTGAAAGTCTCTTTTGCCTCCTGTCATTTCAGCGGCTTTGACAAAGTAGCACGAAAATAATGTGCATGAAATTTTTAACAAGGATTATACATGGGCAGTCTCAGAGGTGCCTGACAAAATGCAGAGACATTAAAATGTCATCACTCACCTGATAAGAATTACAGCCACTACTGCACCTTACAATTTTATGTGGCACGTGGCACCTAACTAAAATTAAAACCTTATTCCGGATGCTATAAACTAATTGCTCACCTTGCTTTTATTCCTAGTGTCAAATCTTAACTAGGTGTAAAGAGACATTAATTGGGCCCATGTGGATACATCGTATATCCTTACAGATGATTGGTTATCTATACAGCTGTCATAGATAGCTGCGAGCAATGCCTCTACCAGCTTATTTGGGCCTGTTCAACAATTAATTTTAAATTAGCGATAACAACTTGTCAACTACTAATAAAACACTTATGCTCGAGTAGACCGACCACAAATTGCGGAAAATGAAATTGGAGTTCTGTAAGTGCCAGAGTAACAAGTGGATGGAATCTGATCCTCAGGCAAACATGTTCGTTTTAAATATATGTGTATGTCGTGTGCAAAACCAGGATCTCTCTTATTACTGCACTAAAGTCTACCCACATTCTCTGTCAAAAGATACTGATGGAAAAATTAGCCATGATTAGGCCTTAGATGAAAATTTGAGCTACTCTCTTTTCCTACCTCCAGATTTTATGTATTAGGATATTTTGGAAAAACTTAATTTTACTCGCTCTGAATAGCACAAACAGCTACAATTTTTTACACAAAACTTCAGTTTACATCTATCAATATTTTTATATCAACTTGAAAAGGTGGGAAAATGAAAAGAAAGACAAACTGATACTGCAATTAAGTAAAAGTAAAAGTTAAATGCAAATGGTTCATACTGCTTGGGTGTAAGCTGCAGCTTGGTTGTGGGCGTTGAGTGGGGCGAAGACCAGTGGGTTCAACGTGAATCCAGTCATTGCTGACATGTTATTCATGTTTTGACGGAGCTGACGTTCCTTCTCAGTTTCGGCGAGTTTCACCACAAGACTTGGCATGGTACCCTGGAGTTTTGATGGTTTGCAAGGTATAAGATATATAAACAGGGAGAATATGCAGGAATTCAATGTAGAAGGGAACGAAAGTTAACACCCGGTGAGGATCGACAAAATGGACAAAGGAGGTGACGACATTAAACCAACCACCAGTGTTGCAGAAAACATTAACACAAAAAGACAAGTTTTAACAATGGGTAAAAACAGGGGGAATGACAACATCAAACCAGTAACGAGGAATAACCAACATTGAAAATTTGGAGAGGGCAAATAACAGAAATGAGAAAGCCGCAGGCAAGGTTGGAGAGAAATGGGAGAGAGAAAAATATTAAGAATTAGTAGCTTTATATAAAAGTACACTTGCTTTATTACATGTGGTACGTTATGTATATAAACGTATAAATATACAGAGCGAGAGATAATTACACAATCATACATATGAACTAATTATGCTAAGTCAACACTAACTATAGAAAAAAAAATACATATGACACACATTAACACTCACTAAGGGGTGATTCCCTTCTGCCCCCCCTCCCCTCCAGAAAACAATATATTGTAACTCTATTTTTGTAACTATGACAACAATAGAATACATGACACTGTTTTAAAGGTACATTCATGACAGATCCATGAAAATGGGTGTAGTCTAAGTTTAAAAGGAAAAATGAATCACCAGTAGTTGATGTAACCATAGAAACTATCCCCTAGAATATGAACAGGCTACCAATGCAGGAAGAGGATTTTAACATTGGTTTACTTGTGACAGTAGGACTTGACTTAGTGGTACCACTGGTAAAAAGCTGTTGGGCCCTTAATGCTTGCCATGCTGCCCCTCAAAGAGAAATCCAAGTAATGACAAAAGTAGCATATCAGCGCCTAAGTTTCCATCAGATTCAGTTTTACAGGGCCAAAGAAAGGAGGCTTGTTTGTGTCCATCCCTGTGACTTTGTGTCGGGGGAGAGGAGGGGCTTATTTTTGTCTGAAGAACAAAACATTGTTTAGTATTTATAATGATTCCTTTGTATACTTTAAGTTCCAACACCCCACGCCCCCCCCCCCTTCCCCCTCCTTACCTCCTTCCCTCTTCTTCCAACTTGTTTCCTGAGCTTATGCTATGTTTTCTAATATTTTTTTTAAAATTCAGTCAAATGCATTTTCACATTTACCCTTAGAAATAAAGCAATAAGTGATAACACATTCTTCTCCCTGTCCCCCTCTGCCCTCTTCTGGTTTCCAAGTACCAAGTTGAGGTATTTAGTGCCATGTGAGATTCATATACTCCCATAAAGCCAAAGTCATGTTCCCCTCCCCCATAAAAAAAAATCAATGATCAACCCTAAAGTATGTAGTCAGCCTATCTTTGTGTTTAGAGAATTTCACTTTTACAACTTGAATTATTTTTCAAAATAAGAGCAGGGTCACTGCTTACATCCCTCTTAATGAAGGCTGTTGCCCAGCAACAAAAAGTTCTTGCTAATAATGTCTTTCAAGCATACCCTATCTTTAAAAGCTGCTCAATTTGATATGTATGAAAACCAACGAATATCAAACATATTAATTTCCAAGATGTCTGCCAGTGTAGTACACAGACCCTTCAGAATATTAATGCAAGAGTGACTTGCTCCAAGGCATACATAAAGCCATACCCATGTCAAACCATATAGACAGTCACCTATTCTGATGCACTTGTAGAACATATAAATATCAATGCACTGGTCCCTAACCCCTTTTAGCATATCAATCACAGCCCTGCCTTTATTTTCTCGGCCCTTAGTTGCACTAATGACCAACTTTTCTTTGAAGTTCACATTTCAATGCACATGCAATCAGGCAAAAGAACAAACAATTTAACATTTTCTGTGTTCTTTATCATGCATTTAATTCACTACTATAGGAAAATCCTATCCTTTTCTTAAAACCTCCAGTCGCCACCCTTCCACAACAACCCTTTTCTTTCATCTAGCAATTACATCCCTCCAGAGACATGCACCCTGGAGAAACTACTGTCACTCTGTTTGGATGGATTTTGAAATTCAAATTCTTAGAAAGAGACAAACTTGCAGACACATGCAATTCATTACAATTTGCCTTCTGTAAGAGCTCCACAAGCAAACCATTATTTTTCCCCCACCCCACCCCCTCCCACAGCAGTTTACAAAAAGATCACAGCATTACTAAAGGCAATCATGGGATTTGTGGCTGATTGCAAGGTTCTTCCCTCAAGGTTTTTGAGTAAGGAATAACCTGCGAAAGTTTGTGGGAGCACATACCACAGTGAAATTTTTGGGTGTTGGTGGGAAAGGTTACCCATATTTCTCCTCACCCACCCCTAGAAAATGCCACTAAAAGAAAGAGGCTCCTTCAGACAAAAGTACACACATGGAAAGTTAACTGGAGGAAAACACTATACACGTGTAAAAAATGCCATCTATGTAGGCTAAAGTCTCTAGATAAAAGGTATCATCATCATCCAACGACAACTCGGACCACAAAAGTCAAGCAAACACTTTGTCGATTCTACGTTATGACACCCAACTCTCATGCTCGATACAGACACTTTTGTTTGTGTAAACTCCCAGAGAGAAAATGTAGTACGATACAGTTAACTGATATTCATCGAATACTTGAGGACTGGTTTCACAATGACCACATGTGCAGAATGTGACATAGTTAGGGCTGCTAGAATATTTCTCGCAAAGAGATTTGTGATCGCCACATGCAAATGGAATTTCTCAGTTAAACTGACCCCATGGTAAAGAACATTTCAGGTTTGAGACATACAGGGCTTATGGAAAAATGTAACCACACTGAGAGTAGTAATTTTTTGGTAGTTTATTTTTTCATGTTTTGGGGTAATTTTGGATGAAATTGATTTTTCAACACAAAGACAAAGTTAACATTATTTTATGTTAAATGGGAAGACAATGGCTGAAGAATGCATTAAAATCTACAAATGGACTTCACTTTTTGTGTTTTTTTTCTTTGCTTTTTTGTTGTTGTTTAGTGCTTTCTCATTTGTATCTATATAGAAGAAGCTGAGGCTGTTGTCTCAAGGTCTTCCCCAAACCAAATACTCAACGAGAATTTTTCCTGCAGTTGCATTCTGCTATGGTCTTATTTTGGTTAGTTAACACTACCTTCATTAAATTTTACCACACACTGAATACAAGTAACAATTAAATCAACCTTGTAGCCATCTCACTGAAATATGTTTCTTGACATTTGTAAAACTGTTAAGGCCAGAACAGGGTTTATCTATCAAATCTCGCTATGCACCTTTTCACAACTATCTCTGTTCACTGCTGGTCACAAAAATGTTGTTAGGTTCATAAAAAACATGACATTTTAACCTGAAATTGGATGAACTTATTTCTAGATAAAACAAAAATGCTTTTAGGCCAGAGATAGAGGAATTAGAATTAAAAATCAAAGAGATGTTACCCTTTCTCTAAGACTGCTTGTCATGTAACTATTAGACAATAATCTCAAAGTCAGTTACTGGGAAATGTGAGCAAACATCTTGGTGAGGAAAAGCGCTGTACATAATTCTTTGGAATTACAATTTTAACCTTAGCAGAAATGAACATTCTTTCAATTCATAAATATGTCCCCTCCTGTTCTTCTAGTACATTGCCATTAATTGCACTATTCTTTAATACAGTTTCATTTGGAAGCCCAACAATTTTCTTTTCATATTTTAAAGCAATAATAATCCATTGGGAACTACTGAAATTAAAGATCATGAAACCTTACCTGCCTCAAGACCAAAATGTTTGTTATGCATGAAAAAAACATCACTTGAACAACAATTTAAAGAATTCTGGAGCCATGTGTTTTTGTTCCAGAAAACAAAAAATGAGCTGCTTCAAGATCCTAATGTTTTTTTTTCTTTTTTTTTTTTGATGAGAGAGGGCAAGAAAAGATGAAATTTTGGAGGATTCATCAATAGATTTACACAAGGGCAGTAACAAAGCATTACGGTGTTAATGCATTCTTTAGTCATGGGGCCAGTTTGAACTCGTCCGCATTACACACTAAAGTCAAACTATGCATGAACAGTTTTTCAGCAAAAATTTTTAACTGAAGCCAAAATGGATTAATCGAGATCCATGCAAGTCTGACATGACACTTCATACCCTAGCAGCTCTAACAAGTGTCGAGATGAGCCATGTCTGAACCACAATTATAACCACCACCATCATTGACACAAAGGGTACCTTGATGGTAAACTGTCTGGCATCAGGGCTATAACCTGGAGGACCACAGATACCCAGAAGAAGGGAGAAGAGAGGGAAAGGTGTGTCAGCAATAAATCACTCAAGTGGGCTTCACATGGCATCCCTAAACATGGTACCTCCCAACCCAAACTTGTGGAACCAAGGGCTTTCGTCCTTCCCTCTAACAAATGATATTCAAAAATTTGAGATATGGGTACATAAATTAACTACCATGATATAAAATGTTATAAAGTAAAACCAATCACCATTTTACATAAATATCTACTGCTGTACATTATACCTAACAAGAAAATGTCCCAAGCCTCAACCTTACATATTTTGTCCCACACTAATCCTTTTCCTGACCATGTTTCCCCAACCCTGCCCACCCCCGCCCACCCCCCTCCTCCTCATCCAGCTCATCTTACATGACCCTTGCTTAACTATCACAAATTTGTTCTTTTGCAATCTTTTCTGAAAAAAAAAAAGGTTTCCTGTTATAAAGTCTGCCTCCCTTCCCCCTCCCACCTCCTTCTACAAGAAATTCACTCATGGCAAAAGTGATGACACCTCTGAAAAGGCTAGAGTCAAAGAAAATATATTTATTACCAAAACTTTTGTGACCCACCTGGTCAACAACAATATCAGTGCCTCACCTTCTGACACGGGGCCAAATTATACTGAATTATTTAGAATCAACAATTACTCATTCTTACACATTTTATTGCAACCGGACGGTCATTTTTTTCCCCATTCTCTAATTCCAATCACGAATAAAAGTACTGTCTTCAAAATGTTTGAGAAAAAAAAAAGAAAGCTGAAAGTTCTCATCAAACTTTTGAGTCATGTGACAATCTCGGAAAATAATAATTTCTGCAAGGATAGAGTCAATAGTTCTAATTAGTGTCCTTCAATGCAACTACAAGATGATTAAAAAATCATAAAACTGTTTCATATGTATTCATTTCATCAATTTTAACTTGAAATGAAGTATCATGATAGATGCTTCTGAACTATGAGTAAATTGGTAGGCCTAATATATTTGTATTCCTTAATCGGAAATATTCTGAGAAATTCGACTTACAGGAAGGGGAGTAAAACTCTGGATGGCTGCCTGGGCTTCCTTTTTAGCACTGAACTTGACAAAGGCACAACCTGAAAAAGATTATGCCAAAGTAGAGAAATTAAGAAACATTTATCACTTTTTTTCACTGCATCCTTATTTTTACCTCTGTTCTCATATGAACTAATTTTAAAGGGGTTTGCCAGTGAATAAAGTCATTGACTTTAAAAAATGCAGGAAATTTTTCTGTTTTAGAAGGTGAAAACTGCATCTTGATAGCATGTAGTGTTTGGAAGGTACAAATTTCCAAAGAACTGATTTTTTTCCTGAGAAATAGTGCACTGTGTGAAATCTGTGATGTCATCACAGCATACTGATTTGACATAGCAGTGTACTTCTTTATGATGATGACACTGCCATAGGCAATATTCAACAACTTTGTTTGCTATACCCATCATACGGTGTAGTTTTATGCTAGATCTACATGGAATGATATTCAAGCATTCCAACAGCACAAAATTTCAAGGACAAACAGGACATTCAATTTCAAAGAAAAACAAAAGGAATCTGAGGTAATGTGCCCACTTCACATTACATTCTCTGACCTTGATGAGAACTGGAGTTATTTTTTGACAAAAATAACCAATCTTTAACATGAGATATCTTGAGTCAGGAGAAATGTACTGCCTCAGGGTTTGGAGGACAGAATTAGAATTTTTTTCTTTTTTACATGAGACCCTTTTGAAATGCCACTGGAATATGCTTTAAGAGCAAGGCCCACTTAGTGCAGGCATTCTGAAAAGTGGGTAGAGCTCCATCCAGTAGGAATTCAACTATTTCAGTGGTTTTTGTTCTGTAGTACACGGGGGTGGGAAAATATTGTAAGGGGTATGGAATACAAAGTGAAGTGAAACAACACAGTAGTAAGGGGTGCGGTACTGTAAGCAGGAGTGAAGGAGATCATGCAATTGATCTGAATGAAGAATGAACAGCTTCTCTCCTGAGTGTAATTACTGTGAGGAAAAATCACAATAGATTTGGATTTCCCTTTAACAAAATGAAATTTCAATTCAATAGCTGCAACAAAACTGGTCTGACATTTAAATACCTGAGGGAAATCACAGAAATATTGGGCTAAATCTATACTGTTATTTGGTTACCTAGAGAAATAGACATTTCACTCAATGCATGTTCTACAATCCTGTATTTCTTCAGGATACTGGGTCATGGGAGTTAAGGGAAGGGGATGATCACCATGTCCCCACCTTTTGGAAACGTCACAATTCAAAAGGCGCTATGACGAGATATATTATGGGTGAATAAAAGCATTAAAAGTCGAATAAAATATATGAGAAAAGAGTCAAAAGACATAATATCATTAATCTAGCTGTCTCAAGAAATACAGTACATGGTAAACACTAACACATGTTAGTCAAAACAGTGCCTGAATTAACTGACCTCATTGACAATCTTTTTATGATACATCACTTATTGCACTGTAACTGACAAACAGAGTCATTCATTAGGCCAAAAAGATTAAAACTGGCCACAATTTCAGAAATTAGTCAAATGTCATTGACTAACATGGTCAGCCCATGAAAACAGTACTGAATTCTGCTCCAAGACCAAAAGGCTGGATTTCCAACATGCCCAGAAAAGTATCCACACCAAAAGAAAAAACACACTAACATTTTTGACATTCTGTGAGTTGGCAACCAAGCAAGAGTGATTTGGAGCAAGCAACCTATGAGTTAGAAAAAGCACCATCTATAGCTAAATGGATCCAGATATTGTCAGAATACACTCCTTAGTAGATGGGGCCATTCAATAGTAGCAATGAGGTAAGTAGGAGAAAAATTATGTTATAGGGCTGCTGTAAAATACATAAAAAATCCATGTAAAGTCAAAATAGCTTTGCCATTTTGCTCCTTTCACAATACTCTGGTTCACATACATTTGCTGTGGTGATACATTTAGACCATTGACCATCTTTGAGTGAGAATTGTCCTGCAGGAACTTGCCCTAGGAGGAATTGTCAAGGGGAGGGGGAGGGATGGGAGGGGGAAGGGATGGGGGATGGGGTTGTTTGGTCATGGGGCTTGCCTGCAGAATAGCAACCTACTGTATACTGCTGATCAAGTGCATAGAAATCTGGTTGTTGCTATAATAGGAGAAACTTAATTTGTAATGTGTAAATCAAAACTGAACACAAGTACTTCACTTCAGACTTCTATCATACAAATTCGATTCTGTATTTTATTAATTGTTAACTTGTAAATCATATTCTGCATATCTACATTTAATGCAGAAGTTGTCTCTACTGACACTGAATGCAATTCTAGCATCATCATAATTACCAGTACTCCATAGCAAGTTAGTGTTTCTTTTCCCCTTTGGTTAGAAACCTCCCAACTGCAGTAATGGCGACAAACTTATGCGTCTACCATTACTCCATGACATTTGTAAATGTCAAGTTAATGATTACAGAGGTAAACTTAAACTTTTTTCACAAACAAAATTCCAATTCAATATACCCGCCTTATTGTGACTGATTAAATCAAAGTAATTTGGAACTGAATAAGGCCAATTTGTCGTCTATGAAAGTTAAAGCATACAGTGCAGTAATAGTCTCAAATATGCCTGCAATGTCTCCTACTACAACATTTCACCTACTGTGTGGAAGGAGACAAATTTGGAGAGCTCAAAAGTGTTTGGCGTTAGCAGTAGTTAAAGATCAACCACATATCTTTTTTCACATATGCTACAGTTTGGAAGATAAGGCAGGCTGAATGAAGGAGATGAAAGCTTGCACATATACCTCAAGTGAAGAGGTGCTTTCATATTATTTAGTAAATAATTGATACAGCCCTCTGTATGTATCTTCTCATTTCCAGTTATTACAGGAAAAGACTTAATCAAAGTGTGGACAGAACTTTTTACACCAAGTTTCACAAAAGTGAAGCCAGCCACTATTTTTCTTAAACCACAGCTCAACATAACTTACTAGACTGCAGTAAATTTTACAGTTTAACATCCTTTCTAATACAAGAGGACTGAACCAAATTTATCAGGCCAAGCTATCTGTTTTTGCCTTTAAAAGTTTTCGTAGATCTCTTCAAATTATGTCCCAATACCAGTTTTCAGTATCTTCGTTCTTCGTTTGTCCTTTTCTTTTTTTGGCCACAATTAGTTGTTATATAGTGTTAACTTGCACATCTACACCTTGAAATGAACTTAGCACACATCACAAAAGTACTGCCAAGAAAAATCTGAACCATATTTCCATGACAGTTCAAAATACTACGCTCTAGTATGTGCTGCAGAAACAGCACAATCCAACACCACACCTTACAGGAGCCTGCACACGTGCATTTATGAGCTTAATGAAACTCATAATTTCTTCGTATCTCGTCTAAAGATTCTCTTCTTTCTGGATGCTGTCTCTCTCACTGTAGGTTCATCATCACAATCAATACTTCATTTTTTAACCCCTTATTCATCACTATAGCTCTTAGCTATAACAACAACCACACAGGTACACGCACATACGTGAGCAGCCTATAATGAAATCAAATGTATGCATGAACAAGACTCCACAAAATTTTGAGTTTAATTTCGTCTTCCAATTTAGCAGCATGTCATGCTGGACATCCCTGCAGGTTGTGATATCATTTGCATAACAAGTAATTCCTTGTTCACAAAGCAAAATGACACACCATATTCTGATGATGCATGGATTGCCATCTTGAAGAGAATAAATTTAAATAAATGAATCACAAGACTTGCAGTCCTACCCTCTAGCTAAAGATGGGTTGCTTCTGTGTAATTGCATATGGTAGTATATCTAGGATGCATTATCTTCAGTATAAAGTCACACGACAGTTTTTAACATCTGTACATGAAGAAGGTATGTGGCATCATATCATGTAGACCAGTGCTATGAGTAGACAGTAGGCTTATACTTCTGTAATAAGGTATTTGTGATGTCATTTTGAGGAAAGAGTTTATTAAATTGTTCTGAGACTCCCTGCATTGATGTAATGTAACAACAGATCATGGCTTGTAATGCATAAGAAAGACATAAGCAGAGCACTGCTATGTGGTGAACTGGACCACACAAGTTTAAGGCTCATCTTGATATTTTATTCACATATCAGTGGCAACACTATGGTTTGAAATTAGGGTACAAAGGAGGCAGTGGCAGAGTGGATATTATATGGAGGAGGGGGACAATAACAGTTTCTGCTGTATAATTTTCTTATGCCTTGATAAAAATGACTGTGGAAAGTGAGGGTATTTAAGAGATAACAAAGGGTGAAAATTTCCCCTGCAACAGAGGATGGAGCTGACAGTGGGGACCGGTCTGTGACAGAGTGAAGACAGTCATCACACCTTTACCCCTGACCCATCCCCCTTTCACAGTATCACAATATTCCCCAACGTGATCTTCCCATGCAAGGCAACTGTTCCTACCTTTGCTAACATTTTCAGCATCCCGAAGTACTGTGCATTCTTCTATTTTACCAAAGCGGGTGAAGATGGCTTTGACATCCTCTTCTGTTTGATGCTTTGCTAACATTCCAACAAAAATTTTGCGGTCTTCTGTGGAAAAAGCAAAAATTTCCATGATCGAATTTTGTGATCAATACCTTCAGTTATTAAATGGAAAATGGAAGCCCCTGAATTTAAATAAGCACACCCTGTTGACCAGCTATTTCATGAATGGCATTTTCAATTGTGCCAATATTTTGTGTTACTGTACTGGTGTATTCACACAGAATACTATGGTTTGCCTTTAATAATCACAACTTACATTGGGAAACATCCCAAAATCCTTCCCCTCAAAAGCTCTAAGCCAAGCTAGCTATAACCTTAGCTATAGCAAGGTACTTTACAAGCGAAGGAGGGGCTTAACTGCTTCATATGATTTACTGCTGAAACAAATTATTGGATAGGCCTATGTACCCATGAAAAAACACACCCTCTTGAACAGGTTTGAATATGTAGACAGAACAAGTATTAAAAAGTATCAACAGATTTAAACAACAGTGCCATCAGGACTCCAAGATTGGTGGGGGGGGGGGGAGCTGTAGGGGGCTAAACCATTCAACTTACAAGTTTTGCACATTTTCTAGGGTATTTTGGGACAATTTTACTAAGACAGAAAAACTTCAAACTGAAATTACTGGGGGGGAGGGGGCTATAGCCCCCTACCCCCAGCTCCTTCATCCCTGAACAGGTGTCCAACCATTAGAGTTTATACTTGTTGCTACGTGTTGATTTTGAAACTCCACCAGGCGATGGTGGGTTGTCAGTTCATACCTGTAAATCATCCAATCCAAACCTAATGGCATCCAAAACAGGAGTTTCCTTCTGGGTAATCATTTTGCAAGGAGGGGTGAGAAGAGAAGGAAAGTGTGTTGTACTGAAAAATTGCAAATACTCTTTTTATGGCATACGGACATTAACTTGTGGCAATGGCATGGGAATGTGTCTTTAGCCAAAATGGGTTGGAATCACTGGCTAAAGCCCTAGCAGAAGCTCCTACTTGCATATGAGGGTATAAACAGATATCAATGATTGACACTAAAAATAACCCACTTCAAAATTGAGAAGTATAAAATACAAAACACATGGGGCAGTGACAGGCAATCCACCTCAGCAACAGCCAAACTTGCCCCTCCTCCCCCCCCCCCCCCCCGCCCACCCGAAGATGTTGTGGTTGGTCAAAAAATACCACCTCAACATCCACTACTTTCCAAACAACTGCAAACAAAAAAACGAGAAAAATTGACCCTATTGACTCTAGAATTGATCCTACAAAGTATCTAAGGTGGGAGGTTTTTTCCAAATATTTGAAAGAGCCCCTCTGGAAAAAAGAACATTTGTACCCTGCTCATAAGATGCTTTGTAGGTTCAAGCTCAAAGGCTATACCTGCAAATAATCACATCCAAACAGAAACCATTTAGCAGAGTCATGACATTATTACACACCAATGTACACAAAATTTGTGAAGGTTGTGACAACAAAATTCTTCATTGTACATGCATGGAATATTAAAGCCGCATGATCACTGAATGAATCCATGAAAATTACTTTCAAAGACTTTAAATCTCAAATGGGACACCTCAAGAGGGCATTTTAAACATCTTTGAGATTTTAGAATCTTCAGGAGTACCTCATAAAATTAAGGTTTTCTGAGGACAATTACATCAAGTTGAAATACTTTTGAATAGTAACAAAACCTACCAAAGGAACCAACATTATGGTCAATGAATATCACAATCAAGGTCATTGTTTTTTAGGCATAATGAAAGGCTTTTAAACGCTAACAATATGGCATATTACGTCACAACAAATGGAACGAGACCAGTGTATTGCAATATATATAAGTTATAACTGCTGTTGTGCATACCCTATATTGCCACTTCCCCGCACGTGCTGTGTTTGGATACTTATACCTGTCAAAGTATATAACAGTTTGATTTATCGTTTCAACTTTGGACAAGACGAGTGGCATCATCCATACTAAAAGGAGATGAAAATTAATTGAACACATATCACTTTGTATAAAAGCAGCTAGATCTTGACAATATGAACACAATAGTAAATCATTATTCTCTACTTTTTGGCGATAGTTGCATTTGTAAAATGCACCACAGTAGCTAAATGACTTGCAACAAGCTTTTACTGTCAAATGCTGACAATTGTTGCCTTCTTCATCATTGAAGTCTGGCTTTCTAGCTTTTCTCTTTTTATTTTATTAGGGAGGGGGCTGGGAAAATTGCCCCTTTATCTCCTTCCCTTACCTCACTGTCCCCATGCCAGTTTCTTTTTTTTTCACAAATCAGCATTAAAAAATAATGAGGTGAACACTACAAGTAATCTTGTTACAAAAAACAAAATAAAATGTCTTAAGATGCATTTACTTATTTATATGATTAAGTGCCAAGAAATGTGTTCCAACAGTGTATTGCTGTACAGTGTGTTTATACATGTATCCCCTGATTGTACAAAACCTTGTGTTTCTGATTACAATACTGTTGAACTCCTGCATGCATTCAGAAGCCAATGTGCATCGCAACCATTTGTTACCAACTTAACTTTGTGATTGAATTTATCTTTTCGTGTTCAAATTTGTTTTATACCTGAAATCCACAATTGTACTGGCAGGTATTTTTAGGCAGATCAAGCTTACACAGTGTAACTGACACTAGGCAGCCTACATTCATAATACTACCATACACTGAAGAAGACTGGCCTTGCAGTTTGCAATAGTTAATTTAGTTTCAGCACTTTGCTTTTTTAATATCGCCTCACTTTATCTGTTTCTTTTAAACTAATACATACAGTAGACACAGAAAAACTAAATCAGTGAAAGAAAATTGTTTCATTCCAACTTTGGTGGTTTTTACATCCTTTCTTTCACTAATATTCAGAAAGAATAATCTACAGCTAGAGCTAAGAAAAAAATTAATCAATGTGCAGACTAAAGGCCTCTCCCACACCTGTTAAAGCATGCCTCATTTACGGCATATCCCTTTGGTTGAATTTGTTCGGCTAACAGCCCTATACTGCAACAGAGCAGTATGCTACGTCTTATGCTTACTGCAGAATACTGCATTCAGCAATATAATTTGCATTCAAAAAGCCCTGTGTACAAAATTGCATTTGACCGTTCTATCACATCTCAGAATAAAATTACCCCCGGCTTATCTTCCACATTCATTACGTTGAGGAGAAGAAACGGTTACCATGGAAACAGTAATTATGGGTTGCACTTACTGCGATGGAAGGATGAAGTAGTGAAGACATTTATGGCAAATGCGTGTACGTGAAACTGTGTGGCCTTGTGTGTATTTATGAGCTGTCTACTCTGTGTGTGGAAAAACGAGAACGTTCAGGGACAGAGCAGCATATAAGCTCCAAAGGATCCGCCTTGCAGTTGACACTTGAATGAATTCTCACAAGGGGGAGATGAATCACAGAGTAGCGAAATTTCTCTAAAATCCACCGATGACTCAAATATCCATGGAAGAGATATGAGCCAAGCGGGGTTAAAACATGTAAATAATGAATTAATAATCACAGGCCTGCACAACTATAATACAACTGCCATTATGTGATGGCTGGCAAGAAATATAAGTGAATAACAGTACATAAATAGCAGAGATGAAATAAGCATAAGAAGCTGTTGTATTACATATATTACAACTATGTCTTGTATTTGATGAGACAAGCACACAGCCGAAAAGATTCAGCTATAATGAAGACTAAAGCGGATATGCTAAACTCCTACAATAAAATGAGGGTTGCAGCGGGAAAGTGAGAACTACTGCATGAATGGACACAGTACGTATACAGCAACTGTTTCTTGAATAAAGGCATAATTATGCCGTTACTGTACATTCTCCCACGTTGCTTTCATAGTCATGGTTGAAGCATTGAAGTACTACACCTCTGAGGAAGTACTACCATGGTTGTAGTAAACGTCGAAATGCAACTGCACCACGTGTACAGTATTACAATGTACAAGATGACATGTAGATCAATTGAAAGTCAAGTTGCCAGATCAAAATTAAAGAGTATAATAGTGGTTCATTGTCATGTGTAGCTTAGAAGATTTTTGTCTGGGAATTTTTCCCTTTATTCAGTTTGAGTATTTGAATGTTTGTAACTCTTATGTATAATGCAAAAGTAGTCATAAAAACACAAATATTGTAAAATAAAGTATTGCTGTGATTTATGTTCAACAGTTCAAGCTTTCAAACTGTTGTAACCATGAATTTAAAGATCAGCAAGGTTATGCTATCACTGTATATATTATGTTAATTAAAAGTCAATTTGGCTGGAAGGCAGGATATGTATTTTTAAGCTGGAATCTTCATTTTTCACCACAAAAGATTTAAACTGAAGATATGGTTCTGTTGTATAACTGCATACAGTTTACAACCGTTTTTAAAACTCTTTCTTCGTGGGGAGGGGTCATTTTTTGGTGAAGTAAAGTGGGGTGATAAGTGAATCCCACAGTACATTACATTACCCTTAAAATACTCTGTTCTGCTATATAAAATCAAAGGTTATAATTTTTGGTACCATATGGCACATTGCAAACTGATATGGGATACCTAAAGTGTTAAAAACAACTTACTGAAACAGGCAAACTTTGTATTTGTGTGTCTCCAACATTTGTCTCTTCATATTCTTACAGACTGCAGTTTTTACTCAAGCAGTAGTACAGTTACGGGAAAATCTAAGACCGTGAACCAGCATTTATTTATTACTGATTTAGCTATAAAAATGTGGGGGGGGGGGGAGAGGGGGTTTGACAGACAGCTACTATGGATATTATCAACTATACTGTTTTTCTGCCAGAGAAAATTGTACCACCTTATAGCTTTTTTGACGTTTTGAATAAAATTGCAAATGGGAACAGCTTTAAAAATTTTTAGTAAGAGGCAAAAAGTTTCCAGCACTGGCCTGGTACATAATCCTTTTTATATATTTTCACACATATG
Organism: Holothuria leucospilota; assembly: GCA_029531755.1. NCBI lineage: Eukaryota > Metazoa > Echinodermata > Holothuroidea > Aspidochirotida > Holothuriidae > Holothuria > Holothuria leucospilota. The sequence goes on along the minus strand of CM055969.1, from coordinate 27,948,471 downwards.
TTATGAGTTACTCAGGAGTATATGAAGTGCTCAAGTGACTATATTTCAATGAAGACATCCAACACTGATTGCCTACCAGAATACAGACCTGGAAGCTCTCTGGAAAGGTTAAGACAAAAAATGTTGATTAACTTTCCATGCATAATTTAAAAGCCACCTGGGAATTTACAACCATATTTTATGCTTTGAAGGTGAGTTATAGTCAAATGGGGAACAAGTTTGCATGTGTGCCATAACATGAATTGTATGGTATGTTCTCTCCTGATAGTAACATGAAGGAAAAGAAAGAATGCAAACTAAGGGAGGCTTGAAACAAACCACAGAAACTGCACCTACAAGAAGACCTCTACTGCTTGTTTTCTATTTCTAGAAATCTAAATCAATTCTAGTGATTCACCACTTACATAACTTAATGAAGAGGAGGGGGGGGGGGGCCTGGAGGAATTATATCTGGCAATTTTATAAACTCTTTTTGTCCATTTTCAAAAGTGCTTGATTCCAGTTGGAAGGAAAGGTGCAGAAGAAAGCCCCATATAAAAATATTTTCATGTCCAGATTGCGACAGTTGTAGCAGGGAATGCTACTGAACAGTCATGTGACCCTTAAGTGAACACTGGAGGATTTGCAATACAATTCAACTTACACTACCCTACATTTCCCAAAAAAATGGAAGACTTTACCTCTCCTCAGTCCCCAGCTCTCTTTCTTCATGAAACCCTTGCCAGTCTACACAGGTTATTACATAAATTAAAGACACATGCCCTTAACTTTTACAGTACCAGATTTATGAGAGAGGGCGTCATGACTTCTCATATAGTAGTAGCAGGGGGTAATTATACGTTTGCATCATAAATCACATTAATTTTTAATTTTGTGGCAAATATTTGTGGGGTTAGCTGATTCCAAGGCTTTACAAGAAATTCATACGACAGTATAAAATATGCCTCTTCTCTCAAACTGAACTCCAAGTTCCAATTCAAAGTTGTAGGCTACAGTCATTTGGAAAGTTTCATAGGCAAGTCTTTGACATCCAAGCTTGAAATGTGTTTTGTGATTTGAAAATGGGTTCTACTCCACTGACTATACTGCATGTGACACAAACCAGAAGTGATTCGCATCATTAATCAGACCATAAGGGCTGCTGTCTGTTAAAATGGACTGATGAGGCTTCAATAATACATGCATCCACAAACATATTGTACAATCTTGATTGAAACAAGAATTTGGCCGTTTTGCTGAAATTTTGTACTGCAACCTTTCAGAATTCACAATGAGTTCACAAAAGGCTGCACTTAATTAAGAGACCTTTTAATTGTCATCTACTCACCTATGAGAAAACTTAAATTAATGATCTCCATACAAGAGCCCCTCCCCTAACCACTCTCCCCTTTTTGGGGTGGTCAGAGGTCATTTATGTTTAGTCATTTATGCAAGAAAACCAATTTGACTAACTGCAACACATAAAGTGAATTACAGGGGAACTAAAGGGCAACAAAACATGCCTCAACAAAACTGCTTGCCAACTTGCCAAGTACTAATTTGCTCATGGCAACCCTCTCTTACACTAGTAAAATAGCCTTGCCAGTTTTTTGAGTGGTTCTTTAGCCTCTCCACAGTCACAAAAGTGTTACCCACTTCCCATACTCAACAAAAATTCCAGTTTTCACTGCTCTAAAATGTAGTAATTTTCATAGCCTGACCTATATACAGTGCAAAAACTTAACGTACCATAGGTTTGTGGTATATTCAATCATGGAGCTATTCTGTAATAGGGCCTAGCTGGTTCAGTTCTCTTTGTGAGATATATATGTAGGTGGCAGCACTAGGGCTTATTTCACATAATTTCTTCTTTTTTTTTTTGAAAATAGGCTAGTCTATTCGGTTAACAAGGTCAGCACTTGTGTAAATTTTGATTATGTGTGGTTTGATGACACTATGTAGTGAATGTATCACTAACTTATTTGGAATGTACATACTTCCTATTCGGCAAATGGAATTTTGATGCCACTCACTAAATGATGAATTGTTTTCAAAATTTTCATCTGCAACAAAATAGAAATTAAGATCTGCATACTGTGCATGAGTTGGAAGAGGTTCAGCATGTGGGACAAAGAGCCTGCAGACAGCTCAGCAGGGTAAAGTAACTAAAGCTTGATCTTTGTGGTGCTTAAACCTGGCATTGCTCGGTAAAACTCCATTTTGTCATACCAGTACAACACAAGCACATTGCCAAGAGTATATGATGATGATGGTGGTGGTGGTAGTGGTAGGAGAAAGGTTTCACACCACATTAATCCAATGAAGCCAGAGTCACCACATAACCACAAAGCCATCCCTATGAGTGCAGTGTCTATGGTTCAACCCAAGGCCATTTTTTGTAAGTAAAAAGCAGGTCAGACAGGGAGTCATATTTGTAATACTTCCTAAAGAAATGTGATTTGGGGACATTTTGTAAGATTTCATTATGGGGAGGGGGGGGGGGGGCTATACATCAGTGAGTATAATAGACCAATTTGGAGTTTGAGTTCCACATGTAAATACTTCGGGCACTGACAGGTCAATTGTACTTGCTATACTGTAAATGCATGATGCATACAAAGATCATTTGCTCACTGCTTTAATATCAGACTACATTACTACCACCAGTCTAACATTAGGCCAGGAAAAGAACCAGGAGATAATGTAATCCATCTTTGGCTCCTGATACTTCTGGATTTTGACAAACAAAGAGAAGTTTTCAAAACCAGGAGCCATTTTCTGAAATCAAGGAAGACAATGCATGCTTCTGATTGGGTTCTTCATTTTATAATACATGAGTGCAGGTTGATATTGATACAACTAGGATGATCAAAAACACTTGTCACCTAAAACAGTGAATCAAATATGCATGTTTTAATTAACAATTTCTCAGGTACTGTCATGATTTTACATCTCATCTGTTCCTTATTTCCTGTTTTAAATATTAGTTGAATCTACTATTTGCATTTTATTTGTCAGACTACGACCCACGTAAATATAAAATTGAGCAAAAGTTCAACTGATGAGCTGAACTTTGTTTATTACATTTCTCTTCCATGTCTGCACGAATTTTTTTAGAGTTGTTTCAGTGGTAAGGTCTACCAATTTTTGGTAAACAATTATAATCCATTAACTGGAAGTTGGTGAAATTCACTGACAATACTGCCCTAATTGACCTAGTCTCTGAAGAAAATGAAAACTTTCACCTTGGTCAGATAAGCAGATTAATTACTCTGATGAAAACTTACTAGAAGTGAATGTTACCAAAACAATGGAGATACTTGATTTTAGAACGAAACACCAAGTTAATCCTTTCCATTTTTAACTAAACTTGGGAAAACTGGACTTAGGGCTTACCATGTTAGGGACTAGGGAGGTAACAAAACCAAAACTCAGCGGAATGTCACAAAAGTTATGAGAGTTAGTAATACCATTAAGACAAGTCTGCTGTCTGTTGAACCAGCTTTCAAAAGCAGTGTATGGAAAAAACTTATCATTGTGCATTGTGCGGAGACATTAGCCATCCTTTCTTTGAAATTTATCTAGTTGTACTACTGTGCATAGTGGGAGACTAAGACCACTGACTTCTTACACAAATTGCATTTGCAGTTCATTCATAGGCTCAACCATACATTTTCACAACTTGAACTCTATGAGATGGTTGGGGGGGGGGGTGCTAGCAAATAACTATAAATCTCATCTTCTTGTTTACTTTTATTTTTTAGTTGTCTTTAGTTTTTTATACTCATTATTACTTACTGTTCTTGTTTATTCTCTTTCCTGTTTCATGTGTTTCTGTGCTTTACATTTTTACTGTTTGCTTTATTGTTTTTGTACATGTTGTATTTTACTTGTATTTTATGGCAGAATGTCAATTCCAAAGTGGATTTAATGAACATGATTTTATCTTATCTTTCATACACAAGCTAGTATGACAGAACATTCAGTTACTGTATCATGCATTTTTACGAATGTGGAAGGCTTCTTTATGAAGTCCATGATCAAGCAATTGCTGTTTCTAGACCAGCACATGTCTAAGTGAATACAAAACACTACATGCCAGTGCTTCACTGTGTAACTATGGAAAACAAGTATGGCAGCTCTGCTAACAACCATGGTAAGCACAGGTGGAAGTTCTGGGGGATGGGGGTGTCAAATCCTTTCACTTTTTGGAGATGCTCCCATTGATTTACACTTTTTCATGCAGTAAGGTTTGTTCCATGGGAGGGGTGGCACCAACTGGGGGCAGGGGAGCCACGACCCCCCCTCCCTCTAAGGGAAGTTTTCCAATAAAATATACACTTACTGTACTTAACTGAGAATGTGTTTTCCGCAATGTGCAATAGAGGAAACATTGCAAAGTATAAGCAAGGGAGCTGTACCAAATTGTAGAACAGCACAGAGACTGTATTCACCTCTGCACAGCATACTAGGGACAACAACTGAGCACAAATCAAAGGTCTCTAAAAATTTACATTAACATAATACAAAATGCAGACCTCTGGTATGAATGTTGTAAAGCTTGGGAAATGACCAGTTGCTGCATTATATATTACAGGTGTCCCATATATAAGAGATCAAGCAGCTAGTGTTGAATCTTGGGAACTATGGGGTAAAAATGGTCCCACAGACATTAAATGTAAGGCTTGACTGTCACTCAACAAAAACAGTTTGTCCTCAGTTGTGACTTTTAGCCCTTTCAAAAGTGTACAAGTACTGTAGAAATGTCACGGCGGCCCATGACCAGGCGATTAGTACTTCCATGCTAGAACCATTAAGGACAACAAATCTCACCCCAAACAGTAAAATTCTCCCAACTAAGTTTACTTCTAGCCCCTCCTACATTTTCAAAAAGAACACCTGCTTGGGTGCACCTTCCAGACTAAGCAAAAATAGCCTGTTTTGAGTCTAAATTGCTTGAGACCATTTTATCCACACAGGCTGTGTGTGAGCTGTCTGGGTACACTACTGACAGACTGAGTGATCTGACCACGTGTTTGGTTTAGTGGTAGAGCATCCACCTCTCACGCGGAAGTCCTGGGGTTCGATTCCCAGGTCAAGTCATACCAAAGACTTTAAAAATGGAATCTTCTGCCGTTGTGCTTGATGCTCCACATAAGCAATGGAGTAAGGGAAAACAAGCCAGTGAGCCACAACTGGAAAAAAGGTTGTGGCCAGCTCGACTTGAACCAGTTGGTTGGAAACTGAGCCGTTAAACCTCATCTAACTATCTGTACAAGTCATAAGTGACAGACCAATCAGTCTGGTGCTATTGTTTGAATTAATGTCAATCAGAGTACAATCACCAATTGTATTTAGAACCGTATGGGGCTATTCCTAAATATTTTGGGGGATGCAACAAACCCTTTTAGCCTCAAAACCTGTCAGTATGGACATACAAAACTATCCTTTGAAATCAATGAATACACGCCATATTCATGGGGACAGCAAGTATTGACAAGTTTTCTCAGCCTTCCGGCAGGATTTACCAAGAACTGTAAAGTGGCCAGAAATTTAGAGGCCTGAAATTCATCACGCATTCCAGAATTAAGTTTTTTCCTTTGCCAGTGGGGTGCATAAAGGCGGCAAGCTGGCAGAAAATTCCAACTAAATGAAATCGCATCAGGTAAAAGTGCAAAGAATGCTCCTAAAGCCAAGCTGAAAACAGATTGTGTCATCACGTAATTTTGCAAAGTGAATTTGGCAACAGAAGTGGCACCAGTATTAACATAACTTTAATATCATTATGAAATCCAATTGATTTAAACCCCAAAATGGCATAGTTTCAAGGATGAAAGCATTTTAAAACCTGACACATCCTACTTTTAATGGAGGCCAAAGGAAGGTATACCCGGCCATTGCCAGATACAAGCTTGATCCTTCTAAATGTCTCACTACATTTTCTTGAAGAAACTGAAGTTTTGTTGAGCATTACAGATTAAAAATGAGTGCCCATTATGTAAAGAGTCATCATGCACTAGCCATAATGAGCAATTAATGTCTCCCTCAGCCCTGTCCCCACTTGTCAATGATGATAGGCAACAAGGGCCCGGGTATGTGTCAAAACTTGATGAGGTAGCTAATTCTTGTGAGAGACATCCAAATTTGATGTGGCAAGGGGAAAGTTGATAGTCTGCAATATATGAGCATATTATCGCATCTGAGAATACCAGATTTAGGCACTACAGACCTACCAACCCATCTGTAATGCTCGTCTTACCCAAACTCCCCTACCCTATGTACTGTCCTACTTAACCCGTGTCAGAAGACTGTGCTGTGGAACAGCCTCAATGTGTCACAGCACTTGGTTTTCATAGCACAGCTAAACTACACACAATCATTCAGCAATCGTAACTTTCATCAATCCAGAAATGTTACCAGTCCCGTACTTTCACTGTCAGCTGGTTTCACTTGCAACGCTCTGTTCATCTGAAAAGGAAAAGAGAAAAAATATATACTTTACTCAGATTAGGTTTCTGCTTTTGCTGCATTACGATGAGTGGAATCACCTAACATTTTAGTTGAAAGCAGAACAGTCTGAATGGATACTGTATACTGAATAAAATGCTGGAATATAACAGCTTTCAAATGTTACTGCTCCACCTGACATGCTCTGTTCATCGGAAGGAAAAGGGAAGAACACTTTATTCAGACAGGTTTCGATTTTAAGGAAATATTATGGTTGTCCATTGGACGACCTGTCTGCCTCTTTTGGTTGTCCAACAGAAAAACAAGTTTTGGTCGTCACGGCGACAGGATGACTGCTCCTATCAAGCCCTGTCAGATCAAGTTTCTACTTTTCTGTGTCATGAATTGTGGAAGATTAAGCATTTTTCAAGGGAAAATTGGATGCATGGATACGTTACCAAAAATGCTAGAATACAACAAAATTAATGGTTATTGCCTCCATGGAGTTACTTGAAATAATGTAATTTGCAATCCCAAATGTCAATTAGATAAAACAGGATCACATCCCTAATTGTGAATTTAAAAGGCAATTTAAGGTTTAGATGCAACATTTGGTAACCCACTGTTATTGTAGGTAAAATTTTGAGATTAAACTGATAAAGTAAGTTCCAATTCCCGATAGTCACTACCAAACGTGATTTGTCCATCTGTGCTATTAATTCCTGGACAAATATATGATAATACATAAATCAGACTGCAGTGCTAAAGTGTGAAGTCCTCGTAGTATGTGTCTGCAGATCTTTTAAATATCAGCCTAGAGTATGGATTTTACAAGTGTTTTGCTCTTTGAGAAATGTTCTGACAATATCAGACATCTTAGGATTAGGGGTTAAATGTCAAGATCACAAGTTTGTCAAAAACTGACAACTGAGCAACCAACGCATTCTGCCTCAAATATGGCAACTCAAAAAAACCCCCCAAAAAACGAAAAAAAGGACTGTACTTGGATTCTGTTGAAAAGCAACTTTTGCTAAAATGTAATATTTTAGAAGTGTGTCCAGCACATATGACACATCATTAGCTATGCCACAATGATCATCCCTGTTCAACTGCAAATAAGCCATCCTAAAAATGCATAGTTTCATTGCCACTACAGTAAACTGAATATATTACACACGTTGCCATGTGCCCCTATCCCTCTCCCAACCCCTCACCCCCTCAAAAAAAAAATGCAAGCATTGTCAAATAATTGATACTGATAATTTGTGGGCCAAACTGCTTTTGTGAGATATTGTTCCAACTAAGTACAATGAAAACAAGAGCAAAGGAGAAAAACTCAGTTGTAAAATATAACAATGTATAAAATGTTATGAAATAAATTAGATATTATGACCGACATATTCTGGTTAAATGAAAAGAAAGAATGACATCCAATGGCCACCCAAATAAAGAAGCATGGGGTAAAAGCCAAAGGTAAAACCTCAAACCCAAAGTCAATTGTGCAGCACAATATTTTAATATCACATTGTACGAAAACATACTGTGTCGTTTTGCATAAATTTGCAAATTATGAATTATTCATCTTAAATCAACATCTGACAAAATCCTGTACCTTCAGTTAAATGCCCAAATGGAATTTCACTTGCAACAAAAACTGAAACAAAATTCTTTACCATTTAGTGTGTGTTTATGTCACATCTTCTGAGAAGCTCACCATCCCTTAGATTCCAAACTCATCCCCCAATGCCCTTATCTTTTCCCTGCATTATGTGCAAAATTTGCATTACACTGTTTACTTGAAGAGAAACCTCTTTTTTCAGTGACAACTACTGGGTGCTACCCTGTCATCCTTTTTCCCTGAATACCCATTTAGATCCTCACTTCACCCCCAAAAAAGTTTGGGAGGGGGCCACGCTCACTTAGGGAACCATGCACTGCTGTAAGTCTCTGGAATGTGGCTAACCTTGATCTCGAAGCACTGAAACTACTCGCAAATCTCTCCTTAGCTATACTTCAAAGTATACTAGCTGCTAATTTACTGCCCTTTCATTTCCTGTCCCTCACTTCAAACACCTGCTGTAAGTTTACCCCCACAGCTAAAGGAATTCCTAACATGCATTTGCTTCATCAGTTTTAAAAGTAAATTGCAAATTGATTACAAGTCCAGGGAAGGACAAAATTTTCATCATTGCAAAAATAGCCTATACTATATCTCACATTTAATATTTGCACAAGTCACTTTGGAATAATCTTCTAAATGATATCAAGCTCTTTAGATCTTATGCAACTTCAAAAAGTAAAGTAAAATCTTACTTAATTGATAATTACTCCATCTGAACTCCATGCCATTTTTGCCCCTCTCACCCCCTCCCCCTTTTTTCCTTCTTACTTGTTTCCTTCTTGCTTTACATGTTTTGTGTTTCTGTTATCCTTTTTTTGTTTTCTTTCAAGGTCACTGGCTGCAATAAACATTAAAATGTTTTTTTTTTCTCCTGTTTATACAGCTCTACATTATACCATTGCATCTTGCTTTACTGTATGCGTATAACTGTATGTATGTGATGTATGAGCGAAACTGATCATGAAAAGCCTCATCTCTATATTACAGTGAAGAGTTGGTGCCTTCACCTTTTTATCCTCTCCCCTCTCCCTCCCCTCTCCCCATCGTGATAAACAAAGGTGACTGAAAAGCTATATGGTACACACAGCATCCCCAAGTTGAAGGCTGGATATGAAGTAATATATAATATACTAAATCACACTACTACTGCATCGGTCGTGCCCCAATGCCCCCAATTGCAGGTTTTCACACTGGGGCTCTCAATGGCTGATACCCCCCCCTTTCCAGTCTCATCCAAAGTAACATCCACTTTCTTTTTCCAGTGGTATAGTCAGAAATTTTTATTGAGGCTCAGGAAGGAGGAAGAGATCCATTTCATGGTGGGAGCTTCCATATACATAATTAGTTTATATTTATTTACGCTTGAATTTTCCAGTGGGTGACTCCTCGGGGAGGGGGGGGGCAAAATACTCAGAAGGGCTTGCACCCCCAATTTCCCCTTAGCTATGCCACTGCTTTCTCCCTTCATTGTTTCAACATACATGGATTACTAATTATATACTAACATGGTGGGGGTTCAAAATTTCAAGATGTATTGACATACTGTTGTTTGTGACAGTTGGATGGAAACTGCATGAGACAAAATGCAAGTACGACATAGGAATACCACGGCATACACTCTCTAAGGGCCACTTATCCACAGCCTTGTATACAAGACAATCAAATATGTGTATAGAGAATAGCAGTAAACTCCACATAAACTTTGCAAAATTAATCACAAGGGACATTGCACTTGCACAACATTGACAGTGATGCACCAAGTCAATGATGGTAACATTTGTCTTTCCCCTAGAGGACACTCTGGAAGGCCTAACCTAACATCTCAGCTGCTTAGGATTAAAAGGGAATAACATTTATGAAAAGTTACTGCTAGAATTAAATGAGTTTAGATAGTAAAAGTTCAATCAACAGAACAGTCAAGTTTTGGTTTGAGGTACAGAAATTGCCTAAATTAAACATAAATTAGTAGAAATGCAAACATGCCTTCATTTACTAACAAAGCTAATCTACTGTAAATTTGCAAGACTGAAGTAGACAAGCCAATTAATGACTAATTTCCTGTTTCGTCTTATTTCAAATTTATTGCAATTGCCCTTGGGTCTACACCGAAGATGCATGTGATTGTGAAGGAAGGGAGAGTGGGACATATTTTTAAGTTGAAAAATTACGGGGCACTTTCAGTTGCCCAATCATATGGTTGTTTGAAATCCCAAACAGATGACCGCCCCCATAACAATTATCTCCCAGGCAAACGTCCCCCACCAGAAAATTTGGAATTGTTCAAGGTAGGAATTGTGTGAGCAGGAATTATCCTAGGGGAAATTGTCAGGGTGTCAACTGTTCAGGAGGGTGGGGAGGGGGGCTGCTCAGGGATTGGGGATCCATCTCCATTAAGTTCCAGTCAACTGGGATTACTAAAATTACTTTCATACTAGGCCTCTAAAAGCACACTGAGCCTTCATCTGGAAACGTAGAGAGGAGTTTCGGCCTAACTTTTTCTTTCAAATGTGTGCAATGCATGAAGTCCATGGCCTGGATCCACAGCACTTTATCCTAGATGCTCCTGATCTGATGCAATGTAAAGCTCATTCTGCACACAATGAAGAACCAATTTCTTTCTAGCACAAAATTTTCTACTGCGCTTTTGGGAAATTTGGAGCCCTGTGTGAAACTGCACATACCATGCCCTTGTGCCATATACCTCAGAGACAAAAGCTTTGCAGTGGAAAGAGAATGATAGCGAGGTAACATAACCAAAATAGCAGACACTGGGGGCATGATGTCAAAACTACTCAGAGTTGTGCACACTGCATGAGGTTTATGCACATTAGATGTAGAAAGTAGTATGTCTGAGATGTGAATACATAATTCCCTTTGATGCTAGGTGTGACAATTCTCACTAATATCTTGGAGAAAATCAAGAGAATTGATCTAACTCAAGTAAAAACATATAATTCTTCCTGAGGGAAAGTCCAGCAGGAAAATTCTATTCCCCCTATCCCTTTTCTCTACCCTGGGATGATCCAAAAGTATTCATCAGCCAAATAACTTCATCTTTACTATTTTCAAGATTTTCCCAGCAAGATCAGATTAAACTGCAAACATGTTACATCCTTTCTCTGATTTTATAGACAAGAGTAAACGTAGGCTGGATGCATGCACACGTACATGTACTCAAGTGTGTATGCAAGGAATCTATACTTGTAAATCATTACCACAAAAACCCGACTGCAATTTGTCAAAGCCCAGCTAAGCTGCCATGAATTAATTGCAACTAGCAACAAAAGGGGTTACCCAGGTTTATTGAAATATCCGTGGGGGAGATTGCAAAGTTCTCATTAATTCTAACCCACTCTCCAGGGTGATCATGAGCAATCAGGCTCGGATGTGTAAACAAAATCATCTGCCTAGCTTGTAGACTATTCTAAAGCATGGCTTTGTTTGAAAAGGCTTTCTTGATCTTTCTGTTGGTAAGGATTGAATATATTTGCTTACACAAAATACTCCACTCCATTCAAGAATCATGGTATAAAATACAACACAGAAAATTTGGAAAACACACAAAAAAGAAATCCAATTTCCGAAGACGATGGATAATTTATGTAAGCATTGAAGTGAATTTCTAAGAAAGACGTCTGAAAGATCTAGGCAAACAAGTCCCTCCACACACATTGTTACTTTAATACAATGGTCTTTCCTACAGTATAACAGATGCAATGATTAAAAGTGTATGGATATAACCTTTCTATTTACAAATTTCAGATTTTATATTCATGGAAGATAAATAAGTATTTTTAAGTAAATTTTTAAGCAAATTTAAGTACAATTTCACCAAAGTCATACTACTGCAAAATCTAGCTGTGTAAATAACAAAACTTAAATTTTGCCAAGGAAAGCATACAATTCTCAATTTCACGACCAATTTATGTGTCTCCTCACTGCAATGCTTGGGATTAATCATCCAGTGCAGTTCGCAAAGTATAATCCATGTACTTTTCTCCCTTCCTTTAAAGTTCCATCAACACAGGAGTGTTCTTGAAAATAAGGAACGAAAAAAAAAATTCTTAAAACATTCTTTCCTCCCAATAATTGCTAAAGCTGAGAGCACCTTATATGACTTCCAATCACCTGTCAATTCCAACGTAATGGTTCGTAGTTTTCATTAGAAGGGTAGATTATCAGTATGATACATAAATCAGCAACAGAGAGATTGTAACACAGACGTTACGCTCCCACCTGTCCTTTGGAGCCAGACATTTCAACGAGAAAATTAATTTAGGCTGCCGATGCCGGTGTGGAATCGTAGCAACTGACATTAATGCAGTTGCATGAATGCAGATAGCCTGGTGGAAATTTTCCATGTTGGTCAAGGAGGCTTTTGACTGTAATGCATTCATGGGAAAGCCACAGTTGTTGACGGAGATAGTTGTAGTGAGATCGATAAAACGTAGGAGTTTTAGGAAGAGGCAGAACACATATGAACAGAGTTCTCAGACCACATTAAGATGACAGCTAGTGAACAACTTGGAACACCTCAGAGACCACTTTGCTAAAATTAAAGAGAAAGTGTGGTAGTCTCAATCTCAGGAAGTGAAAGCAGAATAATTGCTTAAAGGGAAAGGGAAAATACATTCCCCTCAATCCGAATAAGCATACCCGGTCTTACTAATGCAGAATGACACAGGTTTTTTGATCATATGTGACAATATTTTGTAACTTATTTGTTCAATGCATGGAGAATAAATCCTTCCTTTACCTTTTGTTTGTAATAGTTACATTAAAAACATCTTCAGAAGTACTTGTAAGGCAAAATAGAAGAAATTTGCAAGAGTTTGCTGATTTTTCAAAGCAATTTTGCTGTGGCTGCCGATTACCTTTAAAGCCACCCAAACACAAGTTGATCTGAGTACTTTGTTTCTGTAAACTAGATTTTGTATGTACATGCACACAACTTAACATAATTTTGAACTGTTCTGAAATAAATCATGGAATACAGCAATCAATATACGGCACTGGGCCTAATGATTTGGGTCATTCATACCCTCAGATGTTATTATCATACTCAGTTTATCAACTGCAAAGATGATTTTTTGCACGGCCCCTTTCCTTCCTACCCTCTCCCTCCCACCAGTGGCATAGCTACGGGGGGCATGAGAGGACACATACCCCCCCCACGACAAAGCCGTGCTCCCCTACGGAAAATTTTGGAATGTACAGTTTTTTTATATATTAGTCCTATAGATAGTGAGAGAATTCAGAAATTGTGCCCTCCCAGGAAAGGTTCGTGATCCCCCCAGTGCCCCCTGCTCAAAAATCCTGGCTATGCCACTGCCTCCCACCCTACTTTACCCACAATTGTGAAGGTGCAAACTACAAACTGATAATGAAGGAACTCCTTTCCTCAATGGGACTATGTATCCAGGGCTTTTTTTTTTTCTCTCAAAGCTCCCTACCATTATGGTCCACAAGTCTAAAGCCGTCCCACAACATAACCAGCATTCACAGAATAGTAAAAACCTTCGTAAATAGGTTAATATCCTAAGAATATCGCCTACGCACAAAAAGTGATTTAACAGCTGCCCTTGGCCCTAGACTATGGACACAGCACCTTTAACATAGAGCTCCCAAGTTTGGTTGGACAAAGAAACAATTACATGGACACTATGACCAACTTAATGGTCAATAGTTGAAGTTGAAGTCCTTTTGTCCCAGTTCAGGCCTTCATAAAAGTGCAAAATTAAAGGTGAAAATTCTACACATTTACAGACCTGTTTGAGTAAACTGCAAAGGCTGAGATCTGTTTGATTATCATTTTACCAAAAGAAAACTACTCCAAAATATTGGTAACAGATTCACTTTTTGCTTTCCATCATGTTCCTCACCTAAAACAATGGGAGACTTCATAATGGTACAGTAAAACATGGTAAACTTGATGTTTTCCAATACATCCACAGTGTCCCACTGACTAGTTGGTAGCAATACTGGTCTCAAAATTTGTGTCCCACACCGTGAGGTCCAAATTACATATTAATGCAAGGCAGTTGCAATCCTAACAAGTACGTTTGAAGGCTAATAAGAACACCATTTTCTAATAAAAAAAAATTATCACGATAATTCGATAATTACGATAATTTTCCAAAGACAATTTCCATGCTGATACTGGAATATCCAGGGTTAACAATAATCACCAAATCTAATCCCCCCTGTCCACCCCCTGAAATGAAACTACAAAGCGTGGGTGGTAATTCCGGGACAGCAGGGTTTTCATTAGGTTTCTAATCTCAAGAGTCCCAAAACTCTCAGCTTTCTATTTCGATCGTCCCCCCAAAATTTCAAGGGTTTCCGAAATTTTCTAAGAGTCCTGTACTTCTACTGTAACCTACGGTATACACTAAATGCAGATAGACCTATACGTGTGTGCACAAGATATGGAGCTATACCCAAACCTTTCACTGAGACAGGCATATGTATTGAGCTTGCATGTAAACAGAGCGTATCCCATGATTTGTGTGCATGACGGACCTACAACATTATGTTGCTTCCAGTAGTATGTCGGCATAAACTGAAAAATTCGCCGAAAAATATGCAGGCTTGAAGCTTCAAAGCAACTTTGACTGCAAGTGACATGTGCGGTACAGTATATTGTTGCACATTTTGGGTATTTTTGGCCAAGAAATTTTGCAACATTTAATAGAGGTACAATTTTTGTGTGTTTAAGGCTGAAAATCATGCGTTCACGGGACGCACAGGCAGCTTGTCAAGCGTCTGAGACCTGGGAGCTTGGGTTAACGAAAACCCTAGACAGGGGGGACATGTCCCCCCAATGTTTGAGAAACTGCCCACTGATTTTGATTTTTCACACAAATTATTTGAAAAATGGGTATATATCCCCCCCTAATATTGAGAACAAATTGCCGCCCATGCCACACAAACTGGTGTTCAAACAAATTAAACACAAGAAATCAATCCAAATATGTACAAATTCAACACTCCTTGAGGACGTTACTGGTTAAATTTAACTTACTGTCACACTGTCCCTTAGATCTAAACTGTTTTATTGTCCCTACCTACCTTTCCGTTGTCCATTTATTATAGTATACAAAGACCAAATAACAGAAATTATGCAGTTGTGCAAATTTTACTAATAGCAGTCATATTTTGGGTGATCATTCTTTATTTTATACACTGTTTCTTTGATGAGACTTCAGGCCACTACTACAATTTGACTTGATTGGTAGAATGATTGATGAAAGGTCAGGAATATACCTCACAAACAAACAGCTTTATAAGAAAGCTTTCTAAATGGCACACTCCTGGAATTTGTGCTTTTATGCTTCCCAGCTTAGAAGCGGAATTTTATCAGCATGGAGGTCACTGCTTATCGGCTTAACTTTTAAATGTTAAACCTACTATGAACTTTTATGGTAATATGCTGTTTTTATAGGCAGGAATTTATGCTTCACTTATCAATTTCTCTCTCAATATTCAACTATATTTTATGTGACCTACTGTCCATTATAATGGATATTATTTTCCAATAAAACATAAAAAAACTTCATTTCCTATGTGCTCACAGCATGAAAAAGAAAAAAAAAAAAAAAAAAAACCAGAAACGATGTGACTTTCATTCACAAATCCAAGCAATATTCAATGGTACAAAATGAGACAGAAACAAGTTTCATAAACTTTATTTCGGGCTCTTTCGTCTGAGTGGTGAAGAGAGTCATATAATACATATGTACGTGCATTCATATTGAAAGAAAGGCTGTGGGAGAAAGAGACAGTAAGCTTTTTATCTGACACACATCTGGACCGAATGTTGTTCGCAAAACAGAAAAAATTTGGATACGCAGGGTTTAAAGTTTTTGTTTTAAGTACAGTGCACTGGGTTCTTAAGATAATATGCCAAAACAATCCCAAATAATTTCGAAAGGGCTTGAGAAATTACAGAAAGAATGCCCCAAAATATTTATTTTTTGTGCCCACACACAAAAACTTGTTCATCACATTAATATTCTTAGGTACGTCTTTTCAGATTTGGTGAAAGTAGGTCTTACACTATCCTAACGTATATCATAAGTGAGATGTCAAGACAATAGTGACTCATGACTCCTAGCAAGCATTTCGAAACAAATGGACACAATTTTTCTTCCAACTTTGACAATGGGTTCCAAATTGTTGTCTTTGCCAAAAAATGTGTTCTGCTTTAGTCATCGTGACATCCTAAAGTGACTGTAAAACTCCTGAGTAAAATTAATGTATTTCTCCTGAAATTATCGTCGAACTTTTCCTTGTAATGCACTCAAAACTTGGTAGATTGTGTTGAATGTATAAAGTCTGGTAAAATCCCAAGGCCAGTTTAAATAAAAGGGGATTTGGATAAACAAGGTTTTACTGTAATCTAAGCCTCCAGCAGACCTTCTTATAACCCTACACAGTATACAGGCTATATCAGGGGTGGCACCAGCAGGGAGGTCGGAGCGCCATGGCCACCCCCCCCCCCGTCAGGGAAGGCTGGCCCACCCCCATCGGGGAAATTTTCCAGTTTCATTGGGGAACCTTAATCTGTACGATAAAATTCAGGCCCCCTGTCGATCTGCTTGATTTTGCTCATAGGAAGGGCAGATTCTTCAATAAATACCCCAAATTTTCCAATTTTCCTTTCATAAAAACCCAAATTTTTCAATTTTCTTCCATAAAAATCCAAATTTTTCAAGTTTTAGTAAAACTCCCAAAATTTTTGAATTTTTTGAGGCATGCCAAAAATTTTGCATTTTTAGTCCTTTTGGCCTTTGTCAGGGCTTCAGGCTGCTGGCCCCCCTGTCGGGCAAATCCTGGCACCACCCCTGGGCTATATGTGCTGTAATAGTGCTTTCTTGTTTTCAAACAGTTCAAAATACAGTACTAATGACTTGAAAAGTTTTACACATGCATGAGTTACCAAAGAGCTGTCATATGCCCGTTCGGTATTTTCTACCACAGTCCCAGGCATACTACAAAAAAATAGGTTGGAAGTGAAGGAGGGGATGGGCCTGAGGGGGATGATAAGAGTAAAATACAAAATTTAACTTGAAAGCATTGTTATCTTGAAAGTTATCCTTCCTTGTCTCAGATACTATAAGAGTGACTGTAAACTTCCTAGAAGAAAAGGAGGTGTATACCCTAATGGTAGATACCATCTTGATGAATTACTCCCAAAAAAACTGTACAAAACAATAGGCCTACTAAATGAATTTTATCATTTATTACTGTTTTGTTCACTTCTTACACTTTTGAATGCTAAGGGCTCTGTCCACCCTACAGCTTCTTTTCAGATACCACCGAATAGAATTTCACTGCCTGCAACTACAATAATTTCCCTCTGAAGGACCATTAAGAAGTCACCTACAATCTTTCTTAACTGTGGCTAATGGTTCAATTTAATCAAATCAGTGTCCTGTTACACTTTTGACGACCACATGGGGTACACCCCTAATTGTACTCTGCTTTCCACTATCTGCAGTCTGTTCGCTTTCCTGCCTCACCTTCACAATCTGAGTAAATATTTCTGGATCAACTGTCAAATCCTGTCCGCATCCGTGTTTCTTCCTAATCATTTCGAAATACAAAGCTGTCTCATCCTGACATTCGACACGCCAAGCACATACAACCAAATGTAACAGGCAGACCTTGGCCATGGAGCTCAGGGTGTTAAATCCCTCAGACTCCAGAATGCCCATGACATACCCCTCATACCACGACAAAGCCCCCTGATGCTCAAATCCATTACATGTTAAGAAGCATATCGTCTCAAATACCACATGTGGCATTTATGGAGGCCTTTGTGCTATCGTAGTCAAGCAAGCTAAACCTAAGACTTTCAATCTAGGCAATGATTCAAGAACAATGTTTGCTTTGCGATAAAGGTTATCCTTAGTGCATAACTGACTTCTAATCCTGTTTATAAGGTCACCTCCGTTACAACTTTCGCACAGAGACTTTTGAAGGTGCAAAATTTCAATTTAAACAAGTTCACTGTATGAAGCATGGAGGAAACAGATGACTGAGAAGATGCCAAATTATGTTTTCCATTATGGCTGGGTCAGGTATCAAACAAAGTTCAGTAAAATTAAAACCAAGACTGAAGATTTTGGTTAAATTTTCTGCAAAGATGGTCATCAGTTGCTGTAGCAGAAGTGCACTTTCCCTAGGGTCACTGTTCTTGCCCTACAATTTAGTGTTCTCATGGGCTGAGTCAAGACACTAATTCCAAAGGCTATTAACTTCATGGCCTTTTGGGTATACTGTAGGCTTAAGTGGGAATTCTAGGAACAAAAATTAGGGCTGAGCTACCAGATGTTGAGTGGAGTTTTGAAAATAGGGCGGTCCATGAATGGGGACCCAATATTTTAGTTTCACTGACATTTCATGGTCTGATGGTTGTGAGGGGCCAGCAAGAGAATCAACAGCTTCCCAAATGACCTTGACCTGAACTATTTCAAGCGAGAATTGCAGAACCCCAGGGAAAAAAAGGATCCAGGGCTCATGACTTAAGGTTTCTAGAAATGTTTGAAGGCCATAAGATCTGTGGTGTATCCAGCAGCATTTCCCCATGATTTTAATCTATTAAATGGCCATTTCTTACATGTTTGAATTTTATTTCATTTAATCAGCTATATTGCAAGCTAGGAAATCAAACTTTTGCCTACCATACTATTTTTGTCAAGATTCAGGAAAAAAGTCAGGTGGACAATCCCCTCTGCTTTCAAAAGTGGGGGCATGTCCCCCTCCCTCCCCCACTTGTTGATGCCCATGGGGGAGGGGAAAATTGGGTCATGATAAAACCCATGGCTAGAGGTCTAATGCATCTAGCATTAACATTTTAAAAAATGAAAATAATTAGATCTATATGATAGCATCTACTTCAAAACAATACACTGTACTACATACATGTGTACAACATAAACATGCTAATCATCCATTAGTATCGTGCTCCTGTCTTCATTCTACAGTAGCTGGATGCCAAGCATGCATAAACTCCTGCAAACGTGTCAAAAATTCGCAACTTCCATCATCTACCATGACTACTAAACATATCCATCATAGCCAGCTAAGAAAGCTTCATCACAAGAGAAACAAAAATAAAATAGTTTTGCAGATGATCAATCAGTTTGACAAGCCACCATTTTAAAAGCAACAGTAGCCTTCTGTAGCACTCGGTGAGTAATTAAGCTCACAGGCATATGACTACTTACTGCGAGGATTGTTATTACACATAAAAAAAAATTCTCCTGCAATTACTAGATTATTTCCCAAATTCTTATTTTTCCAACATCTATGTGACATGTAGTAAGCAATACTGCCATTTTCTCAAAATTCCTTTGGCCGAAAGAAGCAATAAATTATCACATTTTCATATCATAATGGTTTTCATGTGTTGCTATATATGCTAAGTATGTTTAAATTTCACCAGGAAGATCTTGGACTCGAAACCTTGTGTTTTATGTCACTTGTCGGTGTTAATGATAAGAAAGTGACTAATGGACGCTCGAACAAGACAAGCCTATAGCAAGGTTGTTGCTGTTGTTTTTGAAATCATGGAGCACTGGATGCCTTCAGAAGCACACTGGACAGATAAGAGATAACGGTTATCTACATCACACGTTACCTGTACAGTACTACTCTAGCATGTCGGTACCAGCAACGGAAAAGACTGATCGTGAAAACACCCAAATTGATTTTGAGTACAGTATTTTGTCTCTGCAAAGTTACAGCATGCATCATCTCTCTGTAGTAGCTTGCATGTACATTTGAATGACACACAACAGATTACATGGCATAGCATACAAAACAGTAATTTTTCCAATATGATACCAGTCACCACTACCTCAATGCCCAGTGACATGAAAACTGTCACACCACTTGCTTACTTGGAGGTATACACAAGCCCATAGCTCAAGTAAACAATCTGAAGCCTGGGCACATCAATGCCAGACTGTCTTCCTAAGAGAGGTGCCTAAGGGAAGGGAGTAAATACAGTATCTTATGAGAAATTTTATTGATTTCAGGGTTTAGGATGCTAAATGGTGCAATACTTGTGATCTTTTATTCTTTATTTTTATTCAATTTCTGGTTTTTAAAATAAATGGTGACTAAACTTAGGGGAACATTCTCCCTCACCCTTCCACTCACCCTTCCCCTCCTTCTGCCAGAGTCTACGGGCCTAAATTTAAGTACCATACTAATTTCCCATGCCAATCAAAACCGAATGTTAACAAGTATCTATGCAGGGTCAACTACAATAGTACTTACTTCATGAGTCTCTCAAACTGCAAATATGTGAACAATTCTGGGAAGCCAGATGACCCTGCAGTCATTTCATCATGATGAAGAGTGAAGGGAAAGACAGGGTACATTTATCCCATACCTCATTTTTATAACATAACAAAATATGTAGACATCTGGTTAACTTTTAAAGAGACAGCGCTCTGCATAAGTGGGATGTGTACGGTATCATTCTAAACATTAGAAATGTTGGTACTGGTATTCAACTGTTCAATTTCCAAGAAAACCAATCAAAGTTGATATGGAAAGCCAGATAAATCAGGAATTTAACCATGTGCATATGGGAGCATTTGGATTTGGGGGGGAGGGGCACAATTTTTTGGCCCAAACCTCTGTTCCTTTTTGAAAAAATTTGGCCCAAATTTCTACAGATTCCACCCAAATTTTGGGGTTGTCCAAAAATTTGGGGGCACAATGCCCCCTGCCCCTTCCCCTTCCTACCTTGCCTCATACTCCTAGAAAGATTTAGCAAAGCTCTGGCAACTCCTAGATTGAACCATGAAACTGCTAGCACTTCCATGGCTGAATAGTAACTGCAGACTGAACCATGAATTATGTAGCAGTGCTTCCATGGCTGAACCATAGGCTATGTACGTACATGCAAAATTTGGGACTTGGGGGGAGACAGCAAACTTGCAGTACTACTGTGTTTAGTCCACGGACTTCAATACATGGACAGAGGATTGCGCAATCAATACGGTCGCCACCGTTCGAACAAATTTAGGCTGACCAAGATGGCCGCCGGGCTACTACCATTTGCCCAATTTGACGATAAATCTGCAACATTTCAGACAAAATATCTGTATGAATGGAAGAACAATATCACAGTCCTCCATTCTATTTGATGAATTTCACCTGAGCTTGCCTTCTTTCGAAAATATTACAAGTTTTTCACGCAATTTGTCGATACTGAGCCACTTGAGCAAGTCTAAACTCTTACACACAAGACTGTAGCAGGCAGCCATATTGGTAAGCCTACTCGTGTACGTACACGGTGGCGACAACTTACGCATAGGACGTTAGTGCAATATGCTCCGTCCATGTATATAAGAAGTCCGTGGTTTAGTCCTATGCTAAAATTAAACAGCAAACTACTCATAAGAGAACAGAAGTTAATCCATGTTAACAGATTATAAAACTTCATATAAACACACTCTGTTTGGAGGATGACTTAGTGATATTTTACAGTCTATACAGTACTGTAAAGTATATAACCCATACATGTTTTTTATGATATTTAGTGAGATAATTCCAGAGAAAAGTGAAGATAACATGTATCTTCTATGAGAAGAGTGACTCTTCTCATGGTTACAATTTTGCTTCCAATTTTAGTTTGAATTTTATAAACTTTTGTAGTACCTCCTGGTATTCAAGACTGTGGACAAACAAAAACGGCCACACTTTTCCCTTTTGAAATAGGTTCTTGAAAAATGAAAGTAATTCTGGCTATTCATAGCCCATTAGCACACTGTTGTTCTACATGTAGACAAATGTCTGCTGGAACTTTATCAAATCCTACTCAGCTATGTCTTTTTTCCAACATTTTTTGTGGTCTTCATTTTAAATTAAAAGCTAAAATGCAGCTATACAGTTCTCTACCTAGTATGCCTTCTGAGGATAGCACAGCAGCACCTCTGCCAGATTGTGAGAGATACTACCTAGCTTCACATATGCAAAATTTCACTATCAAATGATGAATAGGGCACATTATTCTGCGCCAAGACTTTCTGTATCATATAATTTGCAGTCTGCTGATTATCATTGGGAGTCTAGATGCAGCCTACAAGCAGTAATCAATATGCCACTTTTGCTGCAAGGACTCAGGATGTCAACAAAAAGAAAAGTCAATAATGACTAGAGCAAGTCTGAGAAGACTTGGGAATGACTGTTCAACAAATCCCAAAGTGTGCAAAATGTAGTTGAGATCTCTTGAGCAAATGGTGAAACAATGGAACTGGAATTCTTGACTAGAATTGCAGACATTATGACATTTAAAATTTTCCTTAATTGCTCAAAAGGACTGTAGCACTTGAATTTACATATATTGACAGGATGGGGGCCAAAAATGATACAACTATTTTCTTCTCTTTCTTTTGTTTGGGGGTGGAGAATGGGGAAGAACAGGAGAGGGGTATTAAAACTGTTGGGGAAGAGGGAGGTTTTTAATTTGTCTTCATCAGTGACAGAAGAAATGCACTGTAACAAGTAAAATTGCACTGTAATTGCAGATTTGTCCAGCTTTATATTCCTTAAAACTTGTGCAGTGAACATGAATGATGCAGGGGACAAAGTTTGGAGAAAGTGAGGGGTAGTGACAAGATTAACAGGAAAATACTTCTCCAGAATGTTTACAATTTATTTAATAAACTTGAGTCTTTTACTGATATCCAAAGATAGAGGAGCATGATACTCTTGTCCTTGGTCCTGTAACTTGTTTAGTCAGAATGAATATATAAATCTTTGCTTTGAAATTTCTACCCCAGATTACTTTCCTGCCTCTTACCTACCATTCTTTACTTGCTTACTAAGAACAGACCTTCTGCAGCCAACTTACAGATTGCACTGGATCATGGTGAAACACTGTAAGTGCAGGTACTTTCAGGTCAATGATAGCAGAGTACAAATCACAACTTGACAACAAGAGGAATGATAATTCAAGTCGCTCATGTCAACAAAATTTACACCCCATTTGGAATGTCTAAATTACCATAACGATACTGTCACTTTAGCATGGGTATGCCATTATATACTCCAATTTACCATGAAGGTAAAAGCCACATACGAATGTGTATATCACAGTATCTCAAAATAGCAAATTCTGGGTCTCTAGCGCTGTAGTTTATAGGTATTGATGAAATTAATTTGAAAATCTCCCATACCTGCATGTAAGTATGAGCCCTGCCCTCTTGAATAGTTTTGTGTGCAAGCAATACATGCACCTCAGTGTGACTCAGACCAGTAAACAAAGTGTGTAGGAGCACAATAAGGTTCATATACATGCTGCAATGTAAGTTAATGGGGGCACAGTACATTCCAGAAACCTTCAAAAGCTGTAAACATACATCCAGGGGCAAAGAAAGGAATTAAGCACATATCACAAGGTCAGTAAAACAGAGGACTTTAAATTAATTTACACAATGTTACAGGACTGTTGTCAAATTATGAATACTAAACTAAGTTCCCGAAATTGATTTTGAAACATCTGCTAAATATGCATTGTATTGCACATACTAGTATCTTTGATGAGGACACAGTTTCCAACATGAATATACAAACAATGAATGTTTATGAGTGTGATAGTATCAATAATTTCATGAGTTGAAAGATTGAACGCTCAAAGATTGAACATTCTGTTCAATGAGGCGAAGTCGAGTTGAATAGAATGTTCATTCACCTCATTGAAAAGGAAGTTCATCTTTCAAGGAATGAAATTATTCATACTATCACACGAATGGAAAATATCCATTATTTGTTTTATATAACACCTAACTTCCTAAATAGGCCAGATTTTGGTCAAAATATGATTCAAGGAGTGGATAGGACCAAACACTGTGTGTTATTCTAGACTTACCCACGATGGATAAAATACGACCGTGTGATAGTGCCAAATAACCCATGGCATGTGACCACCAATCCTCCAATTAGATGTAGAGGAATTAATAAGGTATTACATAATACTGAATATTAAAGGTTGACCAAGGGAGTGGAGCCTTGCCCAGAACAAAATGTAAGCACAACAGGAATGATATTTATGTGCTTCTAAATCAATCTGTTTCAAAGGTAACTCATCTGGCAGCATGAAAGACAGTTATTCACCTTATGAGAAGATGCTAGTTTTCTCCTGTTTCATAAATCATAAGTGATGCTGGAAGCATGATCTTTGTGAAAGATCATTATGTGTACAACATTACAAGTTTAAGAAAGTGCTACTGTGTCCTTTGTAATAGAAAAGGAGAGTCAAAAGGGAATTTCTCCTATGGAAAATGTATGGGGCATTTGCCAAATTCTGGTGCAATAAGTGAAAATTTGTTTGGTGCAGATCAACGAAATTATGCACTTGAGTAATAATTATTAGCTAAAATGTCTTACAAAGGATTTTTTTTATTTATTTGTTTGTTTGTTTTTTTTTTTTGATGAGATCTTAGAAGCTGAACTGAATTAAATCATATGTAAGGGGCATAGTTCAGGTGTTGACTCACCTTGATGCTGAAAAAGTACTTCAGAAGATCACAAAACAGTACACCACCACCCCCCTCCCTTAAACACACCCTGGCTACTCTGTGGGAATCAAGCAACACAGAGTAAGACATTCACCCTGGTGAGTGCTACCATTTTTATGAATATGTAAATTCAGATCTGTAAAACACAGCCTCGAGCTGGTGAGCAGTGACGCCAAGAATTGGAGAAGGAAGCAGGTTTGTCACTGATGTTGAGCGGGGTTTCTCTATCTATTGAAACTTGAGGCCCACTTTCACCATTAACTGGTAAATGAAGTTCCACTTGTGTTCATAACTTACCACACAAGATAAGTTTCAACATTACACTGAACAACTAATACTACTAAAATGCCAAGTGTGTCGGATGAGAAAAACTTCACTACAAAATGAAGGTAGGCGTCAAAACTCATCAATATATTTTTCCAGCTGACGTGACCCACCAGACAGCGCTCCCAGCTCACCAGCAGGCTGTGGCCCACTAGGCTGAGAAACAATGATACCATAGTGAATAAAAATGAACAAAGGTCAATACCATGACAAACTTTACAACCATTGTCAAACAAAACATCCCCTATTACTGTTTATGGCAGAACACTATCTCCTCCCCCCCCCCCTCCCACTTCACCTCCCTCCTGGATTCAAGTGGTTATGCTTCTGCAATTTTATATGTGTCACAATATCCTAAGGAGTACTGTATAATTTGGGTGTGTGTTCTGTACTGTGTATGTTGCACAAGAATACAGTATTTCAGCCACAAAATGCACTCATGCAGCATGAAATGTAACACTGTAACATGACACCACATACCCCAATTTCCACAAATATTGCATAAACTTTCATGAAGGTCATAAATTGTCCTAGCTGTGGAGGAAACTTAGAAACTTAATAGAATTAATTTACAACAAAAAATTTCCTTTTCATATAAACAGGGCAAAGCATTTTTTCTTGGTTGATTCTATTTTGCTGCTGTAACATATCCGCTTGAAAGGAGAGCTGTAATAAATCTCACAGTATGATCCTCACAATCAAATAAAATGCCACTGTGGGAGGGGTTCTGTGAATTCTGCAGGAATCTCAGGATTGAGTATGGAAAATACTAACAAGCTATCCAAGGATATATGCTGTGAGATTTGCAGGCTTTTGTGTAAAATTATCACCAAATAGGCAGTTTCAGCTTTTTAGAAAGCTTTCTAGATTACGATACTTTGAAACATAGTAAAAAGAAGTGCACCCTTGCCCTCTGATGACTACCTTATCATTTCTCATTTTACTAGAGAAAGAGCATTTGAATAAGAATTAAAGATAATCAACAAAACTTGCCTATGGTTTGTGAATCCTTTAGCCCTACTTACCTCACTTATTGCCTCTACCTAAGAAAACCGTTCAAAAAATGAGGCCAGAAACAGAAATTAATGTAATAATGGCTACTCTACTAGCAATATAACTCAGACAACTTAGAGCAAACAGTCTGTAAAATCTGTAAGGTAGGAAGGGCACTACCTAGCAGGGATCCAAAAACATTGCCAGTGTAATTTGGCACTGTTAATTTGTAAAATAGGTGAGGTAAGCAGGAATGAAATACAGTAGATTATAGCACTCACTGTGGATAATATGGATATGAATCAATTTATTATACTCACCCCTGGTAATGTTTTCTTTTCATGGAGAGCCTTTTGGGCTTCTTGAGCACTTTGCCTATCACAGTAGGTAAGGAAGGCACACCCTAGCAAAGAAGAACACATTTATTTTCAAGTTTAAAGGCAGTTCGTCTAAAAATGTTGTTAAGTCGAATGTCATACATAGCTTCCACTAAATTTATTTTGAAATTATAACAGGATGAAGCACACATGCACCTACATACAAAGACTCGTCAGCCTTGTCTGCAAGTACTGTGCCTCTCTGGATGATTCAAATTATACAGACAAACGATGAGTCACCCGACGTTCAAAAGGATTTGTCCATCCTGGGGTGGCCCCAGGGATGCCAAGTGCTGCCCAGGATGGGCAACTAAAATCCCCCCCCCCCCATATTAAGTAGAAAAAGTCTTAAATCCTGCCTGATACGATATTTTCCATTGGTTCAGGCACATCCTCATGTATTTCAAATAAAGGGTTCAAATGCAAAAACATAACATAGAGTACTCTCCCTTCAAATCCTCCTACCCACAAGGGCGGCGATCATGGGGGGATGGGGGATATGTCCCCCTATAGAACTGGATGGGGGATACTGTACACTATATACCCCCCGCCCATGAAATAAACCTGGCAGATTCGGCAATCATGTAAAAAACTTAAGTTAGTTATTAAGAAAACTTCTTTTAGAAAATACTTCTGCCAGTTGTCAATTTGTTTTAGTATCACCTTGCAAAGCCTGGAAAGGACCATTATCATCTATCTTGGGGATACTTTTGGCCAAAATTTTCTTTGTTCACTCAGTGCCAACTGATGTTGGCACTCTGCTTAGATAGTGTCACTGACTATATCCCCCCCCCCCCCCCCCCCCCACTTTCAACAATGGACCGCCTATGCATGATAACAATATTAAATACATCTGGCACTCAAAAAATTCTTGGCACATCCCTACTTTAAAGACTAAGTGCAAGAATGGGTATCTTCAGGATAAAAATGTCAAAATTTATTCTTAAGAAATGTGCCCTTTGTGGGGGGGGGGGGGGGTTTTTGTTTTCGGGGGGGGGGGGGGGGGCGGGGGTGGTTTGGGGGGGTTTGTTGTGGGGGGGGGGGGGGGGTGGGGGGGGGGTGGGGGGGTGTGGGGTGGGGGGGGTGGGGGGGGGGGGGGGTGGGGGGGGGGGGGGGTGGGGGGGGGGGGGGGTGGGGGGGGGGGGGGGTGGGGGGGGGGGGGGGTGGGGGGGGGGGGGAAAACTTTGTTTTTACATCCACTTGATATTTGCCTTCTCCACTGCTTGAAAGCTCGGCAAAGGATGGCTGTACACTTTACCTCCAAACAGTTGCCTATGGTTTTACGTAAGCTTTAGTGAGATTCAGATGTAGATGGCAAATCATGAACATGATTAAAAAGGAGCAAAAAGATAACATGACTGAGATTGTAAAGGAACACAAAAAACCCACACACTTGTCAAGTAAATGCAGCAAACATAGTTTCTTTGTTGTAATTTTGATGTTTAAAGTATTCAACATAAAACATACTTTGAAGAATGAGCAAAATAATGGGTTTTTTCTCTGTTCACCCCTTTGTCTGACATTGATTCTCAAGTGAGGAAATGGGAGGTGATTTTGAAAATACCAGTTCCCCACTCATGGACACAAGATCTCTACCTCAATAAAATGTGTGGCACTGAGTGCTCCACATTTCTTAGCCCATTAAGATGCATCATACATACCTCTTCAACTCCCTTTCCCCGTCTCCTCCTCCTCCTCTGTGCACCTCTGTTTTTCTTTTTATACAACTCTTTCTTGTCCTTTATTAAATTCAGCTCCAGCAGCTTTTCAACAACATGGGTTCTTGGTCGAGGTTCTATCAGGTCATCCATAATGTTTTTCATGATGTCTGTAAGTATTTGAAAACAAAGCATTCTAACTAGGCTTGGGCGATTCCAACATTTTAGTCACAACTCTGAAGGAATTGTGACCCCTACAATGACATCATAACTAACGCAGAAACATATCATCCCTCAGCAGCTATTAACTGTTGACATCTACTTTATAATTGAGCAATATCAGCTTTTCAATGATTGTGGTGCCTGGCTGACAATGTCAGAGAATCGCATGCCATGGAAATGCCCATTTGCCTACAATCCCGAGTAGTCCCCCACAGCCTGGGCATGTCTTATTAGTGATGGTCAGTAACTTTCACATTCTGTGGTTTTAGTCCAGCGAGTTGTATCTTCACAACCGTGCTCAATCCGGACATATGATCCGGCCAAGCCCTAGTAGCGACTGGAACTACTTATTAAGCACCACAAGTCATTATTCACTTGAGCGCACATTGTGCTGATAGAGCTGGAGTTCTGTTACCTTACTATGATGCAAGCCTGATTAAGTGTGGTAAGCTTCTACAAGAATTTGGACTGAAAGGATTTTCATGTCATCCATACTTGCCACCTTAAGAAAAATGTTACAAATGAAAGCAGAATTAGGTCAGAAGAGCCAGTTGTGTTATAACATTTGACTAAGACCTGCAAAATAACACAAATGTTGACTCGAAAATATAATTTTGTGTATATTTTTGACATTATTGTAAGCAACTTGGCCAGGAACAACTTGTTACTAGGGTATCAACAGGAAGTCACAACTCTCAGATTTTGAAACAGCACCTATTGAGACTAAATTTGTCTAAAGTGATATTTCACCAATGGTGCTCTGATCAGGGAGCTGTAAGAGATGGAGAAACAACACTTGTTCCTCCTTTGAAACTAGGTATTTTGTGGACACATCAGCTTTGCACTATCTCGTTCCTGAATTTCCTCTAAAACTTAGAGGGATTAGGCAGTGAAAACAATTTTTCTTGTTGTCTGCTACATCTGAGGAGCTCATAGGATAATTTCCGCCACTGGTGTCACACTGCTAGCCGTCAAAGGAAAACAAAATTTATTTCAACTTGTGCTGCCAGGTGCCACATTTTAAAAGGGTACAGTGTATTTTTTATTGCTTTTTGAACATAGATACATTTTTTGCTATTTCAGGAACAATTATGGAATTGTTTGAAATTTCATCATCAAAATTTAGACCCCACTGGTATTAAAACAGGTATATTCCTTTCTTAATGAAGAAAATTAGAATAATAATGGAATTGTACAACTCAAGAGTTGGTAAACAGTTGTTTTGATCACAAACATGAAAAAGTTTCACAATATTGGCTGCACAGTTATCTTCAAAGCAGCATCTTTACAATGGCCTTTGTTACAGGATTACTACACTTTGAAAGGAGTTTCATCATTAAGAAGGAAAGTCAACAAAAGTCAAACAATAAGAACAAAGAGCCCCAACAATAAAATTTTCGTAGCTGAAGAGGATTTAATTATTCTCAAGTACATATTGTCTAACAGATTTGGTTGATGTTTCTACATCTCTCACAGGTTCCTGCTCTGATGTTTGAGATCAGTCATCTCAATATACAAAGAGAAACTGCCTCACCATATCCCACTTCAGTTCTACGCACTGCACTGATGGCAGTAAGTGGAAATTTTGGCTAATAAGAGGGGACCATTCCCACAAATGAATACAGTCAACACCTCTAAACACATGCACTGGTTAACTGCTCATGGCATAACTCCAGACTAATCTACAGGGAGGTTTCACGGATGCAAAAGTCAACTAGAAATCCTGAACTTGCAGGCAAGTACATCGAAGCCCATGACTGTTGAAACTGTTGGTAGAGAAATACCAACAATGTCACACAGCAAACAGATTTAGCCATAGGCTACAGTACGTAGCTCTACTGACAAAAGCTGCAATTATACCGTATGACTAGTCTACATTGCATTCCTAACGTTAGGACTGCAGGCAAAATGCAAATCTCTTCCTTAATGCTCCACCTAGTTCCTTGTAACTTTATGAGCTTGATGGTTCCAGTGAGACTAGTCCAGGCCACCTAATGAAAGGCCCCAGGCGGACGTACCCGATCTGCCGCAGCTTATGATTCACTTTGAATCGCAGTAGGCTAGCCCCCAAAGCCAGCCCGACAGATTCAGGATTGTATGTTTGTCTCAAACTTTTTGAGTGAAGGAAGATTGGTGTTCTTGTTTTTGGTGATTTGTCCGGAGTCAAAAATGCACATGAACTGAACAGTTTACAGTATAGGCCTAGGCCAATACACATTAGTAGGCTACTCTTTCTATGCTGTTGAGTAGCCATAGATGATTATATTCATTATAGTGTCCATTAACTGTGGGAAACTACGAAGCACTCCAAACTGTTGCCAGCCACAGATGGTTTTTTATATAAGCCTAAATTATAAGTTTTACATTATCGCTCCTATTACTCCAACGCGGCAAAAAATGGACGCTATCGTACAGTAACAAGCAAACTAACACGAAGTTTAAAAATAAACGAGAAACTTAAAATATTAACCTTTGGCTAATGTTATTGATGTAGATTGTTGGCTATATATACTTCTTATAGGTAGGATAGGACACATAATACATATCTTGTTTGTATGTTGCCATGCCACATACGGTATAACACACCACACCTTTGCACTTGCACATCGCCTTGCCTGGGCACGTCCACGCTACATGTATAGACAACTTCTGCCTGATGTTACCGTGTAAGTTTCCGTATAATGTATCCGTCATACACTTGGTAAACGTTAATAATGTTTTTCCACCGCAATAGGGACTAAAAAATGACTTCTTAGTTGATCGTTGATGTTTAAAGTATTGAAAACATCTTTGAATATTATTTTTTACGACCATATATAATTAAAATTAACCACTCATCATTCTTAAATTACACAATCTATTAAAGTTTTTTCGGTAGATGGTTGGAATTGTAGTAAGCAGTATGCATTTCGTATGCGTACCTGTTCCTAATGCCAATACTTCCATGTTGAACCGTGTATACTTTCATTGACGGATGGATTTTGAAAAATTTTGCCATTTCACGCGTGCGTAAGCTGTTCACTGTGGCCAAACTTACTGTTGAACTTTGTGTGCACGAGAAAAGTATACCGAGCCCGAATAAGCAGTCCAAAAAGTCGTGTCCCCGAAAGCAATCCCTAACGATCGAGCTGTGGTAGCTTCGATTACTAAGAAATCCTGTGAACTGCAGGCAAGTACATTCGAAGCCCAGACGTTGAAAACTGTTGGTAGAGAAATACAACAATGTCACACACGCAAACAGATTCAGCCATAGCTACAGTACGTAGCTCTACTGACAAAAGCTTTGCAATTATACCGTATGACTCAGTCTACATGCATTCTAACGTTAGGGACTGCAGGCAAATGCAAATCTCTTCCTTAATGCCTCCACCAGTCCTTGTAACTTTATGAGCTTGATGGTTCCAGTGAGGACTAGTCCAGGCCAACCTAATGAAAGGCCCCAGGCGGAGTACCCGATCTGCCGCAGCTTATGATTCACTTTGAATCGCAGTATGGCCTAGGCCCCAAAGCCAGCCCGACAGATTCAGGATTGTATGTTTGTCTAAACTTTTTGAGGAAGGAAGATTGGTGTTCTTGTTTTTGGTGATTTGTCGGAGTCAAAATGCCCATGAAACTGAAAACAGTTTACAAGTATAGGCCTAGCAATACACAATTAGTAGGCTACTACTTCTAGCTGTAGTACCATAGCTGATTTATATCATATAGTGTACCATTTAATTGGAGAAAATACGAAGCACTCCAAACTGGTTCGAGCCACAGATGGTCTGTTTTACTATAAAGCCTAACATTAAAGTTACATTAGCGCTCATATTACTCCAACGCGGCAAAAAATGGACGGCTATCGTTACTTTAACAAAGGCAAACTACACGAAGTTAAAAAACGAGGAAACTTTAAAATTACCTTTTTTGGCTATGTTATTGACTGTAGATGGGGCTATACTATCCTTCTTACTAGGTAAGGATAGGACACATATACATTATATTGTTTGTATAGTTGCCATGAACACATTACGGTATACACACGCGTTGCACTTGCACATCGCCTTGCATGGCACGTCCGTACATGTATAGACAACTTCTGCTGCATGTTCAAGTGTAGTTTTACGTATATGTATCCGTATACACTTAGGTAAACGTTTAATATGTTTCCAACGCAATAGGGACTAGACAAATGCACTTCTAGTTGATCGTTATGTTTTAAAGTATGAAAATCTTGAATATATTTACGACCATTATAATTATTAACCACTCAATCATATTAAATTACACAATCTATTAAGTATTTTCGGTTAGATGGTTGGAATTTAGTAAGCAGTATGCATTTCGTATGCGTACCTGTTCCTATGCCAATACGTCCATGTTGAACGTGTATACTTCATGACGGATGGATTTTGAAAAATTTGCCATTTCGCGTGCGTAGCTGTTCACTGTGCCAATACGTTACTGTTGAACTTGTGTGCACGAGAAAGTATACCGAGCCGAATAAGCAGTCCAAAAAGTCGTGTCCCCGAAAGCAATCCCTACGATCGAAGCTGTGGGCTTCGATTAACTAAAGCAACCAGGTTCTGGAGGACAAACAAACACATATGGACACTAGGTCATGTACTAAAGCAATGTGTTGTGTGGCGCAGTGTCCTCCAGAACAACTAGTGCATCCACTGAATTTGACCTTGTGACCTTTGATGCAAGCTCCCTATTAAAAAGTATCTAAATATGACAACTCACCATCGGCTTCCCTATATTCGGCAAATAAAGATTTAAGTTCCTCGACCTGTTCTTCTCTCCAAATGGCCACTCGTTTTGCTCTGTAAATACAATGGAAATTCATTCATACAAATTCAGAGGTTGGAACACACGGACACATTCGTAAGCATTTCTCCATAAAATGAGGAGTATATTAAAAGATAGGAAGTTAGAATAGTAATTACATAAGATACGTGACAAAACTAAGACAAGCTAATCCAGCAAAAACTGAAAACCTCAAAGTTTTATCTTAATTTGGAATAGAAATGAACCATAAAATACTACTTACTTGGGATAATCAATTTAAATTCCTTTAATCTTGATGGGGGGGGGGGGACATTGTTAGTCATAACAATGATAATATACTCTATGGTGAATGAAAGTCTTCTTACCCTTTCGTTCTCTTCATTTCACCTATTCCACCAATAAGGTCCATATTGACCAACTGCCTGATTATCTGACAAGAAAGCACAGAAATATAAACCAATTTATTTAAACTTTCACCACTTCGTTTTTCACAAGATTTTGCGAACAATTTCACATTTCAAGGCTCACTAAATGATTCTCTTGTAAATTGCAATCTGTTCCTAAGTACCTCCTACATTAATCTGAGAGTGCTGTGCACTAGTGCTTTGGGAATTGTGATCCAAGGATTCCTAGAAAAATTTCTGACCACTTCAATGCATTGTGTTTTCTTCTTCCTCTTTTATCCTCCTGAGAAACATTCACAGGGACAACGGCTCCCACACATTTGCCAAGAGTTCTATCAATCAAGCTCTAATTTGTGCAATAATGTAACAGGGAGGTTCTCTTTGTTCAGCACAATTAAAGGAATACTATTTGAGAGGCTGTTCAGTCCCAAACTGTGTTTGGTAAAAGAAAAGAAAACTATTTTTGTAATAATTTGTCTTAGTAAACAGATGGCAGAAGTGCCTGTCATGCATATGGACCCTGGTCTTGCACTCTAATTCTTTATGAAGGGACATTATAATGAAGAAATACTTAAAGGACAAACATACCTGTTTCCTGGTTTTGGATTCATCTGAAATTTTTTCCATAATGTGATCAACAGCATCTTTGGCTAAAATGGAGAAGATTTGACAAATGTAACACGAGAATTCCACTGGTTTAAGACACTGTTAGCTTCAAAACCAAAACACTGTTTTATTTTCATAGCAAGTGGGGTCTAGGGGTACCTTATAATAATGTGCAAAGTGCAAAGTGTAGGTCATCCCTATCTTGAGATATCGTGATTACAAGCAGCGTCACAAACACACATACACAAACGACATCACCATCGCATAGATTCCTTTCCTGCCTACGGCAAGGAATCAACAAAAACATCTTTTATGTTTACGTAATAGCACTAGGTAGTACTAGAAGTATACATAGTCCCAGTTTATAATATATTATGATTTAATATGACCTCATTGTAACAGAAAAGGTGGGGGGGGGGAGGATATGTGGAAAGCTCTCACACTTCTTGACTGTGACATGCTACAATCAGCAGTCCTCAAGACCTATCTTATGTATGCAAGAAACCATCTAACAAACCATGCCCATCACTGTGCACTCACCCCCCCCCCCCCCCAAGGTAAAGCTGCTGTGTATAACCCCTTTCTTCACATCCCGTACCATTCTCAAAGTTACCTTAACCATACTTTGAAATTCCCTCACTCTTTCCCCACCATCAATCATAAGATGGTGAGTATAAGTCCTGTCTTCCCATTTAACATCATCTGTAAAGCTTTCTTTTACAATATTGTGATAGTATAAACACTGTTATTCTCACAAGCATACTGGCAGAAAAACAGCACATGCATGTAGCATATTTATAGTTCAGCCTTCTTGGCATACTTTGAAAACAGAAGAACTGCAAAGCTGAAACAGTCTCAACAGTACCTTTTAGAAATCATGTGAAACACAAACTTCATTTACATGAAGATCTGATGGTTACTTACGACCTTGCACCTCCCTGAACTGATTAAAAAGTTCTGTAAGTTCTTTCTTGAGGTCATCATCCCAATCACCAATATCCCCTCCAGTGCTGCATTTTAAATGTAGAAAGAAATATGTTTCACTGAAACAGGCTTTCAAGTGAGCCCAGGTGAAAAAGGAGGATAAAAAATCAAAACAAAACACACAGAAAAGTGTAATCGTAAAACCAATAGTTGATTAAATTAGGCCTTGCAGGGTTGGTTCACTGATATACAGCTATGTTGGAAGCATAGTTAGTACTTTTTTTGATATTTTTCTAATAAGTCTGATATGTTATGTTACACACTTCCCTTCAGTCAAAATAGTAGGAAAAAGTAGGAAAAGGTAGGATAAAGTAGGAGTTTTAAGAACAACTTAAACTAGCAGGAAGGCACAAAAAGTAGGAGAAAGTATGTTAAGTGGGAGACACTTGAAAGTCTGCTGTGGTCAAGTTTTTGTTTTTCAATGTTTTGTTTGGATCTTGGATTGAATAGGGTTGCATTCATAAAACTTTGGGAGTAGCAAAATAAATTTTAAAGAAAAAAACTTTGATCACAGATATCAAGCTATGGCAACTACATCTTGTTGCTTTAAGTTCACTCTTGATGGAAACAATAATCTGTGAACACCTCAAGAATCAAATTAAAGTTTCACAATAATGCTTGCATTATGGTCCCTTCATACATATCAGAAAAAAGGAAAGGAGAACAGTCGATTTTCACTTTTTTTAAATATTCCAAACCATCATCTCATTTTCACTGAATTATAATGATACAATTTAGAGTTTTTTAGCACTGGTCTAAAGAACTGGAATCCTTTCTGGAGCTGCAATGCACTTTTTTGGAGCAAAACTACCAGAATCCACAATGGTACTAAGCTGCCCTGTATTATATGGTAGCTAATAATTCTTCAGTATCATGTCAAATGTCAAATGACAAACCTTTGTCTAACAGCTGCCCCGTATCCTTCTGCCAACTCAAAGATTTCTTTGTTATCCTTCCAAAAGAATAATTCCATGAAAATCTTTGGATTTTTCGGAACCATCACAAAGAACTCCTTCATGATGTAATGCGCAAACTTCACAATCTCCTGATGAAAATAAAATATAACAGATTTATGTATGAAGTGAGCGGAATTTTCCTGTAAGGTTAAAATGTTTTAATTTTGCTAAACAACAAACAGTCACTTCCTTACAGTTACCATTACAAACACAATCTTTTCAAGGAATGCTACAAAAAGTATGCAGAATCCCCCCCCCCCCCCAAAAAAAAAAAAAAATATATAGGGAAAAAAAACAGAAAAATACAGGGGAAAAATGAGGAGTGATGACAAGAAAAATAAAGCGAGTAGTTGCTTAATTACATTTTCATCACAAATAATTAAATTAGTTCTATGACAAATGCTATAAAATAACTAAAGATAACTAAAACTGAAATGATGGAGAAAAGATAAACACCAACTGCTAAAGATACCTACCACATATGAACAAATACACAAACAGTTAATGAGGTAGGTATAGAAAATGTCACACTTTTTAATGTTTGTGAGTTCTGGGTAACAAATGTTTACAACTTCTACTAGAAAGTTTCAGTTGACTTACTCACAAATTCTAGCTTCTCACTGTTTTCTTAGCCACCAAGGCTATTACTGAAAACTTTGATGGCCAAATGAAATCTAAAAATCAGAATGCAAACTTCTAAATGGTTTAGGAGAAGCAGCTGAGATTGCTTTCATGAACAAAGAAACATATCATTAGGAATCAACATAATATGCAATATGAATTAATGATGCTTGCTGTTTCAATTTTGACCTCTAGTCATTTCTTGACCTTTGGATTCCCCTTGAAAAGACAGGTTTCTTTTCTTCTGTAAGAAGCATCCATATACCTACATATGAGATTGGCTAATCTTATCTTTCACAAAAAATGAATGCACTGGGAGTAATTTGTTTAGTGTCTTCAATTAATGCTCTTTTTCTTTCTATTCTTCCAAAAAAAAATTCACACCTAAAAGTTTTGCTGAACTTTTTTTAAGTTTGCTTAGCCAAAGTTAAATAACTTACTGTGTTAATATCTGTGTATATTTGTATATTACCACAGAACTGGCTGAATAAACTTTACAGAAGTGACTTAAGTTGATGACAAATATTTCAATTTTTTTTTTTGAGCCTTAAATAACTGAGAAGTTTGGAGCCCATTGGTGGAAAAAAATCATAATCTGGAAAGCTCCTTGCTGGGAAGGTTTTGCATTTGGAGGGAAATTTTGGCCACTGGAGAAAAATGTGGCTTTTTGCACATGTAATCATTTCAAAAATTGAGCTGTCAAACATACATTGTTTTTAATTTTGTCAAAAAGGCTCCATTCAATCTTTGGGGAACAATCATCAGGCAATAACCTGTTTACAGGGGCTATTTTGGGGCTTCTTTACTTCTGTTGGACATTGTGAGGATAGGACATGTTTTTCATAATACTTGGACTTTTTTGCCT
Source organism: Holothuria leucospilota (assembly GCA_029531755.1). Lineage (NCBI taxonomy): Eukaryota > Metazoa > Echinodermata > Holothuroidea > Aspidochirotida > Holothuriidae > Holothuria > Holothuria leucospilota. The sequence goes on along the minus strand of CM055969.1, from coordinate 27,911,100 downwards.
TTTCATCTTCTATGATTCTGAAGAAAATTTTGCCTGCTGTGGGGGAATTGCCTATGGCCACTGTGTATCTTACAAGCTGGTTGCTATTTCTCCACAAAAAAGTGGCATGTACTGTACGTATGGCATAACGATCAATACAGGCTTGCTCAAATGTAACAAAACACCAAGAGACCAAAACATCAAAATTCTTGATGAGTGACCTCTTGCAGATAAGTGTCCTTGGCTTCATCAACTGTGTGGTAATGTTTCTGCAAGATGGATATATACCAATCTGATTCAGCCCTAACATTTATACAAAGGAAGGTACTTTCACTATGCATACATCATTTTGTGGCCCTGAAGCTACCCTTTTCAGAAAACCAAAATCACTTAGATCCAAATGTCACACCTAATTCACTCTTTGTCTGTGCTTACCTTATACTGGCTCGTCTTTGCGATAGGATCGTTCAGTACTTGATGAAATATGTAAAACAGAGAAATCTGGAATAGTTTGGGAGCCTTCTGGCAGTCCACAGCAACTCTGTGTAACATCTTAATAATGCAGTGGTTTATGTAAGGAGTGTTGGTTCGGAAACTTTCCAAAAGGTGGACGTAGTTTCTCAGGATATCGGAATGGCTAAACCTAAAAAAATTTATTATCAGAACTAATTAAGAGGCAAGATAAAGATGTTGTGAGGAGCATATGTGATAGTGACTACAATCAGCATTGTGATAGTTGAGATAAAAGTCCAAAGCGCATAACTTCAAACAAGATTCTGGTGGATATCAAAAAATATCCATTGCTATCTGTTGGAACAATTTGTACCACGTGCTAAAAGGTTAGTGAGGGAGGCGAGGTTTCCTGTTTCATACTTAAAGAAACAGATGAGACCCAAATTTACCTTTTGCTATATAGTAAAAAGGAACATGAGCTAAGCATTCTGGTGAAACTTTCATTCAATTCCTCTATTGGGATTGCAATATAATAGAAGCTGAAATTACCACATTTGTTAAGAAAAGTTAACTTGAAGCAAACAAATGTGATGGTATAACTTCAAACTTATGACCAATTTGTTTTTGTTTTTTTTTTCTCTCATAAAATTTACATGCACTATGTTTCTTTGATCCATCCCATAATGCTGAGCACATTCATACCATAGCATTACAGCAACTGAATGCATCTATGCACTCGCATATGAAGCAATAAAGCTCCACCAGGAGATTTTAGAGCTCAGTCCCAGCTAGTGCAAAGGTGGACTTTTCATTCAAGAGTACGCTACAGTTTTCCATCTGATCTGACAAATTCCAAGTGAAAAGGTTCTAAATTTGATCTTAACTGCTAAAGGCGGTCAGCCACCTGACATGAAAATGTTATTTGAATGATGTAGGCTTTCTTTACATTTCTGGATGCTTGTCATTGTAAAATAACTGCCCTTCAAAGCTGGAATTAAAAAACTTGAGGCATTGGCATTGTTTACACTTAACATACTCCACAAGGTAACTAGAAACCCTCTTCAATCAAAGGTCAGGCTGAGAGGGAAAGAGGCATAAGCTGTGCACTACTATGGCATCAGAGTTACTTGCGACTTAGCTTTTTGTAGCAACTGTGATATCTTAAGCTATTTGAGAGCAGCACACAGGAACTGAACCTTTCATCAGAATGCTTCTAGTTTCCCTTTTATGTATCATAAATAAAATTGGGTAATAACCATTCTTTAAAAGCTTTTCACAAAGAAAGCACATTAATGCAGAAACAGACCAACTTCCTTTCACACTGCTTTTGCAGGGAAATTATAAGAAAGTCTTAGGTCAGAGAACAAATAAGTTTATTGTGACATACTTCTTACACTTTTCCCTCCATAATTTCAAGACACTGACAGAATGCATTAAATGACCATGGCTGAAAAAAGATGGGAAGCTGAGAGGCTCTTTCCCAGGAAATTTGGGTATTTTGGAGGGAAATGTTGACGACTGGAGGGAAAGGTACCTTTTTGTACATGGAGATATGCAAGGAATTGTGGAAAAGTTGAGACTTTCTTCCTGAGAAATAACATTTTTCCAGCCCTGTTCAATGACATTCTATGACTCATCCAGATATGCAATGCTCTATTCAAACTTTTAAGAACATAACTACTACTAGATTTAACTAGATCGATAAATTCTGGAAACTATGACTTTCCATGACTTTTAAAGCAAGTTGGCCTCTGTCCATGACTGTGGAGGTCTGGAATATGCATAAGTAATATTCCATGACTTTCTAGTTTGTCATGACCTGTTAGGAACCTGGCATAAGTTTGATAAACTTATATAATGAGCCTGTTTAATCTCTGTGTCTAAAAACTGGTACAAATCTGAAACCAGTTTCGCCACCACATGAATTACTCCCAGAATTCTTAAAGATTCTTGAAGAAGGAAAAACCTTACTGATTGACAAAAACTCCGAAGTGGAATTCTTCTTCAGCTCGGTTGTCATTCTCTGCTTCTAATTCCTCATATTCCTCTGTAAGTTAAAATAACAACATATGCTCTAATTTAACTTTGATTATTTCACACCAACATAAAAAGGACAATGCACGATACAAGAAACTGGTATTAAGCTTGTATATCCATTGTCCCAACAAGGCAGTTGACAGATATTTGTCAACAACTTCATCAGTAGCTTCTCTCCAATAACAAATTAAATGAACATCACAAAACAACAGCTCAGTAGATTATTGAGAAGACTATAATGTCCTTTTAATTTGAAACAATGTTAGAAAAGAACCATTTAAAATGCAAATCATTCTGCAGGCAAATGTGTATCTGTCTTCAGGAGGACAAGAACATCTTTACAACGATAACAACAAATAACATACAGCAGGAAAGGGAGCTTGTAGAATTGTATCAAGCCACCCTAATGAAGTCTTCTCTCCAGAAGACCCAATTAATTGCAGAAAAGACAATCTAATTCCTAAAGCTATATAAAAATAATGAATATTCATATGCTACAGCCACATTATGAATACTTATATGCTGTAGTCATGACATCATGATTATTCACATTTCAACCCTGGTTGCAGCTATCTCTTTTCGGACTGCTATTGGTAATGAAACTTTCTATAGCAATGTTTCATAGAATTTTTCATATAATGTCAGCAAGTGTCTAATTGACATAATGCCAGTCACAATTTATCTTGAACCAAGAAATGGCACTTTCTTTCATAATAACCAACCATTCAGTACCTCAGGCTGGTTGGTACACTCCACTGAAGCACTACCTGAATGGTGCACTCCACTGAAGCAAAGGGGAAAGTATTCACACCTGAACTGTACACTCTTTTATGTTTTTGTTGCAAACAGTTTTGCTTTTGAACAGTTCCATTACAGTAAATTTCTTAACTCACTAAACAAACCTAACATTCCGTTTCAGCCAGAACATAGTTTTGTCTATCCATAAGCCTGACCTTCAAGCAGGCAACAATAAACTGAAACTGGAATAAACTATGTTTGCATTCTGAATCTTCATATATTATAAAAACTTTGAAGACCCTAAAACTTACCGTCGTCAAGTTCCTCCTCTGGCCATTCTTCTGTGGCTGCTGGTGCCTCTCTCCCAGCTACAAGACATAAATACAAGAAGAACCACAAATGATTTCTTTTCTAATGAATAAAATCCTCCCTGCATTCACATTATACAACCATAATCTGTTTTAGAGTGTGTCAGATTCTTCACTATTTCTGTTTCTCTTGTGACCTCTTGAATGTAAAGTGTCACTGGCTTCACAAAGCCTGGGGAAATATTATTGCATGATGGAGGGTACGCTTACCACAGACTCCTTGACAACACCTTAACTATCATCATTTTGTTAGTCACTCATGACTGGCTCCATATCCTGCACTTTTAGGACACCCAAAGGGATTGAATCTACTTTGAAATGACTTGGTAAATGTTAATGGAAAAGAGCAAGGCTGGTTCACAGTTAAAGTTTGACAACTCACCATTAAGATTGGTGAAATGAATCTCTCTCAAAGCCATAAATTCATCTTCTGGTGCTATGTCAGCAGCTCCAAAGATATCACCATCAGGCCACACTTCTCTAAAAAAATAAAAAATAATGTGTTCAGATTTAATATGAGAAAATGCTAGTAAGATGATTTCAACGAGTTTGCCATCGAAGGCCTTGAAATAGTCAAGGTTTTGTCAGAAGTGGCTCTGACTTCTTCAGGACTGATGCAAGGAAGCAAGTGCAACGAAGTTATATAGTTATGCTGCAACCCTGATTGGTGGATTCTGTGTTCTGACTGGCTGATTTGTTTGTATTTTCTACTTACATGAGAAAATGCATTTTTTTCCCACAAATTGATGCATGAGTGACTTAATTTTCATATTTATTTTCAAACATGAGCTTCAGTCATTTTAAATTATGGCAAAAATTGCATTCACACATATGAACTTTAAAAGTTTCCACTCCTTTCTTTTTTTCACCATTACTCAGAAGTGAAATCTCCCATCATGCATCTTACCTTGCTGCTCGTAATAGAGCAATGCCATCACCAGCCTGGCCGTTGTGCAAGCAATGCTGAATACGAACCATTGTATCAGCCCTAGAAATGAGAAAGAAAATTACACAATATTAAAAGAGTAACATGCAAGATACTTTCTACTTTCCCTTCAGAGCAACCCATGAATTTTTTTCATTATAGGAGGTAGAGATCTTGATTTGGAAAAACCTCCCTTTAAACATAAAACTATAATTGATTTAAAATCAAATTAATATTTTAATTCACAGAAATCAAGTACTTGATTAATGCTTTTGTAAGGCCCATCATATACACAAAATGGCCACTCCCCAGTCTCCACCAGGGCTTGGCACCTTTGCACATGAGTGCCTGCCCCTCCCCCCTCCTCCCACCTGCCATCCTTCTTCTGGCCCCTGAACTCCACAAAAGGTTTTCTAAACCCTAGTTACAGGCATGCATGCCACAGACTAATACCCAATCTACAAATCACTTTGTGAATAAACTCATGACTTCATTTGCATGCAGACACAATTGTTCAGCTTTCAGCAGTCAGTCCTACTTATGACCTTGTACCTTCATGAAATGTGGTCAAAGCTAAACAGAACTTATAAAATCTATGTACCGCTGTTCCTCAACAGGCTGTTCAGATGCAGCATCAAATGGCACTACATTTTCAGGGATGTCTTCCCTTCCTTGGAGCATGGCAGACAAGTCTCCTGCAATGTTATCCCAGCTCTCGTTCAACTCTGCCTCTCGACTGGCAGCTGCTTCTCCTTGTTCATTTTTTCGTTTTGCTGGAGGACGGAGAAAAGAAATTTATGTATGTGTTCGTGACAATTTTACAGTGTAAAAACTGAGGACAAACACATTCAAAAGGCACTAACAGGTCTCATAACACCCCCATCCACTTTTTCAAAAGTGAATGAATCAAAGAAAAAAAAAAACCAGAAAGCCCAAAGGCTTAGTGATTCCTTGCCGAATGGGGATGCTTTGTTGCACTGAGGTTTATCCCTCAAATTTACAAGTATCACAAGTATTCAACATCCCTGTCTTGAAATATCATGTTTTTAAATGCATTTGGTCTTTGACCTCTGATGACCTCTAATGACCTCCAATGGATCATGGATCTTGAAAATTCTTGGAAAATTTTGCTTTTTGACCTCTGGTGACCCCAGATGATGATCTTGGGATTTCTTGAGAAATTTTGCTTTCTGACCTTTTGTGACCCCAGATGACACTCTTGGGAATTCTTGCTTTTTCACATCTGGTGACCCCATGACAATCTTGGGAATTGTTGAGAAATTTTTCTTTTTGACTGCTGGTGACCGCAGATGACGACGATCTTGGGAATTCTTGGGAAATTCTGCTTTTTGACCTCTGATGACCCCAGTAACAATCTTTGGAATTCTTGGGAAATTTTGCATTTTGACCTCTGTGACCCCATATGATAATCTTGGCAATTCTTGGGAAATTTTGCTTTTTGACCTCTGGTGACCCCATATTGACGATATTAGGAATTCTTGGGAAATTTTGTTTTTTTGACCTCTGGTGACCTCAAATGACCTTTAACCTTTATCAAAAACAACAGGTTCTTCCTCTAAACACGACAAATCTATATATCAAATACGAAAAGTGTCGGTCATTGCTAACTCAAGATATCGTGTTTACAAGCCGTTTAAGAGGTTTTTGCAGTTTAACCTCCGGTGACCTCAGATGACCTTTGACCTCTACCAAAAGCAATAGGGTCCTTCCTCTCAATATGATAAATCTATATACCAAATATGAAAAGTGTCGGTCACTGCCATCTTGAGATACTGTGTTTACAAGCCGTTTATGAGGTTTTCGCAGTTTAACTTCCGGTGACCTCAGATGACCTTTGACCTCTACCAAAACAATAGGCTTCTTCCTCTTGAAATGACAAGTCTGTATACCAAATATGAAAAGTGTCCTTCACTCCTATCTTGAGAAATTGTGATTATAAGGTTTTCAGTCTTTTACTTCCAGTGACCTCAAATGAACTTTGACCTTTACCAAAAACAATAGGGTTCTTCCTCTCAACATTACAAATCTAAATACCAAATACGAAAAGTGTCGGTCATTGCTAACTCAAGATATCGTGTTTACAAGCCGTTTAAGAGGTTTTTGCAGTTTAACCTCCGGTGACCTCAGATGACCTTTGACCTCTACCAAAAACAATAGGCTTCTTCCTCTTGACATGACAAATCTGTATACCAAATATGAAATGTGTCGGTCATTGCTATCTTGAGATATCATGTTTACAAGGTTTTTGCTTTTTGACCTCTGGTGACCTTTGACCTCTACCAAAAACAATAGGGTTCTTCCTCTTGACATGACAAATCTGTATACCAAATATGAAATGTGTCGGTCATTGCTATCTTGAGATATCATGTTTACAAGGTTTTTGCTTTTTGACCTCTGGTGACCTCAGATGACCTTTGACCTCTACCAAAAACAATAGGGTTCTTCCTCTCAACATGACAAATCCATATACCAAATATGAAAAGTGTCGGTCATTGCTAACTGGAGATATCGTGTTTACAAGCAAGGCGTCACATACACACACACATACACACATACGCACATACACACATACACACATACGCACACACACACACACACACACGCCATCACCATCGCATAGATTCCTTGCCTGCCTTCGGCAAGGAATCAAAAAACCAGCCATATACTGAGAATTGTGACATACTTTGACTTCCTGTATCTCTCTAACAGCTTAACAGAAAATTACAAGAAATTGCAGCACTGTAAACACTTTTGAACCATCCCTAAACAAAATGAAATTAATACAAGCACACGTAAATACAATGCAATATGAGCAAGTGTAACCATTAAATGTTTCCCCCGCCAGCCCACAAATCACCTCTTCTGCTTTCAACACAGAGGGCATTTTACTAAATGCTGCATCCAGCCAATATTCAACTTACTTTTCCTTCTTTTTGTCTTTTTCCTCTTCTTTTTCTGTTGAAAATGAGCAAAAGGAATAAAATATATGTATAAACATGTCATTGCTGTCAGTTAGTAGAAACACAGGACTGCTCACATAACACATATTAAAGAGATATGTTGTTGAACTTTTCACCTTTGTAAGTAAAATGAGGGGACTGAATAGTGAGGATAAAGTCCCTTGAGAGGAGAGCAATGATGCTGCAAAGATAAAAAAAACCAGAATGCCAAAATGCATTGAGGTTGCGATGATGTTCTAGGCTAGCCTAGGCCTATTCCACATGAAGTCATGACGTCCCACAGTTTAGTTACTGGTCAAATGCTGTCTGAACATGTTGGAAAAGTACAGTTTTGTGTTCCTATTTAATCTAGGAAAGTTTTGTGTTTTGACCTCTGGTGATCCAAGATGATGAATTTCGTGAACTGAAATATATTTAGACTAGCCTACATCAGACTAGAAGAGCTGCCAAGCTCTAAACTGACATTTCCTTTCAAAACCTAACGTTGCAATCAACTTTCTATCAAAAGTCCATAAGTGGGCTAACACAAAATAGGCTAGGCCTCGGCTTGACACAGAAGTTTGTTAGCCTACATAAGGTGCCCAAGCAACTTTACCACCCAATGATCATCTAAGCATAACATAAACAGCTTCCTACATGCTCCCAAATAAATTTTGTAACGAAAGCTAGGCTTTGTGGCCTAATGTTATACACAACCTTTGCGACATTATGTTAGGCTGTTCATTCAATGTCACTGACAACCAATTGTCAAACTTGAACTCCCTCTACCCTAAATAAATTTATGCAGAAAATATGAATGTGTGTGCTGAAAACACTCATCCTGCTAACAACTAGTTATCAAGAATGCGTTCTCACTCATTGTGATCGATCCTGGGCTAAACTGTACTGCCACTAAACTGTATTCCTTACCTGTACTATACTGCCATGCACATGATTAGTCAGGGTAACCCTGCCGTGAGGTAACATCTGCATTTGGCCCATAGACCCTTTTCCAAATAACAATTACAAAGAATTGTGGGATAGTGTTTTTGTATGCGTCGTTTTTCGCCACAGTAATATACCACTGACAAAAAAGATGCATACCAAACTCTATCCCACAATCCTTTGTAATTGTTATTTGGAAAAGGGTCTATTTCAGTTACAGGCAGGATAAGTGATCCTCGCATCAGGGTTACCCTGACTAGCACATGATATGAGTGTACACCACTTTTATTTCTATGGTGTACACTCGGCTCAGACACTTGGGCATGTAATGCACAGTATGCATGCTGAGCATAGTATGGTGTACTTACACAGCGTTCCAATGGTCGGTGAGCAATGCATTTTTTTTCTGCAGAAAGGCAGTTCCAAATTATGTCTGCTTATCTACGCTGCATAAAAAAATCACACTCGTGCACACCGTCATCACCGACCAATGGACAGCTCTAATACAGTGAATGTACATTGAGTAGCTTGCTCAAGTACTACCGTGCATGCAACTATGTCAGACATAGGATTTACGTATTAGCTATTTGTTGTAACCAGATGAGGATCTTGGTTTTGAGCGTTTGACCCCCAGAGACCCAGATGATCTTTGACCCCTACCAAAAGCAATAGGGTTCTAGGTCTCACCATAACGAATCCGCATACTATGTATGAAATTTATCCAAGCTTCCTGTCTCGAGATATTGTGTTAACAAGGTTTTAGAGTTTGACCCCCGGTGACCCCAAACGACCTTTGACCTCCACCAAAAACAAAAGGGTTCTTCATCACACCATAAGGCATCGACACATTAAGTATGAAATTTATTCATGCTTCCTAACTTGAAATATCATGTTAACATCTATGTACCAAGTTTGACAACTGTCAGTTTCCCTTCTTGAGATATCGTGTTAACGAGCAAAGTGTCACAAACACACATACACACACATGCACATACACACATACATACACACATGCGCCATCATGAATGCATTGGTTTCTCTTATCATCGAAACCAAAAACTGATGGAGAGGGTTGTGGGTAGGTTTATGTCAAGTTTAGAATTCATTTACCTGAACAAAAACATTCTTCTTCCCTTTACAATACTTCTCCAACATCTTAAGGTACAGGTGGGTCGTATCCACCAAGTCTATCAGAAAAGTTCTGTCAGAAAAAAGGTGGATAAGATCAGAAATGAGGGGAGCTCTTTGCAAGTTAGAGTTATGTGCAGATGTAATCCTTTATGTGCTGAATGTACAAGTTTCAACTTTGTAATAAATTTTGTTCTTTTGAAGTAATACTTCCTTCATACATCCCCTATCTTTCTCGTGTTACATTTGTTGAGTAAATTCACAATCTAATTAAACAAAACCATTTACACACATCATCAATTCAATAGATATTTCACATTTAATTTCTTCTCCCCAACAGACTTAGTTTGTGTATTTATCTGACTAAAGACTGGTTTTATCGTACAATGGAATCCTAACACCTTTCATCTTTTAAGCTTGACGGCAATCTTCAAATTGAACATTTCTCAGAAACCAGTGTGAAAAGCCATCCCATGGAACTGTTGCAATGAACTAAGTTTTACAAATTAATTACTTCAGAGAGAATACTGCAATTAGTTGTCAAGAAAATGGTTTGAAACCTCCAACCCCCCCCCCACCCCAACTTTCAATTTACACTTGAAATTCTTCGACTGCATTTTATACCTGGTGTTCTTGATATCAGTGTACTTCCTCAGTAATACCAGAAGGATCTCTCGGTACTCAATCACGTAAAACACATTGCTCTCGACCACCTTTGCTGACTCCCGCACAGTCTCATCAGGGTGGTTAGAAATAGTGTTTAAGGTCAGAAGAAGTTCCCTGTAGGCCTTCAGTGCCAGGTGTAACCTAACAAAGAAGCAGCAAGATTGAAGAAATTACATCATTCAGCTTAACTGAAATTACTGATGGCATGAAAATATAAAGTATTCTGTACTGTTGTGTTCCCTTCATTCACAGCTTGACAAAAATTACACATGATGGCAACATGCTATTAAGTATAGGATAAATGTCATTTGTCCCTGAACATTTAAAGTCTCCATGGCAAAAGGTTGATGATACAAGGCTATCAGTGTTTCCCAATCTTTGTCCTCTCTTTGGAACCCTCTTACAAAGAAAAAATTTTGCCTTAGGCGTGCTATCTTAATTTTCTTATGTGTCTCCTCGCAGTTTCTTGGGTCTGGATGCAAAAAACAAAGGATTGCGTCCACCTGAAGTTGTCTTTTTCCGCCGCTTCCTCCTTAAAAGATCAGTTGCTCATAGTTGAGTGCTAACTCAAATGCAAGCAGACACCCATTGTGCTCTGTCTAAATCCGCTTATGCTGTAGGCAAATTACTTGCGTGGAAGAAGCAATAGTATCGATTGATTATACTGTACTGTGCCAATGATAATTCGATACAGAACTTAGACCCGGTAGTAGTTTAATTCATCGTCGATCTTAAACTTTGGGTGGTGTTAAAATAGCTACCGCCTATTACTTTTGTGAGTTGAAAATTTCTGTAGGCCTGTGCATCGCAAAATCACGGAAATGATCGGTCCCAACCTGTGCGGTGTAAACCTTACAAGCTTCACAGATCAACCTGCAGAAGGCCCTGTAGAAGCATCCCCAGCTTTTGTAGCTACGTAGATTGGCTGGCAACAAGCGTCAAATTTTCGGAAATTCTCTCGAAAAATGCAAATTTGTGAAATGTATTCCCCTCATAACTTTTACATTATGGATGGCACACTTGGTTGAACCTTAGCATTAAATAATTGGCAACGAATAAATAATGTTTTGATTTCCTAAAAGCCTTCAATCATGTTGAAACCATTATGATGTTTGGCTAGCTGAAACCATTAACTGCTCAAAGCCCTATCTTATGGTATGGTTTGTAAAGCCATCAAACATCGTTGAAAACGATTGTCGTTTCATTTTAGAAATGAATTAAAAACACAACCTAAATCACTAAAATTATTTCATTGCTTGTTTTGGCACTTTGTGATAACATACTAAAATTCTTTCATTTCCAAAAAGATGAGACCGAGGCCCTGAAATAAATGCTTCAATCTCAAAAGTAAGCCACAGTTGTTAACATACACTTTACACTATGGCATGTACACGGAAAAATATCGATCGTCAGTAGAATCGAAAATAACCCAAATCAACCAAGAATATTAAAACATAAACATGGTATGTTTAAAAGACCTTAAAAAACACTAACACTTTGCAATAAATTCACAAGCTTTAGTTCAACGGTTCCCCCTAACTTTGCATCCTTCGGTAGGGTGTTGATACAGCACTTCACTGTACTAGACATGTACACTAAAGGCCTAAGCTAGCTACATACAATGCAAAACAGTATTTGTAGAGCTGCAATGCTAATAATTTTCACACATATTTCGTTTTAAAGTTTTAAAAAGGCTTCAGTTGTTCTTCAGCACATTATTGTGTATAAATGGGTTCATCTATGGACAGTATGGTGTTTTTTATTGTCCAATGATCATACATCAATAAAAGTTTTTTTGCCATATATATTACTGTTACGTAGTGGCGAGCACATCTTCAAGTCAATCCAAGTTAACCCTGTATTGCTGTAGTAACCTAAAACTACTCTCAATCATTGATTTGTTCATGCCTGTGAGGAGTACGATGTAATGGGCCACCCCTCCCCTCTTCCCCCACCCCTCATCTCCCCTCCTCAACCTATTTTGCATATAGCTGCCCTGTATTACATACACAGTCACAGAGAAGGTTAAAAAAAATAGTTTCAGTTGTTCTTCAGCACATTATTGTATATAAATGGGTTCATCTATAGGTGGTATGGCAATTTTTCTTATCCAATGTCCATATATTAATAAAAGTTTTATTGCCATATATATTACTGTTACTTGGTGACAAGGACATCTTCAAGTCAGTCCAGGTTAACCCTGTATTGCTGCAGGAACCTAAAACCACTCCCAGTCATACATGTGTACATGGCAGGAAAGGAGGAAGATTTCATGGGCTATCCCCTCCCCCCTCTCTCTCATTCCCCTCTCTCTCATTCCCCTCCCCCTTTTGCATTTTTCATGTGCAATGCTCACACACTGATAAAACTTTTGTTCCCATTAATATTACTGTTACATGGTGACAAGGACATATCTACAAGTCAGTCCAAGTTAACTCAGTATTGCTGTAGTAACCTAAAACTACTCTCAATTATAGATATGTTCATACCTGTGAGGAGTAAGATGTAATGGGCCACCCCTCCCCTCTTTCCTCACCCATCTCCCCTCCCCAATTAACCCATTTTGCATATAGCCTGTATTAGGCTACATACACAGTCACGAAAAATGTTAAAAAAAGGTTTCAGTTGTTCTTCAGCACATTATTGTATATAAATGGGTTCATCTATAGATGGTATGGCAATTTTTCTTGTCCAATGTTCATACATTAATAAAAGTTTTATTGTCATATATTATATATATATTAGTGTTACGTGGTGACAAGCACATCTTCAAGTCAGTCCAGTTAACCCTGTATTGCTGCAGGAACCTAAAACTACTCTATCATAGATTTGTTCATGCCTGTGAGGAGTAAGATGTAATAGGCCACCCTCCCCTCTTGCCCACCCCTTCCCCACCCGCCCCCTCCCTCACCCGTTTTGCATATAGCTTGTATTACATACACAGTCACAGCAAATGTAAAAAAAAAGGTTTCAGTTGTTCTTCAGCACATTATTGTATATAAATTGGTTCATCTATAGACGGTATGGCATTTTTCTTGTCCAGTGTTCTTAGACTACCGGAAACTCAATTCTACTGTACATCGTAGCCTACACACACATTGTGTTGAGATACCGCCTGTCCTTGTTTGGTAACTTGAAGGTATAAAACAATATCAAGTTGGTACTTATTTCATAAAACAGTCGCAAGGCATGTGTAAAACAAGTTTACTAAGCCTACTGTCATATTTTCGCAAATTTAATTTGAGCAACCTTACGGTGCAGAATGTTTTTCTTCAGCTCCTTCCTGGAGCTTGTACGCTAACCTAACGATTTTAAAATAACTGCGTCATCATGACTATTCGCACATCGACTAGCTGCAGATAAGATGCACAGCCCACTGACCGCATATATGTACGCATAAGATTGAGGGACACAGCATGTACAAATAGGTAGCGCTGCCCATAATGCATATAGCAAGCAGTGCAATTACATGGAGGTGAATGAAGAAAATAATGCTGTTTTGTTTGGAGGGATTTGACAACAGAGGGAACAGCAAATAGGCTAAGCATGTGTCTTTCAAACTTCCTCTTAAAATATACAGAATAGAGTACCTTGACTTGCGTCGGTCGGTACTTTGTGTGGTTCAATGCATACAAAACATATCGCACAAAGGCTCAACTACGTACGTACCTATCACCACCATGCGTACTACCTACAACACCAAATCCCCATAGTCGTATGTAGTAAAGTATGGTAGCTAGTCGATGTGCGAATAAGCAATCAACGCATCTTGTCCGCACGGCGGCTAGTCGACATGCGAATAGGCCCCACCTTTTACAAATGGGGCTATAACACATGCCTAGGCGAAGTCTTGTGAGCTGCGCAAACACATTCCGCCCCGCGAGCCTCATTTTTTTTTTCCCCACGAGGTTATGGGCAAATTTGATTTTCAGAATTTTTCAAAGTTGTTTCAAAATCTTGGTTAGGGTTATTACATAGGTTAGGGTTATAAGAACTGGGTTATTTGGCCTGTTCTTTCATAATCCGGTGTCAGATACAAGATACGGTCAATTACAAGAAAAGGGTCGAAAAGCTGTAATTTTGGAATTAGGGGTGCGGCCAATTTCCAAGAAGCTGATTGGTCCATTGGCATGATTTGCCCGTAACCTTGTGGGAAAAAAATTGCGCGCCCCGCGAGGTAGTCTCATATTTGTGACTATAGAACAGTCTGACCTAGCGGAGGGGCCTTGTCAGTTCTTACACTGTATATCAATCGTTATCAGGTCTGCTGTTCTCTGGTGCACAGTGTCCCCATATGTGTAAATGTCTTGACGTAAAAACATAAGATTGTTTATCTCAGAGTACATGTAGTTTTAACGCTATTTAGTGCATAGTGTGTGCTAAATAACGTAAGAAGTAATAAGAATTCTGTGAAGGTGACTCGCGATATTTTGGGGTGTATTTTCTGTGGGAAGTTTGTGTAGGCCTACCTATGCAATATAGCTTACGTATCGACGCGACAAGAGCCAAAATCGTAGTCTTTTTCGTTTATTTCTGTAATCAAGCACATGAAGTTTTACATCTGTATTCGCCACACTTTGCTGACAGTCATGGGTAATTTTATCGACGATATTGCCTATGAAAGCAATGATCGATACACTCAACGATTTTAATCTGGACGCGTGTCCATCACACAATACTTGCACTACTGCCCTGAACGGAAGGAGGATTAAGACTCAAACTTGAAAGGAAATACGTCCACTCGCAGTTTTGAAGGAATTACCAGTGGGCAGAGAGCACAATAGCCTATTCACTGCGTCTCGAGGCGGGGATTTAATGCCGTCCTGGACAACTGAGAGGAGACGCATAAGAAAATTAAGATAACGTGCCTTACCCTTTCTGAGACTAAGGCCAAATCTTGTTTGTGTTTATCCTTCTTGTTTTAAAAATATCAGATTGGAAATATTACTCTGTCTACCACCACTGTGTATGATGATGAAACATGGAAACATTGCAAAGACCAACTCTTAATTAAACATCTCAACTCACTTTGGAAATTTGAATAATGCAGGCATTCTTTTTAGAATGAAACTGTAATCCAACAAGGTAAAGTTCCTAGCTATCTTCTGTTACACAATTAAAAGGTAGATCCGGAAATAGTTACTATCACACGATTCACACACTTTTGAGAAATTAATATTCAAGCCTCTTTCTACCCTTTTTGATTACCGAGATAGCTTCTTTCCAAGACCAAAGGATGAAGAAGTAGGTTGGGAAGGACAAACATGTACTTCTGTCTACGCTTTTATGCAATGTGGACAAAAGTAGTAAAATAATATCAAGTACAGTAAGTTTGATGCTTTGAGTTTGCCAGACTATGTGGCATTTTTTCCCAAACCAAACATAAAAAATTCAAGGACTTTCAAGACCATACCAGAATTCCACATTTTTATGGACTGCCCCAACCCCCAACCCACTTCCCCCTCTTATTTTCCCTACAAAATGAGAGCCCTGAAGTACAAACAGATTACTTGAAAGCAAATACTGTGGATGCACATAAATTACTTCCTTATTAATCTAACAATTTTAACACAATGAAAATCCTGTAATTTTACCTCCTAGCCCAGTTGGTCAGCTCGTTTTTGTCAGTGGTCAACATTTCCAAGTACTTTAATATCTGCATTTGTACATAGTGGAAAGTTTGGATGCTGAAGGTTTCACTGCAGTAATAAGAAACAAGTGAAATTAACAAAAATGAGTATAAGGTGGTACGCCAAGTCCAAACTAAGGAAAATAAATTTCATGTTACACTTGTACAAGTAAAGTTACAAAAAAGGCACACCTGGGGAAGGGTGGAAGCGGGTGATAAGACTCAGATAGTATAGAGGAACTACTAACGACTGTTGGAAAGCTTGCTATTGAAATGCAGCATTAAATGGTTACAGATAAGTGATCATTTTATGCTGGCATTACAAAAATTTTCAGGTGTAATGACAATAATTTTAAGTTAAATCACACTCACAGTTAGCAAGTGATATAGTGTGGAAATCTAGCCTTGCATTACCAATGTAAATCTGAAATGGACAAATCTGAGCTGACAAAGCTGAATTGTCTCTCCTAAGTCAAAACATTTGGCATCCTGGAGGTTTGACTTTGAATAACTTACATGGTAGTCATATTGACTATATCTGATTGACCTGTCAGATGCAGAAATGTATGTACTTCAGGAGAAACTGCAAAATACCCTTTAATTTTAGTCAGAAGCAACATCAAGATATGAACACATTTTCTTTTTAATGTCACTTTATTCCTATTCCTACTAAATTCACTTCTAAAACTTGATGTTACTCAAAAAAGACAGATACCTTATCTGGTCCACCTGAAACTCATCGAATCTGTTGAACTCCATAAAGAAACGCATTGTCCATAAGTAATACGAGTCATCATTTTCTTGGGCTCGTTGATGAAGAATGTGATCCTGAAGGCAACAACATGGCACATATGAAAGTATAAAACCATTACCATTAATTTGAATGAAAGGACCAACTTAGCCATCCCAAATGTTGCTAATTCTCTCAAAAATATTTGCTTTTAGTCCCTCTTACAATCCCAACAAAATTCTGTACACTTGTGTCTTAAACCCCATTAGGTAGCTTAATTGCCAAAAGGTGACCACCTCTACTAGCTTCAGGCTTTCAAGTAAACCAAGGTGAAAAAGATGGATAAAAGCTAAGATCAATATTTGATCTAAAGCATGAGAAAAGAGGGAGATAAAAGACCAAACGTAGGACAAAAGTAGGACTTTTGCAGGCATAATTCATCAATACTCAGCAGCGTTGGCAGCATCATTTTACTCTTTATGCATATTCCCAATAAGTTTAATATGTCATTTTTTAGTTAAGTCAAAAAAGTAGGACAAACTAAGAAAAAAGTAGGATGAAGTAGGATTTTCAAGACAAAATTATGAGAAGTAGAGGAAGGTTCAAAAAGAAGGAGTCATTTGAAAGCCTGTAGCTTGCTGGACCTTTCCAAACAACCTAATCTAGAAATGTAATTTTGAAATTGGGGATGTCAGTCCTCCCATTATAGCCACTTTGCTCTGCAACAGTCATCAACAGTTCCCCTATCTGTCAATGCCATCCATTTGACCAATCAGAGTGGTTCACATATATGTGAAGGTATAGTTTTGACTTGCTCCATTTTATGTCAATCAAAGTATGAAAACAATTACAAAGGGATGCTAACACTGAGACTGGATTCTAGGGTCATGAAAATGTTTCTTCAAATTTACAGGGCTGCTCAAAAATGGTGCTTTAATGGGTACTCCACATTTTCAAACTGAAGAAATACATTAAATCTTTTGATACAAATGAATAAACCACTTTTTTTGTAACATTTTACTCTACAAAACTCATAAAAAACTTACATCAACATAATACCATACTCCTTGTAAACACAGTGTAAAGAGGAACATTATGTAAGGGCATGTGAAGTTCTGACTGATGTGTAAGAGGCAGTGTTTACACAGCAGAAAATGACATCAAAAGGGAATTTCCAGGGGCTATCCTTTAAAGTTTAGAGGCCATTTCTCAAGTTTGAAGATTGAATTTAAAAATCTTTTCTATTTCTTTCTGTACACATGGAAGATTTAGGCAAGCTAGATTGAACGTTTACTTTGCAAAATCCTGGCTCATATTAGAGCAATCATGTGTCCTGATTCAAATACAGAATTATAAATAAAAATACCTTAACATTGTACATCATGGGGTTGTAGCAATTTTCCAAGAAAAGCAAGCAGAAATCTTTAAGGAAGAGTCGGATGCTGAGAGTGGACTTCCTCATGAGGGTCATGTCTTGCATCGGGAGACGATGTTTTGGTCGCTTGAGTAGAGGCTTGTCTAGTTCAAACGATATAGAGTTGACATCTTTGGGTAGTTTCCGATGGTAGATAACATCATATTCACTGATAGACTTTAGATTCTTCACTTGAAATGTTCCACCAAAACGAGAGTGCCTGAAAGGGAAAATGAGTTCATGTAAAATGTAATATGATCATTTATCAGAGTTCCAACAAGGCCAATTTTAGTGCTGGCTAATTAAGTAAGTATCCAAATACAGCCTAGGAGAATAGGATTTTTTAAAAAAAAATTATCCAAATGGAGTGTAGAAAGCAAATTATCTCACAGCAGAGGTCCAGTTGACCTTGTCAAGTTCCTTTTTAACCTTGCTGGCCTAAAATTGACATAATCTGAGGAAACCCTTACTTTTGTCATTATTTCTTAAACCACAAAAAGTTTTCCATGTCCTATTTGTATTCAACTCTGTGTTGGTCAACAAACTGCATATTCAGTCAAGTACCAGTCATTCAGTGGGAGTCCTGGTTGATCCCGAAAGGTGCCCATCAGCAAAGCTGGCACCCTTTCATTGAGTATTACATATTAAACCACAGAATTACAGGCAATGATAAATCAGTAACTTCTGGGAGTACTACTTGTTTTCATATCAGTAGAATTTCACCTGAGAGAGTTTATGAAGCTCAGTCTTCATTGAGTGAACATGCTATGGAGATATTTGTAACTGTCCACTTTATATTTGCAATTTAACTTCTGAGTATTTCAGCTAATATCATGTGTGGTATCGGTTTGTGACAGCCAGTCTAAACTGAAGCCATCCATGACTGACCCATGATTTTAGAGGTCAGAAGGCTAAGTGGGTTGGTCACACTCAGTTTGGTGTTCACTCAGGGAACATAACTCTCTTTAAAATAGTTAGTTTGGCTTCTAACTTCAGCTTTAGTAGTTGGGACTTAAGAAAGAAAAAGAACACTTTCTTCCAAGGTTCTGCTCAGCAAAGTAATCACTATAAACAGGGTAACAGCTGTACCAGTTGACCTGTCTGACTTGACTAACATGATGTCAATTTAAAGAAACATATTAAAGACCAGTACAAAAGGGAAGGAAATACACTACTGGTGTAATAAACACTGACACTGAGAGCACACTATTCTTGGGCAATTACAATATTTTGGAGTCTGGGACCCACAGCCTTCAGACTCTGAATGAAGGTCAAAAATCTTACAATGATATCATAATTGTTAGGCCATATGTAACAGCAGCTATAAAGTATGAAGGCCAACAGTAAGGACTTTACAATGGCTTAGATGCCAAATAACCACTGCCAGATAATCACAGCTGTCAACTGATCAATAGAGTACAACAGCCATTTTTGTTACAATACTTCACTAGACTTGAGAAAGACTACAATTGCAAACCTTTCAGATGACACAATAATAAGATTTTTTGGACATGTTCTTCACAGTACTGAAAATTCCTAAGGGTTGTGACTTCAAGGAAATTGGAGTTGCTGCTTGACCCCTCCCCACGCAGTAGTCATAAAACTGAAGTAGTGTTGGGCTACACGTCCATTGCCAAGAGAACACTAACCATTGGGTGTGCAATAACTTGTCAGAAGAATCTCATATCAAGTAATACTTTTTCCAAGAGCTGAAGGGTGAAACCAAACAACACTCCCAAAGGAGTTTCTGCTCCCAAAAGGAGCTACGTCCCCAAGGGAACAACAAGACTTAACATGATCAACCTCTCAACCTTCAGACCTCTACATCATAAGTCTGTCATGCATGGCTCATGGAAGCAATTTTGAGGAATCCTCATATCTGTCTAGCTGCAATCCTGGACTGAAAACTAAATGAGAACTCTAAATATGTATGACATAATTACCTAGAACTAAGCTTCAGTTGTCTTGCTCTCTTCTCCTCCCTTTCTCTTTCTCTAATAGCTTCCAACTCTGCCATCTCCTTCTTCCTCTCACTGAATGCTGTTGAAACTCCTGCCTTAGCGATAACTTCTGGTGACTAAACAAGAAGTGGCAAATATTGTGATCTTCTAAACAGAAACTTTCAAGCACATGATAGAGAATGTGAGTCTAAATGCATCAAGCTGTGGATAGGCTGGCCTCTGAACCATGCTGACCAGCTGCTCCTACCTTGCTCTCATGTTTTAACAAATAATCATTGCCTATATCTTCACTGGAATTGGGTGATTTTTCTAGGGCTCAAGGGTTACTTAAAAAAAAAACAAATTATCTACAGGAGGCTGGAAAATAAAATACACTCCTTGCACAAAAGTTCAATAGAAAAACTGTAATATCCAGAAAATATACAATGCAGAGAGCATTCCAACCTAATAAGGAAATTTATCTTGAATTTCAGAAGCAGGAGAGATATCAAACTAGTTGATCAAATCAATTCAAATTAAATAATGAACATCTGGGGTAGATAGGTGCAGGGCCTTCATACACAATTAAACTTGTATCAATGGTCCAGAATCTAGAATTTGTGGCCCCTTTCAAGGCTGCCACGCAGGGGGGGGGGGGATGCTGTCTGGTCAAATTCAATACCAGGAGCTGCCAAATAAAGTGTTTCTGGAACACTGAATACATTATGATCTTTTATACCAGTTGTAAAACAAGTAACAATAAGAGACAGGTTTATTGAGCCCTCAAAAAAAGAATTTAAGGGGATTTTACACTAGCTCTTTGAAAGGGAAGGGGTCAGAACCACTGTTCACCAATTCCCAAGATTCACAAAACTATTCATAACAGCTTTTTAAGAAATGCAGTCATCTGTAATAAGCAAGTTCCATGTTAAAAGACTTAAAATGCATGCCTGGAATTTTACTCTACCAAGATCAGTTCTGTGATGAAAAGATGCACACACACACTTCGAGTGACTGTTTTCTTGTCTACAATAAAATGATACCCTTCCCACTGTTCAGGTCAAGTTTAAAAGATTTACTTCAAAGATGACATTATTTGCCTCAAAAGTAACTCTCTACCCCACCGTTTTTGAAAACCATTACGTGTGTGCTAGTACCAAATACTACAAATACATTCTGTGGTAGGTACAGCAAAAGTTCAACCCATGCCAGCATGAAATATAATTCTGTGATATCCACCTTGCTTATAATCTCCTCTCCTCTTCTGACCTACCTGTTCTCTCAACATCCGTGATATGATTTCTGCGGCATGGATGCACCAATGTTGTTCTCCCTCAGAGCTGGCAATGTAAAGAATGAGCTTGTCCATACCACTGGTGTTCATACCCCAAAGAACTCGGTCATGGACGCTAGCATCATCATCTGTCCTCTGTTGGTGATATCCATAATTTTTAGTTTGAATCAAAATTTTTAGATTTCATTTTCATACTGTGCTCAAAGTCTTTTTGAGTCACTCTGAACTGTAGCAAAGAAAACTGAAGCAAATCTTGGGATAACTTTAAGAGTTGGCATTGATTGTAATTTGATTTAACTAGGTTATCATGTCAAAATCTCAGGCTGCAGCTGTCTCAGCCAAGCTGTAGCAGCTGCAGCCATGCTTTGTTGCTAAACAAATTACAATACCAGTGTTACATTTATCCTGCTGTTGTAATATGTACAGCCACAGAGCATAAATGCAGAAGCTGCAGCTTGGCTGAAGCAGCTGCAGCATTGCTATTTTAACATGGTGCCTAAGCAGAATCAACTTCAAGTTTTACTTTCTTCTTAATAGGATATTGAAGATATACACAAGCCTAGCAACCTGTTCATTATTTACACATCCATTTACAAATGCCAACGAGCACCTGTAGCACTTTCTCAAAGATTTTCAAACCATATATATTAATGCTCAGGATAACTTACTTGAATAATCAGGACCAACACCCATGAATGCAAAAAGTAGGGAAAGTATGTAGCTCCATGCTGGGAAATTGTGACATGTAGAGGGATCTTTTTGCAACTGGAGGGTATTTAGGTATTTTGGTACATGTAAAACATAAAATTTTGAGGGAAGTTTGACTTCTTTCCAGGTAAATAACATTTTTCTGGCCCCACTATAACCCTGTTCCTTAATTTCAAAATGAACATGTGTGAAAATAAATACATGCACTCTGATCAACTGAGCATCTCTACTTCCACTCGGCATCAAGGACTCAAAGCTTGCAGAACAAATGCATTAATTTACAACCAGACTTACTGTATGAGTACAATGGCATGAGTATAAGTACCAGTGAATTGAGTTGTGAGTACAAATATGAGTACATGCCATTCTGCATGAGTTTGAGTACAAAATTTTCTATTAAAATCATTGCATACCTTTCAAAATGTGTGAGTATGACTACACATCCATTCTTATGACTTTGAGAAAATGTGTCAAAGTGGGAGTACCATTCTGTAGTCACTTCAAGTTTGAAGACAGCACGTATTTTGAGAGAAAAAGCTACATAAAATATTCAATTATCATTACTATGTAAGATCCTACACAGCTGTACCCCCATGCTGGGAGAACCTTATGATAATGCAGGATACCACTTTGGGCCCTTTGCTGGCATTCTTAAGGTCGGTTTATACTTCCAAATTTTCATGCACTATAAAGCTTTAAGAACCATATATGGTCATCCCTTGCTTTTCTAGGCCAATCACGGACATAGCTCAGAATTGAAAAATGTTCAACTTTCATAGCTTTATAGTGCTATACTGAAGAATGGACTGTCCTTTAGACTGAAAATTATTCCTGTGATAAAACAACTGAACTGTGTTTCCAGCATAAAATTTCTCTTCTGCACAAGGCCCTCAGCTGGTGTTAGGCCTGGTAAGGTCAAACCAGCTTAACACTGGCCCTGTCCTGCAAACTATTAGGTAAATTGCCACTTGTAAAGTGTGCTCATACCTTTTCTGCATTTGGGTCTGCAGGGACATGCAGGATGTTCCTCACCAAGACAAGAATTCTCTCCATCAACAGGGTATCATCCTCTCTACGTCTCTCCCATGGCTTTGTAAGAATATACAAGAAATTGTTAATTAAGAATAAAATAACATTCACATGCAGTAACTAGCTAAATGCTGAAAATGACAGAGAAGATCCTCCCAAGTTAATTTTATTTATAATCACTGAGCACTACAACATTCAACATATACCCATTTTAGTTTATTGCTACATTCCTCTTTATGAGGAAACAGTATAGGCTTGAGTGAACTGTATGTACAATGCAAGTAAGCTGTAATGTTGCATTCCGTAACTTTGAAAATGCTTAAAGACCATAATGTGGCAACCATTGTATTATTAAAGACGGTGAAGGTGAAGGTGAAGGTTACGGTTACGTTAGGTTAGATGAGGTTTAACGTCCCAGATTCCAACCAACTGGTTCAAGTCGAGACGACCATGGCCTTTTTTCCAGTTGTGGCTAACTGGCTTGTTTTCCCTACTCCATTGTTTATGCTGAGCACCAAGCACAAAGGCAGTAGGCTCCATTTTTAAAGTCTTTGGTATGACCCGGCCAGGATTTGAACCCTAGACCTTCCGGCTGCAAGTCGGCTGCAAGGTGAAGGTGGGGGAGCTGAGGTCACTTCAGGTATCCTTTTCAAAAGTATGGCATAAAATTCCTTTTTCACTTACAACTGAAAATTGTCAATATCACAGTTTCTATGAGGAAAAGTGAAATTCCTGTGGCAATGTATTCAACTCCAGATATAATTTCACTAAATATGCTTCTTTTTGCTAATTTCATCCTTTTTCTGTCTAACAAGGAACTTAAATGCAGTGTTCACTTGCTTGCAAGATTGTGACATTTTTTTCAAACATCTTGGAGTATCAAGGCTACTTGTTATGGCATCCTTTGAATGTCAACAACAATTCTCATGTGTTGTTACTGCACTTGACATAAAGCTCTCAAAAGAATAACCTCTAGAACCTGATATGTCTGATCACTCTTGTCAGCAATGGATTTTTGTAGTTTGTAAGATTCCAGGTCTGTCACCTTTTTCTATCCATCGATAATCTTGGACGATGGAAACCATGTTCACACACCACCACATATTGGAAGCAACACCATGGTTGGGCTGTAAAAGTCAGCACACACTAGTTTGTCTGTGCCCCAGGTGGTAACAAATGACACTCCCAAACTTGTTCTGATTTGACAGTGTATCAAAATTCCCTTTTCAGATGGTAGACCTCTTGTCCTTCTACCTTTCCACTAATACCAATGTTTTGTTGAACTGCCCTCTACCATTTTTCAGTTTGCACCTGTAGATCCATCTTGAGACACACTTTACAATGAAGCTTCTATTATGCTTGCCATTCTCTAAAAGATGTGGTTCATAGAATCAGTGAGCTTCTATGGGGCATGAGGGAAATACAATGCCAACAAAGCAACTTACAGTTATTATTCACAATTAATTCCTAGCTCAGTTAACACTTCTCATACCCTCACAGAGAGAGTTAAGAATACACCAAGACACAAGTGTAGCACCCACCCACTTTTTTGATATCATGCTGGTAGAACATTTGCTTTGCACAGTGTTAAGTATCAAAGCAACGCATGAAATTGTCGAAAAGCTCTACCATGAAAAGTCTTAGGAAAATCAGATCTAAAATGAAGTTGAACAAATTATTCAATCTTTTTCAAGTGCTGAAGGGAAGACTTTAAGGAATATCAGATTGAATTTGCTTTTTGTGTATGCAAAAATTTAAAAATGTCAAATGTGTGATCCAAATATTGTTTTAAACATCCATTGGTTGCAATTGTGATTTAAATCAACACAGTGTAAATCAACCAACCAACCCTGCCCCAGACCCCCACTGGAGGTTTCCTTTTGGACCTCATGGCTTCAGAACTACATTTCAACAGTAGTCAATCCTGATTTCTACAACCTTCCAAAAGAAATAAATATTTTACAACAAATTGTAACATATCTTCAACTTCAAGTCTGCGACTGCAGTCTGCAATTCTACATCAAAGTCATAAACCATCTTCCATCATAACAAATTTACACTGACAGAATTTCTAATTAGAAAATTTCCAGTCACCTTTTCCAAGAGTTTCTTCAATTTTTCTGCAAGACAGGCCATGAAATCTTCATCACCAAAAGCCTCTTTGTAAGCTTGCTGGTGCGACAAGATTTCCAGTCCATAACTCTGGAAAGCTTTGTCTCCCTTCATCTCCGGCTTGGAGAAACACAAATCCACAGGCTGTGTCAGGTTCACCATTAACCTGAAACAGACAGTTCAAGAGTTGCAGTTTTAATATGAATCTTAAAATATCAAACCACCATGTCCACTTTTGCATTTCAAATTTATCAGAATATGAATATTTTTCACGTTTAATTTCAGGCTTTTAAGGTGTGCTAGTCCATGGCGCTATGCGACCATGAATGCATAAGAAACCAATGAGGGCATAAGACTAGGAAAAACATCAATTTGAATGACTCACCCTACTAAACTTTGGCATGGTATGTCTTTGTACACTTTAAAGGGGAGCAGAAGTTGCTAGCAACTCTCTGCTCAAACATATTTAGGAATAGACCTTGAATTCTTAACAGAGTTGATTACTGCACTCTGATTGACCCTTATTCAAACAATACAGCTCTACTCTGGTTGGTCAACAATAACTTGTACAGTCAATTGTTTTCCCAAGTAAGCTCAGACACACTTGACTGACAATATTGCCTCAAGCACTTTATGCTCAATGCTAGCTCTGTTTTGGTAGTGTACTAAAAAGGTAGTTTGATTTAAATTAGTAGAGGGGCGAGAAGTAATCGTAGTAAGGAGATTTGTTACTGTCTGGGGTGAGACAAGATAAGAGAGCATTTAAAGGTGCACATTGATCCACCCCTCAGTCACATCTGTGACTAACATCTGATATTAAGTCACACACCCTAAGTTACAGAAGTCACCCATGGTTTGTATTTTTCACCAAAATGTCTGAAAATTTTCATACACTACTGTACCAGGTGTAACAGCCAACTCATAATGACTCACCCACTGACTCACGTGACGTCAGCAATTAAGTGACTAACATCTGATAAATGAAGTGACTCTCAATTGTTCATGTATGTGAGTCACAGTCATTGTGAATGACACACCTGTGATTGACCATGCCCAGGGTCAGTGGGATGAATATTAAATTCAAGCAACAAGTGCATTATAGCTTTACATTCTGCTGTTTCCATGTCAATGCTGTATGTCATATAAGGACACTTTGTTTAAATTTTCACGTTGGTTTCAGATGAAAGAATAATAGAGAGTTCAGGAATGAAAACTCCATCCTACTTTAACTCAGGAAATCTAACCCTGACATCCCAACCACTATGCCTCCTAATTCCTCATATCATCTCTTTATCCACTTTGAAATTCTTCAGCATAACACAAGCTTTTCTCATGTTTGCACAACATCTGCAAACTGTCCTATGTATGTTAGTGGTGGCTATAAGAGAATGAAATTAAAAGAAAAATGCAGTCACCCCAATCAGAATTAGTATACACCATCACCCTAATTCATGAATGGGGTGTTTAATCATGTGACAATATTTTTGTTACTGAATTGTTTAACTCATGGGGAATAACTCCCTGCTTTACCTTTTGTTTGTAATAGTTGTGTTCAAAAACATCTTCAGAGGTACTTGCAAGGCAAATGAGAGGAGATTTGCAAGAGTTTACTGATTTTTCAAAGCAATTTAAGGGTAACTGCTTGTTGCCTTTGAAAAGGGATTTCCAGCTTTTAAAAAATTTGTATGCATGATTTTTTAAAGTGGGTATGACACGGCCAAAGTATGTTTCTCAGTAAATATTGTTTGGGTACAGCTTGAAATGAAGCGAATGTTTTTCCGACTCAACTACGTCCATAAACACAGTAATACGACCTTGTGAATTCCCGTTTACAGGCCAGACTCAGCCATCTGAAATCTAAAAGCAAAACAAGAGCCCAATGGGCACTGTGGTTCCTTGCTGAATGTAATGAAACTGAGCCAACTACTGAATGAACCAGTATTTCTGTTGATTCACAAAATCTGCTCTGTAGACAATGCACATCTTGTGTTAACACATTCAAGCATAAATAAATTGTTCTGAAGAAATACAGCCTACAGGCACTTCAGGGGATATCAACACAGACAGTGTACAGTTACAATTTGTTTTATTCAATTAAGCAATCACAATTCATGCACGCTCAATGGTATCTGATCCAAATGATCAGTAACTCGGTTCTCTTTATAAAACTAACAACCCATAGTAGCATTTAATTAATCAATTCTAATTTCCAATTCCTGCAAGCTCACATGTCCTACTCTAAGGACAAATGTTGTCTGTCTAGTGAACTTTCACAACAGTCCTCTGCTTTGTGGGCAGAGAATCTTCTGCAATATTAAAAAGTAGTACTTGATGCACATTTTCATAATGGCAGGATTATGGATTAAAATCATAATACTATAATTTCAATTAAAATTGAGATACTTGGCATCTCTGAAAGATGTCCCACATCTTTCAGTCAATGATACAGTTCTGTGCTTATATTTTTTGACTTTAGGAATTCTTGGGAATTTGCTTTTTGGCATCTGGTGATTTCAACTCTGACATCCAACAAATCTCATATGGGTTTTCTGCTAGATTTAATGCAACACCTCAAAGCAAAAATCTATTCAAGCCTCCTACACTGAGATATAGAGTGAAAAGGTTTGCAGAGTTTGACCTCCAGTGACCCCAGATGACTTTTGGTCTCCACCAAAATTTTTTCCCCACCATAAGGCATTCACTAAGTATGAAATTTATCCAAGCTTCCTACCTTGAGATATTGTGCTATTAACAACAAGGTTATCAGTTTTTGAACCTTGGTGACCCCAGATGACCTTTGACCTCCACCCAAAACTGTATAGCACAGCTTCTCACTATGGTGGATCTATATACCAAGTATGAAATCTATCCAAGATTTTTTCCTTGAGATATTGCGTTAACAAGGTTTTCAGTATTTGACTCTCAGTGACCCCAAATGACCTTTGACCTCCACCAAAAATGACAGGATTCATCTTCTCACCATAAGTCATCCACATACCACGTATGAAATCTATCCAAGCTTCCTACCTTGAGATATTGTTTTAACAACAAGTTTTCAGTGTTTGACTGCTGGTGACCCCAGATGACCTTTGACCTCCACCAAAAGCTACAGCATTCATCTTCTCTCCATAATGCATCTACATGCCACATATGAAATTTATCCAAGCTTCCTACCTTGAGATATCGTGCAAACAAGGTTTTCGGTCTTTGACCCCTGGTGACCCCACATGACCTTTGACCTCCACCAAAAACAATAGGGCACACCTTCTTACTATGACAGATCCATATACCAAGTTTCAGTTTAGTCCAACTTTCCCTTGTTGAGTTACAGCGTACCGAAGCAAGTGTCACACACACACACACACACACGCACACACACACATACACACACACACACGCCAAGCTGACTACATAGGTTCCTTTTGCTAACGCAAGGAACCAAAAAGTATGTGAGCGCGTCTCAAGATCGTGACGTCATTGGAGGCACGGTTGGTAACACTGTACCAGGCAGCTCACCCATTGTTCTACACATCGAATCATGTGCATGCTAACGCGTGTTAGCAGGTACACCATTGCAAACACCTGTGCTACGATATTATACAGCAGCGCGCGTGACCAGTGACCACATCGTGGACTATGTGTCTTTGCGCAGTGACTGCTTACCATTCACAATAGCAACGTTACTGAACAGCTCACTGAGTAAAGGCGTGCTTGTTATGGACTGTCCATACATGTTCATAGCTGTTCTGTACAGCGCGCCCGGACCGCGTTCTTTTTGCACAAAAACAAAGCTGTTTATTATATGCAGGGAAGCTAAAACACGGGCACATATGCACGCAAACATATTGGCCAATGATATGCTTCGAAGCCCCCAACATGTTCCGCGCTTTGCGCTCTGTATGTTGGGCGGGTATTGTGATGTAATCCTTTTCATAAAGTTTCTAAGATATGAAACTTTCCCAAAGCGTTGCATTATTTTCACATCTTACATAGCGCAGTGCGGGGTGCCGCCAATTGCGTCATAAAAGTCAGGTGACCTGTTGCGGCATTTTTCGAAATTGGATTTCTGGACGTTTTTCTTCAAATTCTCTTTATGCCAAACTGCGCCGGTTTTAATTGTGTGTGAGGTGATACTTTTACATTACTGTACCCAATCTTGCAATACACAAAAGTTATTTTGGCAGTGTCATGCCCACTTTAAGTTGCGTTCAATTTTTTACGGTGTATATGTCTATGTTGTATAACTGGCTGGCTTAAGCAGATAAAAAGGTTTGAGAATTTCCCACAGATAGTTTCTTTGTAGTATAATATGACTCAGGTGAGTCTCCCAAAATTGCCAAAACTAGTGCAAACACTGATGTATATGTGAATCGCTGCAGCTAGTACTCACATATATGCAAAATAAGCCATTCCAATCTTGAAATATTAATACATTTACACACTGTATAGTTTTTTAATTCTCGCAGCTCATATCAGAAAAGTTATTGACCTTGATTTGTAAAAGTACAAAGTGTGAGCAAAATGTTGCAACAGTCAGAAAAGGCAATGATTTACAAGTTTTAGTTGGCTCATCAAAAAGTTGAGTTCCTTCTCTTTTCAGAGAAGAATATTGTTCACTTTCAAAATTGTTCCATTAAAGTGAGAGAAGTTGTTACAAGTATCAAACCTGATGCAAGTCTCCAAAAGTTCAGACTGCCTACTGTATTGGGTTACAATAGGAATTAAGTCATTCTGTAGGATCTGTGCAGCTCCAAGCTGGCGTCTTATGTCACAGGTTTCATCCTCCCTTCGCAAGTAACGAATCAAATCTTTTATGGTTTCTGCAAAAAAGGTATATACATGAAAAGTATGAAACAGGTCCCTGAAGGTAACAGAATTTAAGTTGTTAATTTCAGTATTTCTATTGCTGACTTGTTAGCTACAGAAAGTGTACGTAATCCACGCTATTGGTCTTTATACTTAAGTATGAAGAAAGTTGGAGGGCCTTGTAGAAGTAAATTATCTATCATTAAATGTGATTAGATGTATAACAAGCCATCATCAAGTGGAAAAGTGTGTTGAAAAACCAAGACAGTACTTTCTCCAAAGTCCCTTCAATTCTCTGGAGTAGATCCAAAGGGCAAAAACCAAATGTTACTCCTCAAGGAATTCCCTAAAGGAGCTACATCCCCATGGGACATTTTGAGTTAAAATGACAAACCTCTTGATCTTTAGACCTTTACATAATGGGTCGACCATGCATGGTCCCACTCTAGACGGACTGAAAATGACATATACTAAACATGATCTTAGCCAAATGGCCAGCACATTTACCAGTACAGTTCTTGAGTCACAATCTTATTCTTTGTGGTCTTCAAGTAAATTAATGTCATTTTGTTGTTTGAACTACTATAACAGTATGCTTCCTACTGTATGGGTGATCATTCATAACTTCCAAAAATCATCACTATACCCACAATTTTGTAAATTCATATAAAATTACCAAGGCAATATGGCTCCTTCATGTACTTATCTCCTTCTCTGTAACCCAGGGCATTACATGCCGCCACCAGTTCAGGGTTCATAGGCATCTGAGTAATGTCTGCTGCCATGATGAATGACACAATTGGCTTGCTCTTGTATTACTCTGTGGGCAAGGTACAAAATGGTTAAAAAAAGGTGACTTTCAAAACAAAGTTGACTTTCTGCACATTTAAGATACAAGTAATATCTGCATTCTTCAGAAAATTTGGTTACATGTACTTCTTGTGAATTTTTACTGACTTATACAAGGTTTTTTCAGATACTTAGGTTTTTTTTTTTTTTTTGAGATGTTTAAGGTCCAAGATGTCTTTGAAAAGAAATGAGATAGTGTACACCTACAGAAGGGTGTTAAAGAGCAGAGGTTTTAGCACCTCGAAGGGAAGTTATTCAGTTTTGGGTAAATAATGAGGTTCTCTACCCCATATTCACTGGAAAGAAAAACAAATGAATATTTCTGAAAAACATTACCTTTCTTCAATAACTGACATGAGACTTGCTGACCAAAATGGTAGCCTTAAAAATTGGCTGAAGCATGTGGGAGTTTTCAGCATACCCAGGGTGGTTGTCAGCTTCCCCCTCCCTCCCTCTGAAGAGGCTTTCAGCATCTCAGATGTAAACAACATTTATGTCATTTACATATTTTTATTGATCAACAATGTCTAACACTTTTCTAGTCTGCTGCTAAAAGAACATTCTCAAGTAACACTTCTCTGCAAAAGATCCAAATACACAGAATAATTTGGCTCATGAACTTATCTAAGCACCCTTCTTTTTTAGTTACTGCTTTGCACAATCATGTCCCCTGGATGAAATATTTGATACTATAGTCTGAATGATTCCATGCAGTTTATTAGGAGTAAACTGCCTTACACAGTTGCACCCTTCAGGGCCTTCACTATATCATTACTATTGTTAATGAGGGAAAGGGAGGGTCCACTTGGCCCAAGGATATAAAACATATTTTTATTCCCAAATTCTGAACACTGATCTATGTTATGGTAGGCTTCGACAAATTTTTTTTTCATTACTTGTCCTTAGTCTACTTAGTCTACTTGTCCGCATGAATATCTACTTAGTCCACTTTTAATATGTCTTTGAACTCCTTTGTTGAGGCAACTTCGCAAGGGTACTTGCCCGGCGGGCCATGATATCAAACAATACACTTGCTCGAGTAAGTTTTTACTTGTCCCAGACTGTAGGGCGGGGGATTTGTCGAAGCCTGGTTATGGTCGTTATTGACACTAATAGCCTTGACAGCTAGTTACATCTTTCAATGACCTGATCATTAAAAATTAAAAGCTTAAAATATAACATTCTTTTCATGACATGTTTAAAGTAACTCCATCATCAAGAAGAAACAGATGACTCATGTAACTATACTTCTTACACACAGAGATGCCAAGGTGAGTGAGTGGCTGGGCGTGAGATAATGGAAAGCAACTCATGACCACCGTTTCCCGGGAGCACCAAAAATGTACGAAATGGCAACGGAAAACAAGGAATAGAATATCCCACTCTACAAGCCCATGACAAGAACTCTACCTGCCAATTTTATTATATTCGTTTATGAAAACACATGACATGCAATCTGTTATCAGCCCTCCTTGCAAGCAGGCAATCAGTGGAAATTTTACGCTTTTCCGCGAGGGCGATACAGTATATGCAACCGAAGTTCAGTACCTGCACTGCATGTATGTAACAACATATAGTAGGCCTATTCGGTATACTATATATTATGAACTGCGACCGGTGCCACGATAGTTCAGCTTAGTGCAAGGCTGCAATGCATGCTGTAGTGTTGCGATGTAAGTTTGGATTTCACATTAAGAATAAATTTTAGGAAAAATTTGACCCTCAATTTTTTTTTCTCTCCAAATATAGGTAAGGCATGAGATTGGGTTAGCTGAACATGAGTTGTGATTCCGAGGCGTATGTCTCCATATTTGTACAAAGTTTTCTCTCTTAATTTACAGCTTGTTTTAAAGTTTTTATTATACTATCACTTGTCTAATTAGTCACCATGTGTGGAAGGCCTTAGGCTAGGCCTATTTTTATTTTTGGTGTCATTGTTGAAAAGAATTAGGCTCTTAAGCTTTTTCTTTTAAAAGGGTGTCAGTTTGAAGGATTGTAAGTTGTCATAGGCTAGGGTAGGTAAGTTGAAGAAAAAAATAAAGTTCCAGGTAAACTTGCCACACTTTATCCAGGGTCCCAACATAAGATGCATGGCCCTAGGCCTAACAGCTTAGCCCTACCCTACCCTAAGCTAGTCACTCTAATTTGGCTAACCAGGAACGTTAGGCATACGTAGATGTATAGGGGCCTAGACCAGTGGCATAGCTAGAAATTTATAACTGGGGGGACAGAGCACATTTTTGGGGGAAAAACTGTGCACGGGTAGCGTGCACCGGGAGCGCCAAGCTCAAAATGGGTGGGGTCCAGGGGCCCCTGGTTGGGCGTCCAGGGGGGCGAAGCCCCTGGAAGCTCCTGGGTTTTAGCATTTCAGAAGCCTCAGGAAAACTGTTTCGAATGGAAATTTTCCAGTGTAGCCGAATACTTTTGAGTTTTAGTACATTTAGGCCTAGACTTGTAAAAAGGCCTAGTTTGAGCACAAAGTAAGGCTAGGCCTAGTATTAACAGTTACTGATGTGCATCCCTGGATTAAAGTTTTGCAAGAGCTGCGATGTGTTTCAAATGTAAGAAAGACAAGGGCAAATTTTGATAGTTATCTGAGATGACCAGAAATTGGTTTGCTTAATTGATAATCAACTTTAAATGGTTCATTTTAAAGAACATACAAAGAGTACTGTACAGATACTCCACTTACATTTACAAGCAGCCGTGACTAGCCTGTGACTAGTTTTTGTTAGCTTGTGCTTATGTCTAGAATTGTCAGCCCTAGGCCCTACATAAAGGCTCAGTCTATAATAAACAGAGAAATCTATTTCGTTGTGAAAAATACTTCCAGCGTCGATGCATAAACCTGATAGGCCTAAATGTTGGAAGCAGAAACTTGTTATAGCCTAAGAGTTTTAATAACCTGTTTAGATCCGGAAGTTTGACAATTTGAAATGTGTGAGAATTTAGAAAGATAGCCTAGCCTTGGCCTCCTAGGCCTAGACATATAAATGATAGGCCTAGGCTTAATCTCTCAATGTCACTGATATTTAGACATTTTGGCTAGGCTAGCCTAACACATAATCTTCAAATTTTGGCGGGGGGTGGCTGGCGGAAGTTTGGGGGCCCAGCCCCCCCCCAAGCCCCCTCCCCCTCTACGCCACTAGCCTAGACCCAAGTTAGCCTAGGCCGCAATAACTTAGCCTGTTAATAACGTTAGGCCTAGGCTAGGCCTAACTGTTAGCCTACGTACGATGCTTCATGAAGACAGCTATGGGATGGGGCCATCATTTTAGGCCACTCAGGAGTTTTAGTCGAAACAAAAAAACCCGTTAATACCAAAATAGAACAGCATAACGTTGGAACACAAGCCCGAGCCCTTCAGTTCAAATACGGTCGCACTACTGTAGGTCGATCATCTGAGCTGAAGTGAAGATTAAGAGTCTGAAGACTGCGTTTGCGTGATACTTCCATGCATAACACTTGTAAGTTACAATACAGGTGCTGCTTCATATGTACAGTATATAGTAGAAACCGAAGGTACTCTTATGTACTGTATGTAACAGTATATGTATACAGCAATTTCCCGCAAAATTTCCAAATTTTCCCGGAAAAGATGGCGCTATACATAAACGTCAATGTAGCTGTGAACGCCCTTACCGAACGCCAATTTTACCACAAATACTAAACATGGCAGATGTTTCTATTCATTTTAACAAAAAATTTACCAAGACTGAATGTTTGCAAGGTAACTCAGAGAGAAAAACACTGAACAGTCTACTTACGAAATTACGCAAATCTAATTTGCCTTTGAATATTTGTTGCAGTTAATAGTTACTTGATCAAATCGTTAAACCACTGTCGTTTTTTGGTTGTGAACTGAAAGCAGAGACGAGGGGGCTAGGAAAGCAAAAATGTGCGGGGAAAAATGGTGTGCGTGCGCATTGTTCCTATAAGCTGCTAACATTTCTCAGCGAGTGGTGCTGCCAGGCGTTGGTGATGGGGGAGAGCACGACAGAAGATCCTGTCGTAAATCGGACCTCAGACAAATCCATGACGTCAATGTAAATTTTGCAAAAGCGTACCTGCGGTTGTTTACACCAGCGGGGGTGGACTCTTCGATTCTTTGACATCTCATCTCGTGGAGGTGCCTTCCTGAGCAGGAGTCTTAGGGGAGGAAAGTCCCCTCCCCTTTGAAAATATTTATTTATGGTGGCTTAGATGCAAAATCAGGTGCTATCTTTGGTGAATTTTCGAACGTATCGTGTATCATGTGAAACATTTTCATAATTAAGTAAGTTCTTCATATTGTTTGGTTGGTTACCTGAGAAGGGTGTGCCTTCTAAGTCGAGGTTTGACAACTCCTCCCCTTAAGAACTATTTGTTTATGTATGGTGGTTAAAATGTTTCTGTCTTTGGCAAATTGGCTTTTAACTAATTACATGAAAAATATTATTCGTATTTTTGCTGTAGCATGCTACGTACAGCGTAATAATTACTCCGCCCCCTAAAAAACAATTGCTGGTAGAGTCGATCGGCATAGGGTCTCCTGGAAGCTGTATGGTAAGTTACAAAATGGTGATACTAACATGAGTAATGATAATTTAGACGAACCACGCGTATGCAGACAAGAAATCAGCCTCATTGAAAGACCCTTTTACATAAATTTAATTAGACTATTAAATGAAAATAATTAACACAGAAATTAAGTGAGTCTGCAAAAGCGCGGATCCTCCAAAGTTTTGACAGTTTGCGAACATTTTAAGAAAGTTAAAGAGAAAGATTATTTCAGAACTGTTAGTAATAGAAAATGATAAAACTAGACCAATAACTCGCGCCACCTTTGTAAAGAAGGGAAATGGAGTGGGAGCTGAGAAAGGCTATGGCCTGGGGTTAAATCCCCCATGCCCCCCCCCCTCCTTGGTGGCGCAGCTGTGTGAAAGATGGGGTTATAAGAAGATCGCTCACGGTAAATTTAACCACCTTTAGTGCACAACTTGAACAGGTAGAAAGAGAGAAAGGAGAACAAGTTTCAAAATAGAAGGCAATCCCGGGGAGGATGGGGAATCATCCCCTTCCCCATTTCTTGAAGATGCTTGCATTGACTATTTCAGACTTTTACTTTTTCAAACAGCAAATTGTGCTTCGAAGGCCCTCAATAATCCCTTTCTCTCTCAACTATAAGTTTTCACACAAATTACCGCAACTGGTTTCAAATACAACTGAAAGACGGAAATTGACTGATATTTGAGAATGCTCAATGGTCCACTGAAATGCAACACCTATGTAAAATTAATAGAACTCTATTAAAAATATTTGCATCTTAAAATTGCTCCGTTGTGCATTTAGTTGTAGTCAGGAAAGGGACGATATCACATTATTCTGTTTTATGATGAAAAATTTGAATCCTTGGTAATTCAATACAGGTGATGAGCGTCTTAAACTTTGCAGACGTAAGACGAGGCCGGGCAGGGCAGAGAACGTTTGCCCCATTCGAGAAGAACTTTTGCTATTTTGGGGCAAATACAAGCGGGGCGAAACGCTGTAAACATTTTGGCAAAAGGGGAAAGACGAGTGGGACAGGGGGCTTAGCCCCCTGGAAAATAAAAAAGTACCACCTTAATCCATTTTATATAGAATATCATCTCCCTTAAAAAATATTTCGCCAACTGGGAAGCTGTCTCGTACCCCTTCAGAGTGTTGTCTAACCAGTGGCGTAGCTAGGTTTTTTTTGTTTTTTTTTTTTGTTTTGTGTTTTTGTTTTTGGGGAGGGGAGCCCTGGGGGATGTAGATTTTGTGAGGGGCTCCCGTTTACTATCTAAGCGTCCGGAGAGCCACCATGAGTTGACGGGGAGCGTACCAAGAAAATTTGAGATTTTAATACATCCCAGATGGCCCAAAATGTCACTTGCTAGGCTTGATAGCAGCCATCAAGATGTGCAATTTTTGTAAAAAAAATGCAGTTTGATTTGATTTCATTCTCAAACACATTTTTGTGAGGACGGATTAGCTCAGCCGGCCGGACTTGGGGTCCGAGGATTGCAACTTTGAATCCCGTTTACTATCTAAGCGGAGCGCCACCATAGTTGGCGGGGAGCGTTGGAGAAAAAAATTAAGATTTTAATACATTAAAGATCGCCGGAAATGTCATTTGACAGGCGTGATAGCAGCCGTCAAGATGTGCAGTTCTGGTGAAAAAAATGCACAGTTTGATTTTATTTTATTCTCAGACACATTAAGTTTGTCACAATCTATTCGAATTGATCAAAACTTTTCAGAGTGAAGTTATCCTGATAGATTTGAGTGGATTGATTGGAATGGATATTTTCCACAGTCGGAGGCTATCATTATCAAGATGAGTACCCCAGTCGAGTGATTTTTTTGGTCCAGATCGTCAGTTTTGGGGGCTGAAAGGGGCGAACATTTTGTGGGGCTAGCACCCTCACGCCCGTAGCTACGCCACTGTGTCTAATCACGGGCCTGTTCTGTTTAAATTGCTCACATCAGCTCCGCCCCTTTTCTGTTAGAAATGATTTAGTTACATCTGAAAATCAAGGAAAATACACATGAAAGAAACATTTTCGTTCACTTTTATGCGATGTGACTACTCTGCAATTTTGGAATAGGGTAATTAGTAACCGTATATCCATCAAAATGACCAGAAGACGTGGGTCTGTCGGTTTTCCGACTAGGAATATTTTGTAATTACAGATAGATGAGATTTTTTGGCATCTGAGAATGGAGATAAGTAGGCTACTAGTAAAAATACAAAAAGGAAAACAATTTAAATGGAATTGTGCATAACAACGCATGGTGACAAATCCGAAATTTCAGAGTGGGTAACTGGGTAATGATTGCCCATCCTTTAAAGGGATAGCTACAACACAGCGCCGGTCTGACTGGTCCTCGCCAATGTTCCCGGATTTCATGTTTCACTTAAACGTTATAAATACAACTCGAGTGAGTTCGCACATTCTCTGTCGTCTTCGGAAGCGATGGACCTGGGCAACGGCAGCGATTTGTTCTCAGTATTGGGGGCCGGGTGGGGGGC
Source organism: Holothuria leucospilota (assembly GCA_029531755.1). Classification (NCBI taxonomy): domain Eukaryota; kingdom Metazoa; phylum Echinodermata; class Holothuroidea; order Aspidochirotida; family Holothuriidae; genus Holothuria; species Holothuria leucospilota. Next base: position 27,873,357 of record CM055969.1, on the reverse strand, counting down.
ATAACCCCATTTTCAAAAAAAAAATACCGTGTGAAAAGTCAAAGTCAATGGGCGGTTTCTCAAATATTGGGGGACATGTCGCCCTGCGGATCGCCGCCCATGGACCTGTGCCATATCAGATAATTCCAATGTAGACGCAGATAGTTAAGTCAAGTGCAGATCTAAGGAAGGGGACTAACCCTCATGAGGCGGAGTCTGGGGCTGCATTCACCCCGCCGGGCGGAATTTGATATCTGAAAGTGGGGGTAATTAACCCGGGCCGGGAATACCAAACGGCCCCGAAGGCGCCCCTGAACATGAAGCACTCCTTAAAAGCGTGACGGGTCCAGGGGCTTTTAATCATATCCATCAAGACAATATTACTGTATAAGAAATGCCAGTAAAAAAATGGAGATTTAGAAACTTTTAACTATTTCAACTTCTTCAGGACGTCATCCCTATGTATTTCAATTGTCCAAAAGCATAACACCATCAAACCCAGTCTCAAACAATGGTAAAGAACTCAGGTCCTCATTAGTAAAAACACTACTATAGAACTGATTAAGGATGTTGGCGTTACCCACAGCATCACCAACAAGTTTCCCATTTTCTTCACTCTCAAGAGCATGGACACTAGGACACCTAACTGACGTTTTGTTTTTGACATAACGCCAAAATACTTTTAGGTCATTGTCCTGGCTTCCAGAGAAATGTTATCCTCGAAATTACAAACTAGTTTCCTGGTATACCATCTAGCTTGATTCCTTAAACGAGCATCATTTGTAATAATTTTGAGATTTTGATCTCGCAAAACTGCCTAAAGGCCTTTTGCTTTTCCTTAACCTTCCTTATGGCCTCTCCTGTCATCATGCAGGCTGGCTTTTTTGGCCTAGCACTGTTACCACGACAATGGGCTTAAGGAACAACTCGACAGCATGGGCGTCCGGAGGGGGACAAGGGGGGCACTTGCCCCCTAGAAAATCAAAAACTTGAAAAAGCGAAGAAAAAATAAAGAAAAAAAGAAGAAAATATAAATCAACATTTCTAAACAGTTGACTCAGTGTGAATTTCTACTTTTAAAACAGGAATTGAATAAAAATATCAACACTCAGGCTCAAGTAGCCACCCCCCCCCCGAGCATATTTTTGGTATGTTTTATAGTTTATATTTACGATATTGCTAGTGTTTCCCCCTTTTTATATGCGGTAAATAGGCCTTGGTAGTGCCATTTCCAGCGATCTGGGAAGCATTTTGGGCCAAAATTTTCTTGCGCTCCGTGCCATGGGTTTTTCTATGGGCTTCGCCCCCCCCCCCCTTTACAAATTCCCGGTTTCGCCTCTGTCCACACTGTGTGAAGTAGCATCTGACTCTTTTCTGGGAGTAAAATATTTCCCATGAAAAAAGTTTCCCCCTAAAAAATTTTGCCTCCCCCTGAATTTTTTTCTGCTGACGCCCATGCTCGACAGCTTCAATGACATTTCGACTTAAAATAAATTCAAGCTTCTTCAACATCCATGACGTGAAAACTAGTACCCCAATGTAACATAAAAATTCAAACATGCCCACATAGTCACCTTTATCGTAAACATACTTGACTGCTGTAACTTCCTCAGGGGCACGCCACCAGCATACCTACCTATTTTTTTTTAACTATTTAAAGGTTTCTGCTCAGAGGCCATTGTAAGAAGCTGGTGAAGTGTTTCTGTAGGTTTGACATGAGTTGAGTTGTCAATGAGAGGAACAGTTTGCCTGAGTTGGTATTAATTCCACGGTCCATTGCTTCAAGCAGGGAGGTGTTAAGAGGTCTTAAAACCTCCCTGCTTCAAGATAAACATTGACAAGTTCTATTGTGACTGTGGTAAAATCTGATTGTGTTGGGCTTTGTGGGGTCTTGGGTTTGGTTTGAGTAGTTTGGGGGGTTTGGACTGCAGGGCATTTAATGGGGCTTTAGCTCCTCCCTTGCCCCTTAACTTGGTATATTATGAATATGTTATGATTGTGTTTTTAAATGTCATTGTAGCGCACTAAACATCACAAAAATCACAATGTTCGCAATTTTGTACAACGCGCGTTCCATATGAGTCCGGTACGCGATCGTCGATTGAAGAAACAAGACGCATAGCACCTGTACTTCCAAGTAAAAGGAAAGAGAAGTTGGCAAATTTCGTTATAATGGCGTCATTCGACTTCCTAGATGAAGTCCGTCGGATGAATAAACGACAGGTATATGACAGATTCAGTATGAATCTTGAAAGATACTAGGACGGGGACAACGATGGTCTCAAGTGGACTCGAACCCTATGTAGTCTGCTATATTGTCACCACAGTGTTGCACTTCCGTACAGTAGTTTACGTTAGGCTTTGCACATGTAAGGCTGACGTGTGCTTAGGCTAACGTTAGTCAAGGCTACAAATACAATCGTTAACGAAATAACGCTTAGCCTAGGCCTAAGTCATTGCCGCTTAACACAAGACCGGTACTTTATAAATTGTAACGGAACAATATCGCCTGCAAAACAGAAATAAATATACAAGGGCTTGGCAGATACCGTCGAGCTCATGTCAGGCAAACACGTTGACTTATTTGTCCACATTCAGGTCTTTGTTTTGCCTGCCTGGGAGTTCTTGCAATGAACAGCTGTTAACTGTAGGAGTAAGTTACTGAACAGTGAACTAACTTGGGCCCTGCTACAAACACATGGGTCTTCACCCAGTCAGCTCATTAGCGCCGTTGTCATTTGCTTTTACCTGCACTCATTACTTAGTGGTTCCCAAGTTTTGTGGTCTTGTTTATATATTTAGCACTTTTGCACATTTTGTGGTGGTTGTGTCTCCCTTGTTGGCTTTTCAACTGTTGACTGTGTAGGCCTAGTCTGTGATGGCATTCTTGCCCTCTTAGAGTTTGTTACTGAAGACTGGGCTTAGCTCATGCTGATTTTACTGTACATAGGCCTATGATGGCACAACCTAACAAGGCCACTCTAAGAAAGTTTTCGTTTTTAAAAAACATGACAAAAGAATGTGAATCTGTTTGTACCTGAAAAAGTTTTGGCAGACTTGACCTTATTTGAGAGCTATAAATCTTTACCACAGATTTTTCCTTTCAAGAGATACCATTACGACAAGTTCAGCGTTTCCAGCTCAAGCCTAAAATCAGAAGTAACCTAATAAGGCCAGCGGGCGCTGTTTACAATTTTTGTACAGAGCTGTATGTACAGTACCCCGCGGAACGGACAGTTTTTCGTTCAGCTCATCGCTGCAAAAAAACAAACTGAGGGGCGGCAGCCTGCAAAAGGGGCGGCAGCCACAGAGGCGCTACGTAGGCTATACATGCACAGGTTCAGTGTAGGCAGTTTGTGCGTTCAATGTGAGCTGCATATCTTAGCGTGCAAGTGCTTGAAAAACAGGTTCACGCGCATTAAGAAGGGAGTTTGCTATATGCGCTTTCTGCATCAAAAATTGACGCACTGATTGTGACAGCAGTTTTGACGCGCTTTGTTGACAGTATCGATGCACGACATTCGAAAGTGGCCTTATTAGGTCATGTCACTATACATGGTAAGCCACAACAGGACGCAGGATGTGATAAGCCCTCAAACAGGGCTGTGCATTAAGTTACCTGGCCAAGGCACGTTCAGTAACACTATTTATGGCTTATTTAGCCAATCTGCCAGAGTGCATCATTTCCCACTTTCCCAGACAGCAGAAACATCTCACCATACCTTGAACATAGATGACCTATAGCATCCTTCTTGTGTAAGGCGCTTTATATGAACTGTTATATTACTATTTGTGGAAGCTTTTTCAAAAGTATAATGTATGAATGGATTAATCAAGTGAAAAAGTGGGTGATAACACTAAGAAAGCATCTTATTGGCACAACTTACAGTGAATGATATATTAAGACCCATACTGGAAAGTTCCAGTTTTCTTACAGTTCTGTGGCATATCAAAATGTGGGCCAAATTTTTTGGAGTAGGTTTACGGCATAAATTACCAAATTCAGTGAAGAGTTTTATTTTGGTATGGTATTATTTACAAACAAAATCATATGTCCAAAATTTGCATATTCACCAAACAAATCAAATTTCCAAATCATCCCATCAAAATATTGTGTTATAATTAATTTTCATCCATACCCCTGGGTGGAAAAAGTTGGGAAGCTGGGAGGCTCCTTCCCAGGAAATTTGGGTATTTGGAGGGAAATTTTGGTCATTGGAGGGAAATTTATGCCTGACATGTACATGATGATATGGGAGGAATTATGGAAAATTTGACTTACTTCCTGGGAAATAAACATTTTTTCCAGCCCTGTCCATACCTTAGGCTACATGTATATCTTAGTGACAGAATGTAAATTATTTTGCTTGCACAGGGAACAGAAAAATGCGTGGATTATTTAGGGAAAGGAAAAATCACAGACAGTGAATATGTATGGAATTTTTTGTGCTTGTACTGTACTGTATTCATAATGCACCAAGCAGGGATGATGCTAGCGGGGGGTGGGGGGGTGTGACACCCCCATGATCCACGCAGTCGGTAAAATCCTGCACTAGTTGGCAGAATGAAGGAAAGAGGGAAGTGCAAACTAAGGAAAGTTAGAGGGAAGAAGAAAGAGGGAAAAAAGAGAAAAAGAGGAGAGAGAAGAGGGAGATAGAAAGACCGAGCGAACAGAGAAAAGAACACAGGGGAGGGAGGAACAAAGCAGGGCAGGAGAAAGGGGCTGGTGCAGACAGAAGACAGGAGATTGGAATGCATTTGTAGACAAAGTTATTACAATATTTTCAAAGCCCGTAAGCAACACTTTTTGAAACTTAAAACATATTGTCAGCAAAAAATCTACATAGGGCTTTTCAGTATCATTGTATACTAAAGGAGTTCATCGTTCATGTGGTTTCAGGCATTGAGTCAGTAAATTCTGCACCAGCCGGCAAAATGAAGGAAAAATGAGGAAAAGAAAGAGGAAAAGAAGGGAAAGAAAGAGGACAATTTCTGTAATCAGAACCAAAAATTTTTGATGCACTACGTGCGCTGTTATGTCACTCCAGTTTCTTCAGTAGTTCCATTCCACATAGCTAGATAGCGTAAGTCCTGTCAACCTTACCAAGTAACATGTAGTCAGGATACACAGGGTTATGTAGAGGTCGTAAATTTTATCCCACATCGCAAAGCCTAGTTGCAGTTCTCTAGTGTGTGCAGTGGCGTATGCAGGGGGGGCCATTGGGCCATGCCCCCCTCACAGATGCTGATTTTTTTTTAGTTCCTAAAAATATGTAAAATATTTTAACGCAAATTTTACTTCAAAATGTAGCATGTGTGACACCAGATTGCATGTAAAGACTAGTGTTTGCACCGGATCCAAAATTCGGAACCGGGTGCCCACAGTCCATGGTCGATCGGGTACCCTGGTACCCGAAAAAATAACTTCCGATAGGCTACGAGTTCGTTGTAAAGTCATAATAAGAAATTTTGCTTTGCTCGTTGATATAATATAACACCAACATATCTTACTGTACGTACGGGCATGACAAGTGTTCTTAGGCTTGTGCGTGATAAATTTTGCAAGAAAAAAGTAGCATGTTAGGTGTTCTGTCACACATGCATTCTATGTTACTGTAGTGAAATGTTGGATCCGGGTAGCAATTTCAGAACCGGGTCTTGACATCGTCAGTCGGGTACCCAGTGCAAACACAAGTAAAGACACCTAATGTTTCAAAAATTTTCAAAAGGGAGGGGGACCATTCCTTAGACCCCTCTCCCAGGCTGGCAATTCTTTTTGGTTTCGATGATAAGAGAAACCTATGCAGTCATGATGGTGTGTGTGCGTATGTATGTGTGTATGTGTATGTGCGTGGGTGAACTTGTCTTCCTATCAGACCGAGGACCTGAACAATGGATTTGAGGTCCTCTGAAGGAAATTCAATAGATTTGTCAAGTCCTCGAAAGTTTGAACAATAGAGAGTCTATTGTCAAGGTTTGGGTTAAGGAAGTAAACACAAAGGAAATAACAATGAGGTCCTCGGATTGTATGTAAAATCGACTTGTGTGTGTATGTGTGTGTGTGTGTTTGTGACACTTTTCTTGTTTACACGATATCTCAAGAAGGGAAACTCTGACAGTTCTCAAAGTTGATAGGTAGATGCCCCATATTGAGAGGAAGAACCCTATCGTTTTTGGTGGAAGTCAAAGGTCATTTGGGGTCACCAGGGGTCAAACTCTGAAAACCTTGTTTACACGATATCTCAAGGTAGGAAGCTTGGATAGATTTCATACTTGGTGTGTGGATGCATTATGGTAAGAAGAAGAACCCTATTGTTTTTGGTGGAGGTCAAAGGTCATTTGGGGTCACCAGGGGTCAAACACTGAAAACCTTGTTTACATGATATCTCAAGTTAGGAAGCTTGGATAGATTTCATACTTGGTGTGTGGATGCATTATAGTAAGAGGAAGAACCCTATTGTTTTTGGTGGAGGTCAAAGGTCATTTGGGGTCACCAGGGGTCAAACCCTGAAAACCTTGTTTACACGATATCTCAAGGTAGGTAGCTTGGATAGATTTCATACTTGGTATGTGGATGCATTATGGTAAGAAGAAGAACCTTATTGTTTTTAGTAGAGGTCAAAGGTCATTTGGGGTCACCAGGGGTCAAACACTGAAAACCTTGTTTACTTGATATCTCAAGGTAGGAAGCTTGGATAGATTTCATACTTGGTGTGTGGATGCATTATGGTAAGAAACAGAACGCTATTGTTTTTGGTGGAGGTCAAAGGTCATTTTGGGTCACCAGAGGTCAAACACTGAAAACCTTGTTTACCCAATATCTTAAGGTAGGAAGCTTGGATAGATTTCATACTTGGTGTGTGGATGCATTATGGTAAGAGGAAGAACCCTATCGTTTTTGGTGGAGGTCAAAGGTCATTTGGGGTCACGAGGGGGTCAAACACTGAAAACCTTGTTTACACGATATCCAAAGGTAGGAAGCTTGGATAGATTTCATACTTGGTGTGCGGATGCATTATGGTGAGAGAAAGAACCCAATTGTTTTTGGTGGAGGTCAAAGGTCATTTGGGGTCACCAGTGGCCAAAATCTGAAAACTTTATTTAAACGATATCTCAAGTTAGGAAGCTTGGATAGATTTCATATGTGGTATGTATATGCATTATGGTAAGAGGAAGAATGCTATCATTTTTTGTGGAGGTCAAAGGTCATCTGGGGTCACCAGTGGTCAAAGTCTGAAAACCTTGTTTACATAATATTTCAAAGTAGGAAGCTTGGATAGATTTCATACATGGCATGTGGATGCATAATCTTCAGAGGTACAAAGCATATCATTTTTGGTGGAGGTTAAAGGCCATCTGGGGTCACCAGGGGTCATAGTCTGAAAACCTCGTTAAACATGACATCTTGAGGTAGTAAGTTTGGATAGATTTCATACGTAGTATGTGGATGACTTATGGTGAGAAGAAGTACCCTATTATTTATGGTGGAGGTCAAAGGTCATCTGGGGTTAAACTCTGAAATCCTTGTTTACAAGATAGCTCAAGTTAGGAAGGTTGGATACTTCATATGGTGTTGCATTTAATCCATCAGAAAACCCCTACAAGTTTTGTCAGAAATCAGAGGCCAGCTGAAATCACCAGAGGCAAAAAAGCAAAAAATTCCCAAGAATTCCCAAGGTCAAATATGAACATGAAACTGTAATTTTCCAGCACTTGAACATCACATTGAACCAATGACTGACGGAAACAGGACATCTTGGCATTATTTGGGATTACACATTAAGTGCTATATTCATCGAAACCACAATGCATTTTTGCATTCTGGTTTTCTTCCTTAAAATACATAAATATTTTAACACAAATTTTACTTCAAAAAGGTAGCATATGTGGCACCAGGAGGGGACACCCCCGCCCCTTCCACCCTCCCCCAGGCCAGCGATCACACAACATATTGCGTGCCCCCCTTGAGAGAAATCCTGGGTATGCCACTGGTTGACCTATATAAGCTTTAAATAAGTACAGATTCTTTTCAGTAAAAGCTTACCCAAAAATTTTGCGCACTTCGCACACTTTGCAATGTCACAGTTTAGATTTCAGGAAAAGCCTTAAATCATGCAGAACTGTTTTCCTCTAGTATATACAGACTTTTATGCAATATATGCCCAGCAATGGCATGGTATAGTACACAGGTTTTTTTTCAAATCTCCCCTCCCCCCCTCCCCCGTTGGGCAAATCCTGGTGCCATCCCTGTTGGACCACTAACAGTTGGACTAACAGTTCTCAGCTCTAACTGCATCTCTTATCAACACTTTAAGTCAGTATTTGTTTCTTCTCAGTTGGCAAATACGGCATCCCCCCCCCCCCCCATGATAAATGCTCTGGCAATGCCCCTGGCACCAAGTCGAATTTGTACTACCCTGCAGAGCACCTCTGTGGCTACTACCACAGGAACTGCTACTGTAGCTCTTGATATGTCGTTTTAGTAAGCTGAACGAAAGACTTTGCTTGCTCCACAGGTATATGTAAACACATACACAGTTGGTTTATTAATCATATGCCTATGCCTCATCAGAGATTGTGTACCTGCAGGCATGCAGTACTCTGTTACATAGGCCTATACATGAATTTGGTAGCTGGATGAGCAGACTGCAGGGTACCATGAAACACAGTTACTGGGATTGTCCACTTTAGACTACACAACAGCCTTGATGTTGTAGTTTTGTTAGGAACCTTCTACTGTGGATAAGGAATCCCTTGTTAAAGTTGAATTTTTTGCCCAGATTTGAAGACAGTCAAAGAAATAGCGTGGACTTGGCCTTTTCTGTTTGCACAGGGAACATGATCCCCATGCAGGCCAACCTTTATAGTGTGGTCCAAGTGTGCTGTCATCATTTTAGGCATGCCCCTCACTAGTGCTTATTGTTCAGTTCAAGTTTACTATTACGCCCACATGTTCCATTTTACTGATAATGGCTTTCCACATCAGATTCACAACACAGTCATAAACAGTTCATAAACAGTAAATTCAGAGGGAAACCAAAAGTCTGCGAATGGGCATGTGCATGCTCCATTTATCTGGCAGTAATGACCAATGGAAAATAATGAATAATGGAAAAATAAGCCATGTGTTTTCAGTATACTTGGACATAAATTTATACCTCTGAATTTCATTCTCTTGGTATAACATGGGAGTGGCTGTCTGAGCCAGAGCTCCAGAATGTTAGTAATACTGTAGTAAGATGCCATACAGCATAGTGTGCATTATAATAAGCCACACTGCTGATACTTTCCACATGTACATCATCTTTCATCAATTTATCATTGTTATCAGACGATTTCTTTTAGGGTGCAGTTTTAGAAGATCAACTTAATAATGTCATTTCTGCAGTGTTAATGTGAACATATTGTACAGAGATTGTATGACTGTTCCTGCCTTTCATACATTAGACATTTTGCAGCTGTCACTTGAATCTCTAATGAAAATGTCCATTCTAAATCCATTTTTGAATTTGTTCATATCCTCCTAAAGTAGCCATTAGGCACGTTTCATGAACGAATTTTTTGTGGAATGCTCTTGTACAAAAGAATGAACAGTAATCAACAGTAAGGTACACAATCATTTTACAAGGACATTTAGACATATGCATGTACACAATTTTATATGAAATGTTAGTAAAAAGTTGATGGAAGTTTACTAAGCCAGGGTTTTCACTCATCATTTTTTGTCAGGAGTCACAGACCCTTCAAAATAAATTTACAAGAGTCAAATTTAAAAGGGAAGGGGTCAGAATAGATTTGAGTTTAATACAACAAACTTTATTCCTGTTTTTTGTTTATTTTCTATATTTGTGATGCTTTCCCACCATCTTTTTCTTGGAAGACATCAGGCCTGATATTCAATCTGTCGATAATCAGTAAGGGAATTGGAAAGTGATACATTTTGTGAATTAATTTGCACAATGAATGTATTGGCACTACTGCGTTATCATTACTGATTGTTGGGGCAAAAAAGCTGTGTGTCAGTTTGACCCCAGAAGTTTTGTGTCTGTGCGTCAAAATGAAAAGTTGTGCTTCATTGACCCGGGTGCCCGAGTCAGTGAAATCACTGCTAAGCTCAGGTTTAGAATAATCTTGACCCTAACATCAAAATCTTGTCTGTCAATAATTTCAAGATAAATTGAGGGATAAGTCTTTCTGCTAAGTTGCTGAATATTTCTATTCGTCACACTTGCATTAGAGTGTGTCTGATATCTAATACTAAAAGAATATGTATTACACATTTTGAATAATCTCATTGGTGCATTAACTCCAACCCTTGTTGTTTAAAGAGTTCAGCTGTTCAGATAAAAATGTGAAGTTTATGTACCTAATATGAAATATTTGATTGTGCAGTAGTTTGTGATGTCCATCACATATGACTCACATCTGTGCTTTTGTTTCCTCCTGAAAGTCAACATGTTTGCTGTACTGTATATGACCTTGAAAAAAATAAACTCTTCTTGCATAGCTTGTTGTGAAAAAAGGGCTCAAATAGAAAGGTCATGCTATAGCAGTGAAAATGGTAGTCATATTTTGAGTCAAGGTACAGAGACTTAAAGATGAAAGAAAAGGATTTTGATATGAAGAAGTACAAGAGTGGCATCTCCTATTATTGCATTACTTTCAATTTTCATTTTAGTGAATGAACTTCGACACTTGACATCTCACCACAGGAATTTCTTGTGATAGTGGAAGTTGGATCATTGGGATTTTTTTTTTTTAATCATTGTAACATACCTTTTGGTAGTTTCAGACTTGAGGTACACTTAAAGAGGGATTTGCATCACCCCAAGTATGGCTTTTACTTAGGGGTAAGCAAAAGTCTCAGTTGGTGAAAAGGCTTTGATTGGCATCAGAGTTTCAAAATTCAAAAGATGCAGAGCAGCTCGTACTACACGGCATGCGCAGAGAGTGTTTTGATTACACATTAGGGTCTTGTTTACTCACCAGGATATAGCCATAGGCAATAAACTGTTTGTGTCTGCACAAGGAGAAGCTAAAGACAGTTAACTTAGTTGGGAGAATTGGAACTGTCTGGGATGAGAATATTCCCCCTTTAAGAGGGCCAATTATCTTGTCCCAGACTGTGAAAAGTCTCCCAGTTAAATTTACTTCTAGCTCCCCCCCTCACAGATTTAAAAAAGGATACATCACCTGCACCTTCCAGGCAAAGCTGCAGGAGCTAACACTAACTCAATTTTAAATTGCTATAGGCTTTGTTCTGCTGAGTCCACCAATGAGTGTGATGTTCAATACTGCTATGACCTAACTACATATTTCAGTAATCGGTGCAAGTCATCATCTCATCATTGACCAATCATTGTGAAGCTGTTGATTGTATTTATGTCAGTCTATTTCCAGTCACCTATTGTGAATAAGAGATCTCATTACCTGGTAGTCCCTCAGTATGTTAGGGGTGATGCAAGAGCTACTTTATTGGGCAAATGCCATTACCCAAATTTGAATAAGTATACTGGGGTATCCTAATGCTCTTCTTAGCTATGTGATAGTATTTTGATTATAAGATTGTCAAATCCATGCAGAACTTCATGGGTTACCTTTAATATTTAGTATAATTTATATTTGAAAGCATAATGGAAGGAAAGAGTGAATGAAAGATGGTTTGTAATTCAAAGTTAAGGCGACAGCGTATTCCCTTTAAATTGTTTGACATGTGTGGACAGTTTTTTTTTTTTTTTTAATTTTTCTTCCCCTCCTTATGTTTTGCTAAACCTGAAGTTGTCCTAAAAAAGCAATTTGTTTCACACATTCTTGCACTATACATTTAACATCATGTCTTCTTTTGCATATCTCTTTCCTATTGTTTAACTTAATTGTGCAGGGAAATTAAGTAAACAACTGGTAATGCTGCCAGTTGTGGCAAGATCCCTGACAGAACTTTTAATTCTGGATCAGAAAGTGCATTACCTAGGCCTTAGGTTAGGTAGTTGACTGTTTGCCATCAGGGAAGTAAATAAAAATTGTATAGTGATAATTTGAGAATATTGATAATTTTCTAGGAACAAATTTCTAGTTCTTACTGGAAGACAATATTCTTGTGTGTTATCACTCCTGTTACCTCTGGAAATGTCTTTTAAGGTTTCAAAAGCACTTAAAAACCACTGGCCCTTTGAAACCTCCTATGGGTTTTCCACCCTGCACCTGCTTCTGATACACACTTCCTTGTTTGACCCTTTAACTACCCATGCAACCTCCTCTTTCAAAAAATTTTACTACCCAGAACTTAATAGTAATTGTGGATATATGTTTCAACCCTTCATAGACCCATCTCATCAAGGACCTTGTCAAGGAGATAGTGACTAAATGCACATCATATCAACATCTCATTGAAAATAAAAGAGTTCCTAAGAAAAATTTAACTTAATTCCTGTTAATATTTTAATGTGTTCTTCTCTGTTCTTACAGCTTTTCTACCAGGTTCTAAACTTTGGAATGATTGTTTCATCAGCTTTGATGATTTGGAAAGGTCTAATGGTAGTAACAGCAAGTGAAAGTCCTATTGTAGTAGTTCTCAGGTAAGTAGAGGTTCATTTGATGTAAAGGCTCTTTAATCTCACCCTACACAATAACAATTCTCCCTGCTAACTTAACCTCAAGCCCCTACAATTTAAACCAAGACAAGACAGAGCCACAGCACCCTGTACTGACTTTAATAGGTTTCAGCAGCATTATTGTGCCAGAAGTGTGAGTGAGCTTAATTGGGAACACAAATGACTGTACAAAGTCATTGTTAAACAACCAGAGAGGAGCTATATTGTTTGAATGAATGTCAATCTTAGTGCAGTCATCAGTTGTATGTAGAACTCTAGGGCTATTCCTAAATATGTTTGGGCAGAAAGTTGCTAGCAACCCCCTGGTTGGGGGATGCCATATGTACCCTTTAAGTAAAAGTGCTGAATACTGGTGTAAGAGGTACTTAGTTTCAGCTTCTGAGGATAAAAGCGATGACCTGAATAAATGAAGTATTGTAACTCTACACAGGGTTTGCGTTTTACGCCGAAACGGGCGTTTTTTACGCCGACGGAAATTTTACTTACGACCAAAAATACAGTTCAGTCGTAAATATAAATTTTGACTTGCCCAGCTTTACGACAGGAAATTGAACTCCGTTAACACTCACTGGTCTGCTGAATTATAATATTGTTCACACTTACGCATTCCACTAGTTTACCGTAACGATAAAAAACTCTATAAAACTGGTAGCATACATTGCATCGAGGGCAGGATCTACTGCGCTGCTGTACATGGGTTATTCTAGTACTAGTAGTATAGTAGACTAACGTTAGACTGACGAGTGCTCACAACAAATTCTTCGTAAAACGTGTGCGCAGTCTGTAATACTTGGGCAGTTGGGCTGCCCTGGATACATGTGATACAACATACAATAAATGCATACTGTATGTACTTGGAAATACATTTGTCATTGTGTGTGATCTAATATTGCTAACGTTAGGTAAAGCTACACCTGTTGCCGGATCATACACAGAATATATTGGATATTTTCGGTTAAATTTCTCTTTGAGGGAAGTGAAAATAATTTTTATTATCCAAGGATCGTTTCTCATTATAAAAAACAGATCGGTATTAAATTATTTCATTCACACTTGAATTTATCGATAAATTGCGCTAACCTTATTGTAGGCTATAGCCTACAGGCTAGGCTAGGCCTAACGCTGCCGTTTACGGCTTATCGCGGTAGGCATTGTATATTAAATCATTCACGCCAGAAATTTTAAAAATTACGACGCGAAATTTTGAATGGTCGTAAAAAAGAAAATACCATCACGAAAAATTACGACGACTTTTTCAGAGAAACGCAAACCCTGACTCTACATGATCAAAAGGTTTCCCTTCTGTTGACCATCTTGATTCTCCCATATTGGCAGGTCAACAACTTAGCTTGTCACGAGCCTGGCATATAGGACCATAAGTGTGTTGATACTCATTGGTAGGAGAGTAATGAACAGTTGATAGCTACTGTGGTGTATATTCCTGAATCAGTTATGATGCCATTTCAGGAGTCATGACTCCATTTTAAGTGACAACTCATGAGGCCTTCAGGTACCTTACTCTAAACACTGAATTTGTCTATGCCTATGACACAAGACTGGTACCAATTGTCATAACTGCATCCTAACTCAAGTGATAGATGTGCATTGTACCTGAGCACAATCTGGCATTAATTTTTTATCAGATCTCTTCAACTTTGAAATCAAAATCAAGGAAAGAAGATTCCCAGGAATTTTCACTGGGTGTTGTAAAACAAATATATAACCTGGATCACTCCCTTTTACCTCAGATACTTCACATCATGGGAAAGAGGGAAAGTGTGGGAGACATAAAATGTTTTACCAACACGTTTGAGCTGGTGCAGCATTCCGTCGAATAGGCTGAAAAAGCTTGAGATGTGCCCTTAGAGGCCTCATACAAAAAGTAGAAAATGAAGAAAACAAATTTAAAGAAAAAAATGGCTATGGGGCATTGTCACCTTGGCCTCCATAAGGTCCCCTAAGATGGAGCCCTTGACTCCTGCCAGAAGGGCAATGCCTCCACCAAATTGCCCCAAATATCAGCCCATCCACTTTTGAAATTTGTGTACACACTTCTGACATTTTTGCTGCAGAGTCTGCATAGATACTCTTTAATTAAACTAGTCTACTCCTTTCCACTAAAATGATACACATGTAAATTCTTTATAGCAAAGAAATGCACATTAATAATACTAAACACAAGGCAAAAATAGCAAAACATTAATCAATGATTTTAATAACATCCATCAAGAGACATGTAATTAAGAAGGTCATTGACCTTTTCACAACTGCAGCTCAAGAAGTCAAACTTAAGAAATTACAAAAATACACTGAAAGAGAACAGGTGTCACCCTATGTTATCAGTGCTCATGGAGAAGACAAAGGGAACAAAAGAGATCTATTTATAGACAATGTAGGTTAACTAATAATAGCCTAAAAGAGAAGACCTAATGTGATGTAATGAGCATGCCCTAGTTATGACATTCAAGGCTTCTATGAGTTTTGCATCTGTAGGAAAAGCATGAATATTAATTTTTATAAAAGTCAACAGGTGTCAGTGTGTCACCATGTGGGGTAAATCTTTTCAATGCTCATTGAGAAGACAAAGGGAACAAAAGAGTCATCTAATTATAGACACAATTTAGGTCAACTAATAATAACTTACTGTACAATGATATGATGTAGAAGGAGGATCTAATATGATACATAAGTGTGCCCCAGTTATATCATTAAAGGCTTCCAATAGTTTTTCAAGCTAAGGAGAAGGATGAATGTTATGAAAAGAACAGGTGTTTCTTGAGAGAAGTTGGAGCCTCAGATACAAACAGCTGAGATGAATGGTAGGAGGAAGGAAGGTATTGTTTAAGGTAGTGTCTTAATGGAGAGGAACAAAAGACCTTAAGAATTTTTTTCAATAGCACTAAAAAAATAAAATATTTTCAATCAATGACTCTCAGTATTAATATAGCAACACCTGTTTTTAAAAGTCATGTCATCTTGGTGCAATATGTGTGCTCAAGCATAATCAGGTTTTTTTCAATTGTCTGACTTTGCACTACTAGGTACTAAAGAGCACAGTACAGGAAATCTTCACATAGACCCTTTTCCAAATAGCGATTACAAAGGATTGTGGGACAGACTTTTGGTGTGCGACGTTCTTGTCAATGGTATTTTACTGTGGCCAAAAACAACATGTACCAAAACTCCATCCCACAATCCTTTGTAATTGCTATTTGGAAAAGGGTCTATGTACTGTACAGCGTACAGTGTGTCCTTACAGTTTAAAAGCAAAAAGTTCAAATGGAAAAGTAGAATTGTGCAGTTTTCAGTACTAGTGAGAAAATTTGCTAGCAGAAAAACAAATAAGGACAATTGACGTTGAAACATAACAAAGGAAAAATACTTTATGTTAGAACTTGCATGAAATATTAAAGGTTCATAACTATATAGAAAAAGAGGTAGTCACATTAGAAGTGATTTAACCCTTTGGAATCCCTTTGATAACAAATTAGGATGCAAATCTAGGCATTTTGTCCTTTGCGTGTAACAAAGGTAACACAGGGTATGCTTTACACAGCAATATTTTTGGCTTGAGGACTGTTTCCAGTGAGGTATCAAACATTGAAGGTACATAATACATGTATGTTGGGTTGAAAGAATATGAGGATGTCAGAATCAATTTATGCAGCAGTCTAGTGTGTTTTGTTGACATAGGCTTACCATAATATCCTGAACTGGAGACATTAAAGGAAACTGTGCTGAAATGTAAGACCTTATGACAGTTAATGTGCAAGACACATGAGATATTGTCTGTTATTTTATGTGGAGCCTATACAGTAGATGGTTTAGTTTACTCAGATGAGTATGAGTACCGGGTGTCTCTAAAAGTAAGACCTCTAGAACAAAGATCGAAGATTGAAGACCTCTAAAACGAAGACTGAAGACATTTGAAATGAGTACCACAGTACTGCTGTTCATAGTTACAGTAAATGCCTTTGGGCTTCATACCAAGAATTAACACTTTCATTAAGTTTTGTAATAGTTATATACCTTGAACAGTTAGCTGAATATCTTGAAAATAAAAGATAGCATGCTAGCTGCACTATGCATTTTGCAAGAAAAACAGCACACACCCTCAAGTATTTTACCAACATGTACCACTAACAGATTAATTACGTAGATTAATTAAGTACAGATTAAAAAAACGTAGGAAGCTTGAGAAAAAATGGCGAAAATCACGTCTGGAAATTGATCGTCAGCTGTACAAACAACAAAAACAGAAGGTAATTTCTTTGATTAAGAGTGCAAAACTTAACTACTACAAAAACTTGTGTGCAGCTCATTCAAAGGATCAAAAAAAGCTTTTTAACATCATTAACAAGCTCTTGCATAAACGTCATGAGATTTCACTTCCTGACTGTGAGTCTGATGAGGAGCTAGCCAACAAGTTCAGTCATTTCTTCTCTGACAAAATTTCACGAATCAGGGATGGATTTGACATGGCCGTTAATGAAACTTACACTGAGCAGGACAGTGCACACCATTATCTTATGGATTTCTCCCTTGCATCTGAGGATGAGGTCTATGAGATTCTTTCAAATTCCTCATTAAAATTCTGTGACCTTGATCCTTTACCCACCTTCTTATTGAAAAAATGTTCTACTGTGATAGTTCCGTTATTAACTAACATGATAAATCACTCACTCCAGTCGGGAATTGTGCCAGATGATTTTAAAATTGCGCATGTTCGCCCTTTGTTAAAGAAACAATCACTTGACCATAATTGTTTGAAAAACTATAGACCTGTTTCTAATCTCTCTTTCATTGGGAAGACCCTCGAGCGTGTGGTGATGAAAAGACTAGATTGTTTTGTTCATAACTGCCATCTGTATGATAGTCATCAATCTGCTTATCGCTCTCACCATAGCACAGAATCAGCCCTGCTCAAGGTTCAAAATGATATCTTACAAGGAATGGACAATGGAAAGGTTACACTATTGGTACTTCTGGACCTGTCTGCTGCCTTTTGACACTGTGGACCACAGCAGACTTATTTTAAGGCTTAGAAATCGCATTGGTTTAAGAGGTAGAGCCCTGGAATGGTTCAAGTCTTATCTTTCGGATAGACATCAAGTTGTGCGGATTAATAATTCATTTTCTACGAAGGTTGGTTTAAAGTATGGTGTGCCTCAGGGTTCTGTCATTGGCCCAAGAGCTTTCTCTATTTATACTCTCCCTCTTGGTGATATTATTCGACAATATAAAATACAGTACCACTTGTATGCTGATGATACTCAGTTATACATTTCTGTTAATCCTGTGCAAGCGGAAGTTGATGCTGCTCTATTCAGTCTGCAGACCTGTATTGATCATATTAGAAAATGGATGTCTGAGAATTTTTTAAAGCTGAATGATGACAAGACTGAGTTTATGTTAATTGGAAACAAGTGCCATACAAGCAAAGTTCATATTCCCTACATTAGTATTGGTGACATGCAAATTTCTCCATCCCCCCAGCTGAGAAACCTTGGAGTGATATTTGATCCTCATTTATCCATGGAACATCATGTCACAGCTATATGTAAAGCTGCTTGTATTTCTTTAAGAAACATTGGTCGTATTCGCAATCATATTGACAATGATACAGCTAAAACAATGGTTCATGCCTTTGTGACGTCGAAGTTGGATGTAGGAAATTCCCTACTTTATGGTATCTCCAAAACTCAAATCAGCCGTCTTCAGCGTATTCAGAACATTGCAGCAAGATTAATATCTAGGATTCCATCATCTTCTCATATAACTCCAGTACTGAGAGAACTGCATTGGCTTCCCATTGAAAGGCGAATTCGCTTCAAATTATTACTTTATGTATATAAGACTTTAAGCTTTTCGGAACCTGTGTATTTGCATGAACTATTGACTTCATATTCTCCCGGCCGTCAAGGTCTTAGGAGTTCATCCCAAAGTCTTCTCAAGGAGCACGTAGCTAAAAATAAGTGGGGAAGTAGGTCTTTTGTTTTTGTTGCAGCCAAACTCTGGAACAATCTTCCTTTATCTATTCGTTCTGCAACCTCTTTGAATATTTTTAAAGAAAAACTTAAGACTCACCTGTTCTTAGACTTTTAATTGTTCTGGTTGGACTGTGGCAGCGCCATGAGCGTCTTTTGGCGGATACCGGCGCTTTACTAAATTGTCATTATTATTATTATTATTAATTGCTAAAATTTTAGTCCCAAATTGCTCAAATTTGTCTCAAAATGCAATTTGTAAACTAGTGTGAACTGTGAAAAGTAGTCTGAAAACACTGTAACCTTTGTATGTCCAGTACTGTATCTTGGTTTTAAAGTAGACATTGATTGTGCTATTGTACATGTTTCATAACTTTTATAAGCTGTATTGTCTTCTCAAGTATAATCAGAATGACCAACCTCTTGTCCCTTCTTCTCATTTCAGTGGTAGCATGGAGCCAGCCTTTTTTAGAGGAGATCTTTTATTTTTAACAAATCATCAAGATGATCCTATTCGTGTTGGTGAAATTGTGGTTTTTAAAATTGAAGGAAGAGATATACCCATTGTCCATAGAGTATTAAGATTACATGAAAAGTGAGTAGCACAACTTTTTCTGCTTGGTTTTAGATTTTTCTTTCTATAAAGAAGTATTTTATTGGGGGGTGGGGGTGGGGTGGGGGTGTCATATACAGTCTGTGGCTTCCATGTGACAAGTCAGGCTTTGAAATGAGCTTTGAAGGCCTTGGATTGAATGGGTCATATTCAAGGCCTTGAAAGTGCTAGAATTTTATTGTGTCACAGAGATGATCACAGAAAAGGGTTTTTTTTTTTTTCTTTGTACATGAGAAGTTAAAACCAGAAACACTGTAGAATTCTTTCCATTATCACTCTTTTGCTTCTACTAAAAACTTAAGTAATTGTGCAAAGTTTTTATTTCTTGAAAAGGGCTTCAAACTTTCTGGGTTTCCTTTTTCAGAGAGTGATAGATGCTGGATATGTTTTTGATAGGCCATGCTTGTATTTAGTGTTTGTTGATATCTGCAATTCTTATCAAGAGCCCACATTTGTAAAAATGTTGTGTTACAGTAAAACATCAAAATACTCTGTGACACAAATATTTTGTAGATGCACAAGTTTGTATATATGGTAGGTTACCTCAACAAGTATCATACTGCAATTAGTTTGAAAATGCCTCAGCAGAGAACTAATTCTAGAATATCTGCTTCAAGTTATCTTAGCCTGTTCACATATCTGCTTTTTATGTATTGCAGGGTTTCCCCTGACACTCTTTTTGTGAGGCAGCCTTCTTACAGTTTTTGGCTACCACCTCACAGAAACTTGCTATACTTACTACCTGTATGGTACTAGCTATCGAAGTATTGATAGTTCTCACTCACTGATGGTGTCAAAGCTGTTATCCTATTACCCCCATGGACTAGTACCACCTCACACTCTCTAAAACCCAGGGGAAACCCTGTATTGAGCCTGTAATTTCAAAATCCTTGAAAAGGGAAGAAGGATAACTGCCCCTTTCTGTATATACTGTATACCCTTCTCAAGTGGAATACCTCATGGTGACCAGCATCAGGTATACCACAATTTGGAAGCTGTGCTATATCAATCATTCAGTTTGCCTTTGACAAAGATGTTGCTAGGATCAAAATATCTAGCTTGCTATGTATTTATTGGATTTCACATTATTTAGTCTTGTAAACAAACCCGTAGTGACAGCAATGTCTGTTAGACAGTTCGTTTCTTGTTGACTGAAGATACACAAGGACACAAGCATTTGAGCAGTAAAAAAATCAACTGTCCTATGATTTCATATTGTCATATTTCCAAAACTGAATATTACAGAAACAAACTAACCATGTCATACTTTTGTGTCATATTTTTACAGGGAAAATGGTGATGTTAAATTTCTTACAAAAGGTGACAATAATATGGTAGATGATAGAGGTCTTTATGCCCCAGGACAGCTGTGGTTAGAAAGAAAAGATGTGGTTGGTAGAGCAAGAGGTTATGTTCCCTACATAGGAATGGTGACCATTTTGATGAATGATTATCCTAAATTTAAGGTGAGTAAATACATTCTTTTTAGGAGGAAGGGGGGGGGGGCAGGGGGAGTTGTCAATTGCATTCAAGTCAGATCTCAGTTACAAGAAAAGAAGTGATCACAAGAACCTGGATACATGTACAATAGCATGGATGTCAAGAAATGGTTTGATTTTGTTCAATTGATGTAAACTAGCTCCTCATGAGAGGATGGTGGACTAATGGCTTAGGTGTCAGATTAGCGATCCAAGAGTTGCTGGTTCATTCCCTGCCAAGTTTGTTACATTAAGTCCTTGGGCAAGATGCTTTATTGTTTCCTCTGTCCAAATAGGGGCTAAATAGGTACCTGTGAGGTAACTTGTCATGATGCACAATCTTTAGTTTTATGTCCATACTGTCCTTATATCAGTGTTGATGGGAAATGGCAAACAGATCCATGTACCCAGAGGAATAATAATAACAAGAAGCACAGTGTAGTAATGCACAGTGTATACCTGCTGCAAATTGGTGGGGCTGTCTCTGGTAAAGGCCATGATTGAGCATCATTGGGCCATCATCGAGTGCTTAGAGGCCTATTGATGGTGTGAAGTGCTATATAAAAGCAAATTATTAAATTATTATTGAGCAGGTAAGATTGACCAAGAAAGAAAATGTCAGAAAATCATATAGGAAACATTTGCCAAGAATTTAGTGTTCAAAATTTGCATAGCAATTTTGAGGTTTCTGGGCTTCCCTATCACAAATCATCAAAAACCCTGCTGTTGTATGTACAGAATCTGCTAGACAATTTTGCATTGGTATAGCAGTTTGTCCATCTTGTGTAGCAAAATGTGATGTGATACTGGATAAATTATTCCCTGGACAATGCTGTAAAGAAAAGGCTCTTTTCAGATGGTGTCTTTGCCCAATTGCCAAGTTTGTTAACTGACTGATGATTGTTTGATACTTGCATGTTATTTCACCTCTGTGCCAAAAATAATAAAAACTCAAAACACCAAGCCTACCAGGTTTTGATGTTTCTATAACATTTAGTTTAATTTTTGTGTGCCAGAATACCTCACTACAATGGTAGTAGTGAATGCAGTCTATTAACCTAGGGATACCATCGATCCCCTTTAAATGGGAATGTTCCACTTTTAGTACAAAACAAGTGCATCCTATTTACAAATATAATTTGTCCCCTTTTTGTAAAAACAAACAAATTTTGTATTGCTTGTTGTGTGCCAATGTTGTAGTGTTACAGGCCTGCGGATTTCACACGAACGATCGTTTGCAGTCGCATGTTGGTTACGTGACCGCCAAACCACGTAACCGAAAAATCGGTTATGACGTCCCATTTGACACTCAAATTCAAATCTTCTGTTACCTAAAATTTGACCATTCATTAGGCAGCATTTTAAATTCGATTAGAAGATATTATCTGATAAAATACAGACTACCAATTGTGACATTTTTCTCACATTGCTCTTGCCTCATATCAGAAACCATAAAATAGATCGCATGAGGCTCGCACCTTGCAGCACTTGCTATCGCAAATTGCAATTGCCGAGTCCACACTAGCTGACTGGTATCACGCACTACGGCAACGACCTGTGCAGCCACGATTCCCGGTTGTACATCATGCGGATAAACTGCACAGGCTGTGATTACAGTCCCACTGCATTGACTTTGCACACAGCTTGATATCATGAAAGTTGTTTCAAAAATTATGCCAGTGGAGACTCATTGAGTGTGCAGAGATTTCTTCGTAACGTTTGTGCAATGACGATGTCAAGGAAACTTCTTGCTTATGCAGCTGACTGATACTGGAGATGATAAAATGGATGTGTCAGACTGATATTGGTTTTATCTATACTCAGTTCGATCATGTGATCAACGAGAAATCAGCGTGTCCTTCAACAGTAATTTACTATGATTCTACGTGTACAGTAAAGCCCCGTTTTTTTGGAACTAGCTATCAGATTTAACGACAATAATATTCATCACAATTACGGTAGAATCCACCAAGTTTTCAGGGCTTTACTGTACAAGTCAAAATTTAACGTAGCCTAAATTTCTGCAGAAATGCACTAATTTCCTCGGGACTTTAAAAGTCATGGCAAGATGTCAGGAGGGCTAAAACAGCCAACATGTGGGCATAGAAAACAATCTGTTATCTCTTTGTGAAATTTGGAAGAAAAATCGTACGTATTTGTTTTGAAATTCTTGCTAGGATCCATGAGTCGGTATAGGCTCAATTGCTCCTTATACTAAAAGACATTAGGCTAGTGTAAGTCCTAGTTTCACTGAAACTGAAAAGTTAGTTTCGTAGTGAGCTTCATATCTAAAAATAACGAGAGTAGTCCTTACAAAAACATTGCGAATTGCTGTTTGGGAGTCTCCTACACATGTGTCTCTAATACTTTTGGAAATTTATGTCGAATTTATACGCTAGATACCTCTCCAGATCGTTATAGTTTCTCTTTAGCACGTACACTCATTTAGTGTGTAGAAAGCATTGGTCATTCAGAAGGGCGTAGGCTCGAATTTGGGGAATAAAATCCAGGTGTTTTAGTAGTCTAAAATATTATTTGTCATATCATTGGTCACAAAAAATAGTAACCAAACATTTTGTCTTATGAACCCTGTGTAGGCTACCGTACTTGAGGCAAAAAGTTGAAACCCCATACATGCGAATTTTACTGATATCCGAAATACATTCAGTCCTGATGGGTTGTACTGTACTCCAAGCCATATGCTGCTACCTCACGAGATGGCGTCAACACACACATTTACAACATCATGTCATTTTGAAATATTGTTTTTTGTAGTAAGCTGAACACATGTTGTTCATCGTGACATTCAGTGCAAGTGATGGCTCGTACACTAAATTAAACATTTGGGAGACATTGGGATAAATCCTTCCTTAGGGAGACAATCGGTTATATTCATAAAATTTAATATATTTCCATATCTAAGCATACAAATATTCATACAAAAATACCAATAATTCTTCATGAATGCCTTTAACTCATGGTACGTTTGTTTTAACTGTATCTTTTACACACAAGGTTTAATTAAATAAACAAAATATTACAAAGTATTTCACAATACTTACTTGTCTCCCTATAATACATATAAATTACATGTAACACATGACACACGTGTATTTCTATGGTAAATAACAGCACCTATGATGTATTTATGCAGCTTACACAGTGGCATAATAAAGAGGGCGCTAATACGCTACCATAGAAATAAAATTCTTTTAGAAAGATTGTAGAGAAGGGGTTTAAATAATGGTGAAAAGAATTAGGGAGACATAAATTTGTCTCCTTAGTGAAAATGTCTGAAAACACCGTAACCGAATGTCTCCTTAATATACCAATTATAACTGCAATTTGTCTATCTAATAGGGTATTAACAGAAATATATATTTATTGTACAAGTCAAAATGTAACGTAGCCTAAATTTCTGCAGAAATGCACTAATTTCCTCGGGACTTTAAAAGTCATGGCAAGATGTCAGGAGGGCTAAAACAGCCAACATGTGGGCATAGAAAGCAATCTGTTATCCCTTTGTCAAATTTGGAAGAAAAATCGTACGTATTTGTTATTGTTATTTTAGCACATACACTCATTTAGTGTGTAGAAAGCATTGGTCATTCAGAAGGGCGTAGGCTCGAATTTGGGGAATAAAATCCAGGTGTTTTAGTAGTCTAAAAATTTATTTGTCATATCATCGGTCACAAAAAATAGTAACCAAACATTTTGGGGGATTTTGTCTGCAACTTTGCCAGCCTTTTGGGAATTATTTGGGGAATGTGTTCACACTCTTTCTTATGAACCCTGTGTAGGCTACCGTACTTGAGGCAAAAAGTTGAAACCCCGTACATGCGAATTTTACCGATATTCGAAATACATTCGGTCCCGATGGGTTGTACTGTACTCCAAGCCATATGCTGCTACCTCACGAGATGGCGTCAACACACACATTTACAACATCATGTCATTTTGAAATATTGTTTTTGGTAGTAAGTTGAACACATGTTGTGCATCGTGAAATTCAGTGCAAGTGATCGCTTGTACACTTACACACTATACAAAGCTCAGTGTGGTAAACTGTCCCAGAGTCGTGTTTTCTTTATATTGGGAATACGCAAAAATGGGTTTTTGAGACTCAACAAAATGGGTTATGTTAGGTTATGTGGATCAAAAACCGCGTAACCTAAAAAATGGTTACCATGAAATCTGAAATCCTCAGGCCTGATGTTATGCTATTTTATAATAAATGTGATATTTAGGCTGCTAATTAGTCTAAATCTGATCACACGGTGATGACCACACTGTTAAAATTATTGAGAAATGTTGCACTGTTTGACATCTTTGGCAGCTACTCAATACCCAAACTTTCGGCAGATAACAGGTGAACCATCCTTTGGACCCTTCTCCATGCTGTCATGTGGAGTGTCCTACTTTTAACTTTGACAAAGATGATACCCCTAGACCAGCGCTTCTCAACCAGTGAGCCGTGGCCCACTGGTGGGCCACGAAGCTCTCACAGAAGGGCCGCGAGATCTGCCATAAAAAATAAAAATGAAGAAAAAAGAATAAACTTTTTGTAAGGTGGGCCTCAGAAAAATTCTGAGAGTGAAAGTGGTCCTTGAGTTAAAAAAGGTTGAGAAGCACTCCCCTAGACCAACAAGGATGCTTGAGCTTATAGTGAATTAATTCAAGCCACTGAAACAGCTGTTATTGCTTCACATGTACACATACTGGAATGACTTGCCTCATCTCTATTCATTTGAAATTTTAATGTTAGAATAAACAAGTCTGCTAAACTTGCAAAGTAAACCTGCAACAAATTGAAACAGCAAGTTTCATTCACTGAGTCTACAATTTGGCCATTCAAAGTATACATCTAGTTTGTATGGAAGAAATTTTGTACGTATAGTTTCAGAATTCATGTGGGCGTCCTTTTGTCATTGCTAGGGGACCGTGTGATGTTTATGATTGTACATTATAGTGCAGAGTTCAGGGCCCTGTTTTATAAAGAGTTGTGATGGTTTTTAAGTTTGATCTGCCATGCAATCATTCTATTGAAATCAAACTTATGATTGATCTTAACCTTTATAACCACTTTATGAAACAGGGCCCTCAGGACTCTGAAAAAACTAATTGAAAAATTGTCACATTATCTCCATAAAAGTGATTATTGTCCTAGTGATTTTATGTCAGCTTTCAGGTGGTACTGGATTGGAAAGAGAGAGGTTGAGGTCATGAGAAATGAAGCTCCAAAGGGTCATAGTATATGTCACTTTCAACGTTTTGTGATTTCCTCTCCACAGATTTTATGGTCTTTTAATGGAGATTTAGAAAACTTATTGTGAAAAGAGGTTCACAAAAGATATGAAAAGGACACTAAAAAGTTGTTCTCATTAAGCATTGGTCATGGTACAGTTCTTCATAGATGGAATTATCATAACCATTGCACACTTCAAAGTAGCCTTTATCATCTGAAGGATAAAGTATGGCAATTAAGATAAATTTTTTATGTGTGGCTCATCCCTAGTGCAGTAACAAATCAAGTAAGTTTCATAGTAGGCACACACTTTGTGGTATAAATATTTATTTGTGTGTAATTCCCTTTTTCCAATTTTCCAGTATCTGGTCTTAGCTGGATTAGGAATCTTTGTCCTCATACACCGAGAGTGAGTACTCGCCATCATGTATCAATTATCACAATCTCCAAGGACCACAAACTTTGGACTGAAAACATGGACACAAGGGTCTTTTCTATTCTTTGGTTATGTTGGAGCACCATTGCCTTGTGAAGAAACTTTAACAGTTGTAAACCCCTGCAGAGAATGGCCTCTTTTATGCTATCACCTGGCTGACTCATGAGTGAATGAATGACAGTATTTCAACTAGGATGTGAAAGAAACATCATTCAGAATGACTTGCTACTCACAGGTGCAGTTGCTCAAGCTCTGTAAGACATATTTATGTTGTTTATGGACTGATACTTTTCTTACCAAAAATACTAATTTCTTTTACCATCCAGTATGGTGGTAAATAGTAATATGGCAATGTTTGCGAAGGAAGGTACCAGAAAAGATGGTCTTGTTTGTGTTGCACTTCATATGAAGGGTTGCTTGTGATTCTGGATTCATATTAGGCCATAACTGACGGAGACCATCCCCAGCATCACTAGGCCCTAAGGATACCACTGGTCATAGACCCTTTGCACAATACATTGAGTATTAGGTACTAGTGATACAACTCAGTGTTTGTTCCTCTGTTATGGTTTGGACCATGGGGCAGCAGCTCCCCAGTGCTGCCTAGTCCATGGCCCACACCCTGTTGACATGATGGTCAAATACTGTTATACTTCTTGTACAAGCAGAAAGGTGGTTGTATAAATGTAGATTTTGCCTGTCTGTGCCCTTTTACCACAACATTAGAACATATCCAGGTGCAGATCCAAGGGGGGGGGCTTTCCCGGCCTGAGCACCCCCCTCCTTTTTTACCACATCAACAATAACAAATACACGAAAATTAGCATAATGCTAATCTAGGAGAATATTCAAGGGGGCTTCAGCCCTCCACCCCCCCCCCCTCCTTTTCGTAATATCTGGATCCGTGCCTGATATCCCAATTTAGACTGACTGTCAAGCCTGTGGATCTGTCAGTCTCTTTTTGTTTTATATGCACCATAGAAATGTGGTGACATTGTAGGGTAGAACTGTAAGTGCTCACCATGTACAAGGTTATCTTTGTCTGAATGTCTTGGCAATATCATCACAATCTCACATATCACAGTTGGCACAGCTCTTTTGCTTGTATTTAAGAATCCTCAGCTTTCTGTCTCAGTTCATGATGAAATTTCTTTCAAAGTCAGCTTTGAACAGTTAACAAGTATGATGGTTACTCTTTTGTCTGATGCTTCTGATTCTGGTTTCGTAAACTGATTTGGGAGTGTTTGCGTAATGTTTGAAAATGTAACTTACATGTTTTGGAAGTTTTACAGGATTAAATCCTGACTAACAAAGTTGGGTTTTACTTGTACCAGTTAGTTGCCTTTTCTTTATGTTTGTAGAGCTACTATTGGAACAGTTTCAGTGCTTTTTTGTGATTGGTAAAAATGTAAAACAAATTATTTTCAATGTCCAAACAAGGGACATTTGTATTTACTGTTTAAGTGTTTATTTATAGTACTTGTACATTAGGATATGACCACCAAGCTCAGCTGACCTCAGGAATACAGAATAATCTTGGTTTTCTAAGAACTCTTGGTTACACTTTTACTTCACATTCCCAGTAACTTCAGAAACCTAAAAAATTTGGTAATGTTAAAGTGGGCATGACACGGCCAAAGTACGTTTCTCAGTAAATATTGTTTGGGTACAGCTTGAAATGAAGCAAATGTTTTTCTGACTCAACTACGTCCATAAACACAGTAATACGACCTTGTGAATTCCCATTTACAGGCCAAACTCAGCCATCTGAAATCCAAAAGCGAAAAAAAGTATGTGAGCGCGTCTCAAGATCGTGACGTCATTGGAGGCACGGTTAGTAACACTGTACCAGGCAGCTCACCCATCGTTCTACACATCGAATCATGTGCATGCTAACGCGTGTTAGCAGGTACATCATTGCAAACACCTGTGCTACGATACTATACAGCAGCGCGCGTGACCAGTGACCACATCGTGAACTATGCGTCATTGCGCGGTGAATAGCAACATTACTGAACAGCTCACTGAGTAAAGGCGCGCTTGTTATGGACTGTCCATACATGTTCATAGCTGTTCTGTACAGCGCGCCCGGACCGCGTTCTTTTTGCACAAAAACAAAGCTGTTTATTATATGCAGGGAAGCTAAAACACGGACGCATATGCACGCGAACATATTGGCCAATGATATGCTTCGAAGCCCCCAACATGTTCCGCGCTTTGCGCTCTGTATTTTGGGCGGGTATTGTGATGTAATCCTTTTCATGAAGTTTCTAAGATATGAAGCTTTCCCAAAGCGTTGCATTATTTTCACATCTAGATACGCGTCCTTACATAGCGCAGTGCGGGGTGCCGCCAATTGCGTCATAAAAGTCAGGTGACCTGTTGCGGCATTTTTCGAAATTGGATTTCTGGACGTTTTTCTTCAAATTCTATTTATGCCGAACTGCGCCGGTTTTAATTGTGTGTGAGATGATACTTTTACATTACTGTACCCAGTCTTGCAATATACAAAAGTTATTTTGGCCGTGTCATGCCCACTTTAACAGTTTTGGGTGAAGCAATAGGGAGCACCATTTGGATATTTGTTTCTCAGAACTTTGTGGGTTTTATAGCTAGTTGTTTCATTGCTAAGCTTCGCCAATACTTCACTGATAATGTACACATGATGGAATGAGAGTTCTTTTGCATTTGCTGACCCAGATCGTATCTCTTGATCTTGTCAGCAGATCGTCTTACAAGTAAATATTAACATGCATTGCTTTTTGGGCCTTTACACTGTCTAGACCTCCTACTCTGATCATCCTCAATTATACCCACCACATGTGGGCTAGTGTTCAAAGTAGAAAAACAAAATTACATGCACCTGTGCATGTAACTTAAAAATATGTGCACAAACATATTCTTACATGCACTATACAGTATAATGAAAAATATGTGGAGATTCACATTACCCATTACAGGCACAGTACAAGCAGTATGCATACTTGGCAAATTTCTGAGTGTGATAGCCTAATGTTGCAATTGGAAAATCAGTCACAAATGTGTGAACTGCAAAATGCAAGTGTGATCAAATGTGATCTAAAGAACTTATTTTTCTACACTCTTAGACATCTTTTTTGAAACCTCTCTTTAAATTACTGTTATGTCATGTGCATGCATGCAACTGTAATTTGCATGCCCAGTCAAAAAGTTAAATGCATTGGTGCATGTGTGCATGCCTTTAACATTTGGAACACTGATGTGGGCACCTTTTAAACAGTATTGTAGTGTGCCAGGACCATATTGACTGTGAGTCCTGTTTTATCCTGGAGCAGTTACTCTACAAGCTTGATCTCATGTTCATATCATCCCCCTCACCTCTATGTCAAGATCAAAATCAGAGGTTGAGGTCCGCAACTGATCTGCTTTCACCCTACAGCCTTGATCTCTAGCACTGGATCAATCCCTAGGTAAGAACTTAGATCTAGCCAGATCTATTGTAACAGCAGACTAATACCCAGCACAACCCCCTGTGGGGACAACATACAGTATGTGAATGGGAACAATATCAGTATTGAGAGCGTGGTGGCCTATTGGTTAAGGTGTTGGACTTGTGATCCAAGGATTGCTGGTTTGACTCCTGCCTGGGTCATTACGTTGTGTACTTCACTACTTGGGCTAGATGCTTTATCTCAATTGCCTCTCTCAACCCAGGGTTACATGTAAATGGGTACCTGTGCGGTAAACTGTCATCAGGCGCACCGTTAAATTAGCTGCTACACTGGAGGGATTGTCTCCTGGACAATCTATTGTTGAGCAGGGCTAATATTGTGCTGTGCCTTTGATTAGGATTGCCTAGATATTGGCTCATTAAAAATACAAATATTATTAGTATCAGAGAAGTTTCTTTATTGCAATTCATATAACATAACTCTGTGTGGAGAGGATATGGACCATTTGTTTTGCAAATAATTATCAAGTATTTTAAGTATCATGCCTTAACCTTGCACTCACTGAAGAGTAGAAATAAATTTGTATGTCATATAGTACTATGTCATTTTCTTTTAAAATATTAAGAATTGATTATTTTGGAATTAAAGAGATGGGCAGATGAATGTTGTATGCACAGAGGCATTATACTAGTGTTCTAACCATTAAATTTGCATGTTTAATACACAAATAAAATTTCCGTTTTAATCTGCACAAATTTTTTGCAAGTTTAATATTGACGTGATAAACTGGAAAGGTTAAAATTTATAAAGTTTTCAAAATAAATTGACCTGTGTTTCACTCAAGATACATCGTGGCAGTGTATAATGCTGTGGAAAAAAATTGAAGGTGCTCTACAAAGAAGGCTGTTCACAGTTTCCAGTGTCATAGGAGTGGTGTATACATTCAGAAATCTTTGCTGGAAGTCGCAAAATAAGTGTAAAACAAACTCTACAAAGAGGAACACTACATTAAACAGTATGCTCAGTTATACTTTACCTGAACAGCAAGGCCAAATTTTCATTTCTTCATCTGCACATGACTTGGTAACTCCAGTGTGGTCTATTCAGTGGTCACAATACTCCAGTGCATTTTTGGCCATTAAGGTCAAGTTTGAATGTTGCATGCATGTTTATACATTCTGGGTGGAAGTACTGTTACATGTAGGTATGAGGGGAAAACTGGGTGCATCAGGAGATTCACGTATATAACATATGGAAATAAAATTGGAAGTCTTTGTTTCTGGTATAACCAGTCTGATCGTGCCATCTTTGACCTTGAAGAGGACAAAAGCAGGGTGCTCAATTTTATTGACACAAAAATCATGAAATACCAAATGCCACATAGTGTTCTTGGTGCATATGCCCTGAAAGTGGCAAAAAGCTTTATAGTAGTAATGTACAAACCCTGTTGCTTGCAGAGGGAGTCTTCTAGAGAGTTCCCCCAAGGACACATGTTTAAATGGTTAGCTATGTGATCCAGGTGAGTCCTACACACCCTAGAGTAAATAATCTTGGTAACACTGTCCCTGAGTGACAAACTCTTTATGTTCTTCAAAGCACTGTGACCGTACCAAGGCAGCTTTTTAACAGTGTCATTAGAGAAAGTTTCAGCCATTTTACTTTTCCCACATTTTACAATGACAGGTATAGCCCATTGGTATCTCTTTAGTTTGATCATATTCACCACAGCATTAGCAGTCTAACTTAAATTTTGTAAAGACATATCTGTAGGCTGAGAACAATTCCTTAATTGGAAGAATGGTGCAAAAATGGATTTCTCTTGTTGTAACTTTTGAAAACATTTTAGGATCAAAAAGATCACAAGTCAAACCTTTCACAAATAGCAATTTGCCTATTGATAGATGTCATAGTAGGGTGTTCTTTTTTTTCATTCTGGGAGAAACTTAAAAGGGTAACCCAAGGTCAAAGATTAAAAAAAAATGTATACATATTACCTGGAAGTGTAAAAATGAACCCCATTAGTCAAAATTCCACCATAACAGCACATTCCTGTGCTAAGATATCAAATGAAAGTGGTTGATTGTGCAATAATTTTTGATGCCATTCTTGTACTACTCAAATTACATTCTTTTTCTTTGTTAAGCCCCGACACCTTGTTCTAATGTGTGATCACTGCCATATCATTATAGAATGACTTGGCTGTGCAGATTCTCTCCTCAAAGTATGCTGTATCAGAAAGGATTCATGGTTCCAAGGTCGTACAAAAATTTTCATTTCAAAAGGAAACATGGTAGGAAATACAGGGAATAATTTAGAATTCAAATTTTGCATAGCAGTTTTGAGAAATTCTTCAATCTGTAGTGTAAAATCACTGAAAACACTATGGTTGTACACGCAAAAAAAGGCTACACATTTTTGCATTTGTGTAGCAATTAGGCCAGCTTGTGTAGCAAATTGTGATGCGATACAGGATAAATCATTCCCTACAAATAGCATAAGCACAGTGATGGTTTTGACACAATGCTGCACTCTACAAATGTTATGTATCATTTGACCTTGTGTTAAAACTTGGGAAGATTTGTTGTGGCTGCATTTTGGCAATATAAAGAATGACAGGTAATACCCAGGTATGACATCATAACTGTAACTGGTTAATTGCTGTAAATATGAGAAGAGCTGCTCCATTAATCTACTACAAAAGAAAGGTTCGACTATCAGCGCTAGTTTGCAAGGGGACTGCTCTCTGTTCTGACATCTCTATTCTGCTTTGAGGTCAGTGTTAGGATAAGGGTTCTGTAAGGGTTAGGGCATATTACAGTAGTACATCTTTAGGTTCCGACTGACGTAACCCTCCACTCTCATCCTTACATCCAATGTGGACTTGTCGGAATATAGGGACGTTTGAACAAAGAGATGTTGGAACATAGAAGTGTAACCCTTTGGAAGGTCACTTAGGTCAGAGTTAGTATTTAGAAGGGTACAAGTGTGCACGAGTCCATCATGAGCCTAGGCTAAAAGAATGTTGGGGGATGTATAACTTATCAAAATTTGGGGCTATGGGCCCAGTGTTAGGTAGGTTCAGCTTAATAATCTTTTGAAAAAATGTTGGGTGCCACGTTCAAAGCAAGATGCATCCTTGAATGCATGGTAATGTAGTTGAAGCCCCTGTGACAAACTTTTCTTCAAAGAAAATGAAGTCTGCCCAACAAACAAAAGAATCATGTTATGGCAGCCTTCAAATTCACTGGTAAAGATCAGTAACTCCAAAGTTGGAATAAGGTAATCACTTGCTTTTCAACGTTAGATCCACTATCTCGTTTAGTACGGTACTCTTAGCTCAAGTTGCTAGATTAGCCTACTGCTTTTGAACCTGTACGTATGTTCTGAATGTTGGACATCCAGTACATAGTGTTATATTTGATTCATTTGATGCTGGTTTTGGACTCTAGAAGTTTTAGATGGGCAGTGGTACCACCAGGACTTTGAAAGGGAAGGAAGGGGGCTGTCAAGGGCACACAGAAGGGGGTGGGGAGTTGCCAGTGTGCATTATTCCTGTAAGCTGTATACTTGACTATGGGCAGGTTACCTGGCTCTTACTCCATAGTCACAACTCATGGCTTTCCCTCTAAGTTTTTATGATTACCAAGCAAAATAATGACTATCTCAGAGAAAATAGACATGAAATGCAGAGCACATAAGTAGGGTTTCTATTTATGTATTCTCAGCAATGTTTTAAATAACCAAAGACAACCAATTACTTAATGCAATAGACACATTACTATCAATCTCTGTATATATAATGTGGCTTAATTTGATGCAGAATGCAATGATGATTACAGCTGCTCACAATAAAGAATAAACTATGAGCAATCACACAAGATGTAAGCTTTAATTGTCACCAATATGCAGGCTTTCAAGTGAAAGTAGGTGAAAATGAAAGGATAAGAGTGGATCAAACTTTGCAATAATAGGAGAAAAGTGGAAGTAAAAAGACCAAAAGTAGGACAAAAGCAGGATTGTTGCAGGCATAATTCATCATTGCTCAGCAAGGTTGACGAGATCATCATTACTTTATGTCATTTCACACACTTTCTTTAAATTCAATAATGGAAGAGAGTAGCAAAAAAGTAGGATAAAGCAGGATTTCCAAGAAAAAGGAGGAAGGCTCAAAAATTAGGAAAAGTTGGAGAATAAGAAGGAGTCACCGGAAAGCCTGCAATATAGTCAACGCAAAAAAAAAAAGCCACCAAGAGACCTTTGACAGTAAGTGAAAGATGAAAGTAATTCCTGTTCTCTCTCAAACTCAAACTATAGTTTCAGCACCTTGGAAGAAAAATATTACTGTATTATAGTGGAATATATTCCTTTATGAAGCTCCAAAAATTGAGCTTTTTTGTCACTATATATACACACCCTTTCACTCCAAAAAAAGAAAATAAATAAAAATATAAACTAGAAATGACTACAACAATTAGACAAATCACATCTCCAGACACAATGTCATTCTAGTTATTACCTGCAAACACATAATCTGCACTTAATAAACCTGTAAAGTGTACCTGAAGTACCTAATTAAAGAATATATATTTCAGAGGTCAGAAAATGAAGTCTTATTAACCCAACTTCCATCGTTATAGCTTATTCCATTGCTGAGATATAAAGTGTTGAATTTATTCACTTAATATGAAATAATGAAATACACAATTTGTAATGTCCTCATTGTACAGTTCACAATAATCACTTTTGTTTCCCTTTAAAATAAAATTGTTTACATGACCTTATATATGTGGAAAACCAAAGATTACAATCTGAGTGGTATATATGTGAGTGACATCACAAATTATTGCAGAATGTACCATTTTAAACTGAGAGTGAGAACCCTTCAATGTTTTCTATCTCAGCTCAGTGAAGATGGGAGGTGGACTGTTTGCATTACTTTTTCAAGCTTTGTAGCATTTGTTTTTTAACTGTGAGACTTCAGGTACACTTGAACTGGCTGTTTCTTAAATGCCATCCTGTACAAGCACACTGCAGGCTTTTCCATTATAATAACATTACCCAGATATACATATCAATTCCACCAAGCCATTTTAGGCCATATACTCTCTTCAAACTTTTCAAGATCATCTCTTACACTTTGAAAAGAATAAAATTGCTTTTGCAAAATATTCAGATGGAAGTGAAGGAGTAATTAATTTCCTGAAACAGTGTCATCCAAGACAACTGGCCTGGGGAGGGGTCCAAGGGGAGGGAGAAAATTTTGATGTCTGGAAGGGGCCTATGTGCAAAATGGTGCTACCATTTTCTGGGTATGCTACTGCACTGACTTTAGTGTAGAATTAGGCCAGTAGTATTGTAGCCTAATAATAGGCTTATACATATGATGTTGTCTTATAATGATTTATAAAATGGGTCACTTCTGAATCCAGTAAATATTCTGCAAAATATCGCTACACAGCCGTGTTGAGTTTGAGAAACCACTTTCTAATCATAAAACTGACTGATTTCATGGAAGTTTATCACAAACACTTATATCCAAACACGACCATTGCAGCGTTTATGTTCGATTGGTGTTGCCTGAATACTTTACATTGTTATATATGTAAATGCATATATCGTGATTAGGTAGAACTGAAAGTTGACTGGACAGCAGGCTGAGGGAATGTAGCACTGTTAGTTTAAGGATTGACACAGGCTCTGAGTAAACACTCCGCTTTTAGATATCCGCAAAGTTACGTTTGCATGGTGTATATTTGATACTGTCTGGGACATGCAATGCATGAATTCAGTACATCCTGTTGAGCAGTTGCAGATTCTTAGTTGCAGAGGGCCCAGTGGTTCCAACATGAGCACAAAATTTATACCAAGAAAAATATACCATTATATTTGATCAAATTTTGTCTTGCAAAATGGACTCTCTGAGAATTTTGCTCAAGACTTTCAATTTCTGGAAATTTTCAGAACACTTACATCTCTGTAATACTTGCACTATGTAAATTTTCTTTTCAATGAGAATGAGGGAAAATACCAGCATTCTTGTTTGAATAATAATTCTATACCTATTATTGCTACTGTTACAGTCTTTCACTGGCAGACATAAAACTGAATCATTTTAATACATTAATGAAAAATGAATGTCACTTGTTTATTGAAGGACTTCAGTATATATAATTCGAAATATTTAATTGGAATAACAAATGTTTTGGTATTTCAGGTCCAGGTGTGTATGATAAACATGACCAAACATCACCAAAAAGTATAATGTCCTTCAAAATGAATACTAGGCTTTTCTAAAGTGTCAAGTGTTTTCCAGACACAGATCATAAAGTAGAATGACTGATAATAAAGATATAGAACAAATTAGCATAACTGCTAATTCTGATAATTTTATAGACTCTTGGGAATACAGTTTGCATTGTTTAAGCTAACTTGGTAGTTTTTTAATGATTACATAATATTCACTTGGAAATGATAAGTTTCTTGGTTTCTTCAACCCAGCTGGTCAGACACTGTAAAAAGAAATGAAAAAAAAAAATGAAAAATTTCATAAAATGAAAATAGAAACAACTAACATCAGAACTCAGAAAAAAAGCCCCAAAAGAAAGAGGAAACAGACAAGAAATTTGTGTTGTTTGGGCTTAATGGGCAGTCAGGGAGAATCTCCATTTTTTGAGATAATCATTGTCTCCTAACACAAAGACAACTTAGCTGCTGTTCTGAAATTTATCCACAATGCTATACAGTTTGGATAATACAAAACAAAAGGCTTAGCCTTTGAAACCCTTCTGGAAAATTAGGACCTGCCTAGGACAGTTCAAAACTTGAATATCCATAGTGCTTAATACCTTATCTACAACCTAAATTCTGTGCCATTGGTATTCCACTGTGCAAGTTTTGAGGAAATACCGATAAAAGCAATATGACACCTAGGGATGACCCTCAGTAAGAGACACAGTACATTCATCACACACACCATGTTTGTCTATAATCCATACGTAACTGGTGCTCATGTTGACAGCATGTGTACACCCATTAGAGTCAGTATGAATTAAGGTCCTGCATACTACATCAAAAGTTCTACCACTACCTGCTTAAACCTTTTAATTATACTCCATACTGCAGACACTACCCTAAAAGGACAAGAGAAACAATGTGGCCAAGAAGTTCAACCTTCCAAACTCTTAAGCACCTCCTAGTGCAAACAGAATCCTTTAGTTAAATTGTTCAAGGCCATATTCTGCTGGGGACACTACTGTGTAATCTGAATGCCACCTCTGCATGTTGTGCCATGGTGGCTACTTCATCTCTTGAAATTTCAGAATTGTTTCTGTCTGGGGCCAGATTTGCTGGCCTTTAAAGCTGCAGTGGCTTAAAGCCTGCCGCACACGAGGGGAAATTAGCTCATCAAAATGCCTCACGTGCCACTTTGCTCAGCTAATTTCTCACGTGTGCAGGCATGTTTTGGTGAGATTTCTGCCTTCCGAGGCAGAAGACTCAAATATCAAATGTGTTTGATTCTTTCTGGCACGAGTGCCATTTTTCTCACCGTGTGCGCCTGACCTGAGCATTTGGCTCACGTCTTTAACCCACTGCGCAAGCATATTCTGAATGAGTAGGCTTAAAGTTAGGTCTATTCATTCAGAATACGCAAGGCAGTGGGTTAAAGTCGTGAGCCAAATGCTCAGGTCAGGCACACACGGTGAGAAAAAAGTGGCACTCGTGTCAGAAAGAATCAAACATGTTTGATATTTGAGTCATCTGCCTCGGAATGCAGAAATCTCACCAAAACTCATGTGCACACGTGAGAAATTAACTGAGCAAAGTGGCATGCAAGGCATTTTGCTGAGCTAGTTTCCCCTCGTGTGCGGCAGGCATAAAGGCTTTCTAATCTCACCCCAGACAGTAACACTTCTCCCTACTAAGTTAACTTCTAGCACCTCCTCCAATTTAAACCAAGCCTCCTGTCTAGTACACCTCTAAAACAGGGCCACAGTAGCCTGCACTGAGTTTAAATTGCTCCAGGCAACATTGTCAAGCAGTGGGTGTGTGTGTGTTGGGGGGGGGGGGGGCTAATTGGGAACACAACTGACTTTACAAGTCACTGACTAGCATCCAGAGTGAAACTGTATTGTCAGAATCAATGTCAAAGTGCAGTTATCAACTGCATGTTTTTAGAACTCTAGGGCTATATGTCTGGGCAGAGAGTCGTTAGCAACTCCCGGTTTGGGGAGATGCCATATCCCCTTTAAATTATCAACTGGACTTTACATAGAAAGGTTAACTAATAAGGACCCACAGTTTTACTGCATAATGCTGAATGTAAAAAAAAAACACATGTTAACTTATTAAATGCATTTTTGTGCTTTTCACCACAGAGTATACAAATTTAAGGCATTCCCTGGTAGCAGTTCAATAAAAATACCATATGAAAGAGAAAAATTTGGCATCACATATCCTTCTACCTGTGTAGTAATATTCTACTCAAGATAGCCCTTTAGAATATTTTTTAAGTTTGTCACAAATGTTCTTCAATTTTTCAGCATGAAGTTATTTAATGATAAATTACCCCCAACAGTACTACTTTTCTCACAATTTATGATAAATCTTGAAAGCTCCTATCTTTCTAATGTGACAAGCCATTAAGTTGTTTGGGTGTGTATGTTTTTTGGGGGTGGGGTGGGGTGTGGGGGAGCATCAGATTTATTTACCAGAATGAGCATTTCAATTCCAAACCAACAGTCCACTGAGTGCCAACAAACAAGACAAGCAAAGAAGTGTTTTACTCACATTGACAGCAAGGTACATTGAGTTACAGTAATCCTTGACAAAATCATCAGGTAGAGGTCTATTGAGACCCAGCTTCTGGCTCTCATCTAGTGCATGGGTCCCAATGAAGTCAATGAAGCAAAACCGCACTGTCAGTTCATCATCTGGTCGCAAGAAAGCAGGACCCCCAGACATTAGCTAAGAAAGACATAGAAAGTGCCATGTTAAAAGTAGCATATTCATACCATATTGAACCCGTTAAAAATGTCAGCTTTCAGACCCCACAAAAGTGGACTTTCATGGGGTAGGATTATATGTCACTTTCTAACACCCGAGGCTATCTCCATCACTGAGCCAATTAATTATCTCTTTCCAACAAGCTGTATCACATGTCATGATGTGGACAATGGCAACATCCAGCCTTGAGGCAATCGGTGTAATAGAGAAGGGGAAAGAGGTTTTTAGTAGTTTTAACAAGACCAATACCTCATGTTGCAACCTGGAATTCAAACAAGCCATATGTAGCCACAAAGGGGGAAGGAGGACAAATGCAGTCTCACCCATGGGCAAAGCAAGGAAAGTGACAACTGACCATCACTGAAGCCCAGTTCAAAATGTATTCCTCTTCCTCTGCCGCCACCATCACCCACCACCACCACGATGGATGGATGGATGGATGGATGGAGAGTGGTGGTGGTGGTGGTGGTGATTAGAACATTTATATTATATCACAAAATCACTGGAGAGAGTATCTAAGTGCTTTACAACAAAAAGAAACAGTAAAAAGTAACAATCCATGCCATTGAAGAACTGTCCTCAAATTCACTGGAGGGGCAACAATTTGACACTTGATAGTAAACTAATTACCAAAAGTACTGTCAGTTAGTAGGATTTACCCTTGAGTGCACATAACTATTTGACCCAGCACCACCATATGATTGTAGACACATCTGTTCTAATGCTGACCATGTAACCGTACCAGCTATGTATAGTACATTCTATATGCTACAATATGTACTGTTGTACTCAATGAGTCACAGTTTACTCTTGGAAGGTGTCTCCTAGCTATCTAAGGACCAATTTGCAGTAGAGCATTCAATGGGGCTAATATTACAAACTCAGGTAGATATTTTATCTCCCGTTTTGGCCAAAAACAGGGGACTCGGGTGGTATATTCCTTATGGGCAGAGAAGATTGTGATGTGTGTAATGTGAATGCATCAGAATTTTACCATGACATGAAAGTCCTTTTAGCCCAAATTCTTGTAGAAGCTGACCACAGTTAATCAGGCTTGCATCACAACAAGGTAACAGAACTCCAGCTCTATCAGCACAATGTGCGCTCAAGTGAATAATGACTTGTGGTACTTAATAAGTAGTTCCAGTGGCTACTAGGGCTTGGCCAGATCAAAGATATGTCCGGATTGAGCACGGTAGTGAACATACAACTCGCTGGACTAAAACCACAGAATGTGAAAGTTACTGGTCATCACTAATAAGACCTTCCCAGGCTGTGCGGGACTACTCGGGATTGTAGGCTTATGGGCATTTTCATGGCATGACAAACTTTACAAACAGGTACATTTTTTCATCAATGTGAGGAAATATGATGTTACTTAACTCTGCTTCAAGTACACTTTGCAAAAATTATTTAGGAACAATACCAGACAATATATGGGAAATTACACAAAGGAATGGGATAATTAAAAGTTTGTCAGAAAAAATCATTGCAATTCCCTAGGGCTCTTTTCTGAGCAGCACCCACATCGTTCTCAAAACTCACATCAAAATGCCCTATTCCTTGCTATGTAATCATTCTTTAATTCCCCAATTCTCAGCCCTTTAAACTCCACTGAATTTCCTCCTTTCACTTTCTGAACAATTAACCCTCCTCTCTCTGATTATGTTTGTCTGAAATGTAAGTAAGACCATTCAGCACCGTCATTTTCCTTTTAAAGAAGTAAGGTAGTAAAATTGTTGGCTGCAAATAAGGCCTTACAACTGCATTGTAAAATCCCCTTTGAAAGCAGCCTTGTAGCAACTGCTCATTCATCAGGGCTTTGCGTTACTTTAAGTAGTTCATCTGCATCTCCTCCCCTTGGATTTAGAAAGATTACAGTATCTTCTTCTTTCTGATATAAGATTCACTGGGATTGGACAAGGTTTTGAATCATCATTTCTAACATCCGACTGCAGACTCGATCCCGGCTTTACATCTGAAGCAAATCTGTCTGGCTGTTGCATCAAGGTTTCTTTATAGGCCTACAGCATATATTTTAGCCATGCACAACACTCAAGGCAAGCTTTTGTTTAAGCTCGCAGTTTTCCTATTTTGGCCCAAAGTTTCATCTGAAACTTTGATATTTTGAAGACAAACAGTTAAGAGTCCATGGGAAATGATTTCTGAGAAATAACAGTTAAACTTAAAGTCAGAAAATACCATTTTTATTCTCAATCACCCTGTCTAGAATTAGTTTCTAGGTATGTTGCATTGGGTTGGTCCATGTTTATGAAAGGGTGTTTTAGTTGTGCTTAGGCATTGTGCAAGGCTCAGTAGGTCTGCAGTACACCAATTTCCTGTTTGGTAGTCTATATGCCATATGGTAGCTTAGTTCTAAGTGGGGGATAGCTTCTGACTAGTATTACCCACAATTTCTCTCCCCTACAGCTCTGTCAAGGAGAAGTATATTTTATGCCATTCTGTGAAATCATGTGCCAGTTCTTTCTCTGTTTGTTGTTCAATTTTTAAGCAAACTGCTGCTTTTTTTATAATTGATCATAATTCATGCATCGATAACTGGAAAATAGCCTATGTGAAAGTCATACCTTGCAAATCTTTCCTTCCATCATTTTACTTATTTCGTTAATTTACCACGAGTTTTTCTTCTGTATTGCACAATCCCCATCAAAGGCCAATAAAAGAGTAGCTAATGTAAACATTGATTAATATGCAAATAATGAATGTTAATGAGTTTGATAGTGAAGGTTCTACTCAACAAGGCGAAGCCGAGTTGAAGAGAATGTTCATTCTTTCAACAAATGAAAATATTCATACTATCACATGGATGGAAAACATTCCCTTTTTGCTTAACATAACACCTAATTTCTGAAATAGATCTTGGTCAAAATTTGATTGAAGGAGAGGATAGAGCCTAATGTTGGAATACAGTCCTACCCTATATGAAAAAAATAGGATTAGGCTATACTATAGCCTACTTACAGTTACATTCTAATATTCTCTGGAATTCTCCTGCACTGGTCCTGTCATCATTTCTATTAGTATAAATCAACAGTAGGCCATAAATCCAATAGTATTGAACAAACATAAGATATGCAATGTACAATCCCCAATGCTGCAGTGATTTATTGAGTCGTGGCATAGTTTTTAAGTACCGAGCACCGTGATAGCTGACTCACCACCATGTTGCTTCCCGACTTTTCTGATCATTTACATTTTAATGCTAAAAGTCAGAAAAACGGAACGTCCTGATTTTTATGGGTTTCAAAGCTCATAAAGGGAAAAGTTCCACTTAAAACGGAACCGTTGGCAAGTATACATGGCATGTGACCACCGATCCTCCAGTCAGATGTTGAGAAATTTATAAGGTGTTAAATATCATCTTGATCTTCATATCATGCAGTGGTTTCTATATTGTCAAGCATAAGCTACAGTACTTAAGCACTGCATGCACAAATTTTGAAAATCATGCTTAAAGATACAAAATTGTACCAGTAACTATAGCATACTTGCAAACCCTCAAATAAACTTTTTACTCCCTCTGAAATGAATGGCACAGTCAGCACAAAGGCTTCTGGACTTGCACACAGGATGGCCGTGCATTGTTTATAGAGCGTGAATAATCTCTGAAAAGGCATTTCAGAAGCCCTTATTTTCTTACTTTTTGAAGAGCAATTTGGAAGTGAAGGAATTGTAATGGCATCACATGCCTTGCTTACATAAGGAAACGGGAATCTATATCTCTACCCTTGTTTTGATTAAGATAAAAACTCACAGCTATGCCCTTTTCATCCAAGAGATGTTTACACATCTGGTGACACGTCTCAATCCCCATTTGTTTCAATGAATCGCGGAGGACTTCAAAGTCAGGAAACATGTAAAAACCACCTGTAGGACTGCAAACCTTCACACCGACATCCTCTAGTTTTCTAAAGAGGAATAAAAAGGTAGACCTGTTAATATTTGAATAGGTGAGGCAAATGACTTAATCCTACACCATTAACAGTTGTCATTATATTTACTTTACTTGATTCTGTCCCAGCTTCAATTTCTCCATTTATTATTTTTACTGACAAGCCAACACCTAATAGATAGATACCGGTACTTTTAAAAAAACAACAGACACATCCGTAATTATGCCATCTATAATGTGACCATAACAAAATGTATTTCCAGCTATTCCGTGGGCTCAGTTTATACACTGAGTATGTACTAACAGCAATAACGAATACCACTTTGTCTGACATATGAAAGCTCTACACCATCATAAAAATAAAATTCTAAAAATCATAGTGTACATCACACAACCATGCAGTGGCTGAAACAAGAAATGGCAACTTAAAAATAATGACTAGATAAGGTGACCCATCTGTAGCCAGTTTGTTTGGATGAGTTTTTTTGCTTCCTTGAAGGGGCAGAGTTTTGATTGAGTGGGTGGGTATTCATCACCAAGGATGCACCATAGAGGTCTGCAGGGCCATAGCCTGCATTGGGCAAGAGGGACAGCTCCCTCCCCCCCCCCCAAAAAGATTTCCAAACCCTAATGAAAAATGGATGACTTGAAGAAATACTGAAAACCCTAAAAATTCCATCCTCCTGATTATGTTGTTAAGGTCCTCAGAAGCTGGGAAACTGCATACACAGGTTCACTTTTTCAGTAGCCCTGAAAGCAGCACATTAAGAAGGGGTGGGTTCACTATGGCTAAGTCTTATGCTGTGCTATGGCGCTGTGCCATATCACTGCAAAAAGAAAAAAGAAAAAATAATGAGAATTTTAAATAAAATCAATTCAAGGTTTTTTCAAAGATAGCACTATTTTGTATCCAAGCTACTTTACAAAGGCAAAATACCTCAAAGATGGGGGGGGGGGGGGGGAAGGGTGCTTAGACAGCACCCTCTCCCTTACACCCAGCCAAAAAGAAAAAAAAGGTACTAATCAGTGAGACTTTCTAAGCATGCAATCATTTCAAAGCTTTCACAAAGATAGCACCGTTTTGCTTTTTAGGCACCCTACATACACAACGACTTCTCTAAGACTAGGTAGGCTACCCATGCCCTTAGACAGCACCCCACATACAAAAACAACATAATAAAATAGACACTAAATAATGAGAATTTCTAAACACATATTCAGTCCAAAGCTTTGCCAAAAACAGCACCAATTTGCACCTATAAAGGGACCTTACATTAATCTAATTTCCTCCCGTTAGACCCCTCCCTCAGGGCAGCAGTTGGTGACAAGGCCAATGAAAGGATTTGTCTGGGTGCCAACAATCATGGGTATGCGACTGGACACTGTCATGAACTGCCCCCCTTGGAATTTTGGCCAGGCTACGGCCCTGGTCTGTTTTTGAAAACATGCATACATTTCCAAACGTTTAGAGGACATATGTTATCAAATTTGGGGTAAGGGGCATTGTCCCTTAATGTCCCCATGACTACAACATTAGTTTTTCCCTTGTCTGTG
Organism: Holothuria leucospilota; assembly: GCA_029531755.1. Taxonomy (NCBI): domain Eukaryota; kingdom Metazoa; phylum Echinodermata; class Holothuroidea; order Aspidochirotida; family Holothuriidae; genus Holothuria; species Holothuria leucospilota. The sequence continues at coordinate 27,829,107 of CM055969.1, read as the reverse complement.
CCACATGCATGGTTATTTCCCTAAACAGAGCAACAGATATGAAACAGTCAAATAGTATATCTGTGCCCTTTTCCTATTTACCTCCATCCTCATGCAACCTTGCCGGTTATATTACTGTAGGTACAGAGGGCTACGTCACGCAACCCCAGTCTAGTAATTTGGTGGTTTGCCACCCCAAATTAGAGATGTCACAAACAACTCTCAAAATTTCTAGCTATGTGGTATTATTTGACATTAGCAGGTATACAAGCTATGCAGCTACCACAATGAAAGTTCATTAGTACTGGCAATCAATAAAGATGCAAAGTTTTTTAGTGAGATCATTATCTATAAATTTCTTTTCCTTTCAATTAAAAGGTGGATATTCTTTTTGTACAATCTCCTATGTACATGCAAAAAAGTCAACTCAGACATAAACACAGATTTCAGAAAATGGTGAAGTCAACCATGGATGGGAACATAATTACTCTTTCATGATGCAGAAACATTCAATATGAACTTCCAACGTAAATGCATGAAATTACACTTCCATGGTAATAAATGTCAGCCAATTTCCCAGCTGAATTTATACATCCCTTGCTTGAAATACTGTTGCTTTGCATTGAATAAGAATGCAGTACATCAATATCTGTTATGCCCACAGCACAAATCATTTCGTGTTACGCATCACACTAGATCAGGCACTATGTGGGCCTATAAAGAAATGAGCTATACTCAATCAAAAGGGCCACTTTTTCTTTCCAGACAGTTAAAATTCTCCAAATTATGCTAACTTCAAGCAAAGAACCTGCCCACAGTACTTCCTGGACAAAACTACAGCAGCCTGTTCTGAGTTTAAATTGCTCAAGGCTATATTCTGTTGAGCACACTAGCCTACCATGTGTTATTTCATTGCTAGTGTACCTTAACAGTCAGTGCAATGGGCTATCATACATCACATTCCTCTGATTTGCACAAGTCATCATTGACCAATCATAGTGAAGCTATTGTTTTAATTAATGTCAACCACTGTGCCGTCACCAGTTGTGAACATCAATACCAAATTTTCCTGAATTTGGTGGTGGGTGTGGGCAGGGATGTAACAGCCCCTTTTATTATAAGTTACTTGCTATGCTAATCCATTAAAATTAGACCATTTAAAATCTAACCTACTGAATATATTGGAAAGTAGTACACCTCAGTCACATGTTGCATCGAACAGAACTTTTGTTCTGCTCTTTTTATTGGAAATAAAAACTTAAAGGCAATAGGCAGTCACCCCAAAATTTTCTTTGAAAAATCAGCAAACTCTTTCAAATCTCTCATTGCATTACAAGCAACTCAGATGTTTTGAACATAACTATTACCAACAACAGGTAAAGCAAGGAGAAATTCTCCTTGAATTTCACAATTCAGAATTCACTAACAAAAATATTGTCACATGATCAAAATAGGCCATTCATGAACTAGAGTGATGGGGCATACTAATCACTCTGATTGGGGTGACTGCATTTTCCCTTTAAAGGAATATGGTGAACATAATATCTGATCTCCCATGGTTTCTCACAAATGTGAAATACTGTAATAGTCTATAGTTCCTACAAAAGCCTTACGAAAGGTCAACAAATGACTTATATCTGCTTTTCTAGCACCTTCAATCGAGGCATAATATTTCATCTTAATGTTAACTTCAATTAACCACTACCATCTCATTTAATACTCCAACAGATCAATATCCCACTGAAAAAATCTTGTGGGGAATTAAATCCAACTTTGTCGTAAACGTTAGATACCTTGTACCAGGATATTGCAACAACCCAGCTGTATATGCACTTGATAAGCTCTTTTAATTTATATATAATTTAACTTTACATTCAATGGAAACACTGGTTGTAGGGCATACAATTTCTTGTGACTATAGAACTCTGTGGCACCTGCAGTGCAATCATCTCAGGTGGTTTGCTTGATGACTTGAACAAGTCCACTGCTACTGCTGTGCTGTGGGATAATTAATTACCTGTGACAATATTGAGCAACCGCAGCTAGAATCCGCCTTGTGTGAGCCATGTACTCTGCAGATTCCTCATCATGAGTAAATAACTGAAAATGACAGCGAAAACAGTATTGCATGTGCGGGGCGTGTATACACTCCCCTTAAAACCATTGCCTGCTGAGTAGGTGGCAAGCCACGTTCATCACAAACCCTAATGACTGCCAACTTCAACACAGGTCATATGCCTACTTTTATAGTAATATGGAATTCTAACAAACTTTCAATCCATGCAGTTTCTTAAGACTACTCACTAACTAATAGCAAACAATCTCTTTCTTTGAAACCATGCACCCCTGACCACGGGTCATGGGCTGTCAGTTTGGGCAATTGTTACCAAAGTACACCAGAAATTGGGAAAGAAATCTGTGCCAGGATGGAGGTTGTCCACTATGGAGTAACTCAAATACGGTCAAAGTAAAACAAAAAGGGGTCACAATAAGAAGTGTCAGGGCATATTCAATCATGCCACCATAGGCTTCACAGTGGTATACAGTTCAACCATGCTTGAAGAGTAGCAAAATTAATAGCCATTGCAATATATTTTGCAGGTATTGTTAGCTGATTACAGTGATGGCTGGATGGGAAGGTAAAAGGTTTGTGCTCCTCTGTTTTCATTTGCATGAGTTAGTCAGCCAACAAGCCAAGAACAATGGGGGATTCTAGATGTACCATTATTTTCTTTTGTTGTTCTAGTGGGTGGTAACTGGGGATTGAGGTTAGGGATGCACTTTGCAGGGTGTGGCCAATGAAAACAAGATACCCCCTGCCTACCCCCATATCTATTGTTTTCCTGAAGAAAACCACACAGCTAATTAGTGAGGTTAGGTTAGGTTAGATGAGGTTTAACGTCCCAGTTTCCAACCAATTGGCTCAAGTCGAGACGACTATGGCCTTTTTTCCAGTTGTGGCTCACTGGCTTGTTTTCCCTACTCCATTGTTTATGCTGAGCACCGAGCACAAAAGCAGTAGGTTCCATTTTAGTGAGACACTGATTAAAAATATTACTTGACAACATATCATTTTTCCACAAGTTGCCCTTCACTTACTATCATTAATGAGTCAAAATATTTTGCAAACCTTCTGAAATGATAAAACATTTAACATGTTTTACCTATCCTGCTGCGGATAGGGGATAACAATTTATCTTCTTCAGTATAAAAGGAGCCATGCAGTGTATCTTACTAAAATGCTAATAAACAGTACACCCAAAGTCTATGATTCCATTCAACATCAAACTGCAAACACACCTGACTGGAGTTTTCTGTCTATCTTGGCAATGCTTCTGTTGACTTTTTGATTATTGATTAAGCAGAACAGCCGTATCTTTCCTAATGCAAATTAGCCATCAACATCACCTCACCAAGACAAAGCCCACTTTATCAAACAGACACACCCCCACAATCAAGATAATCTTATGAAGCCACTGTCCCTGTAATTACACAGAGCTGCACAGTTCACAGTGTCAATTATCTATGGGATAGTCATGTCAGTATGCAGAAGAAATATATGCAAATGAAGAGTACAATTCCATGCAAAATCAGAAGTCAAAATTTATGCACTTAACTCCTGCATCCAGCCAGGGCTCCAGTGACAATTTTGCAATGGAATAACTAATGTGGTTTTTATAACTTTGTGAATTGTGGTTATATTGTCACCTCTCATCAGAATATGCATTTCTGAGCATAAGAATGTACATTATGGCAGGATGCTACGGTGTCCTGACTTTGGTCATAAAGGCCCACACTGTCATGGTAAAGCAATGCTGAAATTTTCTGCATTTAATGACTATGACAAGGGAGGGGGAGGGGGGGAACGGGGAACTCAAGAAAGAGCTCACTTTTATAGGTGTAGGGGTAAAAAACTGCTCAAGTCAACCAAAATGAGAGATTGTTTTGGGGTTATGTGTGGCTTTTGCTTATTTGACAATTCTAATCAAGGACTTCCTATCCCTGCAAAGCACTTCAGCCAATTATAATTACATTTTCTCTGTAGTGTCCTGAGTTTGGACAGAGAGGCACAAACTTTAACTCCTGTTAATATTTTTTGTAATAAATAAGAAAACAGATTAATTGAAAAGAAGGCAATTTTAGGAGAAAACAATCTCCCTTATTGACACAAGTATGGGGAACAGAAAACTGCTCAAAATCAAACAAAATGCGAGAAAGGATCTTTTCGTTTTTCCCTTTTTTTAGCAGAATGTATTTTTTTTTATGCAATTGTACTCAAGAATCACATGCATGACATTTAGGTCAATTAATGCAACAGTTTTAGTTCTATCATTTCTCTACTAATTTAAGAAGGTTCTGTGATATGGTCATTTCATATCTTTGCTGACCCTTGTAAATCTTGCTCAACTGAATGGAAATAGCCATTGAGATCCTACATGTGATATTAAAGATACAACAATGAGTAAATTTATGCAGGGATATGGCCGGAACCACCATAACTATTGCAGATACTGCTGCTGCGCAACCCGCTCTTTTCAGACCCTAAAATAAATTAAAATATATTCAGATACGGAATAAAAATGAAGGAAAGGACAAAAAAGGATGAGAAAAGTAAGAAGAGGATTTTTCATAATGGATAAATTTTTGCAATATAAAATGGAGTAAATCATTGTTTCATTAAAATGTCATAAAAATTCTGTTTTTAGCTTGCTTCACACATAAGTTTTAGAGATAGTTCCCTCATTATTACTTTGTAATGGCAAAGAGTGAGTGAATTATTGCTTCAATCCCCCTTCCCTCATACCATCATCCATCCATCCACTTCACCCACAAATTTATGCCTAAATCAAAATTGCAACTAGCTGTTTGTTAATGGTCAAATTGTGATATTTTTGGTCTGTTTGGTGTGCATCCAGTGCCATTTAAAATAAAGAATATTGGTTAGGTTTACTGCTCAAACTTTATTAAATTCCTCAGAGCTTCTGGGGCATTTCCCCCTTGGTCCCCATAGGAAATTTACCCCTGGATCCCACCAGGGGTCCACCTTGCCCTGGACCTACACCCTCAGGGGAAGTGCTTAACCACCCTTCAGTGCCATTTACCCCAGAAAGAGTTTGAAAGCACACCCAAAACTTCAACCATACCACTTTCAAATTTGTTGCAATGCTACTTCATAAATAAAAATAACCGATCAGCTTCCAAAGTGATGAGGTTTGCTGTCAATAGCACCAGTCACCATACATGTTTCAATTTACAAAATTAAAAAGACAAAATATAGTCACACTCTTTACTCAGAAAAAAATGGGCCTTTTAATGCATGCATTCTGCAGCCACTAATTTGTTTTAATTATGTCCCCCTTTGTGGTCAGTTACATGCAGTCACACTGAATGCAAATTAAGGCAGGACCAATACCACACACAACAACCAAATGTAGTTTTGGAGTCTGGCTTTAAACTGTAATGATGAATGGGTATGATTCCATGACAAATGGACTCATTACCTAGGTTACAGTATATGTGATATCAAAGTGCATGAGACGATTTGATATTAGCGTGAAAACACACTCTGCTTTACGTACGTTCTGATACATAAGGCTTTTCTATGTTCCTTTTTTACAACCATATGTGTAAATCTGGCTTCCAATGATTTCATGATAGATTACAGAATACAGTTTGAAAGGTTTCAGGTGTAGTGGGGATAGGGGTTATGAAGTATGCTTTCATGTCCCCAATGTCCCCCCTTTTCCATGCAGAGAACCTACAAGTTTTCTGTGTGAGCCACCTCCATTCCCTGCCCCCTCCCCCAGGTCTGCTAAATCCCTTCCCCTAGACAACTTTTTACAAAGTCCCCTTGACTCACTGGTAAAGAGCCAAGGGGTGAAGCCAAACATTTCTCCCACAGGGGCTCTGCTCCCCAAAGGAGCTGCGGCCCCTTCCCCCAGACAATTTCTAAAGCAATTAGCTCCCAAGTCAGTGAAGCAAAGTTTCCTATGCCTATGCACCATGCATTATGTAGCAGTGTGTACATTTTACTGTCTATATGTAAGGCATTTTGTGAAAACATGATTCTGTACTTCATGGCTGTATATTGTTTCATGTTTATAATTTATGTAACTTTATGAGTTGGTTTTTACTGGTACAAGTACAGCTTTGTAGAATGATTAAAGTGGCAATATAATTTCATAATAACTTTACCAGATTTATGACACTGTGGTAATGAATATTCAAAAAGAACAATAACTTGAAAATCCAACCTTTGGTCACACTGCCATCTAGACTTTACCTGGGTGCCAGTGAGGCAATCTGACAGGCTCTTGAATAAGATCACAGGAAATCTGACCATTAGGAGCAAAGTACTTATTAAGGCACTTTCCTTTGCTACTGCTGGAGTTGAAGTTACATCATACACAGGCTTAGACTCTAAACAAATGACTATCAAATGTGACCTCAAAGCCAATGGCATCAAATTTCATGGCAGTCTGACCAAACAGAGGATTCTTAAATGTGTCAAGTGATGATGCTGTTTCATTATACCCTGATGGTAAATGGTTTCACATGAGTTCATATATTGACTTTATGGACCTTATGTGATGACCATATAGTACAGTATGAGATGACAACACCTGGCTTAATGAAAAATTCACAACTTCTTCATAGGTGCTCCCCAAACATACATCATGAATATTTGGTTTTCATCATTATATGCTTTCTATCCCTTCCCCTACTATTTTTGAATTAGGAGTCTTACTCCTCCCTCCTTACATCAGAAAGACTGCTCTAAAACCATTCACCTCCGAATTAAGCTCTGAACTGTGTGTTTGCTCTTTATTCTATCCAACAGTATTCATCAGTTAATGCACAAGTTCTGTTGCAGTTGTAGATTTAGTCAAACTATTGATACATATTTTTATAACATTTGAAGGTCAAAAAATCTTTCAAATCTACTCCTATTTTCCTATAACCAGTCTCTCTCATGATGTTTCAAATGGCAAGTATTGTTAAGTAGCGCTGGGGGAAGGAAAAATGAGATGGTCAAGAGACATGGGTAGATGAAAGAAGGATCTGGTTAAAGGGAAAATGCAGTCACCCCAACCTGAATTAGTGTACCCAGGTATCCTAATTCATGAATGGCTCTCTTCAATCATGTGACAACAATTTTGCAACTGAATTTTTAAATTGCAAAAATAACCCCTTTGTTTACCTTGAGACTGCCGATCTTTTTGTTCTGAAACATTATGGAAGATACTTGCAATAGAAACAAGAGGAGATTTGTCAAATTTGTTTCATGTGTCAAAGTAATTTGGGTGCAACTGAATATTCCCTTTAAAGGGAGAGATCGGAGAAGAGGGCTATCAAGTTTTTCCATTTTGCTATGGACTAAGTAAACCTGCCTTAGTACATCCAATGGTGTTAGTAACAGTGGTAATACCAATACCTTGAAGAAATTTAACAATTTCATTTTAAAAGAATTGTCACATTAAATGAAAAAACTATAAAAAAAAGGTACATAAATTGGCATATGTGCAGTGGCATAACCAGACTTTTTCGTCTGGAGAGCTGAGGAGGGCAAAGGTTAAAGTGGGGAGGTAAGCAGTAAAAACACTAAGCAGAGCGCCTCCATTGGTTGGCGAGTAGCGTACAGAGAAAATTTTTTGATAAAAATGCCTCTCAGATTGCAGGAAATGGCTCTTCCCAGTCTCTCTGACCTTGTGTATTTCAGCTCATTATTCTTTATATTTGCATTATACAAATTTTGCCCAATATTTTTTACCTCTGAATTTTATTTGGGGGGCAAGACATTTGACATTTACCCCTCCCCCCCTCTGGTTATGCCACTGCATATGTGGTAAACTCATTTAAATTGGTGGTGACTGCATTTGTATTTGAAATCACCCTTGCACACTACTTAACACTTGTGTATTAGAAGAGAGAAAATACAATAGTGGTCAAACAGTCAATTTCCTTGCATAAACCTGTTAGAGACATTTACTACTGAAATATATGATCTCTCATGAATGAGGCTATTTTTATCAAGAGCACAATTGGCAGCACAAACATCCTGCTGCAAATGAGGTGAGTGCATGACTTTTTTATGAGCTTTTTAACAATTTAATTGTAAACTTACCCACAATGCAGCATACTGCACTGGTGCAGGTGCACAAGAGTATGTGTGACTAGCAGCACTAGCAACGGCTTTGCGCAATGCGGCTAGCCTCTTGGGGTACAAACTGTATCCAAGCTGGGGGAAAAAAATGAAAAGATGGGGTAAAAGTGAACAGAATTTCTTCTCAAGTTTACAATGGTTCAATGTCCATTTTGCTACTTTTTACCTCACTCCCAATACTAACATGCAGCATTTATGTTTTACATCAAAGTGGCCATTTTTTACACTGTAAAGGGGCTTATGGGATTTGTTCATGAAATTCATTTTTTTTATCACACTTGTTGTTGAGTTTAACTCACATCTCGATGGTCAATGGTCAAACTAAGAGATTCTGCTTATCTTGAACACAACTGAAATGGTAATGATAGGATTCTTAATGATTAAAATCATTTATTACAAATACCATTACGTATTAATCATATACAACCCCTGTCCACAAAAACTACAATTTCTCACACTTTTGGTTACTATGGGAAGTGATACATGAGTAATGAGGCTAATAAGACCCATTGTCATGCATTAACTTCCTTCAAACTCATCCCAAAATAGTTGATATCAACTCAATGAGCCCCTTTAACAGCATAACTTTACATCCAAATTACTTCTGTCGTAAAGAAAACCACCAGGTGCTAGAATTTACAACCACTGATTTGTGGTTTGGAGCCAAGTAGCATACAGCAATTTACACTTCGAGTTTTGAAACTTACGACCAAAAATTGTGGACTGGGTGTAATGACATAAAAGTCTTCTACCAAATTTACTTCCATTCATTTTTAGAGGCACAAATGCTGCTGACATGTTATGACATGACAGCCTTACCTTCATAGCAGGTGTCGAATATGTACCTCTTTGCCGTACATACTCTAACACCTGCGAACAATGACAGAGATCATCCAATTTCGTTATACTCATGAGCCCGATATCATTTTACTCTCTCGACTGTTGATTGGTTTCAATATATGAATATTCACATTGCACGAAACAGCTTCAGCTGCAGCGTTCACTTTTACACAGTAAGTCAATGGGACTTCATTGTGTGAGCCTGAAGCGGGCGAAATCACACACTATAACCCCACTGACATTTGTCGTTCGAAACAGTATGATAACCAAGACTTGCATTAATCGTTTTTCTGTTGAACATTATAATTGTTTGTTGTGATCGTTATGTGAATAGTTAATAGCATACAGTTTTTACGCAGTTTGACGAAGAATTCTTGCGAAAGTTTGCGGATGTTGGTATTACGAGTGCAGCCAATGTAGGTGCAGGAGTAATACACGTCCGCCGGGCGGGCAAACGACAGCCAGAAAGGATGGCCAACATAGGAAAACTCAGCACAAATCCAATGGGGGCAGGACAACAATTCTCTGCCCAAATTCCGAAACCTTGCCCGATTTTTTAAACCTTACAACACAATGGTCACAACATGACACTTGTGGATCCAGGTTTCCTACAGTATGGAAATGGAGCCCAAGTGAAGTTATGGGATCTGTGTGTCCTGGGGAAGTATGTGTCTGGAAAGAGGGGAAGGATGCAAAATTTGTGTATATTTAAGATTCTTACATAAAAAATGGTGCAATAGTATGTCCACAAAATGCCAACATTTCAGAGAAATATTTCAAATTGTCAGGTGCCTACATAGGCAATATGGAGTCACGTTTAAAACTTATAGCCAGTAAAAAGCATTTGTCTGACATAGCTTAATTGTAAACTTAAAAAGGTTGGCAATATACATTTTATGCCAAATTTTATACTTGAAAAAATAAAGGTAAAAGTGGATGGTTTGAGCATTATGGTGGGGAGAATCAGGAATGGTTTAAGTGAGAATCTGAAAAATTAAGGAAACATTGGAAATGATTTAGGCACAAATCAGCTATAAATCATGCAATAAGAACTTTTCGGCAAGCACCTCAGTAATAAAAACTGCCAGTATTTTTTTTTTTTTTTGTTCTTTGAATTTCTTTTTGTCCCAATCTACCCTTTGCCCAAAAATGAGGTAGCTCTCAAAAGATTTCTGACTGAGAGGACAGGTTTCCCCTTAAGAACAAATAGCAAGTACTGACATAAATTATGCCACACATTATATCACATCAAACCTGCTAACATTTCCCAATGAACATTCACTAAGTTTTTTACTTTTAACTATTGGGATAGTTTTAACAATTATTTCGCTCTGGTTGTCCACTCCAAAGCAAACATGGAAACAAAGGAAAACAAAAAGAACAAAAAAGCTGGACACAATTTTGAGCTTGATCAAATTTGCATATGTGATATTACTTCTCAAAAAATTAAACTTAATATAAAAACATTGCAATTTAATTTCCAAAGAACATGACCTTACCCTCCATCCTCCTGCACTAGCCCACTTCGATATACCCGAACTCAGAATGGTTCCTTCTGGATAATACTAGAAAACAAATCATATCAAAAGTAAAAAAGTTTTGTTTAGTGCTTCTTACTGATACAAAAAAGCAGGCCTCAGTTTGGAAGGATCTGGGGTAAATGTCATAGAAGACTTGGAATGAATAAGGAAATTCTTTGACTGGTTTTTACAAATCAACCAACATGTCTAAAGATTTTGTCTCACTGATTACAATACAGGAGACAGGTCTGGGAGTACAGTGCAGAGTTTTTGTTATTGTTCAATCCAGTGTTCGAAATAGAGGGGTTTTACATGCACAGATGCATGTTACATTGGCACTGTGCATGTAAAATTCTGGCTGTGCATGCGAAACTTTTCTGTTTTACAGCCATTCTCAAAGGAAAATTTTAGTTGTGCATGTAACTTTCAATTTCCAATTCGATCTCTGGTTCAATCCCTCAATTATGGCAGTTGTCACAGGAATAGGAGAACCAATGTTTTACAGCCCTATTGCAGGAATGTCCAGGCCTGGGTCACAATTTATCAGCAAGGGGCTTGGAATGTAAGATTGCGGTTAATGAGCCTCAACAGACACCACTAGCAAGGGCTCTTATGTTCAAAAGCATACAGGACTTAGAATCAATTTGGGGGCTCCAGCCCATTTTCTCCAAATTTTAATTCATGCTTCCCTGGAAAGAGTATATTACCCCAGAGACAGCAACTTTCTGCCTGGATAGTGGGATGCTTACCCCTTCTCACCCTGCCTGTGCAAAAACTTACAGTACTATGTGAAAGGTTGTTGAGTTTGTATGGTCCATACACATAAGTCTATGGGACCACGTGGATTTGGGGGGGGGGGGGCACAGTTTTTTGTCTGAATCTCACCTTTTTGGAAGAATTTGCCCAAATTTTTGCAGCTTCTACCCAAATTTTGGATTTTCCGAAAGTTTTTTTTGGTGGAGGGAACAGTGCCCCCTTCCCCGGCCTCACACACCTATGTTCATACAACAGTGGGGAAGGGCTGCTGATGTCACATGCAATGTTACAGAGGTTATAAGTGCACATGACCATATAGATAGGTTAAAGTGGGATATCTTTGTATTGAATATGTCCATTATAGATGGTTCATTATAGATATGCAACTTTTAGCTGTCTTAGACCAGTGATGTGTTATTAGGAGTAGTTCCAACTGAAACTTGAATTTATGCTAAGACTATTAAATTCAGTTAAGCATGAGGTTAAAATCCCTATAATGAACGATCATTTAAGAGCATTCAGTTCTCTCAGCCAGCCTTGCCTTACCTCATTCACACTCATTCTACTGCTCTTACAAAGGATTCCATTGAACAATGATTTGATGCCCAACTAGTTGCAGACTTCAAGTATGACTCAGTCTGTTTTAAAACTCAGACTGACTGTTTATCAACAATTGAAGCGAAGAGATGCTTGCAGTAACCTGCACTAACCCTGTATACAGTTGTTCAAGACTAAACTTTGCTGTTAGATTTTGATCGATCTGTGCATTCTTTCACAAGTTGCAGAAGGTGTACCCATGCACAACATGTAAAAAAGAAACATACTACTTGTTACTAGCGTCAAAATGTGTCAAAACCTACAAATTAATCTGTTACTTAAAGACGGATTTGCATCACCCCAAGTAAGACTTTTACTTGGTGGTAAGCCCTGCCCATAATTGTCTTTACTGTTTCTCCTTGTGCAGACACAAACATAGTTCACTGCTCTGCATCTTCTGAATTTTGTAACTCTGATGTCAATCAAAGAGTAGTCACCAACTGAGACTTTTGCTTACCCCCAACTAAAAGTCATAGTTGGGGTGATGCAAATCCGTCTTTAAGCGACTGGCAGTGTTAAGGGAATAGCAAAAACGCCTAATGCTATCTTCAAGATGTAGCAGATAAGGTTTATTTTGTGTTCACATACCTTTTAAGCTTACCACATACCTTTTAAGCTAAGTGAATCGACACGAAAAACACAATGAAGTAATAATTGTCAGCAACTAGTCTGCCTAAATGAAAATGTTTAGAGTCAGAACTTCTAATAACACCTCCCTGCTTAGACATCAAACTTAAGTGCTCTTGCAAACACACCAAGCTGCAAGGTTCAGTGAGCTGGAATGATGTTTCTTTCACATTGGAACATAGCAATCCTCTGTTTCATAGATATCATATCACTTTGCTCAACTGTGTTACTTGCTTACTTGGCAAAATTTCTGATGTTCTTCAGCAAACATCCTTAAAATAAACTGGTCTATGCAAATTGAAAAGAAAAATTTGTTCCTTTACGATTTTTACATTAGAACTGCTCTACAAATGACAATTTTTCCATGAAAAGGAAATAGACCTGAGTAAAACTCAATGGAGGTTTGTTAAATTGCAAATTTACCATGCAACCGTGCAGTTAAGGTTGGCGCTAGCTCAGAAATTCTGAGAGGGATTTTCCCTCCTTACCTTCATACAAAAGAGGGATCTCAAATTTTTAAGAGGGATCATTCCCTCATTGAGTTTTGTGGAATAGAGGGATAGCAAAATCTATGAGCCCCGATACTTACCTCCTATTTACACATGTAATCGCCACTTCACCCTGCAGTAAGTCCCTGACAAGCTTTCAGCACGGTGGGGATTTTACTGGCTTGCCAATAGCTGTGAAACTCCATGGACGGACTAATAATTTCGAATTTCCCTTTCTGAATGTCTCTCCACATTGTATTTATCTTTCTTTGAATTTATCACTTGAAAGCTACGAGTAATTTTGAACAGCTACAATCAATCCATCAGTCAATGATTTTCTAAAAGCCACGCTAATGAACCCGCTAACTCGGCGACTTCCAACCCTGTATAGTACCCGCCTGTTACATGAAATTTGTGTAGTGCATGGCTGACTAGGTACGTTGTCTGCATGGCATTATGAATTTACCTTCAATTCCATACTGGATAAGGGCAATGCACTCCATTGGCACAATGCAGTTTGTGGACATGCAGTGTCTTTATGAGGATATTCAATGGAGGGGTGTGTAGTTACGGACCTTGTCACTCATCAGGAGAATACTTTCAGATTCAGCAGCTTTGTAGAATATGCACGGGTATATTTTATTTTCTGGTAAGTGAAAATCAGTTGCACAACTTTCCCTCTTGATCTGTGTAATTTGTGGGAATTCATATGCTGATGCGCAATTCTTGCAATAGCTCTGCCTAGCACGAGCCCTGGCAGTCAGTAAGCTTCCATAACATACACAAGCCTACCAAGACCAACCTTTGCAATACTCTTGTGATCATTCTGAAAATGTAAACGAGCATAGATTTCATCAGCGAGCACCAGTATGTTGTGTTTCATAAAACAGGAGCTGCAGATGAAAACAACAGAAAATAATGTGAAAAGTTTACGGGTTGGCATACAGCAAAAGAACTCATAAATCATAAAAGAACTGCATCGACATGCCAATTAAAAATTCTATAACACCATTAAAGGCTCAATAATCTCACTCCAGACAGTAAAAATGCTCTCTACTATTAGTTTACTTCTAGCCACTATTTCAATTTAAACAAAAAACACTTGTCTAGTATACACCTCCAAGGCAGAGCCACAGTAACCTGGACTCAGTTTCAACTGTTCACGGCCACATTGACACACAACTGTGTGTGAGCTCAATTGGGAACACAACTGACTGTATATAATTGTCATCACTGACCAACTAGAGTGGATTTATTGTTTAAATGAATATCAAAGTACAGTCACTAACTGTATGTGGAACTATACAGCTATTCCTAAATAATTTTAAGGGATGCTATAGTCCCTTGTAAGGCTTTACCATCTCACCCCAGACAGTACAAATTCTCCCTACTTCTAGCCCCTCTGTCAAATTAAACAAAAACACCAGTCTAATACACTTCCAACACAGAACCACAGCAGCCTCATTGAATTTCAATTCCCCATGGTCACAAGAACACACAACTGTGTGTGAGCTTAATTGGAAACGCAATTGACTCTAAAAGTCATCACTGACCAACCAGAGTGGAGCTATTGTTTGAATAAATGTCAATCTAACTGCAGTCACCAATTGTATTTAGAACTATAGGGCTATTCCTAAATATATTTGGGGGAAAGGTGAGCAGCAACCTGGTGCCTCAACAAAAGTGATAAGTTGCTGGAAGGATTTCAAAGAAAAAATACAATTTTCAGTGCACAATTAGCACATAAACCAGAATGCAAAAATGCATTGAGGTTTCGATGATATATGTTCTATTCCAAATAATGCCATGATGTCCCATATCTTTCAGTCACTGGTCAAGTGCTATCTTAACATGTTGGAAAATAATTTTAGGTTCATATTAAATTTTGATCTTGGGAATTCTTGGGGTAATTTGCTTTTTGACTCCTGGTGAACCCATAAGACGATCTTGGGAATTCTTGGGAAATTTTGCTTTTTGATCCCTGCGACCCCAGATGACCTTTAACCTCCAACAAAAATGAAAGCATTCATCTTTTCACCATAATGCATCCACATACTGAGTATTAAATTTATCCAAGATTCCTACCTGGAGATATCTTGTGAACAAGGTTTTCAGTGTTTGACCCCCAATGACCTCAGATGACCTTTGACCTCAACCAGAAATGATAGGGTTCACCTTCTCATCATAATGCATCCACATAGCAAGTTTAAAATCTATCCAAGATTCCTACCTGGAGATATCGTGTTAACAAGGTTTTCAGTGTTCGACCCCCAATGACCCCAGATGACCTTTGACCTCCACCAGAAATGATAGGGTTCATCTTCTCATCATAATGCATCCACATACTAAGTATGAAATCTATCCAAGCTTCCTACCTGGAGATACAGTGTTAACAAGGTTTTCAGTTTTTGACCCCCGGTGACCCCAAATGACCTTTGACCTCCACCAAAAATGAAAGCGTTCACCTTCGCACCATAATGCATCCACATACTAAGTATGAAATCTATTCAAGCTTCCTACCTGGAGATATCGTGTTAACAAGGTTTTCAGTGTTTGACCCCCAGTGACCCCAGATGACCTTTGACCTCCACCAAAAATAAAAGTCTACATCTTCTCATCATAATACATTCACATACTAAGTATGAAATCTATTCAAGCTTCCTACCTGGAGATATCGTGTTAATAAGGTTTTCAGTGTTTGACCCCCAGTGACCTCAGATGACCTTTGACCTCCACCAAAAAATGATAGCATTCACCTTCGCACCATAATGCATCTACATACTAAGTATGAAATCTATTCAAGCTTCCTACCTGGAGATACAGTGCTAATAAGGTTTTCAGTGTTTGACCCCTGATGACCCCAGATAACCTTTGACCTCCACCAAAAATGATAGGGATCATTGTCTTACCATTAAGCATCTACATACTAAGTATGAAATCAATCCAAGCTTTCCAGCTTAAGATATCATGTTAACAAGGTTTTCAAGATTTGACCCCTGGTGACCCCAAATGACCTTTGACCTCCACCAAAAACAATAGGGTTCTTTCTCTCACCATAACACATCTACATACTACGTATAAAATTTATCCAACCTTCCTACCTTGAGATATCGCGTTAACAAGGTTTTCAGCGTTTGACCCCCGGTGACCCCAGATGACCTTTGACCTCCATCAAAAACAATAGGGTTCTTCCTCTTACCATAACGCATCTACATACTAAGTATGGAATTTATCCAGGCTTCCTATCTTGAGATATCGTGTTAACAAGGTTTTTCAGAGTTTGACCTCTGTTGACCCCAGATGACCTTTGACCCCCACCAAAAAGAATAGGGTTCTTGCTCCTAATATGGGGCATCTATGTACCAAGTTTGAGAACCGCCAGAGTTTCCCTTCTTGAGATATCGTGTTAACGAGCAAAGTGTCACAAACACCCATACTGGTATTCATCACAAACCGAGGACCTGCGCACGTTGTCATGTATGCATATTCACCTGCGGACCAGCACATACAACTATGAGATTGACACATGAACACATGCATTGTATTACTACCCTCTAGAGGGCACTATACACACCAACTGGGAAGCCACATATATCTCCTAAGTCCACTATATTGCCAATATAATATAAGTTCACCAGTTGTATCCTACACACCTGAGGACCTCTGAAATTTTCACACACCTTTTTCAAATTCATAGCCAGTAGAGGACTCTGCCCTTACCTATATCTAGATAATGGAAAACGTGTGTAGAATGCAATGGAACTAAATTTACCCGAGGACCTGGGTTTAGGTCCTCAGGTGGAAAAAATGTCCTCAGGTGGTAGGTGTGTATTCTGGTCAAGGTCCTCGGCTGGATATCAATACAAGTGCATACACACACATACACACACACGAACATACACACATACACACACACGCCATCACGAATGCATTGGTTTCTCTTATCATCGAAACCAAAAAGTGTGGGTAACTGCAGGCACTTTAGAAAATTTGGAGATTTTGTTGGAGAAATTTTGAAAAAGTTTGGATTTTTGTTGAAGAATCTGTCGTCCACAGGTGCAAAAACAAGTAAATCATGATGATCAGGGCAATCACTTTTGGGATTTCATACATTATCATATCCACCAAGGTTCCCCAACAAAATTGGAAAATGTGGCGCCACCCCTAGTGGTGCAAAACATTTCCTGGAATTAGGCTAATGAAATTCTTTCAGCCTGTAAACTAGATGCATGGTCTACAGTATTCCCAAAATAAAAAGGCCCTTTGAGAGGTTACAAAAGGGTACATAACGGAACATCGTCATCATTGCAGCAGAAAGCTCTCCTTAACTGTGTGGCGCATGTGTTGTTATTGCTACATGTTCGCCTCTCAAATGATCAAATTAGAATGTACCAACCTAGTTCAAACGGGTTTTGAAAGCTCAAGATGTCTCCTTTCTATTCATGTAACATTTAACTTGATATTATGGCAGGAAGGTTATGCCAATTTTTAATAAAAAATACAAATTTCAACATTTTTCAATGGAGAATCTCCCAAAGAGTATGTGTGCTTAAAGTATGAATATTCATCTCCATGGTGCTTAAGTTTCATCTGTTTGGACCAATGGGAACATTACGCCTTTTTCAAAAGTAAAAAAAATCTTGACTTGAAGATCGAGCGGTTGCTTTGTCCTTTGTCCGAATTGGTCAATGGTCCTGTGACGTCAAGGACAGACATTCAAACAAACATCATTTCGCTTGCACAGACCTGAAGAAATGCTGTACAATTTCATTGCCCTTATCCTATTTTAGCCTCTATCATTTTCCAAAAAACATACATCACCAGATTGAGGAATCCGTTCTTAATCGAATGGTAAATTTCATGTTTCGAAAAATTGGATGGACAGTGGAAAATCAGGAGATATTCAGGATGACTCAAACTGCAGTGAATATCAGTAAAAGCGTGGGTATTTGGCACATACCATTACAGAAAGTTAGGGGGTTAATTAGATATGTGCAAACTATCTTGCTTTAAGAACCTGTGCAATGTATTAAGGTGTCTAATTCTAGGAGTTTTTTGAAAAAGGATAAATAATGTGGTACAGAATGCTTGCACAGACCTGAAACGAATATTTTCGTAATAATTTCGTATTTCGTAAATTCGTAAATTTCGTATTTCGAATAATTTCGTATTTCGTAAAAACGAATATTTTTGACCCTCTTACATCATACATTGAGCAAGAAGAAGGAATTCTTACACTACTCCAAATGGACTTTTCCGATTTTATTGCAGAGGGGATTAATGAAGCTGCCGTGGTGTGTGCGGTCAAGCGTAAAAATACCAAAAAAGGCTGTCGTGATGCAGCAGGCAGTGAAAAAGCAATGATCGTTTTGGGCCACAATGTTCTGTTATGTTGAAGCAACCATGCAGACAGAACTACTTTGGCAGCTAACCAATAGCAACTTTGATATAAATTCAACTGCACATGTGCACATCTTCGGAATAAACATTACACAGCTGTACCTACAACACATGTTCCAAAGTGGGAGTTTATTTTCCAAAATTGTCAAATCATCCTTTCTGAAATGCATTGCAAATACCAGGTTTTGTATGTGTGGTTCCATGTTTTTGACTGCATATATAAAGTGCCTCTTTGGTGAAAAAAAATTGTATTTTAAGCTGCCGTAAAGATGTATGTAGGATGGAGACACCTATTTTCATGCAGCTAGGCTAGCCACACATAGACTTAGGCTTAATGATATGTATATACTGCACAAAAATTGGGATGCACGTACAGGGGAATGCACGTATACTATGTGCTGAGTTCGGCTTGCGCATGGCCTCTGCACATCCTACAGTTTCATGTCATGTGGCGGCATACATGAATTATTCAACTGGCTTATTGTCCCTCTAAGATGCTATGGGTAAGTGACCCTATAAGACTTCACTTGGCAGATACAGTACATGAATAATGTGTCTTGTGTGTGAAGGAGTGTATTAAACTGTTATGTCCATCTGTGGTTGCTGACGTAAATGAAACAGCACATGACCTGAGTAATATAATGTAGGTGAACTATCCTCTGCTCCATGCAGCACTGTTACTGTCGTTGCAGATGAAAAGTATGTCCTAATGAGTCCTTGATGATGCACAAAGTCACAGAGTCACAATGATTTGGCAATGGTCATTACTGAATAACTCAATTAGTTTCAGACTTGTAACCAGTCCAGGTTCAAGGGGGTTGGAAATCCCCCCCCCCCTCGATAAATAGGAAGTTTCACTATGGTTGACTCTTGAACATACCTTTACCTCAAAATTGCAAATGCAGACATCTGAGTACCCTGCATTATTTGCAACATCTCAGAATAACCCCCCACCCCTTGCCAAGACAACACACCACCCAAGGACTGCATTTACATTCATAATTTTGTTCAAATGTTACAAATTCAACCATAATTCCATTTGAATCTACAAGCAACCCACACCATTGGCAATCTGGTTACAGTTGTAGGCCTGATCAGCTTCCCCTTTCAAGGAACCAAACATGACTGGACATTGTGAACAATGCATACAGCTTATTGGTATTAACAAACAAGTGGCCTTATTTGTACTTTGGAAGGGTGAGGGCACAGATGTACAGAACATGAAAAGAGTTGCCACTTCCTTTCTTGCCCATGTTTTTCTATGGACCTATCTTTTGACAGCTTCATGGTATTAACTGAATAAAGGAATGAAAAAAAGTCACAGGGTACCTACAGGTTACCTGGAAACAGTATTCTAAAGCCCATTGTTGTTATCCTACAGACAGTATAAATGTATTCTCTAATCCAGGGAGTCTCCACCTTTTGTATTTCCAGGCCCACATAAATGTTGAAATTACCAGAGGACCACCTTTCCTCCATAACTGAAAAACGAATGACACTGAGCTTCACTTCTATTTGTAACTTAACCATATGAGACAAGATTCAACACTGTAAGCACCCTATACTACTAAAATTCCATCTGCATCGGATGAGACACTTCATTTTAAACAAATGATAGAAACAAAGACTTATCCATTTATATAAAAAAAAAATCCAGCTGACTGTTGGTCAGCAGCCTGACGGTTGAGAAGCTCTGCTGTTATCCAATCCTATAACGCTATCTCTGAAATTGTGAATAATATTTGACCCACAACAGTATTTCCATACAGAGTTGGAATCTATGTGGATGACTGTGCCATCATAAAGAAAATTTTGCATCCTTGAAACTTGTGAAGTTTCATTCATCAATGTCACTAGTTTTTAACAGTTCATCAATATGGGCCAAAATGGCACCTAGCTGCTGTAATGTATTGTTTTGTCATTTATATTCAAAATTCAGAGTACTCATTCTGCAAAATTGTTCTCTAAGATAGGCTGCAGATGAATGCTTCCTTAACATCCTGGGCTGCCTATAGCAGAATTGCAAGTGTGTCTTGTGCCCTTTCAGGTTTGTGAAACCTCTGGAAGGAGTTTCAGGTTTTTTCAACCCTGGAGAGGAAACACTGTACCTGCAAGATGTCTCTGATAAAGGTGTTATACTGCAGCACACTGATCCACTGAGCTATCAACTTGTCATGGTCTTATTGTAGGTATGGTAAGTGAGGGTTACATGTAAATGCAAGGCAGAGGACTATGACAGATGTTAAATATGACTTTGCGGATGATACTGTGTTGCACTAACAATGCAGGTGGAAAAAAAGCCTTGCTAGAGAACAATATTTATTCCTTTGACCAAGACCACATGGCCGTTCAATTGGCAAATAGACCTGCATATTATTATGGGTTATCTACTGTCTGTCAAACATGACTCAAAAAGTATTTAATACTCCTCGTCTCAAACGTTCTTCCAATTTGATAAACAGAAGCCTTCGTGCCCTCTGTATATGGGACATCACTTACACACATAAAGTACTTATGGGATCTGTCAACTTACAGTTCGTGTAGTGCCATTTTCGAGATAATGTACACAAGCAAGGCACGTCAAACATGGGTACAGACACACTATGAAAAATACTATGTTAACTTTCTGCTAATCTAAACTAAAAATTTACCTACACACACTGGTGTTCCTTTGAAAGTGCTGATGAACATATCACATGATGGCAACACTATATTAAATGTTTTATTATCCTTGTCATAAACTATACTTACTGTGTATTGTCAACCTTATCACATACTATCATTTTAATGGCAATACTCATTATTCTGTTACCTCGATCCTCACAGTATACTCCACTCATCCTTCTTAAAAGGAATACCATGTTTATATGTGCATTTTGAATTTCATAAAAAGTTAGGTTTACCCCTATTCTTACTTGTTTTATACACTAGTTATTTTTGTGTGTGTGTGTGTGCGTGTGCCTGTGTGTGTGTATTTTATTCTGTACTGTTTTGGAATTGTGTGGCATGGTCACATGATTTTCAACATGACTTGGACAGTAACACATCATTTTGTAAATGCTAAATTTTAGTTTGTGGTCTGCTTTTTACATTTGCATAGATTCCCACCTTGTAAAATCTGTCAGATTTTAATTTGCAAAGTTAGGCTTACATACTGAAATAATAGTAAAATGTTTTATTACTGATTATAGTTTACAACAAAACTTGAAGAAGGCACCCAGACTTCACTTTTTCGGAAGAATTTCGGGCCTTGATATCTGTTTATGGAGACATGATATTGGTTTGAAAGTGGTGGAAACTTACTAAAGTTGCAATATATTCAAATTTTTTGTTTTGTTTTTCTGTATAATATATTTTTTTTTGTCTTCTCCATTTTTGGTGTTTTCTGTCTTCTGTACTCTGATTTTGTGAATTTTTATCTGTTTTTGGCAATAATGGTACTAGAACTCTTGTCTGTATTGGAAAATGAATATTACTGTGACACACTATTCACATTTAATACTTGTCAGGTGACCTTATTTCACTTTACCTACTTCCCTTGACAATTTGAACCCTCAATCTGCAGGTATCTGTGAGGAACTGGTTTACATTTCTAACAGTGTTTTGTTGATTCTAACTACTGTACATACCACCATTTTACAGCTCAACTGAAAGCCATAAGTGAAACAGCTCTTGTACATGCTTTATTAACCCCTGTAACCAGATACATTCATGATACTCTTCTTAAAAATGGAGTAATAAGAATAATCTTGAAAACAGAATATCACACAGAGTAAAAAAAATATGTATTTTTGTTCAAAGAAACAGCTCAAAAAGTATATAACATCCACAAAGAATGAGGATGACCCAGCCATCTTTTCATTGTTATTTTTTCTTTTAGTTTGCTAGCAACAAATATTTGCTTACATTCAAATGAGTTATCTAGAGTTATCAGTTGTCTATATAGTTTCAAGGAAATAAGCAGTCTCCCCCAACTTACCTTGACATGTAAACCAAATGGTGCAATTCTCGTCTTATCTCTATTGTATTAAGTATCTTCCATATTAACGTTTCAGGACATATACACGTGGCATTCTCAAGGTAAACACAGACTGTTTTGCACAAATTTAAAAATTCAGTATCAAAAGACTGTTGTCAAGAAGCTGCTGTCACATGATTTACTGTAAAGACCCATTCATGAATTAGCTTGGATACCAGGGAATACTAATCAAGGGCAGATCCAGCAATTGCTGTAGGGGGGTGAACGAAGTGCACAGAAGGAATTATCATGTGGGGTCCAGGGGCCTGCATTAGGGCCCCTGGCAGGATCCAGGGGTGGAGCCCTAGTGGGGTCCAGGGGTGAGCCCCAGGAAGCTCTCGCAATATGAGACAATTTGAACACAGAAAATTAGGTTAAAGTGCCCCAAGAGTCAAGAAGAAATGAGCAGCAATCCATTCAGTTTTAACTTTTTAATAATCTGGGAGGCTCTTTGCAAGGCAGCGAGAGGTGCTTTCCAGTCAGTGGACAGAGGTTTACGATTACTGAAAACCCAATTGAAGGGGAGGATATTACTAAAATTTATATAAAAGTTATTTACAGAATCATATGAAAAATGTCAGTGTAGTAAAAAAAGAAATTATTAAAACTAATTTGTTAACAATATCTAAAGAAAATTAAAATAAAACATCTACAAACGTCTTTGTAATTTTAATTATACTGTTCAGTTGCCCCTGCTAGAGACGTGCATTACGAAAATATTTCAAAACTTGTTTTTACCATATGTGTCAGTGAAGTACTGTAGGTTCATGTTCACCCACCTCCCTGCTTCTGACAAGAAAAAGTCACCCTTTTTTCTTTTTCACCAAAGTTTGGTAAAAGATCTTTATATATCGCCACCCTTTTTACATTTTTGTTGTTGTTCCATACCTAAAACCGTACGATAAAGCTGGCACATTTCCTTTCCTGGCTCAGGGACTAGTGTCTTCGAGGCACCTCAGGATCACAAATGTGAAGTCACAATACACATTCTACTGGAACTGAGTATATTTCAACATGGTATTTTCTTTCAAACAAGATGTTTTTCAAGAATTGTATTGACAAAAATGGCTTCTATGGAAAATTTACATCTGAAACGATGTAAATTTTGTTAAAATGAGCCTCCAAAAGATTATAAAATTTGTATTATAGGAAGTACCAACAGCCTTAAAGTGAGCTCAGTCTGGTTTCTGACTTTTGAGATGATAACTCAAGGACTATTAATAAATCCTCTGTGTTCTGTGAAATCAACCTCTCATGTAGACAGGTTAGCATACTCTTGGACCTAACATTATTAATTACCTTAAAGATTCCCATTTCACCTCAAGTCAGCCAGCTAGGCTTATCTGCAGCATTTGTCAATTTAATTAAAGGTGTGAGAGGCATTTTGTAAACACAGAATTTAGACATTTAAATGAGTGGCCAGTTCTTACAGTCGGGTACGTATGCCAGAGATGATTCAGTTTCTATTGAACTAAGGTCATTACATGCCTCACTATACCCCATATACCGTAAATGTCCCACAAAATGTGTGATTTAGATCTGATTTTATTTATTTTTTTTTTCATTATATATTTCTTACACTTTTTCTCAGTCGATTCTTAGGAGGGTGGTCGCCCCTCTGCCCCCTCTGGATCTGCCACTGATACTAAACTAATTTGGCATGACTGCCTTTTCCCTTTGAATAAAATTGTCCTGTTCAAGCTTTCAAACAAATAAACTGACCCATTTGGCATGGACAGACAATTTAGCTCCTTTTTGTCAAAATAAAAGTAGCAGTCACATTTCGTAGTGCTTCTTGTCTTCCAAGTGTGAAAACTCATCTCACCCTCATACTAATGAATGTACATCTTCCAGCTTCCTGGCTTGTGCTGTTTTGTTTGTAAATTTAACTGACATTTACTACCACATGCACTGCTGTCTGATTGTTAAGGCCCGCAGCACAGGCGTAGAAAGCTGTTAGAGAATAGAGGGGGAGGGTTGAATGCTGTTTGGACTGCAGTCCTGGGGGAGGTGTCTAAGGGGAGGCCCTTAGTCCCCTCCCCTTTGAAAATTTTTTGACAGGGTTCCCACTCTTTGCTAACATAATTTTTTCATGACTTTTTCATGACTTTTCGGGACCTTTTATTGAACTTTTATGGACTTTCAAACTAGTGTCGACAAGAGAGAATTTAAAAGTACAGTAATAGGGATAGCCAAAAAGAAGAAAAAGAAAAATGGTGACATATTTTTCGGAACATTAACATTTTTTGCAGTTCATCAAAACTGCTTTTACAGATATATTTGCTGAAAACGAGAAAATTCATGACTTTTCAGGACCTCAGAACATTTTTGTGCAATTTAAGTACTTTTCAGTCCTGCATTTTGATTAATCAAATTTTAAGCTCTTTCAGGTATTTAAGGACCTGTGGGAATCCTGTTTGAATATTGAAGGCTCCTTAGACAGAATTTGGTGCAATATTTGAGCAATTTTAAAGGTAAAATGCAGTCACCCCAATCAGAGTGAGTGTGCCCGGTCACACTAGTTCATGATTGGCCTATTTTGATCATGTGACAATGTTTTTGTTTGTGAATTGTGAAATTCAAGGAGAATTTCTCCTTGCTTTACCTAATGTGTGTAATAGTTATGTTCAAAATGTCTTCAGAGTTGCTTGTAATGCAATAAGAGGCGATTTGCAAGAGTTTGCTGATTTTTCAAAGAAAATTTTGGGGCGACTGCCTATTGCCTTTAAAGAAAATTACTGCAAATTTTTTACTTTTTTTACAGAGAGAACAAACTGGGGTTTTCTTCCTTGAATTGAGGAGGGCCAAAGCATACTTCTGTCCCACATTTTTGACAGGAGGCTTTAGATCCCTCCCAGCTCCCCCCACCACTTCCTATGCCCTTGGCCCATAGTGCAAATACTATGATCATGTGTAAATGTATATACACTTCTTGTACAAATTAAGTACCTAATCTTATTAAGCTTATACTCCATACTCATACCAGTGCACGTAATGTAAATTTGTGCTTTTTTGTGAATTTTACCAGAGCAGTTGGTCAGAAAGTCCACCTCCCAGTACAGCCTAGTACACTCACACTACTCATTCACTGTGACCGGTGCCCCTGGGAAGTACCAGCTATTTGAAGGGCATACTTGAAGCCAAGCCAAAAATGATAACACTTAGTCATTCAGCACTGACCAGCACTAATCATCATACCTACACTGAAGGACTCATTTAACACTTACTAAAAGATACCGTTCAAAATACCATTCTTTTATAATCTTGTTCGACATGTCACACCATTTTAGCACTAATTTCATACCAACAAAATTTATCAACAGTACCTGTTCAGTCTTAGGACTGTCTAAGTATTTTGGAACTGCGGCTAACACAGCACAAAAAACCACATTTTTGAAATCAGTCATAATTATTGTACCATGTGGCATCTGGACAGCTAATCAAAACAAAAACTTTCAGGGTTTTAGGAGGGGTGTCCCCCTCCCCCTCATACCACTCCCTCAAGCCATCATATCAAATACTCTGCTTTTAATTTGGACTAATTTAAGGTAGATAATTACTTAAAGGTCAGAAGCAGTCGCCCCAAACTTATTTTGAAACAATAGCTAAATGTCACAAATTTCTTCCTATTTCGCTTCCAAGTAGCTTTCATGATATTTTAGAACATAAATATTGCATATTCAAGGTAAATCAAGCAGTTGCTCCTTGTAAATTTTACAACTGAGGGAGAAAAATACTGTCACAAGATTCTCAAGAGCCATTCAGGAAATAGGATAGTCTACTATACAATTCTTTATTGGGGTGACTGCATTCTCCCTTTTAAATG
Organism: Holothuria leucospilota; assembly: GCA_029531755.1. Taxonomy (NCBI): domain Eukaryota; kingdom Metazoa; phylum Echinodermata; class Holothuroidea; order Aspidochirotida; family Holothuriidae; genus Holothuria; species Holothuria leucospilota. The sequence continues at coordinate 27,802,892 of CM055969.1, read as the reverse complement.
AGCATGTTGAGACCTTTGCACCATGCGTTCTTGATGTTTGTGAGAATTTATCTTAAGTTTTGCAAATCAAATCACTGCAACATAGTTTTGCACATATGGAGGTAACATTCATAATTACGTCAAATATCAGGGGATAATCATTTCTCTAAACTTGTTGGCACACACTACCTCGCAACTTGGGTATAGTCCCACAGCCCATTGATGCTAGAAAAGCTGAAGTACTTAGTAAGCCCTTACTGCAATAGAGCCATTGGCCCTACAGTCCACTCATTGGTTCTAGTCATTCTACAGTATGAGATTTTGCCTGCTGCACTGCTTGAATATGGGGCTGTAGGACCATTTAACTGTAGAAACCAACTTGAAGGGCTGTGTAACCACACATTACCTAGGAAGAAGAGGGTGCCCGTGTAATATGCTACCTAACAAGATCATAGATCAGCAAGCTCTTTGCAGGCAGAAACAAAAATACTCCAATAGCCATTTAAACAATCCAGCTGACAATATTAAAATGATTTATTTCTAAATCAAAAAAAAAAATGTTCTGTTTTATGTGATGAACAAAATGTCTAACTTCTCTGACAGATGCAGTAAAACCAGCTTACTACACTCTACAAGAATGTCAGATGAATGAATTTAAAAGAATCTGAATATGTATAGTATTTCAAAACAGCTACTCAAGCCTGCAGTTTTCATAGTCCTCAGCAGTGTGCTACAACCAACTGCATCAGCTTATGTTGCTTCTATAGTGATTGTTGAACAAATTTTGACTGCAGCCTCCAGAATTATTTGACTCATACATATCACTCTTAAAAAATGTACATATGCTCCCATGTGCATTGATTACCAGGAAGTAGAATGTGCAAGCACATTTGCCTTCTGGATAGTTGCCATTTTCTTCCTTTTCTTACAGGTAATGTCTGGTTGCATTTTGTAGGTCTTATATAAAAGATAAAAAATTTTCAATAGGTGCTATCCAATCCCCATGCCAAAACTCCATTCTAACTCAAGATTCCTCTTTTTGATGATTGGTTATTTCTGTCAAAAAATCCCTCCAGGTTTCCTAAAGGTCGCAGAATGTGTTGCCAAGTGAGTACATTACCTCAAATTCCCCTTGTTATTCTTTATAATTTGAATTGCTTGTTTGTTATTAGAATGTGCAACTGTTAGAATGTTTGAATATTCTTCTGTTTAGATCTAGTATATAAAACTGTTCTTCACCTATGGTATAGCCAAGAAAGTAACAAAATATTCTAAATTGTGGTATCAACATTTTAAAGAAATATAAGGACTATGTCTGATCAATTTGCCCAGATGACATCACAACTCTCCCATCATGCATTGCAAGAGCTGGAAAAATAGCATTACTTCAAAAATTTGTATCTTCCAAATGCAAGATGCTATCAGGTTTCACTGCCTGATATCGAAAGTTTAATGTTTATTTTTTGAAGCATTAAATTTCATTAAATAATTTGAGCAAGGTTTGAGGGAAGAGAGGAGCTAGGAAAGAGAGAGGGTGAGGAAGGGAGGAGATGGGAGGAAAAGGAGTCAGGAGTTGTTTTACTTTACTTTGAAAGAATGAGGGGACTGTTCATTCACTTATGAGTGATTTATGGTATCAAGTCCGATTAAAAGAATAATTTACCCACTAATTGCCAGCTATACGAGCAGTCAGGTGAAATTACAAATTGGAAAATGTATAAGACGGTGTTTGTTTGTAACCCTAGGGTTTCCAACAAATCTTTATACTGTTATACAGAATATCAACACTAAATAGTTTCCTAAATTCTCAGTGCTGGAACACATACCATGTCTAAACCCTCTGGAACAGTGACAGCATGCATACTTAAAACAAGGGTTTACTATTGGCTTGAAACAAGTTTTGATATGTTAGAGGGGTGCTCCATCTGTTAGCATGCTGGTGAAATTTGCATTAAAATGTAGTTTTCAGGATATTGGCAGATGAAGTCACAATTCAACCCTTAAAGGGATAAAGCAGTCGCCCTAAGTTTACTTCAGAAATCAAAATCTTACAAATCTCCTCTTATTTTGCTCACAAGTATCATTTATTATGTTTCCATATAAAAAAATTGAATATTGAAGATAAACCAAGGAGTTATTCTGCATGAACTTAACAAAATACAAAAATATTGTCACATGATTCATAGGAGCCATTCCTGAATTAGGATGATGGGGTACAGTAATTAAAATTGTGGGGACTGCATTCTCCCTTTAAGTGAATGTGAAACAAGCACATGTGACATAATAACCTCACCACATTGATCAACTCTCTTTTATTTTTCTGTAAATTTACAACCACATTTCTCCTCCATAATCTCATGTTAGCGGAATGTCAATGCACGAGGTGCATGGGAATTTTAAAACTTCAAAGCATCCATGGGAAGCTCATATCCCTATTAACTTCAAGGTCAAAACAGCAGATTAAAAATCAAAGAAAATTACAAAACATTGTTCATCATTGTGAGGAGATGATATAACCCCTGCTAGCTTCACTACTGCTAAAGTTCACATTAGGCCACAAATGTTATAACTTCATTTGCTGGTACGATATCTCAAGAACTACATTTTGGAACTGAATAAAAATTTCACCAGAACCTTTAAATTTAATTCCTTCTTCAAATATCAAAAACAGCTTTTTACTTATACCCTTCATTTTGGGTGCATTCCAGTCTCAGTCCCAGTCTTTGAGTAATTCAGCTGCTGGTATTAAAGGCCCTCTGTGGGATACCAGACCAAAGTGTATACTGTGCTCATATAAGGATGTTAGTCACTGCAAACACTAACATATGTGCTTCAGTGAGTGTCTGAGTATTTATTCACCGCCTCTCCTTACTGTGTCCATTTTTTGCACTGCCAAAATGTTTTCCTAGTTAAAACATGGCTAAATTAAAAAACTTGGAATATTTTAAAATACCTTCTTTACAATGATGTAGAATTAGTTTGCACATATTGAACTTCATAGTGTATAATTTTTTCACTGGAAAGAAAAAAATTCTGCAGAATCTTGAAGTTATAACTGCATTTATGGTTTGGTGACCAGCACCATCAAATCTGCACTGTCCTAGCTCCCAAGTTTGATATTTAAGTGACTGACTTGGGTATAAACTTGAATTAAATTGCAAAGATTGACCTCTTCTTTCAATAGTTTAAAAATTGCACAGTTAACACTGAGCAGTAAAAGATGTTATTTAACAAAGATAATGGTTTTACTTATCAGTATACTGCTGCATAAAACCCTTGAAATCTGTAAATTATGCCAAAAATCATCAAAATTTATTCACAAAAAACTCTGTCTGTGCCATACTTGTCCAGTAGCTTCAACTACACACAGACACAGTACAGCAGACTGTGTGTGGTAGGAAGGCATGGACCAGCACTACTAATGAGCATGACTACTGCATATTGCACAGGCTTCCTTTTCATTTTATGATAGAATTTATGGCCAAAAAGGTTCCTTTATGGAATCTGTAAAAGAACCTGTTTTTCAAACCTTGTCTTTCATTTTGCTGGGGATGTAATGGTACAAACCCCATCATCTAATGAGGCTTTTTTCATTGCGATGCGAGGATTTTTACAAACACAAACACAACCATGCAAACTCCTAGACAAAGTTGAATATACTTACTTGCATTCTACTTAATGGTTACATTTAATTGCAGCTTGCACAGAAAACCATTCCTATGAGCATGTACAATTTCAAGATGCAGAAAGCTATGCATTTTTTCTGAAAGTAGTTTGTGTCAACTCAGTTGTCTCTGTACACTTAAGTTGTATTGTATGACATAACTAGTGTAAGACTGCCATGTCTGGGGTCCCCCGAGGTACTGTTTTATGTCCACTACTTTTTATCTTGTAACTTAACAATTTGCTGCCAGATGGCTTATCAACTCATCTAGAGGATGATTGTATCCTATACCATGAAATTTAAAAACACATTTGCATCACCCCAAGTACAACTTTTAGTTGGGGGTTAGCAAAAGTCTCAGTTGGTGACTACTCTTGACAAGCTTTGCAGCACAACTTCCTCTTCCTGAAACTTATTTCATTCTCTTTTTTTTTTTCCAAATTGACCAAAGTGTCAATTTTTCGTGGCCAACTTGAAGAAAATTTCAGTAAACTACTTATGGGAGTGTCTTTATGAAGAAATAAATTAAATGATGTGTTCAGTGGCCACCATTACTTTATTACCCTTTTTGCAATTATGATCAAGTTGTTCTCCAATTTTTTTCCTCCAAATATGCGGTATGCCTTCTGGTCCTCAAAATTACACATTTGTCCAACCACTAATACCAGAATATATATGACACCCTTTCCCCTTTGAAAAATTATTCATTATTTGTTTAATCATGTACAATCTTGCTTGCCTGCCAACACTGAACCCAGTAAGAAAGGAACCTGGATGTGTCACATGGATTTTCTAATTCATATTTTGTGACTGAAGTATCTCCATTTCTCAACAAACAACTTGATGCTGAAATACCACCTTGTTTCTTGAGCAGGGTAACCATCCTGGGGCCCCTTCATCTACTTCATCTAGGAGGGGCCCTAAAGTAAGCTACTGTCATCACATTTTTTTTTTTTTTTTTTACACATACCAGACTATGGTCCTTATTCAAAACATCTGTAGACCTACTTAATATCCCTCTCAGGCTTGCAAAGTCCCTACAGCATTTCCCAAATTTTTAATTTCAAAAATATGGGGATAAAATTAAAAATGAACATTTACTGGTTTTGCATACTAGTAACTTTAATAGTTAATATTACACATGTAACTACAGTACATAATTTGCATCAACTTAGTTTCCCCCTTTCTTATCAATTAACTTTAACAGGTACTCCACACAATACAAGGGATGGAAATTTTCCACAAACCAGTTTAATACCCCCTGTGCACTTTTATTATACTGATATTTCTCAACAGCTAACAATCTCACACCTACATTGGCTTTTGCTTTCACTCTGCATGTTGCACTAGACACCTTTTCAGAATTTTTCATATAACTAAATTACCCAGAGCTTTTATACTGTCATGGCATTACTGCTCCACACTTAATACTGCTGCATGAAAATGATCCACAGTTTCTGGCAAATGGGCTTAACATCATTTTTTACTTTGACTGCAAATCATTTTACTGTCATGAATTTTACTGGCAGATTACATGATGAGCTGAGAATATCCCAGAGTGTGTTGCACCCAACAGCTTTATGATAATACTCAGCAGGTTTAGTAAACCACTAAAGTATAAAAATAGAATTAACTATCACTCTGATAAACCATGTACCTGAAACATATAATGATGGTAGGGAGGTGAGAGAGGTGACAATTGACTCACTGATGTATTAAAGCACACTTCACTATACAGTAGTTACTTGACTGACACTAAAATCTTTTTGCAGAGAATTTAACAACAAGAGCAATAAATACTTTCAGAAAATAGCAAGGGTTGGTGATGCTTTACGGTACCTCTTGCTTTTCTTAGGTTTAACACTGATAGTATATGAGTTACTAATATTACCAAGAATTTTCACCAAAATTAAGGATATACTACGATGTCCATCATTACTGTCCAACAAGGCCAGTTCTGTCTAGATCAACAGCATCGATATGTGTTGCAAAGTGTAAACATGGGAGGACTAGCCTGGCCTCCTCTGGGAAGGGGGGGGGGGGGCAGAAAGTACTTTCATGGTGTAAATGCAGTGGACAGTTTGTCATCCCAACTTCATCCCTGGTAAATGAACTTCAGTATGAGTCTATACATGTGTGTCTGTGAAGGTCAATTAAATAACTTAGTTTCCATAGCTGGAATGCTGGAGACACTGAATACAAGAACTGGGACAGCCTATGTCAATGGAGCAGTAATAATATACTCAGTCTTCTTTACTCTCGGTCAAAAAGAGATGAATGTAGTAGGCTTGTGTAGTCTCAACATGGAAGTACTACCTCGGAGGTAGTACTTCCATGGTCTCAATGGTTTTAAAGAACCTGTACACTGTTGATTACGTGGGGGAAACTCGATATTCATAAGGTTTTTTGTTCATAAAGGTCACTGTTCATAAGGTTCTGTAGTCTGATGAGGGTCATTCTTCATAAGGTTCGTTATTCATAATAAAAGGAAGGGTTTGCTATTCATGATAAGGTTCATTATTCATAATAGAAAAAAAGGTTTGATATGTCATAATGGGGAAAAGGGTTCGCTCTTCATAATAGGAAAAAGGGTTCATTTTTCATAATAAACAGGGTTTGTACTTCATAATAAAGTGTATGTTACAGTATTCATAAAACACACAAGGCTCAAGGGAGGATCAAAGGTTTTTAAGGTGGAGATTCCAGAATTATGAATTTTTCTTCCATTTTACAGCTAAATGTTCTTTCTATTGCCATTGGGAATAGAAAATCCCAGTCTCCTTTTATGAATAACAAACCTTTTCTATTATGAATAGCGAACCCCTTTTACTCATTGTGAATAGCGAACCCTTTTACTCATTGTGAATATCCTATTTTCGATTGTAAACATCACACCTTTTTTTTATTATGAATAGCAAACCCTTTAATACCCTTTAACTAATGAATAGTGAACCTCATGAATAATGAACCTTTTGGATCCTTTATTTTTATGTATAATGAACCTTATGCACAATGAACCTTCTTTTTGTAGAAAAGCATGTTATGAATAACGACCCTTATGAAAAATGACTCTTATGATTAAAAAACCTTATGAAATATGGGTAGCCCCTTATGACTACCACCAATCTGGGATGTAGCCACAATGGGCGGTGCTGGGCTATGACACCCAATGGCAGCACTCGATATTCTCGCCCGGCACTCCAGGCAAACACATGTCTCCCCGCCCACCACAAATCTGCCTACCAAGACCTAAAACTAGCCCTAAATTTAATCCCTAAAGTAAAATGAGGGAAAAATTAAAAATAAATGGCTGAAAAATTTGGTAGATGCCATGGGGTGGGGTGAGGTGCTTTCCCCAGATAGGACAATTACCCGGCACTCAAATTTGGTACATCCCTGCCACCAATGATCTCAGTTAATACACCAGTAAGCTTTACACTGCAGGCTTCTCAATAGCTGAGATGTCCAACTGAAAATGTCAGAGAATGATGATGGCCAACTGAAGGTGAAACTTTTAACTGAATAAAGAAACACTTTAAGAGTTGGCTTTGTTACAATTCTCCATCAAATCCTGCAAAATAACACAAATGCAAACCCCTAAATATGCCATTTTTGTACACATTTTTTACAGTACTGAACATTCCCCAGAGTCGTGATTCCAAGGAAAGTGGGGTCGCCACTTGACTCTCATCCTTTGAGTTGCAATTCTGAAGTAGAGTTTGGTGCCCACCCAAGCTTATAGAGTCTAGACCCTTGATCCTCTAACATGGCCCTTAGGGCAGCATGACTTTCCTTAAAAATCATCTTCTAGCAGCATAAGAATATAGCAAAATTTAGAAAAAGTACAAAAATTCAGTTGACATTTCAACGGCTATTGTGACTTCTATGGCTGTGAATATTTAGCAAGATAATTAAACGTTTAATCGCAAAATTTTGTGATCATTTAGCGATTAATCGCGATTACCTTTATCATAACAGGAAGACTCGAAGTGTGCCTATTGATGCTATAAATACAAAAGAAACATGCATTGCTATTGTAGTGCTGCTCTGTAGAGCTGTATGGGATAACTGCAATCTCTGCACTTAACTGCAATCTTGGCAAAGTGGATCTTACAAAGTAACTTTTCTCCCTTCCGCCAATATAAATTTTTGTCTGATTGGTTGAGGGGAACCCCAGGCAGAAATAAACTACACCAGTTGATCTTAATACTGTTCTCTACGTTCCTACGTGACTTCATTACGCTTTTGTTTAGTTCCTGAATGGAAACCGACAAGCATGTTCTTGAATCAGCGCTGAGGCTGAATTTTAAGCTGTTCCTGCACCCATATGAAGATATAATGCCAGTAAGCATCTCTGAAAGAGATTCCCCCACCCCCCAAAAAACAGGGAGTCGCTGGCAAATCTCTGCCCAAACATACATGAGACCTTGAAGGACAGTTGTTTCATGACACTTTTTAATAGGATTTAGGAATAGCCCTAGAGTTATAAATACACTGTTAATAATTGCACTTTGACTGACATTTATTCAAACAATACAGTTTTACCCTCATTGGGAACAATGACTTAAACAGTCAATTGTGTTCCCAATTAGGCTTACACACACTGTGTTTGACAATACTGCCTCAAGCAATTTAAAATGAGTGCAGGTTACTGTTGCACATCTGCCTTAGATGTTACTAGACAGGCTTCAGTTCAGTTCACTCTCTATATCACCTTAAAAGGCACAAGAGACCAACAAACTATTGATACTGTACATGAACAAATACTAAATATAATGCAAAAAGCATCAAAGTAAAAAACAAAGAACAAATTAAAAGGTAAACAAAATAATAATGTAAACAACATAGACTGGGCATTACCTATCACAAAAACTGACACCAGCCACTAATGGGTACTCAGCTTGAATTAAAGGCCAAAACATCAATTTGAAAATGTATCCATATCATAATCTTACAAATTTAACCAAACTTGAAAGATTCTTCCTATTTTTACCTTGAAAAAGCTCTTCCATTTGAATTCTAGATGGTCTTCTCCTAAAACAAGGTTTAAGTAATAAATTTCTTTCTTCAGTAAGAGTGATGACACTGAAAAACATAATGGAATTCATCCCCCAGGCTCCCTACCCCACAAAATTCACACGTCCTATCATGGTAAACCACCCCTTCAAATTTACCAGTAATCACCGGTAGCTAACCGGTGGTTTGGTATAAATTGGAGGAAGGGCTAGAAGTTAACTTAATAAGAAGGATTGTTACTGCCTGGGGTGAGATTAGAGAGCCTTTAATAACAGAATATGTTTGTTAATTTATTTTGACAATTTCAACATCAAGTGAAAGAGAAAGCACAGTTTAAAAATTGTTTCTCATTAAATTTTTCTCCAACACTGACCATTTATGGGCATACCATGCACCATGAAGGGAGGTCTGGTGGTTGTTTTCATGAATTTAAGATAACAGTGGCAGAATGAGAGATGTAAGATGATCATACTTTAAATGAATTTGTAAAAATTAGGTAATAAGAAGAGCATGCAGACCAATGAGCTGTACTGCATGTTGAACAACTGAACCCAATCTATTTAGTTTCATTAAATTTTATCCTTTAATTGTATAAAATGGACAAGTCAACAGACCTTCACATAGAGTTGTGTGTTTCAAGATCCAGCAGTTATGGAACATAAAGCTGTTACATACAGGAAACTGAAAAAGTTGTTTTAAATGGGCATGCATCTATGTTCTATTATGTAGGCCCATAATTCTAATACCCTTAGACTGCAAGGGACATAAAGCTCACTGAATACAAAGACTAAGGACAATATGTCCCCTGAAAAATCACATTACACTGCCATACTGTCCCATCTCTATTTATTTTATGCATAGCAAGGCCATTGTAAAAAGTCCACTACTTTATGAGGTGTAGCTAGGAGGGAGGGGCCTTGGAGGTAAAAACCCACTCTCACCTCCTCCTGGAAGTCTCTTGCTCCTAGAAATCCCCCCATTGAAAAATTTGCGAGGGAAAAAAAAAAATTTACACTGATTTGATACATGAAGCAGCACAATGAAATGGTCATCAAGTCCACACTCCCCAAGCCCCACTCCCATAAAGAGTTTCTGGCTATGCCATTGGCTGCTTTAATATACAGTAAATGATTGTCAGAAAACATTGATAGGCAATTTTGCTAGGCTGTAAATTTCATAACTCCAAGTCTTTTCAGCAGTGTTCACATAAAGCTATACATGCTGTGCCATACATTTTACACAGTGTAACACAGCTGTATACATGGAGCCTGTTCCTGCAGTGACTTTTCAGCTGGAGATGGGCTCCTACCAGATGTGTACACTCATTCACATTACAGAGACTCATACTGTACATGTAGGTATAGGAAGTGTGTGTGTGTGGGGGGAGCTAAAGCTCAAAAATTGGGGTGCTTTATATGCAATTTCTCTCTCCCTCCCCCTTGCCACCTCCAACTTTTCAAGGATAAACTGCTTATTTGTCCACTGCAAATTTTACCAAACTTTTCCCATAAAATACTGTATTTAGTCTTTTTCAGTAAATGTACTTCAAACACTGCACACATGTACCATCAAATTGCATAGTTCTACCACTGAAATTTTTAGTTATAGTTTTTGGCATCTGTAAGTTAGCATGCAATGTTTCTGATTTCCAGAGGAAGAGATTTAGGTCCTGAAATACATGATTTCATCGAATTTGTAAGTAAGCTGTTGCTCTCTCATGCTCTCTCTAGTAGTGTACAATACCTCTTCAGAAGTATCAAAAATAGCCTAGAATGGTCAAGAATACCACAAGTACCTGATGACAGTTGCACCTTCAAATAACACATGTGCAATACATTCACAAACTTAAGTATGAAAGGCATTGTACCTTATGGGACAATGGTTTTTCCAGATGCTTTGGCACTTTTGCCATTGCCTAACACACACTTAGAAAATAAATTTACAACTTGCATGTAACTTGCAGTAATTTCTTAAATAATACTCATAGAGCTATACAGAGGTTTTGTTTCAAAAGTGTTTACAAATGGGAAGTCTTGTGTATTAGAAGAATGGTTCCTTTACTGGTCAAAACTGGAAAATGAAATATTTTTAAAGTTTTCCTTTTATATTTCTCTTTTGCAAGAAAATACTTACAAACTCATATCATAACCACTTCAAGTCCAATGCAAACTGCTTTGTTGGAACTTTTCACACCACTCCCACTAAAACATGGGTTACACCAACTCCACAGGTCCACAGGCAGAAATTCTATTAGGATTGGAGGATATATCCCCCTCCCTCCTCCCCCCTCCCACTCCCCAATTTTTGGAAATGCTTCCACTGACTTCCACTTTTTCACACAGCAGCTTTTGCATCAAGGGCTCATTATCCCCTCACTTTTCCACACAAATCTCCGCTACTGCATGGTCGAATCATAGCCCATAGACCCTTTTCCAAATAGCAATTGCAATGGATTGTGGGACAGAGTTCTGGTAGGCAATGTTGTTGTCAATGGCATTTTGCCTTGGCAAAGAACGATGCACACCAAAATTCTATCCCACAATCCTTTGTAATTCCTATTGGGAAAAGAGTCCATGGTAATGGGGTGGAGGGAAAACATGGGGACTCAGAATGCAATATTGCAAGACTTGACTCAAGTTCATAGGCTTACGAGGCGGGGGGGGGGGGGGTTCTGGGGGCTGCAGCCCTCCCAGAGCAGGGAAAATGCTTATTTCAGGGCACTGACACTTGTATTTTCAGGGCACGGGGGCAGTGCAGTGGGCAGTGTGGCGGGTAGCTTTATTTAATATTGAATGGTCTTTTGCAAACTAGGTACTTAAAAATGACGTTGAAAAGGTTATAGACACCTTTTCAAAACACAAACAGAGGCATACCTATTTCTTCTGAATATGGGATGGGGGTTAGCAGGGGATTGGTAGCCTGGTAGGGGGCAAACCAATTTTCGACATCCACTGATGTAATGATGTATAAACCCAATACAAGTATAAACCAAAACTCCTGAAATAATATCTTTCTTTATAGTTTGTGGGGGGGGGGGGGGACTCGTCCATACTCATCCTGAGTGCTATCATGGTAAAAGGGGGAAATCAGGGCAATTTGCAAAATTTTCAGGGCAAACACCTTCCGCCCCCCCCCCCACCCCGTGAAATGTCTTCCCGTACGCCTATGCTCAAGTTCAATATGAGTTTAAGTTCAATGTAGAACTTACATCACCTTATGCAATACAGTACTGATTCTATGATGAACTGGACTAAAACAACTGCTACATACTGTATGCAAAATTTGTAAAGTGCTATACACACAAGAATTTCCAAGTACAGTAGACTTTAGCAGGTCTAACCCAACTCAACTCCAGAGCAGGGTTTGTGATCTTGTGCATCTGTGCATCATGGGTCCCAGACTTTCGCGGTCGGATGCATGAATTAATTCCTTAGCTTCTTATCCGGGTCCAACAAGAAAATCTAGGATGCGCAAGGATCTCCGTGCCTCTCACTCCCTTCCTCAGCATTGGGACAATCCAAGCCAGAATAAAAAATTATCAGTCAGTACAAAACTAGTGTTTCCATTATTATTTTTCCATCGCCGACGGGTACTGTTTGTGCATTGTTTACTTTGTCTATTACACATTTGTGATGTGTAAATTTGAAAATTGGGTTAGACCCTTTAAAATTGCCATTGGACTCCAAAGTCACACTGTTCAGGCAATCTAAAAAAGGGCCCAGTATCATCCTTTTGGACCCTTAAAATTTGGAGGTAACTGCTAACCCTACTTCAGAGTCATGACTTCTGGCCAGGAGTCATGTAGTGACTCCCAGGGATTCTTAATAATGTCCAAAACATGCACAAAAATCATGTAGAGCTTGCATTTGTGTGCTTTCTTGGGCTTTAGATATGAAAAAGTTGCAACAAAACTGACTCTAATTTTGGCAGGCTTCCACAAGGTTTACTTAACTGTCCACATGAATATCTACTAGTGAACCTGTAAAATGCCTTTGAACTCCTTTGTGGAGGAGACTTTGCAGGGGTACTTACCCAGGGGGCTACAATATTGAGCAGTGCACTTGTGTGGAGGATTTTTTTTTGTTTGCCCCAGACTGTAATGCGGGGGATTTATCAAAGCCTGTCTTTTGGTCTCTTTCTATTTACTCGACGACAAGCTTTCTCTACAGTTGACCACTACTGTTCTTCAACATAGGCAGCTCACATTATCTGGGTCTACTTTTTGCTGTAAAGCAGTAAGGGCAATGATCTCACTACGTATAGAGCTCTGTAAGTTTGCTTTTTGGAAATTCATTCATACTGCAGTTTTGATTGTTTGTTTTTTCAGTGATCAACGCAATCTTTCCATGCACATTGAACTGATAAAATCAATGAAAGCATCAAACTGTCAATCAATTATAACACATATTATCCCCTTGATGTATGGGAGTACAATGCATAATACAAAACTTCCATGAATATTTTGAAAACAAAGGTTTACAAAGAGAAGATGTCATCTCTTCTAGAAAACACACATATTTCAACACCGGAAAGGATGCCAGCAAACAAATGTGGCCTTCAAGCAGGGTGAATCAATGATAAACAGATGAGAACAATTTTCTCACCTGCACTACTGTAGATCTTCTTTTTAATTTCATAAGCTGCGAACCATCTATCAAGTACAGTATTCCATGAATACTATGTAGTTCAGTATTGCATTCAAAACAGCCTTTTCTAAAATGTTCACAATTGTCTTAACTGGAGCTCACTTCATAATTCATTATTCTCTATACTAAAGAATGAGCCTAGGACTGGAGCCCCTGGCCCTCCACCAGTTGCATTTACAGTAGGCTCCTGCAAGCTAACACTTTGTTTGCCATTAGCTGGCAAATGAAACGATACGTTTAGGGCACTTAACAAATTGTGCACTATGATGGCTTACCTTCCACCATCAATATCATGGCCACATGCATAGCTAACTACAATCAGTAGCACATGTAAATATGTCTGGATTAATCACATGAGGATTCAATCAAGATTAGGGGAAACCACATGATCTCCTGGGGATTTCTGAGATCAAGACTGTTAACCATTTCACTATGGACTTAGTCAGATAATTTTGATTGCAAAGATGCATCAAGTAACAGTGTTCTAAACTTGTAAATGTCAACGCACACACGAAACAGCAAATTACTGTACAACAGCATCCGAAAGATAATTTACGAAGGGATAACATACAGATAATCTCGCACTGTGCAATGTTCCATTTCAAGCTTGTTTTTTTTTTCTTCTTTTTTTTGTTTTTTTTCTTTTGCATGTGTGTTGTGTTCTTTTCTTTGTAAATCTATCTCAGAAATTCTCAGGAAAGTATTATCTTGAGCATGGTAAAAAATGTATTAATAGTTCTTATAGCAAAAATAAAATACCTGATGAATAAAACAGCTTTTTGGTCACATGTCCAAATCCCTTAAAAGTTAGCTTGAAACATTTGAAAAAGAATGAATTACTTTAATGGACCAATTTCCTCATCCTAGACAGTTCCAATTCACTTAAGTTACTTCTAGCCAGGCTCCCACAACTGTCTTAAAAGCTCCTCCTTGTGCAGCCACAAACCTATACTTTATTGCTTAAGGCTACATCCTGGTGAGCTGGCATGATGATGACACAAGGCCCTAACGTGTAATTAGAACACCATCTCTGCATTGCAAGAAATTTGAGCTACTCAGCATCTTTTGAATTTTGTGATTTTCATGTCAATCAAAGAGCAAGAGCAGTCACCCATTGAGAATTTTGATGACCCCTAACCAAAAATATACTTGGGGTGAAGAGTGTCTGTCTTTAAGAATTCTGGTTCATAAACAAGAATCAACACCGATGATCTATGTTCACTTCCCTATTTTGTTTTTTTTTCTGATTTTGAGCTCACAACTTCAATCAATCACGATTGCAGTGTGTAGCTGCACACCACAACTTCATCGACTGCAGGCAAAACACAAACACACTGTCAGCTGCTGGCCCTGCCCTCCCCATCCAGCTCCATCTCAAAAAATGATGCAATAAAATGTAGTTGCTCAAATTCACGGTTTGTACTTGTACAGAAATCTCACTCCCAAATGTAACCACCATTTTTCCCTATTTATATACATATACCATTGCCTTCAGCTATGAACCCTGCCTTCGGGGTGGGAATTAGTGTTAGTATTAAAGCTTATATTTGGGTTTCTTTTTCAACATTTATCATCATTAAAGACTCTATCTGGCAATTTTTCTTTATTTCAACAAAATGATAACATTTACCTCCACTGAAGACACTCATAAGCAAGAAGATAAGCTCCTTGGACCCTGGACCAACAACAACGTCTCCAGCAGCAAAATGAGACAAATTGTCGTACTTGTCATGAAACCGACATATAGCCTCTCTGAGCTTTGGTAAACCTATGGAAAGAAGAAAGCGTATTTTAAAACCAGAATGCAAAAATTTGTGGTTCTGATGATACATGTTTAATCCCCAAAAATGCCAAGATGTCTCATTTCTCTACCTGATCCAATGTTTACTTAATGTGTTGAAAAAATACAGTTTTGTGTTCATATTTGACCTTGGAAATTCTTAGAAAATTTTGTTTTTTGGCCTCTGGTGACTTCAGATGACCTTAACATCCAACAAAACAATGAGTTTTTCTACTGAATTTAATACATCATCCCACATGAAGTATGAAGAGTATCGATATTTTCTACCCTCAGACATTGTGTTAACAAGGTTTTCATATTTTGACCCCCTGTGGCCCCAGATGGACACTGACTTCCAACAACAACAACGATTGCGTTAGAACTGTCACTCACCATGGGCGTCCACATATCAAATATGACACGCAAAGATGCTTCATACCTTAGATATTGTATTAACACAATACTACTGCGGGCCTAGGGAGCTAGTACACATTTGAAAAGCTCTTTGTCTTACAAAAGGATTCTCTGGCCAATCATGATGGACTGCCTACCTGCTTAGAAAGAACAGTACACTAGGACCCTATACAAAGACATCCCTCCCCTATATAACCATACTGGTTCATGCATCAATAATTCGAAGGTCAGTTACTTTGTCGAGTGAAGTTGAGTACATATACAGTGTACATATTAGCCGACAACCTGTGCAGAATGGATTACACTTAAACTTACTGCTAAGTTGAAAGTAAAAGTTTTAGGTGAGAACACACTGGCTGGCAGTAAGTTGAAAAATAATACAGCTATATACAGCAAAAATAAACCTGTTTGCTTGGGGCACTTACCCTTTTACAAAAAAAATATATATATATAACGAAAAGTCAGGGATTCTGTCAGAAACTCACAAAAGGGAGGGGAGGATTTATTACTGGTAACTCTAAGTCCAAATCAGTGCTGTCCTTGGCCAAAGTTACATGGGGGTTCAGGGGAACAAAAACTTGCTTCAAGGTCCCCATAAGGTGCAATTTGAAGGGTTCTAAAGGCCATTTATTTAAGTGCAAACAATTCTGCAAAAGTGTCTTCTAAAGTAAGAAATGAAGATAATGACAATTTTTTATATTTTTATGGAAATTAAAAGGGGGGGGGGATTTTACCCTCCTTCTTCTGGAAAGGTGGGGACAAATCCCCCTCCCCCCTAGACGGACAAGAAAGTATAAATTAAAACTTCAGAAAATGAAACCTGTGCATTTTGATATGACATCCACTATTGAGTGATGCACAAAATGAAATAGAATATCTATTCATCTAAAAGAACAGAGGCTGGTTACTAAGAAAATCTCTGCAGATTATGTCCTGGAAAACTAGATAGTAAATGCATGAATAATGAAGGTTACTTATCACTTGCAATCCATTTGAACTAAAATGATATTAACCACCCAAAATAATGTTGGTGAGAGTATTAATGGTCAATTGGTCTAGATACCAGTGAGTAAAACACTTTATTACAATTTACTCTACTTCAATGGCAGAATCTATAAAAACATAAAATACCTTCCCACCCCCAATATTTCAAGTGATCAACCACCGTTACATTTTGCTGCATGACTTAGCTCCACTCTTGATCGTCACAACACATTTTACCAGCTTCTGTCTGGTGCATGTGAAACAACAGCATGGCAACTGTATACAGACAGGTATAGGCATGTAAGTTTATCTTGTGAATGTTCTACCCCCTCCACCCCACCCCCACACACCCCACTCCCCAAAAAAACACACATCCTGCTAGACACAAATTGACTCATGTGCATTTAGGTTACAATCAAATTAGACTATTATTTGGGTACAGCACTAACATACCTGCCACATCAAGATAAGCAGCTTGTCCAGCATTTCTTGCAAGGGCCTCCTGAGCCTCTTTCATCACTGGAAATGGAGACTGACCAAATGCAAGGTGGTAGATATGGTCTCCCAACTCACGTTTCTTCTTAACCAGCTCATTGAATGCCAAGTTAGAAGCACCATGGTACCTTCTCAAATGAGGTAGCAGAAAATCATCACCATGGGATTGAGGATTTTTGTCCTTTCCTTCAACACTTTGATTCTCCATATTAGTTGACATGTCTACAACAAAACACATTCAACATAGAGTAGAGGTGAGAGTCAACTAGTTCTATCATCAAAAAAATTGTACTATTTACTGGAGGTAGAAACATTTGAAGAGTGAATTATAAGCATAGAGTAAGCAAATAGCTGTTTAATTTAAATTTGCTCAGAACAATTACACTTGAGCAAAACATTAAATGACAATTATATGGGTTGTGTAACACTGACAGCAACCAGCCTGAAGGGCCTATAGGGTCCCCCTACCTACTACCCTAAAGCATCAAATGTTCTCTGCAAATCAAAAACAAAAAATTTCTCGTATCTGGCTTTTCCTTGTGGAGGTTGAACCATTTAAAAGCATAAACCAACCTTGCTCAAAACATTATACATTAAGACAGTCCCAAGCTCCCTACACTTTAGTGTAAAAATATGCAGGGTTTTTAATTTTTTTTTTTTTACACTGCATTCTTGTTACAGGTCTGTCAAGTGTGAACATCTAGTATAATACAAATAAGACATCTCTAGTCTTATTGTGATGCTACAAAGAGACTGTCACTGGGTATGATACATTTTACGCTCATTATTTACAGGAGTTGTCAGAAAAAGGCCAAAGCCAAAATGATTGCCCTAATTTGGTTTTCGTATGAATTTTCTGTGAATTATATTGCCCAAAACTGTTATTTTTTAACTCTCTGAGAATTTGTTAATCACCACAAACTTTTGAATAGTTATATGAATCTGGTGAGTGGTGAGTGACAGTATGTGAATCCTGATGACTCCCACATGAGTTCTCATTGCAAACTATGAGGTATAACCAGGGAACTGTGAGAGACAAAAAACCATCCACCAAATCTGCCACAGCCACACAATATGTACTTGGGAATAATTAAATCCTTTTCTGGTACCAAACTTTGATTGACAGGTCTCTTTGTTCTTTTTATTTAGCTGCTGTTGACTTTTCCTTCCTAATGATTATCACCTCTCTTTCAAAGCCCAGTAATCTTGAGTAATGAGAGTAATGAGATTTTGGACTTACAAGTGTAATATTTCAAGTGTGGAGGTATCTTGAAGTGAATTTGTTGGCTACAAAATATTTTTAGTCTGAAGAAGGTATGTACAGTACCAGAGTGGATTTGCAGATTTGATGTTGCTTAAGAGTGACATGAGCTACAGTATCTGAGAACTGCCCATTGCATGGGATTTATGTCTGAAGAAGATGTCTTGTAGTGCATTTGCAGATTTGATGCTGTCGAAGAGCTGCTAAGGCTCTGATGGGAGCAAAGTGTAAGCCATGGTGACATTGAAGCCTGGAATGCAGATACTATGTTAAAACATTGACCTGCATGCTATAATTGTTTCAAATTTTCTATTATCCTACTCTTCAAGACTGCTCTTTTTAATTAATGACCTAAGCGTTGCGTGCATAAAGGCCTAACATTAGGCCCAAAAGTGCTACCAAGAAATTAACATGACAAGATAAGGGCAAAGCGGGCTAAGGTCCCATGCGTAAGGTGTCCTGTAGTCCAAGCTCTGAACCAAACACTCAAAACCAACAACAAGCAGTGTCTAGCTGGACAATCAGATTCTACCACAGTCATGGATGAACTTGTCAATTGATGTTAACCTTAAAAGCAGTGAAGTGGAGTGGAGGTAAGGGCCACTCACTGACAAATCGGTTCTGTATGACTATGAGAGAAGTGTGTCTTTCTATATGTCAAGCCTTGTGAAACACTTTGCAACTTTTTATTGCAATGGTCCAAAAACCTGATTACAGTGTTCGAATTAGAAAAAAAAAGTTACATGCACCTGTGCATGTAGCTACAAAATTTTACCTGCACAAATAAATTCTTACATGCACCATTAAAATATGATAATGAATTGCATTTTTTCTATCACCAACTCACGACAACGTGTTAGGGATGTCGATTTGCGATTTATTAATGATGAGTTACTTATTTAATCACATAGATATTTCTGCAATTAAACATCAATTAATCACTCTTGTATTCCAGTACGCTGATTCCTCAGAATTGCAGAATCATTCCGTGTAACGATTGGCTGAAATTAATTTAAAGTTTACGTAGACACAGTTTTGGCACAACCTGATTTTGTACTTTGTTGTTCATAACTTCATATTAACTATGGCAAAGTTACAAATAAACAATCGTTAAAATCGATAGTGAATAAGTCAGACTTACTAATTTTATTATGACTCCAGCTCTGTGAAGCATAGTGCGCTAATGTAGGCCAATACAATCTCAAAGGCAGGCCTACTGGGCTATGGACTTTGGGCTATTCATTACTTGCAACCAGTCTACGTAACTCATTCTAGGCCCTAAGATTTTTCCCGCCGATCATTACCACAAGTCCACAGCCTTGCCCAAAAATACTGGAGTGATGTGCTGAATTTTTCATTATTTACTTTCTTTTAACTCTTCTGAAAAATACCTGTAATACACACAGAATGTTTCTTTGTGTCTTTTACATAAAAAATTACGAACCTAAGCCTACTCGTCTTACTTCCTCAAATGGAGCTTATCCCGTACATGTGTGCGTGTACGATACGACATAGTAGTCCTATAATGCACACTGTTTAGTACAGTGCATGTAGGAACGTTTTGGAAACTGGTGATTTTACGTACGTCAGTCGAAATCACCGAACTGTTGTCTAGTAAATGAAAACGGACATTGCACAGTTGCACTAAATATCCTAACGTATGTTGTGTATGTTCTTTATGGCCTATGCTACACACATGTTCTTAATTTACGCAAATGAAGGACACATAAATGACACACTGTCTACAAGCGATCCAAACATAAATACTGCCGTACGCAAGCTCCTGCAGTCACATAATACGAATTAACTCGTAGATTTCTGTCTATTTAATCTTTTTCATTAATCTCCAACCAGTTTTTAGGTTGTTGGAGAAATCTATCTCACTCGAATGAAGGACAATTTTAGGCAAGAAAAAGCCAATCTTTGTGCCCTAGACCTACATGCACGTGTGCAGGTAAGCAATTCAAAGTTACATGCACCGCCAAAAAGTTACATGCACTGGTGCACGTGTGCATGCGTTATTTCGAACACTGCCTGATTATTTGTTTGAATCTTCAGTTCAAGTAGAGCAACTGAGGATCCCTCCCTGAGAGAAATTTGTAAACCTGCAGCATGAATGAATCCTCCCCTAATTGTCTTTCTTAAATAACCTTAGGGTGGTAAGCCTAAGATACTTGAAGGAAATAAGCACTTGCCCCCAAAACTTATTTTGAAACGCCAGCTTAATCTCACAAAATATCCTATTTCCCTTTATGTATAAGCCTAGGCCTACATTTTTCATGACATTTCAGAAAATAAACATTGCATTTATTCAAAGAGAACTAAGGAGTTATTATGCGTGAATTTCACTCACAAACTTGTGAGATAAATAGGCTACCGTCGCAAGAGCCGTTCATGAATTAGGCTACCCGAATAGGCTACACCTGTAGCTCATCCACATTGGGGTGACTGCATTTTCTCTTTAGGCCTATTAAACGTTTTAAAAATCTATCATGATCGGAAAGATCACTAACTTAGGCTAGGCCTAGGCCTTGCCATAGAGTTGGATATATGGGCCTTGCTAATTTTAGATTTTAAGTAAAAGGCTTGAGGTTGTACAAAGTCTAACGGTTTGCCTAACACCGCACTGTCAAAAAATGTCACTCTGTAAACTTGCGAGCAGAAATGAGCTTTCACTTACCTTCTCTAAAAGAATAATGGAACCACCGTAGGCCGATTTCAATTTGCGAATGATAAATAATGTTTACGGTCAACTGGTCAACTCTACGCAGACAGAGCTCACAATCCGTGGCCGGCCATCAATGGATTCCTAGGCCTACGTACGACTAAGTAAATGAAGATCGATCTCATCATCAGCTGATGATGAAAGCAGTTTCTATCGAATAAAAAGTTGCCTGCCTAGCTAGCTGCGTTGTATTATACCTACGTAGATACGTCACGCATACATTCTTTGTGCATACTTTGTGGATATCGCGTATCGATCGACGAGATGCGTGCCATGTCATACGGAAGTGTAGAATAGACACAAACATAATTGCTCGTACAATCGTGATAATTATGCAAAACGCACGATCCAAGTGTTTGGTGATCTACGGAAGCGTAGAAAAGACATTCTACTGACAACTTGCCGACTTAACGAAACGACAAAACTCTGCCAATTAACGAGTTGACGAGATGGCAACGTGTCAAAATCCAGATTCATCCGACCAAGGAGTTGTTATTTTGAATAACATCTTCTTGATCCGACCGGACGGTCTTACATAACATACTAAAGGCCATTTATTTCCTAAACCTCACGGCGGATCTGATTCTTAACAGGGCTGTAACGCCTGAGTCGAGACTAGATTCCTGACTCGAGTCAGCCCTTTTTTCCCTGCTGACTGTGAATTGACCGAGAATGTGAGGCTCCAGATTCCCGGGATCGACATTCTGACATTGGTCCGAAACTGGCTGCAGCTTAGTCTTGGGATCAAAACGTTAGTAAAATTTCCACGTTTTTAACAAAATGAGGGCGCTTGTCAACTAGACTGTAACAGCATGGAACAATAGAGCAGCATACGGTATAGGTTCCTCTATACTGCTTTATCATATATCGAACAGAATTTGAAGACAATTAGAGGGCGTCTCCACAGTATTCCCCATGAACGTGTGCTATGTACGACTTAAACTACTTTTGCAAAAGTCCTCTCAACTATATGGCGAAGAGCAAAGGTGCGAAACCAAACAATAACTCCCGAAGGAGTTCTGGTTCCCAAAGGAGCTACGTCTCCAAGGGACAACAAACCTAACTGACCAACCTGTCGACCCTCAGACCTGTGTGCGACTAGTACTACGGTCTTGCAAGACTAGTTGCAGCTGGACTCGGCCTCGTAGCAGGTTCCAATCCACCACAAGGAAAGTTACATAAATTTACTTAAGGCTACATTCTTAGTGGTGAAAAGTTTTATACATGAATGGTCGCACACAGTGAAGTGAAATACAGGGTGGGTCAAACTTAGAATTGACTCCTAAATGGTGACTTTTTTAATCAAATGTACGTACTTGAAAGTGGTATAAAAATTTGTTTGATATGCTACATCGTCAAATGTCCGTAGTCGGAACTGGCCAGAGACTGGGGGCACTAGAAACGGAACTGGCTTGGAATCGGGTGACCTGGTGGACTCAGATACCGGCTTGTTGCGCCTTCAAGTTTTTTCTACACAATATTTAACAGGGATGTGAGTTGTGACCTCCAAGTATGACTAATGCTTGATTTGCCCTTAAAAGAAAGGTCTAAGCTCAAATCAAGTTTTGATATGTTAGAGGGGTACTTATTCTAAGCATTCTGGTGAAATTTGCATTGAAATCCGATGTGACGGTGGTTCTCAAGATGTTAACAATTAAAGTTGTCACATTTTCAACACAAGGTGAACTTGAAGCAAGCACATATGATGTCATAGTCTCATATTAATGAACACTCTTTTGTTTTTCTTTTAACTTTACAACCAATTTTCTCCTCCATAATCCCATGTTATCGAGATGTGAATGCATGAGAACCTGAAGCAAAGGAATTTTACAAACTTCATGCCCCATGGGGAGCTCCTATCCCTATTAACTTCAATGTTAAAACAACAGACTGAAAAAAAACAAAGGAAACAAAGCATATCTCACCAATGTGAGGAGTGATATAATCCCTGCTTACCTCAGCTCATTTTGGGTTACAAATGTGGTAACTCCATTTGCTGATATCTGGAGTACTACATATCCGATTTGAAGGGGAGTTCAGTTCACCAAATTGCCAAGATTTAGTTCCTCTTTCACATATGAAAATTATCATCATCATCACCACCACCGCCACCGCCACCGCCACCGCCACCGCCACCATCGCCATCGCCATCGCAATCGCCATCGCCATCGCCATCGCCATCGCCATCGCCATCATCATCATCATCATCATCATCATCATCATCATCATCATCATCATCATCATCATCATCATTATTTTGCTTAAACCCTTCTTTTAAATCATCCTGGCTATACGTCACTTTAGGACGATAGTTTTACAGAGCATTGCAAACAGTCAGTGTGATGGAGTATACGAGGAATTACAATTATTTCAGGATAAGTTAACTGGTTAAGAAGCGCTGTATGACTTAATTTTCTCGTCATTTCGAAAGTGAGGAGAATATTTAGGAAGTCCTTACGAACATTTGAGAGTAACAAGTGTATCAGTTCCATGCTTTTGCGAAATTGTACAATACTTTGCGATTTATAGCACTCTTTCCAGACCTATTAACTTATGCTTACTGCAGATTCCCATGCGTAATAAATGTGGACCACATGATGACACGACGCATCCATGTTTCACGTCACTCGTGACATTTGACTGGTGTCTCGTGACGTTTTATACACTGCAAATACTGTACCACTAATTCAAGAGATTTCTTCCGGGTCAAATACAACCTGGCAAATGTAGTTGATTAAAAAATGAAAGGATATTAAGATACTAACAGTAACTGGAAGATTTGGTGATATTGTGGTGCATGAAAGAATTTGTACGCTGTGTACTAGGAAAAGTATTTTATTTTAAAAAGAATTTTATTATTGAGAAGCATTCACAAATGCCAGAAATTTGTACATAAGCGGCCTTATTGGGAGAAATCGAAACACTTTATAGAAAGGGAGCAACTATCTCAAAGTAAAATGAAGAAAATAGTTGTGAAAATTGAGTTTATTTTGCGACTACTTAAGAGACGTTTTTAAGTCTTAGGTTGGAGCAGCCTACTGATCAATTTGCCTTTATTCATCTGTTTTCCTCTGTTTTATTTTATTCTTTCATTTTTCTCTCTTTTTGAACTTACTTGTTAAATTGCTAAATGGAACTGAGTTTGCTAATGTTATTTCGAATTGGCATTCATACCTCATCGGAGGATGACAAGACAAAAAGAAAAAAGAAACTTTAACTGCAACTAGAGACTCGGAATGAGTTATAGAGGGCGTGCTGGTCAAAAGACAATTAACTTAACACGAATCTGTAAAGACGACCGAGGAAACCGGCGAGACACGGTGAAGTCCAACCAAAGAGCAGGATACAGGAACTCCTGCTCTGTAAGTCCAAATCATTCTACTTTCTTCTTTGAGAACGCAATTTAAACTGATAAAAGAGGACATTCGTGACCTCTTGTTGGCATGTAGGATACTGCCTTAGAAACTTAGTTTAATTTTGAAAGGAGAGTACTTTTAAATCGGTATTCCTTTCATATTTACTACAGGTTGGCTTTAAAATAGAAAGAGTTGCTATGGAAAGCCTGGACAAATGAGGTCTCAATAAAAACTGAAGTTTCGCTACTGTAAGTAGCGTCGAAAAAGGTGTACCAGACGGGGGAGGGGTAAGGGCTGGGGGTGACGCCCCTATCCATTCGGGCAGAAAATTTGCTCTCTTGGGGCCGCTGTTTTCAGGCAAACATGCAATAAAATTATCTTGCAAATGTGTTGCAGCCCCGCCCCGCCGGCAATTGGAAGTAGTCCCGTACGGGATATAGGCAGGGGTGGGGAACCTGCGGCCTGCGAGACCATTTGATCCCACCCGCGAGGCACTTCATAAATGTAAATTCTTTAGCCACTTTTCCAAACTACATCACTACCCGCACAGCTTAACCGAGTATGAATAGTAAAACTTCAGAAGTCAGATGACCAGAAACCACATCACTGCGAACAGTTGCCCACTTGGCGGACGTGTATACTCCTGCATACTGATATATTGGCTGCACTCGTAATACAGCATGTACGTGAAAAGAGTACATATTCGACACCTGCTCTGAAGGTGATGCAAACAGCGGACTGCCAGCAAGCAATATTATGAGCCACTAGTAAATTTCACGGTGGTTCCACCGGCATCTCATGAACGTGGGGAACTCTTGAATACAAAGCAGTACACTCAACCGTCAAGCCACCTCCCATATTCAAAATCTTGTTTTTTTTTCATTGCTACAAATACATTTCACCTTTCCCAGAGAGTCATACAACAGCTTCGTTTCTAATTTTTTTTCTTAAAATAATTACGAAAATTTCGAGCACAAACGTGCTTGAAAACGATGAAAGTGATAGCACCATTTTGTATCTCAATACCTTCCGGAATAAAATTTTGTTTGAAATGAGAGGGGAACACCTCTACATCAGATGTGCGGAAATCCCGGGAGATGGAGGGGATGAATCCCCTTCCTTTTGACAAGGGGGTGACCTACACAAACATCCCCCAGAGTTTCAAAATATTATGAAATATTATGCTCTGTGTTACTCGTTTTAGTTATCAAATTGATAACTTTTGAATATTTTGAAAGAAAGTAAACCATTCACTGACTTCAAAAGTCCTATATTTCGGCGCACTCTCGCGCATCCATCGTGCATTGTTGTGGTATTATTACATGACAGCCGGAGGGAGATCATTTTTTCAACGCCCTATGCTGAACTCCTACCATCACCTATCCTCTGGAACAAAAAGCGTAAAAGCAGGACAATCTCCTGATGTTTCAAAAGTGGCGGGACATGCACCCATCCCGGGCTCGTCCCCCACCTGTGGACGCCCATAGGTCACTTAACGTTGACTACCTCTCGTGCAACTATTGGCAGAACGTTATATTATAAACCAAAAGGACGCAAAAGTAATAGAGGGCGGTAATGCATTTTTTGGGTTTCTTAAAGGCAATAGGCAGTTGCCCCAAAATTTTCTTTGAAAAATCGGCAAATTCTTGCAAATCTCGTCTTGTTGCTTTACAAGCACCTCTGAAAATGTTTTGAACATAACTATTACAAACAATAGGTAAAGCAAGGAGAAATTCTCCTTGAATTTCACAATTTACCAACAACAATATTGTCACATGATCAGAATGGGCCAATCATGAACTTAAGTGACAGGATACACTCACTCTGATTGGGGTGACTGCATACTGCCTTTAAACTGGAACGTGGAAACGATCCTTATATCAATCGAGATCTGTATCGGCATTGCTATGTTAGGAATTGTTCAGCGGCGTAGGAAGATGTTTGACATTGGGGGAGGGGGGGGGGCAGACAAGATGCGATTTCTCGACCTTGAACCACGACCCTTTCCACACTTTAACTTAATATTTGCTCAAAGTAGTATATTTAAAGAAAAAGGAAACAACAACAACAACAACAACAACACAGCAGTAGTGTAGCTAAGATATTTTTTTGGTGGCTCTGGAGGGCTGGGGATTTTTGTTGGCGTTGGCTCTCGTTTACTATCTAAGTGGAACACCACCATAGGTTAGCGCGGAGCGTACCAAGAAAATTTGAGATTTTAATACATCCCAGATCGCCGGAAATGGCACTTGCCGGCTGTAATAGCAGCCATCAAGATGTGCAATTTTTGTAGAAAAGTTGTGAAGGTTGATTTGAATTTATTCTAAAACACATTAAGTTTGTCACAATCTATCCGAATTTTTGTCAAAATTATTCAGAGTGAAGTTATCCCCATGGAATTCAGTGGATTAATTCGACTGGAGATTTTCCACAGCCAGAGTCTATTATTAAGTTGAGTAGAGGTGGCGCCAGGATTTGCTCGAAAGGGGGGGGGGGCAGCGACCCGAAGCTCCGACAGCCCCATTGCCGTCGGGTATTGGTGAGGTGGAATTTGAAGAAAACCTGTGTACTAGACCATGTCATTCGGGGCATCTATATATTGCATAAAATTTGTGTAAACTAGAAAAGCATAGTTCCGCGTTCTTTAAATGTTTTTCCCGGAATCTAAAGTGAAAAATTGCAAAGCGCGCGAAATTTTTGGTAGGTTTTCACAAAAACATATGTAATCATTAAGAATAAAAAGAAGAAAGAAAATCTCTAGGGGTTGACAGGTTGTAGACCATATTGGAGATAATATACATTGTATCGAAACCATCCCGACTACCCGATGAAATAGCCAAACATTGCTCCGTGAGTCCCTCACCAACTGAACGTACCGCATGACACACATAAGAGAATAGTAACTATGCTTTGAGATATGAGATGAATTTACGACCTCTACATAAACTACTTTCTCTACATGTTACTTGGAAAGGTGGAAAGGACTTGCGCTATCTAGCTATGTAGAATGGAACTATTGAAGAAAATAGGGTCGCTCTATAGCGCGCCGAAAATTTTGGGTTTTTATTAGAGAAATTGTTCTCATGAGAACGGGTAAAACGAAACCCTAAACTATCGCGATTTTTGGGGGGCCAAAATGATATTTGGCCCCCCGTCAAAACACATTGGGGGCCATGGCCCCCCGGCCCCCGGTTCCTACGCCACTGTTGTCGACAGCATACCATGGCGTACCGGCTGCGAACGATCACTTTACAATGCATGCAGCCGCATGCTTATTTTGCCAACATAAAATCGAAAAATCGTCAGTGCAGGGAGGTGACATCACTTCCCTGGTCAGTGCTGGGTGTTAGGTCCTAACACCTTTCTGGTCAGTAAACCAACTTAATAAAGGGCCGGCCCCTCCTAACAACAAATAACACAATGTCCCAACCCCCTCTCGATCACTCAAAAAGGTCTCCCAACTTTCAAAGGCAACATAGTTTAATGTTCATGCTATTTTAAGGTGATTCAGACAAAAATCTGCAACCGCAACGAAGTAAAAAAAGTCAATGTTTTATGTTGGTAAGCCTGTTATCAAGTGGAAAGGGGGAGGGGTGGAGAACGGGGCCGCGTCCCCTGATGCCGGGAATTTTCGCCGCACAAAAATTTGGACAAAAAAGATTATTTCTGTCTTAATAGCTACGTTAACATATACCCCCCCCCCCCACCCTCCGGAAACAGTCGCCTCTTAAAGCTGTCTCGCCCCTTCAAACGTCGTATGGCTTCGTTCTAAATGTTGTTCTTTGTCAGCCCAAGATACGGACTCTAATTTCGTTAACAACCATCAGGGGGCGGCGGATCTGAGGAAATTAGGGATTACAAGTATGCATACCCACACGCCTCTTCATCAACATATAAAACTCTAGCGACAGTGACGTAGGTGCAGAGTGTCTACACTGTACAGTAGTATCAAGCGGCGCTACTAGCAGGCCAATAAACTGAAAACATAACAGCTTATTATTTATATATGAAACGATCTTAATGCGGAGGTTCAAGTACGTACGGTGATAGTAGCCCAACAAAATGACCAAAATTGTGTTTTGAAATGTTTAAGGGTTTATATAATATTCATTCCCGAGCCAAATGTAACGAAATGATTTTATAACTTGAGTATCACATGTACAGTAGGCTGTGTTGCCTACTTGACACTTCAGGGCAGACGGGAACAAATTGACAGTTCGCAGTATTTGTAACACTTAAACACGGTGCAAACACGACCATAGCAGAGGAAATGTATGTTATAAATTTTAACATTTAGACCTTCGTAGATCAGAAAAAAAATCCCATAAAATCCTATACACAGTAGATGGAACTTGCATTAACTTGCAACCTCTGTGTTAACAGTAACGAAGCGTTTCAACCGAACTTCGGCATCTATTAAATACAGTAAACTAGAGACCCTATAAGGTCTCTACAGTAATATTGGCAGAGCGCCCTCTTTCATCATTGGTAACAATACATTTATTCTTACCAGTTGGTGGATCTAGATTTATCCAAGATGGGGAAACATCCAGAATCTGGACATCCGATGTCCAGAATCCATACCTGCGATTATTGATATGCAGATTCAACAGAATGTACCTGGGGTGAAAAATCTACCAATCATCAGTTCTTTCAGCAAACACGGGGAAACCCCTGACCACTCCAAATCTTGCTACAAACAGGGACTAGATAATTTTTCTGGTGATTCTTCCACAATGTGCCTCTTTTTGAACAAAGATTACCCTAACTGACATGGTTTCAAGTACAATGGACAGCCAGGGCCAGAAAAAATCCATGTCCCTGCCCCTTGCAAACAGATATAGCCCCTAACCTTTAAGCCTCTATTCTAACCTGGCCCCACTGGCTATACAACTTTCCATGGTCTGCATGGTCTTGAAATAAACCTTATTCTGATGATTTCTATTGCTATGAGAGCATGGTGACTTACCAAGATGTTTTTAAAATGATCTTAGGAATACAAATCCTTGCATACAGAGAATTTAAGACTGGCATAATACTTTTTAAGGAAAGTGAACATAAAAGTATGACAACCACATAGACTTTAATTTTTTTCTTTTTATTCCAAGTTTTGTATGTTTTCCAATTTTCTCTGAAAAGGCTATATACAAGATATGAACAATAGTGCAAACTACAATGGAAGTTGGTTTAATTTTCTATGATACATCGTTTTACAATCTTCAAATAATATTTTCTGAACTACATCAGCAAAAAACACACTTGGCCCATCTCCATCACCCCTTTAAATACAGGGGGCCTTGTGCCAAAAATGTTAAAACATCCCACAAACAACTGTACATTAACATTAGTGGTAATCAGGGAAAAGATGAGTGAAATTCCAATTTACACTAGAAATTGATACTTACCTATCATCACATAATGTCTCTAACAAGATACTTCAAAGTACATTGAAAAAAAGTAAATTACAAACTGAAAACACAAAAAGAAATCTCAACTGCATCAAAAATGACAGTTTGAAAAGACAGCTTCATTTAAGTAAACATAAATCAGTCAACTTTTACCAGTGGCTTGTAAGTCTAATCTATCCTTAAAACAGGACTTAGTACAAATGAGTTATCTTTTCCAAGTTTCCATTCCTACACAGCTACCATCTTAACATCTGCAAGTTAAGACAACTCACCATATTTAACTTCTTTGTCACTATGAACAATCATCTTCCTACTGAATATGAATAAAAGAATGGTCACGAACCATTTCCACAACTACCGGAAATGAAACACCTCAACTCTCCAAATGCTTTCTTACCACACTTCTTTTTTTTTTTCTTTCCATTTTGTATTCACCCAAAGGAACAAATGACCTCCTAATGTTGGACATGCCATTTTTTTTTCTGGCTTACCTCAATTCCATTTCATATTTTAATGATGCTGAAAAATATTTTTCCTCTTTTACACATAATTCCAATTCTGTGTAAATTTTTCAGTTGCTCTCACGTATGATGTTGATCTTATCTTCAATTTCCCCCAAAAACCTGATAATCTAGTCTCCATGGAAGGAGGCATGAATATGTCCATCCAGCAATATTCTTCTGCAAAGCATTAACTGAAGTACTTCCTACAAATATAAACTCATCCAAAGTTAATTTTTTGTTTGGACAATGTCTGCCGTTACTAGCTGTATGTTACAAAAGTGTAATTCTATGGGGACAAGATGGATGCATTTGGGAGTTTCATTGGTAAGAGGTCATCTTTCTTCAAGGAAGAGTATTTTGTCACACAGGGGGGATCTATAATGAAGTAACAAAGCTAGTTTACACCTTAGGAAGCAATAAGTCCTTGGGGACTTATTCAAGTCAAATTCATTGCGGGATGACTACATTTTTCGAGTTAAGTTAATATGTAATGGATTACTTCCTTTTCCTATTTAATCAAAAGAAGCTACACCACTTAAGGGCAGATTTCTTAAGCTCTCCAACCTCCCCACATTAACGAGCATGACAACATAAAGCCAATTCTGTTTCCATCCACTGGTTGTAATGTTCAACTTTGAAGTATTACCTTTACTATTGAGTGTAAATATTCTAAGTATTAGCAAGCATACCGTATAATGATCTATTAGTTGTGCAATGCAAAAGGAGAAAAACGGCCACAATGACAACCACTGCTAAAATTAGAAGCCAATTTGCCAAAGTGCAGGATGGTATGACAATTGCCTACATTGGCTATGCACTAATGCAGAGTATGTATACCACACAAACAGCGTGGGTTCACATCCCTTGTACCATTACGTGTGATTCTGGTAAATGATTATATTGTATAATATGCAGAGTTCTGCCAGGCATATCAAAACAAACAGTCAACTGATTGCAGAAGCACAGCTCACACAAGAGTTAAACAAATGCTACCATTTTATTTAATGGTAAAGTATGGTACTTCCACCTCCTTCCTAAACGTAAATGCTGAACCCCTAAATGACACCTTCATTCAAATACAAAATATGACAAGCTTGAAATCATTTTAAGGTGTTTTATATAAAGTACATGAAAATAAACTTAAATCTACACAGTGCAAGGAATACTGTCTACCGCAAAACTTCATGACCAGTTATCACAACGTTACTGAAGGACTACTGGTTCAGTTAATCTCTCAAACTCTTTGACGGAGTGATTTCTTTTTTGAGTCCAGTCTATAATATCTGGTGACTGTTATATATATATGTATATATAGCAAGCATTATCATCATGCTTCTGTAGGTTCCTCCTTTTTGACAGCCAAGTGTAACACCAGTGAGTCTTCTCCAGTTGTAGTCTCTGTCTTTGGCTGCCTTCTACGCGAAACTACCGTCCATTCGGGATCATTGGGATCGTCCATCTCATTATCAGTCCCTGAGCTCTCATCTTCTGACTCAAATGGTGTCACTCCAACAGAGCTCCCAGGAGACTGGTTTCTAATGGTATACAGAGGTTGGTGATTTAGGGTGGTCAGAGAACACTTATCTATCTCAGACACCTCTTCTTCTGACAAGGGGAAAGTTCGTCTGTTCCATCCCTGAACAACCTCTGAGGTACTGTCATCGAACGATGACTGTGAGTCACTACCAAATGAAATGCGCCTCTTCTCAGAGGAGCTGCTTCTTAGTTGTCTAGCTACTACCATCTCAGAGGCATTACTAGGACAGGTGCTGTTCAAATTATGGTTTGGTTGAACCAGTGGAGATGGACTCTGTGGAGAGTCAAATTGTGACTGAGCTGTGTGCTCAGAAATGCTGCCATTTGGGGAAAGCGGATCAGGTGTACTATTGGCACTGCTGTTTCGGGTCCTTCTTGATCTTCTCCCTCCTAATGGCGCAGTGGAACCTTGGTTAGCTAATATCGCTAAATACTTCTTCTTTTCTGTGATTTCATACCTCAAATGACGCTGTATGTATTCACCATCTGACAAGTCCTCCTCCTATAATCAAACAAAGAAAGAAGATGGAATGGTAAGTTACTAACAATTAAAAAATTTTAATGGTGTTTCCAGCTTCATTCATGACAAATACTGGACAATCACACAAGAGCATGAAGGATGCAGTAGTTCAACTATCATGAGCAGTCATGATCTAGCACCTTCAGCTGCCTGGTCAATTTGTACCAGACAGCTTGAGACAATTTTTTTAATGTTTGCAGGCATAACAAACCAGCTGACCCTAAATGGAGTGCTATTTATTCCCCAATTTGTGAGGCCAATCAACTAATGATTCCAGTAGCAAAATGTTACACTACCAAAAACCAAAGCTTTCTTAGGAGAAAACTTTGGCATGAATTTTACCATTTGACCTCTTTTGACCTAAAATGACATTTAACAACAACACAAAGTATAACTATGATGACATGTCATCTACTGAACACTTCAGCCAAATAATAAGATTCAGACGTAACCTCTGGGAGTTGAAAGCTTTTGCACGATTTCACTGTGTGACCCAGTGTTAGTGCTAGGATTCAGAATCTGGGAGAGTATTTCCCTCCTTCCCAAAAATTTTGGAAGAAATTTTTTCATTTCAAAAGAGGGATCTCCACAACTGCTGAGAAAGAAGTTCTGGTTACCAAATTACAGCACTCAGATGAGACGTATTTGCCTCAGCCGTACCATACTTCAATCCCTAAATTTGGCCTGATCTCATCCTAAACTTAACCCCTCACTTTTAACACTAACCTTCACTGCTGGGCATCATTTTCAGAAATATATCTGAATTATGGACAGGTGAATAACTTAACTTTGAGAGTAATCTATAGTCACATGTGTAAGGGTAACAAAGTTGCAGGAGTTTCCCTCACAGAATTTTTTTTTTGAGGGATCCTGCCGGGATGTTAGAATCCCACAATCACGTACCTTAACATGAACACTGGTTTGACCTCCCAATGACCCAAATAACCTCTGACCTACATCTGAAGTACAACCTAGATGACCCATCATCTACTGAACACTATGGCCAGATGTGATGGTTTGGACATAACTCCTAAGATTCGAAAGCTTTTGCAATATTTCTTTTTAAACTCTCTTTGACAAAAATGACCTTTGACCTACTTCCTGTCACCATAATTATCAAGCCCTTGATTTGTGTTACAACCTTAACAACTTTGACCACAAATGGTCAGAGAACCTGCAGACACCACCCTTTTAACCACTGCTGATGGACAGACAGCCAGATGCATTGCCATGGCAACAGCTCAACTTGTTGAGCTGAAAACAATTTGCATCCCCCCCATATCAGGGTGAGCCAAGGGTAAACCCAAACTTGATGACACCAGATTGATATAATTACCATCTAGTTCAAGTTTTGACCTTGATGAATGAGAAAGCATGCAGACAAACTTAATGCATCCCTGTTCCTCACTATTCCAGAAAATATGCAGTTGTGGACAGACTGATGTCCCACGATGATATAAGTTTTGCTGGTGTGCCCTAAAAAATGCCTGAGGGACAATTGGCTTCACTAGTCTTCTATATTATTTTTTCATTGCCCGATGGCCACCAATATTTGGCAGCAAACATTCTTACTTTGCATGGGTAACCCTGGCAAATTTCTGACAGGATATGGGATTGCATGACTCCTAATGACATCTTTCACAATTCTGCGAAGAAAATGTTCTTGTGGGCTTCTGTTGTCGCTTTTTCCTTGGAAGAATGGTAAACTTAACATCTCCATCAGACAAAATTTTTTGGAGGAGTAAACCCTCTTAAAAGATTTTCTTCGACAATCACCTCTGCTTAGAAAGCTTTGAGTCAGAAACTGCCCAAACAGTCAAAACTAATAACAACTTCAATATGGCCCTGAGGAGATTTAATGAGCCAGGGGAAGCATAAGAAGTCCACAATTTCAGGACTGCTAGAAGTATTATCCAACTGGCCTTGTAATTAATAAGTTTTTACCTATGACATCTAAGAAAAAACCTGATGAGATTCATCTTTTTGTTTTCATCCACCCATCCAATTTATTTCCTCTGCACATTTTATGATACAACATAACAATAGGCAAAACCTCATTAGTGCCATCATCATGACTATTGTCTTGGATGACAACGTTAACAGGATATGACCATTTGTAAACTAGGAGTTCAACTGGTAAGAGACTCCCTTCATTTAATTACAATGGGCACTGAGTAAAACTGACTACAAAATGGTAAACACCTTGATGTGGCAAATGGCTATAGAACCTCTCTTCTGTGGAATGGGCAGAGAAGGGGGGGGGGGGGGGGGAATTGAAGAAAAAATTTGGTAACTGTAAATACTCCAGTTCTTAAGGTTGCAAAGAGTCAAGATACAAGCGAAAGTAAACTTAAGAGTGGATGTCTTACCCCTTCTTCCTCTTGCAGCAGAGGGCTGTCACACTCATCTAAGTGATGGGAGAGATCAGCTAACATCCCATTGATTACTTCTCTCCATCCAGGGGTGTCAATCTCTTTGTAGTGCAGCTTCTCCACCCTGGTTGAGGCCAACATAGAGTAAGGAATGACAATGTTGTCGATGTCATATGCATCACCAGTCTTCTTCTTATTCATGGTCTGCAACGTTGACGACGGGAGGGAGCTAGTAAGAGGCGGAGTTGGTGGTTTGCTCTCCGGAGTGTTAGATATTGGCGTTGCGGATGATGGCCTCATGCCAATGTTTGGGAGGGACATACTCCTCTCCCTGTGCTTTTTCTCTGTAAAGAAAAATAGAGTGAATTAACGATAACTAAACCTGCATGTAGGAGTAATTACAGGATTGATATAGCTACCCTGCTACTAATTTGGTTGTTAACTTTTCTTCCTGGTTTTTAATTTGCACCTCAAGACGTACTTTGCCTTGATACAATTTGATTACATTGACTGCCTCTCTGAATGTAAGTACTCTCACAGGAAATAACTTTTATACTGTAGACACATACAAACTGTAGAAATAATGTTTCATAAAACCAAATCAATTATCTTAGACAAACAGGTGGTGTAAAAATGTTTGTTTAACTTCTCTAAAAGACAAATATCTAACTGTGGATACAATTTGAGCCACCTTCAATTGCTACAATTTCTTGAGGGTTTGAATGAATTGACTGAGCACAGTACTAGTAGTAATATACAAACTCTATCAGTAGTCTGCCAAGGAACCCAGTCTACCAGGACCAATTTTATGTCTTAAATGGCTTAATTCTGCAAATCCTGAGACAGTCTTAATCATTGCAGATCATAAATTTGTTTTCAGTGTTTAATGTGATGAAAGCCTTTAAAGAAATTTTAAAGCCACGAGGCTTTACTACTTGCTTGCTTCAAATAGAGTAGGTAACTAAAAAGCCAGTGTGAAAAAACTGTTTGATACACTTGGGAGCTACATAATTAACAGCTGTCATTGTGATTAGCATGCCAATCATCAAACTCTGGCAAGCCTAAAAATGTAAAGGCAAATAGCAAACCAGCAAATGACAGAAACTACAATTAGTGTAGGTGTAAATCACTCGTATTCTAGCCATGGTTCACTGCATTGCTAAATTACACAACATTTACAAAACCAAAACCAGAAAGCTAAATGCTTAGTAATTCCTTGCCACTGAAATGAAAGTTCAGTATTTTGGTTTCAGAATGACAGTTTCATTAATAACTTTTGTTTACATAATTTGGTAGAGAAGATGTAAGAGCAATTGGCATAAATAAAACAAGGTTAATACTACCTTAATCACATGGTCAAAATTAGCATCTTGCTTAAATTTTGAGCAATACTGCACATGTCAGACGTAAGATCCAAACATATCTGGCTTTTGCCATTGTATGCAGTCCTTCACTGTAACCCTCCTTGAGAGAGTGTGTTTACAGGAAAACTTTCACATACACACATAAGACATCACCATCGCACAGATCCCTTCGGCCATCAGCAAGGAATCAAAAATCTACAAGAAACTTACTTTGATTTTCTAGCAATCAAAGACAAGTGTCATGCACATTTACTTGGCTATCATTTTTGCTTTAATACTTTGAACAGTCATAGGAAAATAATCACACAGCTCACTTTATGATGTACCTGGGATGCTGGGGTTTGCTTAACATCTCAATGGATCAGCATTTGCCTTAGAAAATCAGAGAAGGTAATCTCCATGTTTTTAAAATAATTTGAGCATTCCTCACATACCATTCAACTATTCATGGTACTGTACCAACAAAAAAGGCAGAAATCACTTTCATTTTAGCAAAATTTAAGTTGCAACATTCCTGCAGATGTTGCCAATACCTTACAATTGCATATCATTAAAACTGCTTTGGAATAAGGTCAATTTGTTCCATACTTCAAGACTTATTTTAAATCCTAAAATGATGCTCCATATTAATATTAACCTAAGTAAGCTTGAGCTCTCTTTCTCTTGACTTCTGTCCTGCATCTTCTAAGTTCTTCTTCTGAGGTAGTAGCATCATTGCAGGGTTGTGGGGTTGATGGAAGTGAGCTGGAGGAATCAGACTTGCTCCTGGTCAAGACTTTCTGCTCCTCATCTAATTGGTCAAATGTGGAAATTATGAGAAAGTTATTGATGATAGAATTTGATGCTATTAGAACTCAAATCTAGCCACAAGACTTCACAGTGAACAGCACTTCTACTTTCTTTTCTTTCTCGTTCATAAAAGAAAGAGAAAAAGCTAAAAGTAAAACAATCTGTTCTTTCCATGTGCATGACTTATTATTTCTTTTTCCCAGTGAAAAATTGTTTCAAACATGCTGATATACCATTAAGACCCTACACACTGTTCCATGAGAAACATGTTATCAAGTATCCCATTGCTTCAAGATGTTGACGTGAAAAATTCATACGCCAAGCCACAAAGGAAGGTGCAAATTCATGTACACACTGAGCAAACCCAATAATCAAAGCAGGAGGATATGACTAATAAGGATAGTTCTGCTACCAAGATGGCAGACTATTTACTGAGGGCGCAGTGCCAGAACTCCTCTATGTAAGCTTGCCAGTGGCAAAATAAATGCAGATTAAAACAGTTAAGAACAAATTTGCAAAAGTGAAATTTCCAGTAGTATAACACACCAACCCTCTTTCCTCACACATGAAATCTAATCATTTAAACACCCATTATCCCATGCAAACTGACTGGATTCAAAATGTACCATGCACTTCAATACTGATAAGCAGACATGATTGAATTCAAGACAACAGCTGGATTTTACAAATGCCCTTTTGAATACACTTGCTCACACAAAAGCAAAATGACAGGGAATAATTAAGTGATCAAGTGTTGTGTAGCACTGTATAGGAGTTATTGAGCTTCTCTGTGAATAATACCAGTAAAAACCCAAAATGATGCACACTGTTGAACATATCAGCATTTACATCTAGGGAATTTGCATACAACTATTTGACCACTTTGTGTTGCAAATGACGGCTTGCGATAACAAATATGTTATTCCCTACAGTGACAGTTTATTTGCAGAAAAATGGAATAAGTACACCAATTACAAAAGCACACAAAGTAATACCTTACATTAGATGCTTCTGATCAGCTCTAGCTGACTACACACAAAAGACCTAAGCTTGGTTAATGGCAAAGTCAAATACGCACATGTCACTGTAGGAGGTAAGGCAGTGAAACAGGTCAGAGCACCAGATGGGTGAGTGAATTTTCATGGCAGTTTCCACATTGCACATACAATAATACTTTTGCACAGGAAACCATTAACATAACGTTAAATAAAGAATGCAAATCAGTTACCTCACTGACTGAGCCATTTGCATTTTTGTAATAATTGCATACTGACAACATGTCTCCAAACTTAATAAAGTTACAAAATAACACACTATACAACAGTTTACCTTTGACTCTGTTTTCACTACTGACTTGAGGGCTGGGTTCATGTTTTATGAATGCATGACCAACTGTTGGTGGTGGTGTATCATTAGACGGGGTGAGCTTGTTCCTTTGTCGGAGTTTGCGTAACCTTTTGACGTTTCTTTTTTTACCTTTCACCTGGGGTAGCACAGGTTTAATTCTTCTAGAAAATTAAGCAAAGACAATACGATTAGCTTCTGATCATGAAGTCAAGCATACAAGAATCTCCTATTTGCTACATCCTTGATTGTAATAGATGCAGCAAAACCAAAAACTCAACACTGAGAAAAGCATGTGTAATAATTTTAGTTTATTATACACTTTTAAAAAGCTTTGTTATACCACAGTGACAGTTAAAGTACTGTATTCAAACTACTAAGGGGCTACACAAATTCAATTAATTAAACTGTTCAACTGTTTTACAGGTCAGGACTATTTGAAAAAGGTAATTCTGGGTGAATGTTCAAACTCACTGGCTTATTGGTAGTAAGCATTCCAACTTGAGGGCTGAAAAATGTCATGCCGAGATAACAAATAACAATTTCAGAAGGAAGCCCTCTCTTATCACCACAGGGGAAATCCCATTATTTGAGCAAGAGATGATGTTACAGCAGGTGGTACCATCACTTCAGCAATTTCCAAGGATGAATACATGGTTAGCTGATGTAGTGACACATATTGCACCAACATTTTAGAGACCAGCTTGTTTTTAATTTCTGGATCAAGACTGAACTTCTTGTAGATGTTGTCTGAAACTACACCAGACAACAACATTGTATTTCCTCAGGGTAATGGTACACTGATATGCTCTACTGTACAGTATGACAGGCAATGATCAACTAGCCTCATCTCGAATGGTTACTGTGGGGCACAATTGGATGATGGTTGTTCTTTGATCCTGCTCAGTGTGAACTATACTATCTAATGGATGGGAAGGGAGAGGGGCACTTCTTGTCATGATAAGTATAGCTGCCTGCTTCATTTCAGCAATTTCAGTAAAGACTGGTGATGACTTAAGAAACAAATATGTCAACCTGGGGTTAATCCAGGTGGTCAACTCCACAACTGCTTTACACAGTGCAACCAAATTTCACAATTTTCTTCTCCATGTTTTCAGACCTGCAGTTCCCACCCTCTTTTGGTGGTGACCCTATTTCATGATAGCAGAACACTATAATAAGACGGAGCAACACAGCTAAAACACTGCATTGCCAATACATGTGTAGCGTGCGTGGGTCATGACGGAGACTGGCACTTTTTGAATAGTCCAATGTAACTACGTCATAACATGAAGCCAAACTATCTAATGGGGGAACTGGATTCCGACTGGGAAGTTCCCTTTATGTAATGTGACATGACCATCTAGAGATGACTGATCTTGACTTTGTGGGATTGATTTTTGTGTCAAGAAATGTTTTCTTTTTTGAAGACGTGTTTTCTCCAAATTAAACATTATACTACTCAACTCATCGGAAAACGTAATTGGGACATACATGTGTATTGAAAAGAGGTAAAATTAAGGATAAGGCATAAAAATTATGATTCAGTTAGTTATTTTTACCATATAATGCCTTGATACGCATCATTATGCTTGAAAGGGAGTGAGCTGCATGCAATCAGGAAAGCCAATTGGTACTATTTACATCAATGTAAAATGATGTGCTGCTCTATGCCCTAAGTGTAGTACAGTCTAACACTAACCTTTATGGTAGGACAATAAAATCCCCCCCCCCCCCCCCGCCTAGTCCAAGATGTATACACTGTTGCTATACACTAGTAGCAATGCTGTGCATTATTTGTAAAAACAATGTTTTCCTCTTCCTTGGGGTACACATCATGGGTAATGTGTACTACATGCTGCTGAAATGGAAAGTCCTGCTTTGAGACTAATCGATGTTCTAAGCAACTTGGCAAGTGCAGTATGTATGCTTCCCAGTAAAGTTGGACAGACATAACACTATGAAACCCTAAACTTCATCAGCAACCTTTTTTATTTTTATTCTGAATAGGTTTTAGTACACTGGTAAGCGATTACAGCAATGACAATAATATGACTTATATGCCACTGCACCAACATCTCAAAGAATGTAAACAAACTGCCTTACCTCTTCAGCAACTTCACTCTTCTCTCATTTTCTCCTTTGCTGAGAAGAGATTCGAAGTGAAGTGGCAGGGGAATGTCTGACAAAAGAAAAAGTAAGTTGTTCTAGAAGTAAACATATGTAAATTATATTCAATAAAAGAACAGTGATGATGATCCTGATCATTTTAAGTACTTTTTGCAGTTATTGTTGGAAACTGTTTGCAGCCAGTGTTTGAAATAGTCTAACTTTTTTGCCCAGCAATAAATGCTACACAAAAATGGTTCTGTATTTTCATTTTTCAATGATACTTTTTGCCAGACAATACATCATTTCATTCTCTTGCAATCATTTTAAGATTGACAACCACAGTACATCAACTTTTTTCTATACATTTCAATAGAGAATGGGATCCCACAAAGAAAAGAATTTTGCATTTTGTGATACCATACCGGCTAAGAGTGAAGCCAGTTCAGATTTACTGCATTCTAAAGGTCCAAGGTTACATGGGTATGTGGTCTTCCTATGAGTAACCCCTACTATAGCACAAACCTATGAACAGTGTGTGATTTATGATTGCATTTTGTACACCTGTGACCTATGACCTGTAGACACTGCACATGTGCAGTTACAACTCTGAGTTCTGGCTATTGGAATGATGACTATAGTACGTACTACACAACCTTCTGAGAAATTGAGATTGTGCAGAAATTG
The DNA here is from genome assembly GCA_029531755.1 of Holothuria leucospilota. NCBI lineage: Eukaryota > Metazoa > Echinodermata > Holothuroidea > Aspidochirotida > Holothuriidae > Holothuria > Holothuria leucospilota. The sequence goes on along the minus strand of CM055969.1, from coordinate 27,761,940 downwards.
CTGAATTTGTCACAAACAAAATTAAAACAAATTCAATTGTACACCAGTATAATTGCTATTTAAATTTTGCAAACATTTTAATCTACCATTAAAACAGGCAACATGTTTACACTACAGTATACAGTACCTTTAATTTAATGAGACATTTGAAAGGTGCAATCCCATGATACTGTATGATGGAGTTTGAGATGGCTACCCTACAATTATGCTAAAAGTTTCTTTCCTCTGTATTCCAATCCTGCAGGGCACAAATATACAAGAACATACGGCACTTAGAGCCCACAATGATTAACATTGGTCCCGACCAACAGTGTCACTTGCAGCAAACATAATGCAATGAAGACATGCACTAGCTATGGCAGGGCAGGAATTAACCTTGGTCTACAAGGGCTCTTTTGGGGCTAGTTGACTGAAATGTGCAGTTAAAATGTTTCCCTAGACAAACTATATGGCCAAATTCACCCTTGCAGCCCCAGTTTTGGGGGCTATTTTGCAAGTTACAGGGGCTAATCGCCCTAAGCCCTCGCTTAATTCCTGCCCTGAGCTATGGCCCAATGGTGTGGTCTGAGATAATGCCCTGATGAGTTGGTTGTATCAAACCTACAGTAAATCCTGTATAAAGCATTGCCATATGTTCCAACCAGTACTGTCCCATAAGGAAGTCAAAAGCCCATTAACTTTAATTAAATATCAATGTAGTAATTGACTATTGGATGTAAAATATAGGATGCTCAATAGCATTTTGTGAATACAAGTCCGTCACAACACTTACCATGAGGAAATGATAACACAGGATGATAACCATAGTCCAGATGAGCTAATCTCTCCCCAACTGGCATAGAAATTGGGTTTAGTGGTTTCAAGTTGTTGAACCTTCCACCACACATCACACACGAACTTGGAGGGCAGCATCCACACCGGACAGATGACAGCCTTTTAGCTTTGGGATTATAGTTATAAAGGTCCCTTGGTCGGACAAGTCGCCTTTTACGGTAAAACCGCACAGGTCTAGTTCTTGCACAATACTGCTCTTCAGGAGTAACTGCTAGTGAATCTGTCAATTCAGCAATATTTGCTGGCAACTTATGGTTCTGCTGATGTCTCACAGTTGACAAGCCACTGGCTGGCCTGCCATGTACACTGTATCCATTCAGTGGCCGTGGGGGAGTCTTCTTGTCACCTGCTAGTGACAAGGGGGATGATAAACAGTTTGATAAAGACTGATGCAGTCTGGCACTTTGATGATCTACATTTGAGAGAACAGAAGAAAGAGATGATGGCGAAACAGTTTTACTTTTTTCCGACCTTGCAATTTTGGCCTCAACAGGAGACAACTTCCTTCCAGACCTCGAAAGGGACTGAACTCTCAAGATTTCTTCTGTCGTGGGGTGTGTGCCAAGGGTCACAGTTCCTTTGGCAGCTTTAATTTGTCTGTAGATGTCACTGTGTTGACGAATACGATATTCTAAATCTGAAACTTGCGCCTGAAGCCATGTCCACCTCCTTCCAACTCCTGCACGATGAGCAGCCCACTTCCAAATAGCCCTCTTGTTTCTAAAGGAAGGAAAATAGAACTTGGTCAAACCAGAAAAAACTATGCCCAAAGTCAAGATGTCCTCCTCTATGCCCTAAGATAGCCATAAGGATTAATCTAATGTAACTGTACATAATGTAATGAATTTTGTTGCAAAATTCAAATTCCATGATAAGGGAGTATTAAGAGTAATAACACAAAGCCCAGTTGAATTAGCTTGGAGAATTTGATCAGAATTTGAAATGTTTCAGTATCAGGGCCAGAAATTTAAAAACATGCTACTTTTCACTAAATTATTCAAAGTCAAAAATATGCAGTTTGCAATGGGTAGGCTGAATATTGCCATAGACTGTATTGCTGTGTATTTTCTGTAGCTTACCAGCCTCATTCTGGGTTTGTTGTCCCAAAATTTGAGCCTGGGATCCCTTAATTCCTTTCAAATTTCTGTTCTAGTGTAGTATACTCTACAACTGTGTATGGCTACAGCTCCAGGGTAGTACAGTAAGAAAGTTGTATCATCAGCCATATAACAAGCCAATGAGTTCACTCAACACATTTCACATACTGAAGTACTTCGCATACAGTAGTAGTCACTGTTTGCTGTGCACACTGGCTTAGTTTGTACTGTTTTGAGGCTTTGAGCTCACTTAGCTACAATTGAATTGTTCTGTATCAAAGGGAAAAGTATGGAAAGAAGGCCAGGTGGGATTGATGACTTTTATGTTAGTGCCAGTGCCACCATGAGTAGGCTCATCCCTGCATTATTGTAAGAAAATTTCATTGTTATGTAGATGATACTGTACCATATCAAACGATGTTAACAGTCCCCGACAACCTACAGCAGCCCACTTTGCAACATCATGTTGATATTTTAAAGGTACACTCACCAAGCATAATGTGTCTCAAGAAATAAGCAAAACTGCACTGTGTGGGCCCCAGGTTAAACTGTGAAATCAGTAGTGCTACATGTAGTATTTAGAGAGTGCAGAGTGGTATGTACAGTACTGTACACTGCAGGAACCCTTCAGAACAGATTTATGTATTACACTGGAATCTACAGTGTCCAGGAACTTTAATGAAAATTTAACCACAAGCAAAATGAATGGTGTACAAAAAAAGGTACAGCCTTTCACTCTAGGCCCTACTTCTTACTAAAGGTGGGATTTTTTCTTTTTGTTTCTTTCCTCTCATTATTATCCATTTGAATGGAACTTCTTTGCACTATGATACTGTACCTTTCAATGTCAATGAACTGAAATGTCAGCATAATGTAGTATCACAAGCACATGTTTAATTTAATACAAAATATCTACAATATAGTCCAGTGTACAAAATAAGAAACAAAAACCAGGTAGTCCAGCTGAAAAGACCATCCATAAACTTGGTCTTCTGCCAGAACCAGTGTTTATTCCTGACAAAGGTCTCATAAAATCTACAGTAAAACCCTGCTTATTCCAACCAGCCTGGCAATTTTGCCACACTACTAGCTACAGGGTATCGCATCTCATTTTGGTACACAAAATGGTCAAATTGCTACACAAATGCAAAACTGTGTAGCAGTTTTTGTATGTACATGTATACGACATTAGGGTTTTCAAAAATTTTGCGATAAAGAACCCAAGAAAGCTCAAAACTGCTATGCAAATTTGGAACCCTAAATTACTCCCTGAGGTATTCAACTGTAGTGTGTTCTCCACAAGCTGTTTTGTTAGGGTGTTGCACCCGGACAAAATTTGCAGAGAATGATTATCAATTCAAAACTTGAGCAAACAGCAATAATTTCAGTGTGACATTGAATAATGATAATCAGAAATGTGCTTAGTCATCAGAGAAAGCCATAATAAAATTCATCATCTCTTTCAGCAAACATTTTCCAAAGAGAGCACCCCCTCTTTATAGGCGACGATCACTATTAACCATTAAACCTTCGGAGCACCCGCACAAAAATTAAATCAGTGGAGAATGCTGTGTAGTATCCATCAAGTTTCCAGTGCACTACAGGGCAAACCCCAACCAAAATTTCAAAAGAAAACACTCATTTTGCATGGGTCATATACAGTAATGTAAGAAATCACGATCTCTAAAACAACACGCATATGGGCATCAGACACAATAGATCTCTTTTTCAAATGAGGAAGAAAATCGCACTCGCTAAGTTTAGAATACTACTATAGCTAGTAGTCTTTGCGCCAGGTCCAAAATTCGGAACCAGGTACCCGAAGTCGATGGTCGGTCAGGTACCCAGGCACCTGAAAATATAACTTCTGTTAGGCTACAAGTTTGTTGTAAAGTCATAATAAGAAATTTTGCTTTGCACGTTGATATAATGTAACACCAATGTATTTTACGTATCGGCATGACAAATGTTCTTAGGCGTGTGCATGATAAATTTTGCCAGGAAAAAGTAACATGTAAGGTATTCTGTCACACGAGCAATCTATTTTAGTGAAACTTTGGATCCGGGTAGCAATTTCAGAACAGGGTCCTGACATTGTCGGTCGGGTACCCAGTGCAAACACTAATAGCTAGCTAGGAGACATAAATCGGTACAGTCTCTACATTTCAAACAGGGTTTGCGTTTCTCTGAAAAAGTCGTCGTAATTTTTCATGATAGTATTTTCTTTTTACGGCCATTCAAAATTTTGCGTCATAATTCTTAAACTTTCTGGCGTAAGTGATTTAATATACAATGCCTACCACGATACGCTGTAAATGGCAACGTTAGGCCTAGCCTATAGGCTATAGTCCACATGAACATTTATCAATAAATTCAAGTGTGAATGAAATAGTTTTACACAGACCTGTTTTTATGATGAGAAACGATCGTCGGATAATACAAATATTTTCACTTCACTCAAAGAGAAATTTAGCTAACTTTAGCAATATTAAACACACTGACAATTTTGAAAGTTTCCATACAGTATACATTCAGTACATATAGTTAGTACTAGTACTAAAATAACCCATGTAAAGCAGCGCAGTATATAGATCCCGCCCTCGATGCAACGTATACTGCAGAGAATGGAAACTTGTAATGTTAGACCTACCGGTTTTAGGTTCTTTTTTATCGTTACGGTAAACTAGTGGAATGCGTAGTGTGAACAATATTCTAATTCAGCAGGTGAGTGTTTAGTGAGTTGAATTTTCTGCTGTAAAGATGCGCAAGTCAAAATTATATTTACGACTGAATTGTATTTTTGGTCCCAAGTAAAATTTCTGTCGGCGTAAAAAATGCCCATTTCGGTGAAAAACGCACACCCTGATTTCAAATGTAAAATATGTCAGGATAGGATATGACCTTAGTTTCAGAAACTCTGAAAAGTGAAGTATTGTAGCAAGCTTCATACTTAACAGTAAAGACAACTGTAGAGTAGATATTACGAAAATATTGCAAAGGCTGTTTGAAAGTCTACACATGTGTCTCCAATATTTTTGGAAATTTATGCTGAATTTAAATTATGTTTACCTCTCAAGATTGACAGATTTTCCCTTCCAATGCTCACTTTAATTGTGTAAAATAATAGGTCACAGTGTTACAATAGCATATTCACTAGCAGTACTGGAAAAGAATGCCAAGTTGTGCTCTGGAGTTGTACAAGCTGTAAGTTGATAAGCGAAGGAAAGCCATTGTTTGATTCATCCGCAATCATTCAGCAATGTGAAAGCGTCATATCAATAATGCAAAGAAAACACACTTGTCCCAAGGAAAACCTGACAGATTAACAGATCTTATGTACGAAAAAATGGTCATCTCAGATGAGTGGAAAACCGCGTATTTCAAACACTGCAACAGATATACACCTGTACAGATTTGTTAATAATGAATTCAAGGACCACACAATCTTTCACTTGGAATTTATACAATATGCTTTTGTGGTAGGTAAGATGACCAATAACATATTTTCTTTTACTATCCAATTGCTTACAAAGCCAATGTTATAAACTACATTTCATTCCAACATCACAAATATTTTTTTTACCCATCTATCCCCGTATTCAAGGGTGAATTTCAGCTAATTTTGATCCAAACTTGCTATCTTCGAAAGGAGTATACTGTACACAAAAACCATCTGGCTATTGCACAAAAATTACTATCAACATCATTTTTTTGCAAGACAATATGCTGTGAAGAACTTAAAAGGACAATAATTTCCTGTGAAAAAATATGAAATAATTGTTCTTGTGCCATTGTCTCTATAAAGGTTTTCAATGACAGTGCTCTTCAGTATTTTTTCTTTGAACTTTTGTCAAATCAAGGAAAGTTAATCATTTCCCACCAAACTTTTCTATCCGAGAGAGTGCAAAACAAATTCGCAAACAAGAACCGTATACAGGTCCGTAATGTAATGTAACTAACATAATGCACAGCATAACTGACAGCGTTAAAGATTATATGCGTGTTCTGTCGAGAAGTTCAAAGGAAATGCATGGTGCAAGCACAGTAAAGGTAGCATGTGATGTGTAGGTCTGTCAATTAGTGCAAACACCCAATAGGCTATATACAGTAAGAGCTCCTTACAGGAATTGATTCACAAGAACATATGGCATGATACATGGAAGTACTGTTAATTTTCAGTAATTATTTGTACTTCTTAAACTCAAGTTGTTCCTTCACATTTTGTATTAGTAACAGCGGGTACTTGTGTGAATGTTAGGATGTACGGTATGGTACTTGGGGCTCATGTACACTGTATACATGTATACAAAATACATGGTTGGATGATGTAAAATAGCAAAGTAATGTCGGTGAAACACTGAGCTTAACCATTTCTATTTTTCCATTTGCTCTATGAGAAACATATATGTTACCAGTGCTATCAGCAATAAGCGATTAACTAAGGGCAACTATTCCTTTAGTGAAAGGCCACTTTCTACTTATTGCACTTTCTATTTATTGCACGTCTTTATTATGTTCGAATCACCTACATACTGTGTGTCATTCATGTGCATGGAAGTTAGCATAAAAACGTGCAGTATAGGCCGTAAAGTACATACACAACACGTTATCGAGTGCAACTGTGTTATGTCAGTTTTCATTATACTACAGTTTGGCAATTTTAACTGCGTACACAAAATTGCCCGTTTGCAAGAAGTTCCTTACTGTACATGCACTGTACTATCAGGGATGAGCCTGACATACAAAAAAAATCACTGAACTTTTGAATGTGGTACGTAGTATACTGACGCCGAAGGCGTCAGTCTGAGCGCGAAGCGCGAACTCTTACGGGTGGGGTCCAGGGGCCCGCCATAGGGCCCCTGGTGGGGTCCAGGGGCAATGCCCTGGCGGGGGTCCAGGGGGCAGCGCCCCTGGAAGCTCCTGGATTTTTAAGATTTCACATAGCCTAAATGGGCTAATTGTTTATCATATTTTGATGAAACAAATAACAAAAGCACCCTACACTTAACATACTGTATAGCCTATGTGTTAAGGTTCACTAAGTTGGGTCAGCATTAATACCTTGTCTTTCCCAAAACCTAGTTCATACCAACTGGCTTCTTTATTTCTTTGATCCAATGTCCAAGATTATTTTATGGCTCACTATTAAGTTTTAACACCATTCAACTTGCAGCACATTTTAGAGGATTTTTGCCTAGGCCTAGGCTTTAAAGTATAGGGCCTACCTACTAGTAAATAGTAGCCCTTTTTGTACATCAGAACATATGGCTAAGGAAAGTGCCTTGGCTGTGCTCTGTAATGTAAAGCACATTTAACTTTTAAGAGCCATGCCTTGCCTAGGCTAGGCCAAAACTTCAAAGGCCAAACATTAGCCTTGTTAGGTAAGGCCTAATTTAAGGCACCAATTCCTAGCTCTTTTGGTGAAAATTGGTACCAGTTTGTTATGAACTTCAAGCCAAATCCCAGAATGGCTGCCTTCTTCAGACCCAGAAACCTGTCAGCCTGTGAGAGTATGGGCTAGGCTCACTAGCAGTGCACATACATAACCTATGTTAGGATAGTGTAAGAAGGTAGGCTAGGCCTAATGGCAATGCCACTAAGTTAGTGACAGATATATATGAACAGAATATGCAACCAGCCTTAAACCTTATAAAGATGTAGGAAAGGGCGCAGTTGAGTATTTTGTACATGCCCTGTGAATATACAGGCTTTGATTACCTTTGCAGACAATCGTTCTGTTCAGTGCCTAACAAGCTACGTTGTAGTATAAATTTAGTACCAAGCATGTATATCGACTATAGCTTCAGTGTGCACATCTACACACTTGCATGTACAGACACAGCCAGTGCCAATGGATGTACGTACATGTATACAAAACTTGCACTAAATCAGTGCATTATAATACTGTATGTACTAGGTATATGGAGTGGACATGACTGTTTGCTTCCACTTTTACTTTCCACTTTCAAGCAGCACACTACAGTATGACCTAGGAGCTATGATATGACAAGGAAAAAGGGTATCATAATTAAACATGTCGACTATGCATTTCTAGCTGCAGTGACATGTAAACAAAATATGTGGAAATACACATTTTACTGAAGACACTATGCTGTTTCACTGACATCTTATGATTAAATCATGTGCCGTTCCCATTTTCAACTTCACATTTTTTCGCGGAAATGAAAATGCAAAATAGCGGAAGTTGGAAAAAAATCACGGAAATCCGCGAATTCGCGGAAAAAGCTCATGCCTGTACTATACACAGGCATTGGATAAATGTGGGATCACATTTTTTGCGCGCAATTTGTGTTTTTTGAAGTTTATTGTGTTTTTTTTTTAAATTTACCAGAACTCAAATTTTTCCCCCCAAAAAATATTCACACCCAATTTATAGAAAATTCCAGCAAACTACATCTGTAAGTGCCTTTGATAAATTAGTACACACGTAATAACCAAGCCTGTATGCCGTATGGTCCATCATAAACATGGATCACACATATACACCTGCATACACAGGTCCATCGGTCCTTAATATGGTATGAGCAACCGCCTTTTCACCATCAGTACAGATACTGTACCATGGTAGCTCAGCTAGCACTGAGTGTAGGAGAGCTGCCAATGAGCCTAGCTGTATTTCTCTGCACATATCATCACAATAGAGTACAGTAATTGTAGGCTACAAGTTTCATTTCTTGCTTCAAAATGCTTCAAGAACTCGCTTTTTCGTGATTGACCTTGCCTAAAGACTCGAGGCAATTGACAAATCAGCAAATGCAACATGGGGGGGGGGGGGCAACGCAACATGCAGGGGGGCATATGCCCTCCCAATCTGGGCAAAAATTGTGGATCCATTCGGGCAAAAATTATCCCTCACCCCCAGAAATACTGACACCGTACGCCTATAAGTATTCATAAGCAATGTACCGATGTACTGTACTTGCAGGGTCTGCAATAGCCAGTATCGCATCGCAGTTTGCGATGCAATTGAAACACAGTAGCGATACAAAAATTTTAACACCTCGCAGATTTGCGACACAAACCTGCAAATCGATTGAAGTTATTTGTACAGGTACAGACATTCTGACATGCACACGATTTGACTTGACTTCGTTTCACACCTATTGAATTTTTACATTTCAATTTCAACATACATACTTTCATTAAAATGAATCAATTCCTGTAGCCTATGAGTTTTTAATAATTCAATAATTCTATAGCTGTCAATTTCCGTTTAATCTCCCAAGCGTTAAAAACAGCCTGAGTAAACCTTCATTAAACGATGTCCACATTCGGTATCAACCGTGCATTACCAGCTCTATTCACCATGCACAACAATGTTTGCAATGCAACATGCACAAGCTTTTTAAACCTGTACGTCATGATTCAGCGATCATTTCACCGATTTTTATTTTGTTCAACCAAAATTACCAATGCATGAAACTGAATGTCAAATTTGCAGTCATTAATAGTATGTTTGGTATAGGGCTGAAAGGTACGCAAACACAGATACCTTTGGCCATGTCAGTGTGCTGTACAAACATTCAAGTAAAATGCCTGATGAAAGCACAGTAAAGTCAGTGCATGTGTAGGTCCCTAATTGTATGCAAACACCAATACATTAGGCTACACACCTGCTCTGTTGAGAAGTTGACTTACTGTACATTGCAACAACATTTGGCATGGTACGAGGAGTCTACAGTATTTTTTCAATCGCTGCTTTTACTACTTTATTTCCAGTTGTTACCTCAATTTGCGGTAGTAATGGTGGGTGTTTTACAAGTAAAACACATGATAATTTGTGTTATTTAAAAGTGTGTCTTGTATTTATGCAATTACGAATGTGGCCCCATGAGTTGTGTAAGAAAGATTGGCACTCTCGATTTTGTACTTGATTGTTCCTCAAATTGATTTGTGCACAGCTAGCATCAAACAGATATTTACTAGGAATATGTAGTGCATGCATGCATTACGTACTGCTGTATGAAACTATACACGTACGAGCCTACACTTTCTGCTTATGTATAGGTAATACACGGTAGGATGGTGTGAAATAGCTAAGTAACTGCACTGAAGATTGAGGACATCTAAGTATTTCTGTTTTACTGTTCGTTCTGTGAGAGACTTAGGATACGATTACAGTCTAAAAAGTAAACTGAGATAGTGTGAATCAATTTGTGTAGCCCTATTATGTAGTAATAAGCAGATCTGGGCTACTGCTACAAACGGGATATCAGGGATGGAAAAAATGGTTATTTCCTGGGAAGGGAGTCAAATTTTCCACAATTCCTCCTATACTTTCATGTACATAAAAGGTGTAAATTTCCCACGAAGGAGCTTCTCAGCTTCCCAACTTCTTCCACCCATGCAGAATATTAAAGGCACTGTATTTTGTTTTAGGGGGAATTAGCAGGTGAGAATCACGGAGTTACATGCTATGGATGAAGAGTCACCAACTTACGACTAGGGACAGTTTATTTTTGAAGCCTCATTTGGTCATTAAACTGGCAAATGAACATAATTTCAATAAAAAGATTTGAAAGCAAAACATGGGACAGAAAAAATGCAAACCTTCCCTTGTAATTTTGTGGTTTGCCAAAACAATGTGACAATAAACTCTTACATGCAACTTTTTAAATGGATTAAAATTATCAAAGGTGCAGGGGTTAAACTATGCAGTGTACGCTACAACAATCCACCATACCTTTTAAAGTGTGGAGCACCGTAAACTTGATAGATAAGACTAAAAATGTTACCTCTAGACAGCAGAAAAAGATATGCTTAATATCGTTCAAGATAAATGCACTTCGGGAATTTCCCCGGGCGTAACTTCCAAGGTTACGTGTTTACAGTTCATCAGTCTCAAAACATACGCAATCTGCACAAAAAAGTGACCAAGCTATGTAGCTCTGGGCTTAATTATGCAACCCTGGCTTGCAAGCCTTGTAGGTGCAACTAAAATATTTGTAACTACGTTAGCCTCCCCATTTAAGCTGACTTAATAATTTTAACAAAAGACGATTAAACATTTTTTATAATTTTTCTAACGTTAGTATAATTCCTGGAAAAGTTTCAACCCCCAAAATTTGCAAAGATGAGTGAAATTCTTTCGGCTATTTCATTTATTAACCCCAAATTATAAAAGATGGAGCATTCCAATGGTGAACTTCATGAATAATCATATTAATTTGGAACATAATTAGCACAGTTCGTTGGATTGCTGAACGAACCGGCGCACTGTACGTACGTGCATTGTACAGTACAATACAGTATTTGTTATTAGCAGAGCTAATTGAGCTTGCTGAACGAACTGGGCCGGCCGGCCAGCCACGTGCGTCGCTGCTTCGCACGTTGCATGAACAATCCTTCTTGACATACCGTACGTACACTGTACAGTACAGTATTGTGTAAGAGACAACTATGACCAAGTCCTGTTAAAACATAAAGTATGAGGGCAGCTGCCGTTGTCGAAAAGTTTCGCCGTTCACAATTACGAAGAAACTGGTATTTTCAGCAGGTATTAGGCAATAAGGCATGTGATGTAAGGCAAGTTAAAATTCAACGTTACAATTTTTTACGGAGCATGCAGTAATACATATGGGTAAAAATTTTCACACCATTACGACATAATGGTGCTGGAATTCTTAGCAGACACACCTATATTACGTATGAATTGCAGCAAGGTCACAAGGCACACTATAGTACACTGTATGTGGTACGTTTGTACTTGACACTGCTCTAGGCGTGTGTGACTGAATCGTTGTAGCTGGAGAAGTGTGTCTTGAACTGCGATAATGCCAGAGATATCCATAGGCTTTTCATCTTACGGTGCTATGTTAGACCACAAAAATCTCGAAAACGGTTATCAGTGGCATAACAAAAGTATGCATGTTTGTGAAAAGTTTGAATAAATGCGTGATTCGCCCATGCGTATGGACTGCTTGCCAAAGCATCACAAATACTGCAAACGTTTTAACTTGCACGCTACTTCAACGATCACCACCGGCGCCATTTTAAGTGTAGAAACTTTGGTATTTAAAGTGGTGGCGCTCTTCCGAAATGTCTATTTTGTTTATACACCTTAACATGTTTTTATTTTCGGTTAACTGTTAACCGTTCGGTTAATAAAAACGGTTAAACGGATAGTGAATTAACCGGAAATGCACAGCCCTACACAAACACGCATTGCGTCCGCAAAAATCATGCTGCAGCTAGAAATTTTCATCTTAGTCCCAAATTAAGTAGACCAGGTGAGCTAGAAATTTTGGTTTTCAAAGTATGTGTGCCTGCAAAGTTTTGCAAGTTTTGCAGCTATGCTGTGAAGCATGTGTCAGGCCAAAGCAGATACAGGGCAGATCTACATATGTACATGTTAATGCACATTCTGATAATGTGAACAATGATGGATCAGTTTGACTGATCAACTTTGAAACTGAAAGGTTTGTAACTTGAAAACCAGTTGAAAAATGCTGACAACTATTTTTTTCTTGGCTCCTAACTTTTTTTCCTTCTATACAGCACTGGTTGCAGCGCCATGGCAAATCCTGTACCTTAGACACTGCATTTTACTGCACATCCTGTATACATAGTACTGACATAACCACATGCATGCACATCCTACCCACATAACAGTAATGCACACACAGACTAGGCCTATATGCTATACCAGTGCTTCTCAACCTTTATGATCCACTTCCCCAATTGGGAAAACAATTTTTCCACCATTCACCCCTAGTACTATAAAACATCAAATAACTAAAAACTAGAACATTTCACCCCCGAGCATTTCGAATTCACCCCTGGGGGTGCACTTGGACCCCGGTTGAGAAGCACTGTGCTATACACTGAGGGTACAGTACTAACTAGACATTATGAGAGGGTCAGCATGCCTTGAAACTGGCTCAAACAGAGGAGTGTCTTTGAACTTCAGGATGCTTCTTCCAAGACAAAATGGTTAGAATCTTATTTCAAGCAGGGAGTACATTACTTTTTGGTGAGTGTCCCTATGGACAATATAGCGCCACGACCCAAAAGTTACTCACGAGTAACATTTAGCTCTGGTAAAATGGAGTTTTATGCAGTTCTACGTACAACTGTATTTGAAATGTAACGCTAGGCTCCTCAGACTGACATACAATAACCTGTTAGGAGTTGGAACACCAATAGACGTAGCTACTAGAGTAAGGGTTCACATCATGTGAATGGGCCAGGGTTGCCATATTGGCCGATTACCGGCCACATCGCATAATTTTGGCCTATTTTGAACCTCTCTGGCCGGTGCGTTTACTCAGCGACTGGCCAAAGCGGTTTTGGCCGATTTTAGGCTGATTTTGATTTCAGGGGTATGCAGCTAGTAATAAATGTATTCATCATTCCTTGTGCCATTTATGATTATTCATCGTACACACAATTTCTGGCCCGAATAGTTCCCTATTTTTAGCACACGTGGGGAAAAGCAATACCTGTCACAACTCTGGACCAATCAGACGCCAGCATATATGCTTCTAAGCAGCTGGTCTCTGCTTGCAACAGAGTGCCAGAGTACACAATTGATATAGAATACGCTGCATAACTTTTTGTCCCTCAGGTAAGCCATTTTTCAGGCATAATTCGAGGTTGCATAATTGCATCATATGTGTGTAAAGGTGTGTGTGTCGGTGTGCCTGGTAAATTTCATTTGGCATATTTTTTACTATTTTGGCTGATTTTTGGCACATATCTGGCAGGTGAATGATGGAACAATCTAGCAACCCTGGAATGGGCAGCAGCCTGTTAATGGCCATCACAGATCACAGATGGCATGTGTACTGAATATTACTGCAGAAAGGAAGAATTTCTTGGCCGTAAATTAGCAGGGGCAATACTATAAGCCAAGTTCTAGTTAAACATACAGTTGCATAAGAAGGCTTTAACAGGGTTTTCACTCATCATTTTTTCAGGAGTCACAGACCCTTCAGAATAAATTTACAAGAGTCAAATTTAAAAAAGGAGGGGTCAAAATAAATTCGAGTGTAATGCAACTAACTTTATTCCTGTTTTTTGTTTATTTTCTATATGTGATGCTTTTCCACTATCTTTTTCTTGTAAGATATGATATTCAATCTGTCGATAAACAATATGGGATTGAAAAGTGCTACTTTGTGTGAATAAATTTTCACAATGAATGTATTGGCAAAATTGCTGAATATCATTAATGATTGTTGGGGCGAAAAAGGTGTGCGTCAGTTTGACCCCAAAGGTTTTATGTCTGTGCGTCAAAATCAAAAGTTGTGCGTCATTGACCCAGGTGCCGAGTCAGTGAAATCACTGTTTAACATTAAAGCAAAATCACATCCGTCAAATTTGACAGTGTGGTGTAAAGTTCAGGCTTCGGCATGCCACGTTTAAGGTTCATGGCTCTCTGAACATCCCCCTCACGACACACAGTACATGCAGGAGGCTAGCTTTAGTGCTTGAAGTTGAATACATGTGTGTATACCTGTAAGTTTATTGTATCATGTTTACAGTATTACCTGCCATGCCATTTTTTTTTTTTTTTTGTACAGATTATAATAAACTATGAGCAAAAGCCCTTAAGAGATGTGTTCCTGATGCAAACCAATAGAATGTGCACTTTGGCCTTGCTGCCCTTACCCAAAATTTGTTTTGGCGTTGGCGCCCCCACCAAACCTTATTGCCAGTAGGTCTACTCTGCAGTTCTGAAGTGAGCCACCACTCCTACCCCCCCCCCCCTTCCAATTGAGACACCTTGGGGTTATTTGTTAGTGCACCTCAATGCCAATTATGCAATGCAGCACAGCAATGATTCCCTCTATCAGTCAACTACACTGCAGCAAATGTTAATCTGTCAACAATTATTCATGAATCCAATGAAATGGGATTCAGGAAGAGTCATATTGCAATTTCCATTCCCATGGTGAAATTACTTAGCTCAGAAAATAAACAGTTGGTATTTGGGGTTCCTCAATTACCCCAAACACAATTCCCACCCAAGCAATCTCCCCAGGGCAATTCCCACAGGTGGGTATTGGGCAATTTTTAAATTTTCTGGTTGGGAAGCTGCCCAAGAGATAACTGTCCCAAGGGAAGGGGATCATTGGGAATGTCTTTTTGAGAACTGTCCACTCACAGATAATGCTACATTTATACACTGCATATAACAACAGTAAAGCTTCGAAGGCCATTCGAAAGCACCCCAAATTCTAATCATTTGGACATCGGCAGAAGCTGGTTTTAATCCCTTCTCAAAACTGCTTCACCATGCATACTCAATAAACAAAAGTCTCAACTAAAAAACAATTGTTCCATATAATCGTTTCTTATGATCCACAATTCTATTTTCAGCAGTTTCATCACAGTATGTGTATTGTAAAATCATGTGCATATGTATATTATTATAAGCACTTTCAGTGATTTCTGTAAACTGTTCAATTAGTTACCTACAGTATATTACTATTCCCACTGAACACTACTCCTGAAAGTTTTGAAGGTGGCTTTCTGGGATAAGTTCATTGAATCCACTCCCAGAGCAAATGAACAGTAAAATGTATTCAGTACAGGCTTTAATACAATGGCCATAGATTAACCTTTCCTTTCTGTGTTATGACATCACCTTGGAACAGCATTCTTTGTATTGCATGCTCTTACAGATTCACACCTCTGAACAGATCAATAACAACATATATTAAACCCTTAACAAACAAAAAAAGTAAACAATTTACTTACAAGGACAACCTGTGAAAACCTCTGGTAGGACCATCATGTGAGGTCAGGTGAAAGTCGCCATCCTCATCACTCTCATCTGAACTGCTCTCTGTTACCTCAGAGTCAACAGCATTCTGTACATGGTTGAGGTTCCTCTGGAGCCTCTTCTGGACATTTTCAATGTTCCGAAAGACCTCTTTGCCAGCACCACGTTGAATAATCCTCTGCGACACTGTCATCAGAGGGGCAGGTTTAATGGTTCGGCTCTTACTCTGTACATGCTTCTCACATGGTATCAGCACAACATGACTGCTGTGTTGCAGCTGTTTTTGCTTACAGTCTGTGCACCCATTGCCTGTCAGTGATACACTGTCTCTTCCTATCTCCGAGGCAAACCAACCTATCTCCTCTTTCGTATGGCAACCTAGCTGAGACAGCTGCAACTTTCGTAACCTCTGAAGGAGGCGACTGTTTCTTTCTTTCAGGCTCTGCTGCCTTGATGTAACACTTTGAAGAAGAGGTGCATCTAAGTCAACAAGTTCTGATGATGCCTCATCAAAGTTGGAAGCACATGGAGCACATTCTGATGTATCTATGTCTTCCTCTGTTTTTACTATGTTCTCTTCAGATGTTAAAAAATCCTTTTCAAATGAGTCACTGGAATTAAGATATTCACTACCTTGCAATGAGGGTGATTCCAGATCTACCACCATATCTGTGGTGTCTCTGCTATCTTCACTATTAATGGAAGTTCTGCTTTCACTTAAAAGGACAGATGTATCAGATGATTGAGAACATTCCTTTTCTTTTGCATCTGTCAAGGAAGGGCTGTTGCTCAACTGCAAATCATTTACACAATCACTATCAATCCTGAGGGAAACATTTGAGCTGACATCTGTGTTAGACACCTTGTAAGAAGGTTCCCTATCTGTGCCATTCATTTTAGGCCGCGAATCAGCGGAATTTTTATCTGTCTTATGATTACCATTGAATCCTCTCAAGAACTCAATTACACTTCTTGTGTCCTTTTCTTTCATAAGCTTTGTCAAGTTTTCCAATCGAAAAAAGCTATGGCCATTCAAAAGATCTAAGTTGCTGTTTTTCCTGTGATTTGGGTCAGGAATTTCAGCTTTCATGTACCCTTCAACCTGATGAATTGTAGGGGACAATGATGTTTGGCTTGGAGAAAGAGGAGAAATATGATTATCCTTTGGTCGTGGGAGCAGCTGGTCTGGTAGGTCTGGACTTGTTGGGGCATACGGACTTTCAAGACCTGGATTGGCAGGTGATGCCGGCAGCTTGAAGGTGGCCGAATGAGCAGCAGTGTCAGTCAAAGCGGGTGCCATGGCAGCCATGCACAACCTGATTAAAAATTGGGACAACTTTCAAAGGCAATGCCATCAATATTGGTAAACAAAAACATCCTGTGAATTTGTAATCCATACAACTGGAGTGATTTCTTCACTTCTGGTCCAACAGGGTAGGCCTTCAGCCTTGTTCCCATTGGCCCTTGTTAACATTTATGACCAACTTGCTCTAGATAGTAAACTTATGGTAAGTAAATATGCCTTAAGTTTTGGTGCTTTTAAAACAAGTTAGTGATCATGTCACAATAACAACATGGAAAATTCTATGGAGGTAAGTCACAGAAACTGCAAATCACAGCACAGATGGGATGTTAGCTGAATTGCTATGGCCCTCCAAATATTCCTTTCACCCTGAGCCTTATGAACTCACATGGCACAGGGTGCTGGCTGTGCAATGTCATGTAACACTCATTACTGTTGTGTACTGTAGCCTTGGATGTTGAAGAAAAAAATTGTAAATACTAATAATGTGATTGGCATTTACCTATAAAAGTTTACCAAGCCTAACTCATTTGTTGACTTACATGCAGTTCGCATGAAGAAGGCTTTTTTCAGTTAAGTCGGCATAAATTGGCACATCCAATGCATGCAATGGCACTGGTAGATTAACATACCACTTGCAGTTGCACTTGGTCGTGATACCATCACAAATCAAAACACTATGGTTAGAAAGACATAACTAGCACGTGACACGCGTTGGCCAGCGAAAGCAAAAGGCTTCCTGAACTACAACTTACTTCCAGATTCATTTACAGACCATCCTAAATTCAGCCGTAAAACATGTACTATGTGCGAGAATTCCTTGAATTCTTGTTAGTGGTATATGGTTGAGAATCATTTCAATAGTCACTATGTCCAACGTAAAATCATACTTTATGTTGATACACGAATACCGACTCACATGCGATCCACAAAAAACATGAAAAAAATTTAACCACGTGACCTTCACTCCACGTTAATGACGATCGACCGCTCCCTCCATTACGATTTTTAGACAAATTTTGTACAATAACAACGTAATAATCCATTCACAGTGGGCCAATGACAAAATGTGGAGCTTCAAAAGCTTTGAGTCGTACAGGGAGGCGAGTAATCCGAGTAAATTCCTTACGATCGGCAAAATACGTTGCGTACCGTTCTAGCACACACTCCGATAAAATGGCGCTCTAAAGAAGACATGGTGGAGAAAAGGTGAACACAACAAACTATCAAAGCCTGGCTATTAGCATATTGCCTCGCTCAATTACTAGACACCCTCCAAGAGAAATACAGTGATTGGCTCGTATAGAAAGTAAATTTTTAAAACTTACTCCCCTCAGAGAGGTCGTCATATTAAAAAATTTTAATCAATTAAATGCTAATTTGTCGAATTTTAGTTAAATCAAGTGCAACTGATAACCGATTATTACCATAATGTTAAGATTCCATCGGAATGGCCTGCCAAATGTATTGAAAGCTAAACAGAAGAATTGGTTTTAGAAGTTTTGTGACAGAGTCTCTTGTGTTGTTCGAAAGTAGAAAAGTTCGCGCCACACGAAGTTCCAACCAACGTGAACTGTACGTTGTGTCTCTGTACCGTATGTACGGTTTTAATAGTGGAAACGAAAAAACCAAGTTATAGTTATGACATATTGATTCATTATCTGGCCGGCTAGAAAATTCAGTTCTACACAATAAATGTAGTACAAAGTTAAAGACTTCAAGGCAATTTTTAAGCACAAGTCTCCAACACAGACAAATAAGTGTTTTAACCTGGTCGATTTTAGTGAAGATTGCGATGTGTTTTCTTGTTTGATTGTAAAAGCCTAAAGTTTATGTCCAGTTGACAAACCGTATCTTGCGATGTTCAACCGAGTTTTGGGATGCGGCGCCGACTCGGAAGCCGTATGTTGGGTGTCGCAGAAGCCCGATCACTGGGTGTGCTAACTTTTTGGGCAGGGGTGGCGCCAGGATTTGCCCGACAGGAGGGCCATTCTCCCCGACGGAGGGGGAACCAGCAGCTCGAAGCCCCGATAAAGGCCAAATGGACTAAAAACGCAAAATTTTTGGCTTTTTTACAAAAAATGAAAATTTGGGAGTTTTATTGAAGAAAATTTGAAAAATTTGGATTTTTATGGAAGTAAATTGAAAAATTTTGGTTTTTTGTAAGGAAAATTTGGGTTCTTTATTGAACAATATGCCCTTCCTATGAGCAAAATCAAGCAGATCGTCGGGGTGACTGAGGGTCGTTGCGACTGCATATTCATCGTGCGGATGATTAAGGCTCCCCGACGAAACTGGAAAATTTCCCTGACGGGGGGGGGGGGCATGGCCCTCGACCCCCGCTGGCGCCACCCCTGTTTTGGGGGAGGAGAAGGGAGAGGAGCCTGAGAGATGGGATCCCCCTCGGGGACCTGCTAAGGTGGGGAGTTGCGCCACAATCCAAAGTAATGAAGAGAAAACGCCTTGCAAACAACAATGCATCATTAAAACTTCCAGTATCAGCAGAATATTTTGCCATTGAAGATGGCACTCATTTGACTCTAGGCCTATTAGCCAAACTCATTAAGCTAAGACCCAGCAAAAGCATACCCCAGTTTAGACCCAGAGAAAAGCAATGCATTTTCTACAAAGGAATGAAAGTTATAAAAAGTGTATACACAATAGGCTAATTAAACTTTGCAAAAGTTGGGTATTTTCAGGCTGAGCCTAGTACAATGTTTTTCCTATATTCCCCTTGTCTTTATTAGACTTTAACGCATATTGCACAGAAAGGGGGGGGGGGAGCTTCCTCCACCCAAGGAAGAACCGAGCGAAAACAACACCTCCTTCTTTCAACTTCACTAAAAGCATATGCATAGGAAGCTGCCCGCGACTGGGGGCTGAACGTTGTTTCGGATCGCCATCTGAGAGAGGAGTATAACTTAAGGGGTGTCCGCCTCCCCCTTTGGAAAATTATTGAATATTTGAGGGTGCTTATAGATGCCATTTGGTGCAATAGTTGAGCAAGTTTTCAAGAAAATTACTGCAAATTGACATTTTTACTACGGGGATCACAAATAGGGCTTTCGTTCTTGAGTCGGGGGGAGGGGGGTGGGGTGGGGTGCAGAAACATATAGCCTACTTCCGCTAACCATAATTTGACCTGGAGCTATAGTCCACCGCTTCCTACCGTGTCTAAGTGGCGTGGCTACAGGGGGCAGGGGGGCAATCAGTTGCCCCCTGGCTCTGGATAATGAAAACCAGAAATTTGCCAAGGCGGGGAGTGTGACACCATATCATCAAGTCGGATGCAGTAATGCTCACACTTAAAAAAAAATCGGAAAATTCAGGTGCTTGCCCCTCCCCCCCCCCCTGAAAAAAGTCTAGCTACGCCACTGTCTTTGACTAAAAGGAGGTCTAAGAAACATTTACTGAAAGTTACAAATTTTTAAAATTAGAATCTTTCTAAAGCTTTGCCTTTGCCTCCATTACACTTTAGAATTAGATATCAACAAAAAGTACTCACACTGAGGAGGGGGAACTCCTTCTAAATACCGGCCTGCCACAAGACGACATTCCCTGTACGAAGTGACAAAGCAAGCCGGATCCTCGGGCGCCAACTACTTGTCTGACACTGACTGGCTGACTGGGGAGGGCCTGCGCACGGATGTAGCACCTGGAACTGGAAGCAAGGCCGAGGGACATTTGGACATTTGCACTCATGCAGGGCTATGGTGATGGATGGCTTTTCTGCAGACTTGAGGCTAGACTACTGTGCTCTACCTGTCTACCCGGGAAAAATTTGTTGCGGCGAGAGATTCTTTAAATTTTGATTTTTTGAGTGTGGGAAGGGTAGAGCTTGAGTCTAGATCATGGGGGTGGAGAAGGGGCGCAGTTCTCTCAGGGTTCACCTCCATCATAGGAGTAGGAAGCTGTTCGTGACTGTGGTCCCAGGTAGCAAACCTATATGGGCCCCATATGGGTAAATCCACATGGCCCATTAAGTTTTGTACCCTAGATTCATAAGGCGCCAATATGCGGTCAGTCCACATTCGTGAGAGGGATATCATGCCCATGCATGTGGCATATAATACCCGGCATATTTTACCCACATATCATTCGCCCACATGGGCCCCAGAACTATCCCATATGGGTCATATGGTCCCCTTATGAATCTTGGGTGCAAAATCATATGGGCCCCATATGCTGGCCCATATGGGTTCCCTAAGGATCCCATATGGGAATATTACCTGGGGTGGGGCTGACTCGTTTCGGACTGCAGACTGTGACAGGTGTAAGGGGTGTCCGTCCCCCCCCCCCCCTTTGGAAAGTTATTGGAAATTTGAGAGTGCCTAGACTCAATTTGGTGCAAAATATTGGGCAAATTTTAAGAAAAACTACCGGCACTACGAATTTTTGACAATTATTTACAAAGAAAACAAGTAATGGTTGTCGTCCTTTAATCGAGCAGGCACTTCCGTCCCAGCACATTTTTGACTGGAGCTAAAAAGCAAAAGAAGGTAAACCGTCGGGCACCTCATTGCCGTAGGGTAGGGGTTTGCATATAGTTTCTCTTGTCCACTAAGACTTTCCACGAAATCGAAAAGATTCTCCGACGAGGCAGCCTTCTCTGACGGGGGCATTATGACTTGCCCCCTTGCCCAGCAACTTGCTCCACCCGTGTATGTAACCCACCGATTTTCGCTCGTGTTCAGGCTCAAACAAGTGTGTCAAGTCAGGTGTCCTCGCCATGTTCATTGAGTCTGGCCAGGGAGTTGCTATTTGACAAATAGCAACTCCCTGGTCTGGCCCATAGAAATAAAAGTAAGGGAGAACGCTGACACAATGCCTGCATGTAGTAACCGGTGAGCCACGAAATTGTCAGAGCACTTTCGTTGTACGGCAAAAGACCTGGTTGATTGGTCTCCGTACGTACATTGTGCATTCTCTGCCGAAGTTATAGCTTATTTTATCCGTTTTTCGAAAGATTAGGAGTAATTTGTACAACAGGAATATGTCATGGTGCCTTAAGTATTTTGTTTTACTCCTAACTTTAAAACTTGTAGTTTCTTTGCCAATACTTGGGACGAAAGCAATGACTCGATATTTGTAGGTTATAACGCGCAGGTGCTAGGTGCTCTGTTGCCGTACAGCCTAGTCAAATCAATGGTTTCAGTCCAGATTGGCAGACGTCATTCTCCCTTACTTTAATATGTATGGTCTGGCCAGGTAGCAACTTCCTCAGTATATAGAGCTGATATCGTCGAGGGGTTTTGATTTTATTTTTTATTTTTATTTACCATTTAATAATTTTTCATATTTTTACTTTTTGAATTTTATTTGACTAGTTTTGGTTTTTCGACATTTTATCATTTATTTATTTATTTATTTATTTATCTATTTATTTATTTATTTATTTATTTATTCATTCATTCATTCATTCATTCATTCATTCATTTATTCATTCATTCATTCATTTATTTACACATAAACATTTAGTTTATGTGTCAAAGTAAGTTTGAGACGAATGCTTATTCCCTTACAAAAAAAGAATTTCGAAAGTACACAATCCCGAGATTTTGCCCTACCAACAGATTATAAGTTGGCGAATGTTTTCACCACACGAATACAAACGCTTCATTCGAGAGACATGTATTTCAATTTCTTTCTACTATAAAACTAGTGGCGGCACCAGGATTTTAACAGTCATAGGGAGGCAAAAGAAAATGTTGGGGGGCAAAAAAATTTCGCACTTAGCACGAAGCGCGAGCTTTAGCGGGTGGGGTCCAGGGGCCCACCCTAGGGCCCCTGGTGGGGTCCGGGGCGAAGCCTCTGGAAGCTCTAAGGTTTTAGCACATCTCTGGGTGAAAAATTAAGTCCCAGGATGAATTTATTTTGGTTCATAACGCATCATCAAATGCGAAGATTCCTAATAATTTTAATGTATAGGCTATTTCTCCTGTTAGGCCACTAAACCTTTAAGCGGATGGGGTCCAGGGGCCCCCTCGGACCAATGTTGGGAGTCCAGGGGCGAAGTCCCCTGCAGTCTCTCAGGTTTTAGACGGCATATCGCTGGGTAAAAAATGAAGTCACAGGATAGGTATATTTTGGTTCATAATACATCATCCAATGCAAAGATTCCAAACAATTTTAATGTATTAGGCTATTCCTCCTGTCAGACCACTTTACTTCAGTAGCTGAGTGGGGCATCTGGGGGCAAAGGTTCTGACTGGGGCAAATTCCCCTGATACCCCCCCCCCCTTGGTGCCGCCACTGAATTATAAAACGTTACCCCATTCAATTTTTTCAGTCCAAATTTAAGATATTTACTTCAAAGAGAACATTTCCACAAAATTAAAACGAATTCTCTCTCTTTGACCTACGACTGATCTCGAGAAACCACCATTTTAAAGATGCGAGCGTTGAGACAAAAAATCCTATCTTGTACAGGCAGTCAGTCTTTTGATGGTAAAACTTCCATCCCAGCTTATAATTCCGTACATCTTATCCACAGAAAAGGTGTAGCTGCCAAAAAGCCTACAAGTTTCAAGTCGACATTTTACAGACTCCAATCAATGTGATCTTTAAAGGGACTGCAGTAACCCCAAATTGTATATATATATATATATATATATATATATATATATATATATATATATATATATATATATATATATATATATATATATATATATATATATATATACCCTGGAATCCTAATTCATAAATTACTTTTTTGAAGCACATACAAAATTTGTTGTTACTGAATTTTTATTTTTTTTTTAAATAACCCCTTGGTTTACCTTTAAAAGGCTCCCTTTATACAAGCCCGTAGTCAAGGGGAGGGCAGAGGGCGATGCTCCCTAGAAACCCCTCTTAGAAAATCCAAACTTAACATTGTCTTCATGCGTTTTAGAATGTCTCGCTCCCGTCCTGGGTATGACGTTAAACTGCATCCAGGTGTGGCGAGGAGGTCGTGTGTGGCGAGTAGTTTGTTCCCGACTATCGCCTATGCGCACATAAGACAGTTATTACTCATCCCACGACTGGCGGGTTGTCGGCGCCACAAAACCGAGCAAGCCCCTCCATGGTTGAGCCCCCTGTGGGCTGGGGGTTCTAGAAAATGCCTACGGTATTTCCCGCCTGTCGTAAGAGGCGACTAAAGGGAAGGACTTTGCACCGTATTTAAACTTTGCTTGACACTATATAACACATTTGTGTTGGTGTGTCGTTAAATTTCATCTAACTAACTAACCCCCCCCCCCCTTGGGTACCTCGTCTGGCTAAGGGCTTGCCTTATTGCACTGCAGCTCATGAAAGATACATGTAAGAGAAAGAGATTGCAACATTTAGTACTGTAATTGTGTAGAAGTAATTATGGGCCGACCGCTTAGTTCCTTTAACTACCAAAAACTTTTGTCGAATGCCAAGCGTATTAATAAAAATAATGATGCATGGAAATGAAGACTTCTCCAAATCGTTGTCTTTTTCTTTTTTTTTCTTTTTGGCGGCCGGCTTTGGCCCCACCAGATGACCCTATGCGGCCCACCGCCTGAGAAACATAGCTTTATCAGCGCATGTGTACACATCCTGTACCGTTTATAGCCGGGACTACACGTTTTAAACAAAGTATACACACTGAAGATTTGTACAGCAATTCATAGAATCACTGTAAGGATTCTTCTTCATCTAATTTTTGAAACAACATCTCCATATAGCAAGCTTCATTTGAAAATATTTATCATTAGACATAAGGCCTATATAGATACTCATATTACGGAAGTGCACTGAACTTAAGTGATGGGAAATTTGTAACGTCATGAAGGCAAATTGTTTGAACGAAGCTTTTGTGTTTCTTTTTCTGTTTGTATACTGCACACTAAACGCTAAAAGACTATGTGAATGAAATATGTACTTGGCACATGCCGTGTTTCTAGGTTCCTTATTTTTTTTTTCTTTTTTTTTTTTTTTTGTGAATTTAACTGCTAATTCAAAGTCGACCCATGCTGGATGTTTTGAGAATCCGAAGGTGTCAAATTTCGAGGGAGGTCAAGTAAACCTCCAATTTCAAAGAGAAATAATAAATTAAGGTATGAGATGCTTGTGTAATTATGTGCATATCGTCAAGAGTGTTTTTATTCGGCAAGAACATTGTAAATTCGAAATTTGAAAAGAATCGAATAATTAGGGACATTTGAACTGAAATGTTGTGAATATTAGACAAGACTTAAAAATTGAACTGAATTGGTTGATTATGCAAATCTAGTAAATTTGGAACAAACTTTTAACTTTTTGACAAGATTCCGGGTGGTGTCATGCACCACGGTATTGACTAGAGAGAGTTTGTAAAGTGAAAAACGTCCACGCTTCAGATTATCTCCAAACGAACTACCTTCAAACGAAAAGGTTATGATCAGGATATCAATGTAGGGGAAGTAAGGACAGCCATTATCTAGGAACATCTTATTTTGTTATATAAATATAATAGACGTTGTGCATTGACGTCACGCGACGTCATTTTAGAGGACAAACAATGAAGCTCGCTATAAAAGGTACATGACCTTGCTCCACATACTTTACACACGTGCACGGCGTAGGCCGCCTATACACGGATTTCATGTGACGTCACGCGAGTGGGATTCCCAGACACTGAAGGGCAAAACACACGCCCAGTAAAACGTATTTACAACACACGCGCACGGCATAACCATGGATACTACTGTGACACAATGGACGCGTGCCTTTCAAAACCACTAGAGACACGCGATCTTGCCCTTTAAAACCGAAGATACTCGCAGTCACCTGACGCCCTTGAAACCTCTGTAGTCTTCGCATGGCGCACGCTCAAAAATAGCAGTCTGCATTAACTTTGTTGGTGTAAGTTGCAATAGCTAGACCTTATGCATTAACGTCACACTGACGTCATTTTGGAGGAAAACAATGAAGCACACGTTTACTCACGGCGTAGATTTCACACGAGCGTGTAGTACACTTACCCTCGTATCCCCCGGTGCACAAATCAGCTGTCTGCATTGTTGGTGTAACTTGCAATGATACACCATTTTCCTCCAAGCTAGGGAGCACTATCTGTCAGTGGCGTAGCTAGAGGGGGCGGGGGTGGTCGCCCCCCCCCCACAAAGCCTCCAAAGGCCTCTGTCGGAAATTTTTACCACCTTAATTAAAAATTCTTACAACGGAAATTAGTAGCTAAAATTATATTCTTATGGGTTTACTTACAACACTTCTTATGTTTTTAAGCAGAATTACACATCGAAATGGTTACTGACAAGGCCTGGAAGTGTCATTTAAGGCAATCTCGGAGATATTTTAATCTAATTTTTTCCGCCTGCTACAAGCCAGATGATGGTGGCACTACGCTTAGATAGTACATCATTACTTCAAGATAATAACCTGTCGGAAATTCTTTGCTCCCCCCCCCCCCCTCACAAAAAAAAATCTAGCTACGCCAGTATCTGCTCTATGACATGCATCAAGCGATCTACATGTAGGACTGGATATAACATGTGCGTCTAAAAAGGGGAACTATGCTCCGCTCACAGCAATTACCCCTCGTAAAACGCCTAGCCACGTTCAAGCTCAATGAAGAGACGCTATGAGAGCGGCGTATTTATAGAATTTCTACAAAATGTTTGTATATGCAGCCTACAATTGCACCAACCTGTCGTTAAACGATACATGCGGTAATCGTGAGAATACGAGTTTTAAAAACTATTTTTTTAAAGAAAAAAGGTGTAGTCTAACCGGACAATAGTATGATGACGTCACGGTTGATAAAACCACTGAACTATATGCTAGGAAGGATCATTCCACAATAAGGTTTTGAAGCCATCATGGAGGGTCACGTGATGTAGGTTAGCTTACTCAAGTCGCCAACGCCGTAGATACGCGTACCTAGAAGTGAAAACGCTTAGGCAATGATGTACATGCTAACGCGACATAGTCGGCCTAATTAGCGTCTCTTCAGCCTCTTGGACGCTCATTTTCCAGCTAACACGCGTTAGCATGCACACCATTGCGCCGAGGTAAAGTTGCCGTAGCAACTTCCTGAAAAGGCATACATCACAGTAGCCGTATAACATACAGAGCACCAAACGCTTACCGTGTACGAAGCTTTGAGGCACATCATTGGCCAAAATGCACGCGTGCATGTGCGCGCGTGTTACTTTCCCTTCGTGCGCCTTTTTTGTCAAGAGGACGCGTTCCACGCGTTGTACAGATTATCTGTGCACAGGTATGAACAGTCAGTTACAAGCGCGCCTACTCTGTGTACTGTTCAGTGACGGTGCTATCGCGAATGTTACGCAGTCATCGCGTCTCGACGCACCATACGAAATGCGGTCACACGCGCTGTCCTTCAAATAGGCAGGACCACTCCTAAATACAAGGAAAGTTTGTAAAAAGTTTGTGATCTTTTGATCACACAATTATGAATGATAGTGTACAGATGTCCTACTAAGTAATTACAACAAAAGCACTAGCGACGTAATGAGTAACAAAGGATTGCTTTAGCGTGTACATCAATGATTCTG
Source organism: Holothuria leucospilota (assembly GCA_029531755.1). Taxonomy (NCBI): domain Eukaryota; kingdom Metazoa; phylum Echinodermata; class Holothuroidea; order Aspidochirotida; family Holothuriidae; genus Holothuria; species Holothuria leucospilota. The sequence goes on along the minus strand of CM055969.1, from coordinate 27,734,427 downwards.
CGTTACATTATTTTCACTTGTAGCTGCGCGTTTCTAGGGCAATGGAATCGACTTGAGTAAGCTAACCTACATCACGTGACCCACCAGGTCGGCTTCAGTTTCGTCGCGCATTCCGCATTGACTTGCGTCCTCCAGTTATATAGCTCAGTCGTACCATGATAAGTATGTGTGCGTTTGTGCGCATGCAGGAATAGACGAATAAGGATTAAGTTGTACATTGTTACGATAGGAAGGCGTGCAATTTCTGATTATTTTAAAATACGCTACGCGTTCTTTTGCCAACAAGTGATGACGTTGAGCATTTGCTGGTAAAACTTATAGGCCTCAGTATGGCACTACGATATTATTGTAAAGAAGTCAGTGCTCACTGGCAGTTTAGGCGTAATCTATACTGTCCTATGTTTCCAAGGGCCGCTGAATCGAAGTGTGGATAAACTGAAATAGCAAAGGCTATAAAACAGGTCTGTCATAAAGAGAGAAGTTTAGGGAGTAAAGAACGAAGAAAATTATGAATGAAAGAATATGTTCAAATATGTACAATGTTCAAATATACCGTACGAGAAGGGTGAAAATGAGAAAGGCATTGCGAGCAACCTACTAACAAGTCTGAGAGACGAAATAGATCTCCGCTATCAATAAATCCTTTAAATATTTCTTAATCTGGTAAGTTAAAGTAAGTAGGGTCTAAAAGATGAAAAAGTACATGTATTTTCAAGGATTTTCTACAGACTGACACTAGTTGATAACAGGGGTGGCTCCAGGATTTGCCCGAGTGGGCCAATTCTCCCCGAAAGGGGACCAGCAGCCCAAAGCCCGGACAAAGGCGATGAGTTGACAACAGGATGAGGAACACAAAAATTCGCGCCCAAAAAATATTTGGCTTTTTTTACAAAAAAAATTGAAAATTTGGGAGTTTTATCGAAGAGATTTTGAAAAATTTGGATTTTATGGAATCAAATTTGAAAAATGGGGGTTTTTAAGATAAAAGTGAAAATTGGGTATGCCCTTCCTATGAGCAAAATCAAGCAGATCGTCGGGGCGACTGAAGGTGATTGGGATCATATTTTATCGTACGGATTAAGGCCCCCCCCCCCCCCAACGAAATTGGAAAATTTCACCGACCGGGCGCTACCCTTGTTTGACAATCTTGCTACCTTCTGACCTTTACCTGAATCAGCATACTTAAACTCCGAAATCCAATATTGGAACCTAGAAGTTAATTGAGTTTAGAGTTACTAACTTCATAGGTATGTCCCTATAGTGGAAACAATTTACAACAACTTTAAAGGTAAAATGCGTTCATCCCAATTTGAATTAGTCTAGTAGTCTATCCTATTTCATGAATGGCTCTTGAGAATCATGTGACAATATTTTTCTCACTGAATTCTAAAATTTATGGGGAGTTACTCATTGGATTACCTTGGATATGCAATATTAAAGTCCTTAATTATCATGAAAGGTACTTGAAAGAGGAATAAGAAGAAATTAGTGAAAATTTGCTGTTGTTTCAAAATAAGTTTTGGGGGGACTGCTCTTGCCCTTTAAATTCATAAATTTACAGAGTATCGGTTTCCAATATCAACCATTCAATCAACCTCTTCAATATTCTTGCACGGTGTTCTAAACCTACATACCGTAAGTGCACCATAAACCATTGCCTGCATGGAAAAAATCTCTTTGATTCACTTTTCGTGTCAAAATTGTGCAGTTATTACTGAAAATTTATCAACACAAAATGTAGACAAAATCGAAAAAAATATTTTGCACAATGACCTTTAGTTTTCTCCTTCGGTTAACGAATTATTTCCAATATTTTTGATTCATTTTTCCATGCCCGTGTACATCCCGTACCGTTAACCATTACGCGCTAGTTGCGCGATGATTTGTCAAGGAGTTCGCGTCATCCGCTGTGATGCTAAACAATGGCGCGTGTTATATCCAGTCCTAAATTAAGATCGGTGGTGACACCATATGCATAAAGTCTGTAGACCATATGCATTGACATCACACTGACGTCATTTTGGGTGAAAATAATGAAGCACACGTGCAGGAACGGCGTGGATTTCGCCGCACGTGTAGTAGATTTACGCGCGTATACCATTGGTTGACAAATCAGCTGTCTGTATTTATTGGTGTAACTTGCAATGATACGCGCTTTTCCGCCATTTTCCTCCAAAAGAGGGAGCACTTTCTCCATTGTGACATCATAGGCCTATGCATAAGGTCTATTGTACGGTACGCCCTTAGTTCTGCCGAGTGCGCAATTTGCATAAGGTATAAAAACCTTATGCATATGACGTCACAGAACAGAAAGTGAGGAGGCAAATCCGTATACCATTGCAAGTAACACCAACAAATCCAGACAGCTGATTTGTCAACCAATCGAATACGCGTCCGTGGGAAGTCTACTGCGTGCATGCCATCATGTTTTTCCTCCAAAATGACGTTGCGTGACGTCAGAGCACAAGGTCTATAGCCCTTCGAGTTACCGTGGTAACATTTTACTATCTTTTCCTCTTGCCTCAATGACGTCACAATCAGACACCAAAGTAATACGATACCGAAACAGAGTAGCACGTTGGGTTGTCTCTTTGCTTCCATCTCCGGAGCTTGCCACATGGATGAGGAGAATCTGTACACTCTTCTGTTCCACATGAAACTGAGTTCCCGTATGACCAGCTAGAGCATGGACTCATATGTTTTGTAGATCCACCCCACAAACTTGAAGGATTTTCTGTCCACAACGCAAATCTTGACACAAATTTATTTACAAAGCATGTTTGCTTCTGTTTTCGCACAATTTATAGTAACACTTGTCACGGAAGAAGTCCGCGCATGTTACCTTGTACAGCTAGACTAGGGCGATCCCGTTACGGAATTTAGATTCGACTGAGAGATGATGCTATGAGCTTTCACTTCGGTAACTAAAAGTTGGCAAGAACGCCATGCATAGTATTGCACCAGTATTGCGCAACTTGTTATTGCGCAAGTTTTATTGTGGAATTACAGTACCGGTATGCATTCTGATGCAATCATGTCAGGTGATAAGTGCTGGCTGACTGGGAGTCGTTCTCTTGTAATATAGGCTAGACCTACTAGGTAAGTCAGAGTTATGTACATACGGTGTTCCCTGAGCCCATGTATGTCATTATGATTATGCCAGCACGTAACAAGAAGTCCGACATAATGAAGAAGAAACTAAGACCGTCATTTGTATGGCACGGGATATGTGTAGCCTAAATGCTGAAATGTGGGCACTTCTGAGTTTCTATAACCTTTGCAGCGTATTGTTGAGGACTTAGTGATAGTGCTTTCACAAAAAGGCAGACCCGTACTCAAGGGCCGGGGGCAGGGGACAGGGGAAAGCGCCAAAGGAACAGTTTTCACCCTCTAGAAAATCAGCACTATATTGAAGAGTACATTTAAGCATATCCTTCCCCACCCAAATAGACTATTTCGCACCGACCCTGGGAACTATAGGCCCCATGTCTTCCCCATGAGTACGTTGGGCGTGCAAAACATTTTAAGGAACTGTGCAGTGACGACGGAACCAGGTTCAGGGGAATGATTAGGGAGGACTAGAGGAAAGAATTAGGCTTATCAGCAGCCAGCTACCCGATTTTAAAATTCGGGAGTTCGAGCTAGCTATGCGTCGGAGTACCCATTGAAAATGGGAGGCTTCAAGGGGGGCATAGGGAACCCGCTCTTCCCCTTCCCCCATTCATTCTCAGAACACACAAAATTAGGTAACTGGCGTGCTTCTTTCCCTCAATAATTTTGTCCCCCAACCCATGCATGCCAACCCACTTTTGAACCTTTATGATATGGTTTGACAGTCGTATGTAGGCTATAAAGCCTCTTATGTCCGCATAAAGACAGAATTACACTGTGCTGTAGGCAAGGGCGTAGGAAGCGGGGGGTCTTGGGGGCTTAGCCCCCCAGTCAAAAATGTGGGGGCTGAAGTATGCTTCCACCCGCTCCCAAGATCCAAGTGCAGAAACCCCTTATTTGTCTCTTCTGTAAGAAAAGTAAAAAATTTGCAGTAATTTTCCTTAAAGTTTGTCCAAAATGTTGCACCAAATTGCATCTGAGGACCCTCAAATACCCAAAAATTTTCCAAAGGGGAGGGGGACATCCCTTCCCCTTAGACCCCTCCCCCAGGACGGCGATCCGAAACAAGGTTCAGCTCTATAATATTAAACACTATAACACTATTAAACACTATAATAAAATTTCAAGTCTGAATTTTCCAAAAACTTATCAAATGCCTTTCTCACAAGACAAAATACTTTTAGCATTGACAACCTCTTCTGGTTAACTATTCCAAGCATCCACGATTCTGTTTCAAAACGAAAATTTCCTCGTATTAACTTGACAAAGCATGCTTTGTAACTTGAAATTATGCCCCCTCGATATATCTCAAAAGATCTTGTGTTCCTTTGCAACTGTAAAACCCAAGTACAATTTTAAACACTTCAATCAAATTCCCTCTCGATCCTCTATACTTGAAAGTTGGTAAATTTAACTTTCTCAATATTTCGGGGATATGATTAATTACTTAGTCCGGAAACTTCCTTGGTCAGTTGGTAGCCTGTCTCTGTACATTTTCTAACAAATCAATATACTCCACTGAAAAATGGATTCCACACGCAGCGTATTCTAGTGAGATCGAATTACCAAAGTTTGAAATAAACTGTTAAAAGATATCGCGTCTAGAAAAGCAAATGATCTTCTGATCAGGCCCATTATACTACATTTGCTTTGTTTACTCGAGCAGTTATATGACTGGAAAATTTCAATTTATTATCGACAATAACCCTTATATCTTATAGTTACAATCATTATGCGGTCTCTTCTTGCAATATTCCATGCGGAGTACACGTCCTTTATGTACGCTTGGTATAGACCCTTTTCCAAATAGCAATTGCAATGGCTTGTGGGATAAGTTCTGGTACGCGATGTTTTTGTCAATGGCATTTTGCTGTGGCAAAAAATGATGCACACCAAAAATCTGTCCCACAATCCTTTGTAATTCCTATTTGGAAAAGAGTCTATTGCCCATGAACTAGTCTCACTCAGTTGAAAGTTTTTAATTTACATATTGGTCCTAACTTTCTTCATCATGCATGTTGAAGAAATGTAGGCTTATGCCTATGGATCCAGTTAGGCAATGAATCAATCGACCTATCGATCAATCATTTAATCAGCCAATCAACAAATAGTTATTAGCGGCTCGCCATAGGGGCACAAGGGCGGTGCAAGTGTGCAAAGCATGGTCTTCAATCTTACAAAAAAAATAGTAATAACATGTTATCTTGTTATACAAGATGGTATAAGTGAAAAGCATTTCCAGTTATGGCCGAATTGATCCCTTTCATCTCAAAAATGCCATATATTATTTGTGAAGTTGTATATATAATTGCAAAATTTCTCCGTAATTGACGAGTATGTATTTCTTGATAATTTCAAGATTGAACCAGGGAGTTGTTATTTAACAACAAATAACAACTCCGTAATTGAACCTAGGTTTAAGCGCGGGTCACACTACAGCGATTTCGGATCGGAGTCGGATTATGGTCCGATTTTTTTGAGTTTTTAGTTAGAATCTTCTCCATCTGTGGTAGGAGGGAACCAAAAATTTGCCAACCTGTGTAAATATTTGATTTGTATCAGAGGACTATGTAACAGAAATGTGTACTAATTTTTTCGTGACGTCACATCGACAGACAGCTTTTATCGGACACGCGTAGTATTACTGTGCACCAGTAATAATGTGATAAGTAACATTGTGAAACTCCCATTTTTGAGGAATCGTCTGGTCTCGGCTCCGAGTCCAGCTGCAGCCCATTCTGGGCCAGTTCCGATCCCATGCCGCATCTCCCACTCCGGGCCAATTACGAGACCAGTGAAAAACGGACTTGAGTCCGGCTCAGACGTTACAGCCTTGTACTTTGTATAAGTGATGAATTACCGTTCTTGAAAGGAAATGCATCGGGAGGTGCTGATATCCAGTAGTGCTATTTCATAATTTTCAAGTGTCTTTATATACTTTACTTATTTTAAGAAAAACAATCCAGAAAACCAACATTTCTTATGGCTCCTTGGCAAAGGTGAAACGGGCAAAATGAAAGAAACGACAAAATGTTTAAGGGTGAAGCTGACTTGGTAGTTGAGTGTATACTGCTTTGCATTCTAAAGGTCCCCAGATCAAATCCCGGTGGTACCTTCGAGAAATTTTCTGGGGGCACAAAAACTGCTTGTTCGGCATGGGTGTTCGGAGTGATTGGTTTCTGAATGTGAGACACAGGAAGTTACCCGAATCATGCCTTCACTGAGTTATATCAGCTACCCAGCAGTGGTGTCGAACAAGGACTCTCCACCCCTCCCAGCCTCAGGATTGCGTATACACTCCACCCGTGACATGGGGACGCTATAAATGGAGGTTTCGAGATCACTGAAGAGTGAGAGAGATTAGTAGGCCTTCACTCTCGCCTCGTTACCTTCTTCAGCTCTAGTCGAATTTTGCTGGTGTCCATCCACGATCAAATTGGTGTAGGGTCCGCTTTGAGCTCAAGAGTCCTGTCCATGTGATGTTAAACTTAAAATTTGCTAATGTGCATAATTTAGGCTGTGTCATTTTATCTAAATAGACGAAGCCATTTTGTCTGTTTCCCCTGTCTCTTACGCCTAAGGAGAAGCAATGGCCTGTTATGATTGTATTTATTTTTAAAGATAGTACAGCACATGACTGACTACCTGAGATGGTTCCTGAAGAGCTTTTGAAAGCTATATGGGGGACATCACTAAATACAAAATAATCACCATACTCCTACTGTTTTATCCGGAGCAGACCACTGATATTGAGGGAGGGGGTTGCAAAAAGGTTGAAAAACCATGACTTAAATCGTGTTGAGGCACAGGGTAGCTACCTACTTCAAAGCGCCCCTACAGGCCATTTTCTCCCGCTCCGACCGAATTCCTTTGCTCCGCCACCGATCTAAGTCATGAGTTTCAACCTTTTCTTTTAGATTTCCCAACCTAGTAGAAACTGATTTCCCATTCCTCTTCCCGAAGTATTTCTATTAAAACATGTTTCCATTTTCCATGGAGTGCAAACCGTGACGAATGCGAGAGAAGCGCGCCGACATTTTTCATTAAATAAGATTTCCAATGCGGAACCTGCATTCAGGCTCTGCATCGAGACACTTTCAATTACCCAACAAACCTACATGTCACTGCCATAAGCCAGTCTTTTACATGTTAATTCGTAAACTTTCAACTTTTTGCTACTGTGCTTCTCCGAAATCGGAAGATATTGATAATAAGAATAACGCTGACGTAAGGTTCGGGGATCGTGCGAAAATTTTAATAGTTTGCCAAGGATTTGCTAAACTTCTGATAGTTTGAGAAACATCCGTGAGAGAAAATGAAGCAGAGATTGAAGAATTTCTTACGAAAATGAAAAATAAAATGACTACGGTACTTACAACATACACATATCTGTAGACTGTAACATTGGGGGGGGGGGGGGCGCATGATTACATAGGCCATCCCCCTATTCAAATGTTGGGGATATATATCCCCCTACCCCCCCCCCGGGATCTACGCCCATGTTTACGCTGTATGTATATCGGTATAAATACTGAGTCCGTTTACCCATAGTCATATGTACTAATATACTTATTCCAAGCCAACATGTTTGTCGTTCGCGACGTTATTCAGTTCGTGTGTCTGTAAACGAGAGACACGTAAGCTTGTGTAACTTGAATTTGTGCCAGGAATGTACTCTACTGCCGGTTTCATCTATTCATTACATTACATATACAACGAAGCCACTTAAGCAATTTTATCAGGGAGTTGGTATTATACGTCTTTGATTTTATAATATTCATTTATGACGAAGTAGTGAAAGTTTTGGTCTTGTTTCATAATTTATGTACACAGTAAGATCTTCATAAATCCCTACGTACCCTTCTCCTTTTCCATCTGAAATGTAAATAGAATTTAATCAGTGGCGTAGCCAGCATTTCTCTCACGGAAGGGGGGGGGGATATGTAGTATGTTGTGTGATCGCCGGCCTGGGTTGAGCGGCTTAGGGTAGGGGTGTCCCCCTCCCTTTTGAATTTTTTTGGAAAAATTAAATGTCCTTACTGGTGCATCATATGCTACCTTTGAATTCAAATTTGTGCTCAAACGTTTACGCAATTTAGGTACTGAAAGGGAAAAAATCGGCACCGGGCGGGGGCCTGGCCCATTGCCCCCCTAAATACGCCACTGACTTCAAGATTAGGAATTTAGGATAGCTGCAGATTTTCTTTCTTCATAACCAGCATCACCATTGTCAACCACAACCTTGAACTACAATATTGCGACATAGGTACATATTGCGATATGCTCAAAGGGTATCTCGGTCTGCAAGGCTGTCTGCACTGTATTATGTAGAAACTTAAAAGTTCTTGTGATATGCCACCAATAAGAGCTGTTTCACTTGTCAGTTAAAGAATAAAATCCCCCTATGAAAGATCTGTTGGAATTATTTCAATATCGTTTACCATTCTCAAGATATAGGTCTTCAAAGTTTGATGGTTTCTGAACCAAAAATAATGATGTGGAGTGTTGCACAGTGTTAAGATTTCTATTGTTAACCTTTATAGATTATCTCTTAATTACTGATCAGATTTAAAGTTTATAGTTTGATAAGTGATATCAATATTTCCCAAGGAAACAATTTAATAAACCCCTCAGGGGATAACAATGCTACCAGTGTCCTTGAAATTAATTGGTTGAAAAAAAAAGCTAACATTAGCCATATATGGTATGTCCCGCTTTCTATTTCACATATTTGCATATTTAGCTCATGTTTATTCATGATACAGGTGTGAAACAGGAAACAGAAATTACCCTGTAAAATGGTCAATATTTGATGGATTATAATGGAAATTTCGGCTAGTTTTCTGGAGGTTTTATGCTTTTCACATCAAATTTCCAACTATGTTATTTTCATGTCACCAGACCTTTAAGATGGCACAATAACTTAGATTTAGTCACCGCATTACAATCCACGTGAGCCTTATCTGATAGTCTGAAGAATAATTTCAATGTCATTCCTACTAACTTGAGTAAGTTAAGCCTCTGTACAAAGGGATCTGTTTTCAGACACCATTACCCTTCTATTTTTCATGGCAGTCTACCATCTCCATGGTTGAATGCGTGTAGAGGATTTTGCCTAGTCATTTTCAGTTGTATGTACAGTATCCTACAATTATGTAGTAATCCAGGGACGTGTAAATTTTATTGGAATCATTGCCTGAAGGTCGGGTCCATTGGAGTTACCAGTGCATTTTGCAAAGTCTGTCTAGGAGAATTAATCGACATCACCGTGACATTTTTGTCGACATAACACATTATCGTAAAATCTCCCTCACAATTTAACTGCGAACATGTGTCATCTTGGGATCCGTATCAACCAGGAGTTTATGTGTGTGTTTTTAAGTGTGTGTATTTTGTGAGGGCCCATAGTCGGTGGCAAAGGGACGGCGCCCCCTTCAAATTCGTTAGAAATTCCCCCAGAATTTTAGAGAACAGAAATTACTATGCCTCAATATATCTCATCTTATCTCTCCCCTGAAAAATATCTCGCCCCACTAAAGCTATATCTCGCCTTTTTGTCTGGCTACTGGCCTGTTTTGTGTGTGTGTGTGTGTGTGTGTGTGTGTGTGTGTGTATGTGTGTGTGGGGGGGGGGGTGTTCGAATGTACACTACTTTGCAGAAATTAGTATTCAAGAAAATAGAGGAGTAACCTGTGTGATATGCGGATAAGAGGTGGTGTCATTAGCAACTACCCATTCCACGTTTCCCAAACCAGCAGATGTTTAAAGGGGAATTTTCATCATCCAGGCAGTTCCAGTTCTCCCAACTATGCAACTTCTAACTCCTCCCACAACTGTATGAGCTCCTCCTTGTGCAGGAATAAATCTGTTTTATTGCTTAAGGCCATGTCCTGGTGAGCATAAACTGATAAAAGGCTATAAAATGTAATAAAGCACACTCTCTGCCTTGTGTGGAATGTGAGCTACTCTGCATCTTTCAAATTTTCAAACTTTGATGTCAATCAAAGAGCAGTCACCAGCTGAGAATTTTGATACCCCCACACTAAATATATACTTTGGGGTGATGACTGTCTGTCTTTAAAGTTGTGGTGACATGCAACCAAAGCTTATATAATGTTTTTGCTCTGTGACATATATGTTAAAATTACTTCAATATCTTTTACACCTCTTCAAGGCCTGATGGTTTCTTTTGTAAATCTTTGCCTATGCACAAGTCATGATGTGGACTATTGCAGTACAGTATTAGTATTTATTTTTTAACCCTGTATAAATTATCTCTCAATAGACGAGTTGGGAAATTCAGTACTTCCGGTCGGGTCACAAGGTCAAGTGTACCATGACAACGGCAACATTTTTAGCTCTGCGTGCTCTGCATGCAACACTCGCGCTGGGACACTGTGAGCGTGGTACACTTCACCTTTGACCCATTACCATACTGCATTGCGCGGCAACATTTCCCAACTCGTCTTTTATTTGCCAGCTAGTTTGCACTTTGATGAGTGATACTGATACTTTTTAGGTAAACAACTTTTACTGACCAAGCAAATCCCTTGAAACATATCAATGTTACAACTGCATGCACTTTCAGAGAGGAAGGTTGAAAAGTACCAAGAAAAGCACTAGCCATATTTGGTGAGTCCGTCATTTCCACGTCACAAATTTGCATAGTTAGGTTATGTTTATTCATAATTAAGCCTAAGTGTAAAATAGCAATTAGTTTGTAAAATGGTCAATATGTGATGGATTTTGATGGGAATTTTGGTTATTAGATGGGCGTCAAATGTTTTTTACATCGAATAACCAACTATATCATTTTCATGTCAGACCCACAATACGGTAACCGACTTATTCAGGGGAAACCAACGCCAGCTATACAAACTACAGCCTACATCTGAGTATACGCATTCTAGAATGAGATGTCGACCTATAGGCCTATGCTGTCTTATCGGGCTATAGTTTCGTTGTTTCAGCTGCTCAGTTCAGGTTCAAATTGTATAAAAGAGCCTACCTTTAATTATTAACAAATTAAATTTTATGCCAACTCTTATAGATGTCGCAAGGACGGTTAAAGTCAGATCATCTCATGGTGCGCTAAGGATGGGGAAGCATGATTTGTCATCAAAGTACACTCTTATAACACACAGTACTGATCACGGCTACGTATATATATATTGCTACATATACAGTATGATACATCCATCGATGACGTTGCAATAAAGTTGTCATCAGTTTCTGACGTAGTATGCTTAGGCCTACTGTAATTACTGAGCGAATATATAAAAGCTATGGAAGGAGTATAATGACTCATGCAAATTATCTTGCAATCCCACTATATAGTGTGACACTTGCATGCAAAGCATATCGGAGTCGACCCGTATCTTTATTTATTTCTAGGGAAATTCCCAAGGAAAATCCGAAGCAAAGGAATTCTTTCAGAGGAAACTAAATCATTATTTAAACAACACAAAATTAACTACGGTATGCTTTTACTTTCAAAGATTATGAAATAGGGCAGGTCTCTATATCATATAAGATTTTTAATTTGCTGTATGCATATATCTATAGGCTAGGCCTATATATATATATATATATATATATATATATATATTTATATATATATATATATATATATGCACTCAATTTGCAGACAGTTCTGTTTCGATCTTGTTAGATCTGATCAGTGCATATATATATATATATATATATATATATATATATATATATATATATATATATGTATATATGTATATATATATATATATATATATATATATATATATATATATATATATATATATATATATATATATATATATATATATATATCTTATATATATATATAGGTCGAACGTGGTAAGATCGACTGTAAATGTAGGTCGAAGACTTAGTAACTGATTCGATCTGAATTAATTCAGATCGAATCAGTTACTAACTCTTCGACCTATATATATATATATATATATATATATATATATATAGGTTCATTATAAACTTCAGCTAAGTATCCAAATATTGAACGTAAAATAGGGACTTCAAAGATTGCTTTAATAACTCATTATTATCAAATTATTATGTAGACTGTATTTGACATGAAAAACCATCTCAATTGAGCATATAACCACATGTATACTAATTTGTAGTTGGCAACAACTATGTAAATGGTGGAATGTTCTCAGGCTATACTGCATGAAATAATCAACTCTACACTTTCCTGAGGTAATATTAAATCATATAGACCCTGAAGTAAAATAAAATCATATAGACGAATGACTGTCGCCCCCCCCCCCCCACCCTCCATCCGACGCTCCATTCTATAGCAGAAAATTTACTCTTTCTTCAGGGAAACTTGCTATTTTTCGGGTTGAATTTGTACTGACAAAACTACTAACGTTTCGGGTAAAAGTGCCCTCTCCCCCAAATTGAATGTAACCCCGTACACTTTTATGAAGATGGCTATGCAGTAAGAGGCATGTAAGGCCGTGGAGAAGGTCTGAATTATTTTCTTTACCATTCACCTGGGCTAAACATGTTACAGCCTGGCTGACAGATATCTTTTCCTCGATCACCCCGCACTTGTACATAACTTGCTATTTCTCAAGTGGTAAATACACATCCACACAAAGTGTCGGTTTAAGTCAACATGCAGCCGGTTAAACAAGCCCATTGTGCTCGGGCTAAAATGAAATTGACTCATTAAATTGCCTTTTATACGATTAGTAGCTCTAAACATCCCGCGCGACAGTCTTTAATTAATGAGTTTCGGAATATCAATTTCGATTCCTTATGCTTATATATTATACCTAAATGAGACACAGGGCTTTGTTGTTTCGTTTTATGCACGCGCGTAGTTTCTTTGTCTTGGAATTTGGGTTGTATTATTTGTAGTTGTTACAAAGATCGGCTGTTCGCCACAGTGATGACTACAGACTGAGTCAGTCACTCATTTTATTCACGTTTAAAGGGGTTATGAGTACATATGTAGACTTACGGTGGCTTGAAAGGTACATACGAAAATTGGCAACTTAAAATCTCAGAATAACACTTTAAGACCAACAATTTCGAGCTTAAAAGTTAAAAAATTAAACGGTGCTTAACAGTTTAATTTGGAGGGAAAACTCTGTTAATATTTTTACATCAAAGTCAAATATTTGTGATTTTGACTTACGGTTTTCCACATGTCATCATGAAGCAACCGTACATACGAAATCGGCTGCGACTAGAAATCTACCGATTTTTACCTTGAATATAATGGATTACGGCAACCATCTGTGCTTAACTGAGCTTATCGGATCATTATGACTGCTTTGTCATTTTTGAATATAATTTATTTTATATTCTCCAAAGATACGGTTTAAATTAAAGCTAACATATTTTTGTAAAAGTGAGTGTTGTATCTCTGACCAAGAACAAGATAATATATTTGTATATAGGGATTACAAATAGGGTCCTATATCAGAACAAGAGTAACTTCAAGTTAAAAATATAATAACAGCTTTGGAGGGGGAATAAACGTAAACCTACAATGCTCACAATTCCTTCCGGACAACTCCCCGGACATCGGATAATTTCCACCCAGGACAATCCTAATCACTAATGGGAAAGTCGTCTGAAGGGTGGGAAAGTCGTCATGCATGGGTGGGAATTGTCCCACTGGAAATTGTCCTGTGGGAGTTGTCCGGGGATAATCGTCCGGATAGAAATGGTCCACTTCGAGTTGTCTGTTTTATGCTGTACAAATAATCTTGTTCCAATATTTTTCAAAGCTATCACACTCAGTTTGGGGTCAAAAGAAAATTCGGATAGTGTCATCATGATATGGGATTAGAGTAGGAGTTTAAACCCGCTCTAGTCTTAGATCAACCCCCTCCCCTCTTGAATGTTCCCCCTTCCCTGTGGAGAACGCAGTAGTTAGTCGAGGGGTAGGCCATCATCAAATTTGGTATATGGGTTATCCCCTAACCAAATAATAGTTACGCGGGGGAGAACGAGGCGGCATAGCCTTATACGCCAGTGCCCCCTACACACCCGTACACTACACACGCAAACATTTATAAAGTCCCTGGGGTTAGTCTCCACTCCCCAAGTTGTTAGTTGGTAATACTGTACGTGTCCGGTTTGTCGGTAAGTGCTATTCACAAAAAGCTGCTTTAAGGCAAACTTGCTCTCTTAATTCAAAAGACTGAAATAAGTGACCAATCGGTAATATTGGAATATTCAGTCTAATAGATTGAGAATACAGTGTAAATCTTATTCGTTTTAAAATTTCAATCCAAATTTTTGTCCCTCGTCTCACTCTTTTAGACTCATTTTCAGTCTAAGGATTTAAGAAAGTGAATTTTCGCTTTGTTATGCCCTAAGAAACACTTCCCCTCTCCATACTGAAAAAAATTAAATTATGTTAAACTTTGGCTCACACCCCTTGGAGGGCTGGAGAAGTCCCCTCAGCACCTTGCTCCAACGTAATTCTACCATTCGTCACTCTCTGTCACTGCGTGTTCGGTCTAGTGGTAGAGCATCCGTCTCTCACGCGGGAGTCCCGGGTTCGATTCCCAGGTCGAGTCATACCAAAAACTTTAAAAATAAAACCTTCTGCCGTTGTGCGTGATGCTCCGCATAAGCAATGGAGTAAGGGAAAACAAGTCAGTGAGCCACAACTGGAAAAAAGGCCGTGGCCGGCTCGACTTGAACCAGTTGGTTGGAAACTGGGCCGTTAAACCTCATCTAACTAACTAACTAACTAACTAACTAACTAACTAACTAACTAACTAACTAACTAACTAACTAACTAACTAACTAACTAACTAACTAACTAACTAACTAACTAACTAACTAACTAACTAACTAACTAACTAACTAACTAACTAACTAACTAACTAACTAACTAACTAACTAACTAACTAACTAACTAACTAACTAACTAACGAACGAACGAACGAACGAACGAACGAACTAACTAACTAACTAACTAACTAACTAACTAACTAACTAACTAACTAACCAGCTAATATAGAATTTCTACGAAAGAAGAAAAAAGAAGAAAATAGAAAAATAAAAAACTGAAACAATCACGAAGTGTGTCATACGGCATATAGGCCTATAGTTTATATATGAACGAATTGCATGGTTAAACGTTCTGCGGTTGAGTCCACCGCGCCATACTCCTGCATTATTTTGATTATAAATATGGGAAACAAACCATACATTGTTTATCTTCAGGATCGATTAAATGACAGTGTAGCTTGCGTAGTGGGTAGCGCTCCTCTGTGGTGTACGCCACACTCAATTAGTCAAAAGAGCATAGTCATAAGCCTAAGACACATAATTTTGAATGTTTTTCAGTATTATGTGTTATCTGAAATTATGAATTAACCTTGGTGTTTTAACAAATTTATTTCTAAAGTGCACTCGGGCTTGTCATTTTTGTAGCGATGAGATAAAGGAAAAACTTCATATCCGCCGGGTAGTGCCACAGGGAGAATGGTACGAGTGGAAAGTGCACGGTCCGTATCCAACAGATCTGTATATGCGTGCAAGGTGGGCAGTGGGTCTGGCACGGTATATAGCCTTCTCACCCGTGATCATTTGTGTAATAACGCAACCAGTCCCGTCAAATTCCACACTACTCTACTCATCTACTTTTGCAGTCTTTTGTTTGGCTTTTGTGTGGCTTTAAAACATGGAAACTTTCTGCAGTTTACTGGCAAAGTTTGCACATAACTAATTCAGTGCAATAATTTCAGCAAAATAAACATGGAAACTTTCTGCAGTTTACTGGCAAAGTTTGCACATAACTAATTCAGTGCAATAATTTCAGCAAAATACTGCACTGTAGGCTACTAATATTTCAAGTGTATGCAATCCGTATAACTGCATAAAACTCGTCAGATCCGCAGTATAAGGTTGGTGGGGTAAAGCCTATACAAGTAAACATCATTACAGTCCCCTTGGAAACAAGTGCACGTATGTTTGCGTAAAGCACAATTGATCCTATCCAAGCGCTGATCCAAACATGGGAAATATCTCACAGGCCTACATGGTTCCAAAGGTTAAGTCCATACCATAGAACCAAATGTTTGATTTTTCTATCTTCTTTGCATGGTTGAGGCGTACTTAACTTCGTGTGGATTCCCCCCTGAGCCCATAACGAGGTTTGTAACATTTATGGTCCAACATTTATGGCTGACCCAGTGGCGAAGATTTGTGTGTGTGTGTGTGTGTGTGTGGGGGGGGGGGGTAAACAGCCTTGGAGCAAACTGAACTAGGTGAAAAGTGAAAGTTAATGGGCGTCATCTCCAAAGAGTGGGGTATATACCCCCATCTCCCTGAATTACAACCTAGGGACTAACCACGCGACTTTCGCTTCCGTATCTGAAACAATAGCAAATTGTCACAAATTGCGAACACGGTCATAAACTTTAATAGAAAAGTGCTTGGCTTGCTTTATGTGGTTAGTTTCGTTGTAATCGTTATATGGATATCTTGGTTCTGAAAGTCATTTTAAACCACATAACAGGTGCCCTACCGGCCATTCATCATTCTGTAACAGGAGGGGTGGGTGTGGGTGTGAGATGACTTTCGGACCTTCTTTATAAGTTTTGTGGGTATACCACAGGCGGACCGACGAATACTGATGAGGAGGTGTAAAGTCGGAACGTTTAAGAACTGACCACGCCCAATCACAAAGTGACATAGCCCGTCTCATTTTTTGGCTATTTTCGTATGGCTATAAGCTAAAATAACGGACTAAGTTCCGGTGTAGCGGTAAAAAGTATCTTCTTTCGGAAATGCTATCTTCTCTACAGTACTTCCACTTTTGAACGTCATAATACTTCTGACAAATTTCAATTCCTACCAAAGACCAGATGCATGAAGTTCAGGTACTCAGTGGTGTGGTGGTTTTCAATAACAAATCAACTACACTGGCTAGTTGCGTTAGCACACCGAGGATCGTGTGTCACCCCCCCCCCGCACCACTTGTTCGGTATCACTCACTGGGTGGTACAAGGACAATAGTAGCCATTGTTTATGTGCTGTTTGTAGTAAAATTCTTTACTTATCCGTCTTAATTTTACTTTCAACTGCATAACATGTTAATTACTAGAGAATATACGTAATAGAAATTACTTATTGTTTCCGTGTTCTTGTTTGACTGGACACTACAAGTGGGCATGTGTGATACACTAAAATGGGGGAAGGGGGTACATTCTCCCTCTACTAGTTTTACATACTACATGCTGTATCAGCCTGTATGGAATCTCGATCAATGGTCAGCTCCTTTTTGGTCTATGGTGGCCATCACAACTCTGCAACACGACCCTAAATACTATTTTAATGCAATGAATGTCTGGCTATGTAAAACTTCTATGACCTACACTGTCTTTGAGTCCATGAATCTATTGCGATGAACAAATAACAAAATTAATCATGGTGAACGTAAACGTCTTTTATTCGTTTGTCAAAAGTTTTACAAGATTATTATTATATTTGTTTAGTTTTCCAAAATTTATAAGGTGAATAATAACTCCCAAACCTATGTCTAGCGGCATTCCGCCATAAAAAAAAGGCTGAAAAAATGGAAACACTGTAGACTGAACCCGAAGCTCTCAAAATGACCCCTGAAAAGTCGGTCCTTGTCTCACCGGGACCACATTTCCAGCGTCTACCCTGGAAAATAGGTCTGGGGAGAGGATGATTCTTAGCAAGTTAAGAATATTTGTCCCTAGGACACAAATTACTGTTAGGATTCTATGCGGACGTAAAATCCAGTCTCCCCCCCCCCCCCCCGACAGTTCTTCCTGTGAAGGTGGGACAAAGTTTCCTCAAAAATATTGTCCGTAGGACATTATTTCCAGGAAAACATTGTCTGGCCGGACACATTTTCCAAAGGAGACATGATTTCCTTTTATACCGGTTTCACAGCTATGGTGAAGCCGAAAAGATTTCGGAAAAAATCGAGGGATTTTCAGGGTTGCAACTGACTGAGCAGTGTAAAACTAGGGAGTTGCAACTCCCTGGTAAAACAAATTGCATCTTGACCCTGTTCAAGCTCCCGTCCCCCAAGCCCCCACAGAAAAGGCTGTTTACAGCGGTGCATATCATACCATGATCAAGACTATAACATGGCTTACTGCTCGACTTACGATGCTCCAAATCTTGGCTTCAGGCTGAACTATAAATGGCGGATGTTCAAAGTACAATGGGTTTTGTAGTTAGCCGGTGTGCACTTGGAACTTGAACAACACAATTTGATGTACAAAGCCTTACTCGTGTTCCGCTGATTTTATATTAACATCGTTTGGTAGAGTGCCAGGTAGGTTTATGTTGTAAGTCATCTCAATAACAAAACGTCGTATCACTTGCACACTGAGTTTGTGTATTTAAATACATGACGTCATCTGAGGTTACCCATGCGTACTGAATCGGCGATCATGCGCAAATCGTTTCCAACGTGGTGGTATCCACGTTACTCACTATACAAGAGCAAACAGAAACGTTCGGAGTTTAGGTTACTATTTGCCTGCGTGGTTGACCCATTTCGCTAGTGAAACAGTGAAGATGATGTTGATGGCAACCTTCGCAAAGGTCAGAGCTATGACGGAAGGTTTAAGTTACTGAAAAGATGGCGCAAGTACATACAACGAAATAGATAATATAGCTATACATCAAATATGTAGGCCTATAAGTGTACAACCAGTATAAATTAAAGAACAGTGATTCATTACACAAAATGATACAAAAATGAAGGAATTAATTGAGCAGGCTCGCAAGAACTATGACCTTTCATTAATTTTCCCATGCTGTGAAATTTTCGGCGTTAATTGATACCCGTGTATCTGTGGCGTGGTCAGAGAGCGACCGATTTTGAGTATAGAAGCAAAGCTGGCATGCAGTACTAAATTTACATTTTGGCATTTTACGGTGCCCTTTTAAAGTCGTTTCATGTATGGGGTCCTACGACAACCCCACCGGACTATACCCACCAGAAAATTCCCCCCTCACAAATTTCCCGAGGATAATTTCTCTCGGGTAATTCCCAACCCAGACAATTCCCACCTAGGATACTTGTCACTCTTTGAACCTATTTAAAAAACCTCTCAAACTTTTTTAATGAGTAAACGTAGTTGGCTTTTTTTCTTTCTCCGTTGTTTGCTTGTTTGTTTTTTGTATTATACTCTCCATTCCTTTTGTTAACGTTGTCTCTTTGCTGTTGTAAAGGTCTGCTACGGAGGGCTCTTTCGACAAGCTCCATGGAGCTTTTCTGAGTTTCCTCCTGAGTCTCTTTCCAGTTTGATCTCAGCTGTATTATATTTGATATTGTATAAAATCTAGTGAAAAAAGACTCAAATTAATTTTGTCGAAACAGTGCCGGATTTGCGGCCCCGGGACGCCACATTTAGCCCCCCCCCCCCACACACACACACACACACATTTAGGTGTCCAAAACTATGGAGGCATAAGATGCCTTACCGTCCGTCGACGGTCCGTCGGTATAGTTAACATGTAAAATGCGGACCTTTTTTCGGAACTCCACACTAAACTAGAACTGCATTTGCTTGCAAATACGCAGAATTGTAGTGCATGTTAGACAAGTCCTTGCAGTTTGGAGTAGGCCAGATTTAATGTGTGTTTGATACGGCGTTTATTTAATCAAATATTTTTCACTACCTTCAGAAACGTTTGCAAAAATCTTTGCATACATAGTACATTCAAGACATAAGAAACGACTGGCACAAGGCTAACAAAGTGATTTTATTGCGCAATCATGTTTTTCTAACGAACTTCCGAGCGGCTCTGACGTTGCAGAAAATCATCTTATTTTCAAGCTAGGTAGTGTTATTTTGTGTTTTTGTATAATCTTGCTAGTTTTGTGAAAAGGTAAAACACATTGTAGTCCTAAGGATTTCTGATTTGATTCCGATTTGAAGTAAATATCTTGAATTTTGGGGTTTTCGTCTTATAGGTACCTGTAACACTACTATTGAGAGGAATTTCGGTTGAGCCCTATACTGTGCACATTGAAGGTGACGCATACAGTATACCATATACTGTGCACATTATACCATATACTGTGCACATTGAAGGTGACGCCGCCCGTACGTACATATCCAGCTCCCATCACATTAAATTTTACGATAAATTCATCCGCTGATTACTTCGTTTGCGAATTTCAAGTTATGTAGGCAAGTTGTGTTAATGAGAAATCAAGCGCAAATTCAACTGAATTTTTTTCTGAAATAAAGACTGTCGGCATTTCATCAATCAGTAACATTTCACTCTACAATTACAAGTTGTTTCTGTTTATGAACGAGTCCTTTGTCGGGACTAATTTAGAATGTGTGCAAGAAAGCGGTAAAAAATCATGGACAAGCTTAACATTAGCTGCCTGCACATTGATAGTACCGATAGTAAAAACGGACCGAAACCGTGTGGAACTTCCAGTCTCAACGTTCAGTCATGTAGGTACGCCTAGCTTGTCGTGCAACGCCAAGATTGTAGCGCGCACGCGCACTACAATAACAAAAGTTGTCTTTCCATAAATACATGGGGTCTATAAGGATGCACGGTCTTTATTCTACAGCATTTGCGTAACTTGTCACACGTGACACCACAAGCTCCATGACTTCAGTGTTTGCCAATGTAAACTCCGTAAATGTACGTTCTCAAAACCGTCAATGACATCATCAGTTAGTTTGCTAAAGACAAAGCGAGAGGAAAGCCCATTCCCATGATGGGTTCAACGTTCAACTGAAACAAAATTAAATGCATTTTCCAAATTAGGTACTTGGGAAGGGGAAGGAATGCGGGAATATATTTCTCATACGAAAAACGGAATATTGATTCCTGGAGGGGCATTAGACAAAACAACGTAATAACAAAAATATGAAACAAACAAAATTTACATATTAATTGTGGCAACAAACAGTTCCAAGAACACGAGGTTTCAAAATTGAAAATGTATGGATGCATCTTGCAAGGCCTTGGAAGTACCATTTCCAGCGATCTGGGAAGCATTTTCTTCCAAAATTTTCTTACAGGCTACTCGCCAACTTATGGTGGCGCTCCGCTTAAATAGTGGGCCTAATCGTGAAAAGCCCCCAAACTATTCTGGTCCCGGACCCCCGGCCCACAAGTTAAATCCGGCCCTGTTTCGAAATCAAAATCAAAAATCAAATTTCGTGGTGGGGGTGAAGTTGATTGGTTACTGTACTCAGTGTGTGGAAACTTTCCACGTGGGAATTTGATCCTGGCAGGCGCGGGAAATTGTAATGTTATAAACAGTCACAGATTCTCCGAGGGAATCGTCCGTCCAAGGGGAGCGGTTGTCCGGTGACGGTTTCATGTTGGGTCAATGTGGAGGGGAGCTTAAGTACTGCGTGCCCCGGAGCTGATAATTTTCTTACTGCGCACTTACCAATATAGCATTACCGGGTAGGTTGAGGCGACAAACTTTCTTTCCCAGGCCGATCTTCCGGGTTTGCTTTTTGTTTTCGTACCATTGGTCATTTCCAGTACGGTTTAAATTACCGATGAACCTTTCCCAAAGCTCAGAACGACGGCTATGATTCGCCATTGTGACTCACCCCCGTTTCCTCCCCTTCCCTCCCAGACTCGGACCGATTTAGGCACAATTGACATTTACAAACAACTAGTTTATCTCCGCGACGAAGTTATTTTGTTAAAATAAATTACCGGCATATGAAGTCAAAAAGCCAAACGATGAGATACGTCTGTACGTCGTAGTTTTGAATCAAGATGATGAAGTGTTTTGCGTGTTCCCCCCGTAACCTATAGATACTGAATAG
The DNA here is from genome assembly GCA_029531755.1 of Holothuria leucospilota. Taxonomy (NCBI): domain Eukaryota; kingdom Metazoa; phylum Echinodermata; class Holothuroidea; order Aspidochirotida; family Holothuriidae; genus Holothuria; species Holothuria leucospilota. Next base: position 27,712,513 of record CM055969.1, on the reverse strand, counting down.
TTCACCTATATTACGGTTACTTGCTTGTTCTACTATCAAGAAGGCCTTACGTCAGTCCATCTCACTGATCAGGTGCGGATTGTGTGGGTGGGGGTGGAAGAGGATTGTTTTTTTAATTAAAGTAGAAACATTAGGCTATTTCTAAATTTCAGACCGTGCTCAGACCCTTCAAGTTGTTCCTTTTCATAATTTCATTGTCTATTCTTTCCCGACTATATTTAATAGCAACACTTGAAATATGGAAGCTCCCCATTTCTCGAAAAGTTGTAAACCGCACCTCTTGTTTATAAGTATGCTACAATACATCTACAGTTAGTGGCATCTCTAATGTTATCATCAATAGCACATTGTTTGCACAGTATTTGTTTAACCAGAATGCAAAAATGCATTGAGGTTTCGATGATTTATGTTTTATTCAATAATGCAATGTTGTCCCCTTTCTTTCAGGCACTGTTCAGATGTTATCTTAACGTGTTGGAAACTAGTTTTGTGTTCATATCTGATCTTGGGAATTCTTGAGAAATTTTTGACTTCTCGTGATCCCAGATGACGATCTTGGGAATTCTAGGGAAATTTTGCTTTTTGACCTGGTGTGACCGAAAATGACGATCTTGGGAGTTCCTGGGGAAAATTTACTTTTTGACTTCTGGTGACCCAGATAAAATCTTGGGAAGTTTTGCCTTTTGACCAAGCTGGTAACCCAGTAAAGATCTTGGGATTTCTTGGGAAGTTTTGCTTTTTGACCTCTAGCGACCCCAGATGACCTTTGACCTCCACTATAAAACAACAGATTCTTCCTCTCACTATAAGGCATCTACATATTAAGTATAAAATTTGTTCAAGCTTCCTACCTTGAGATATCGTGTTAATAAAGTTTTCAGATTTTGAGACCTGGTGACCCCAGATGACCTTTGACCCCACCAAAAACAATAGGGTTTCCTCTGACCATAAGGCATATACATACTGAGTATGAAACCTATCCAAGCTTCCTACCTTGAGATATCATGTTAGCAAGTTATCAGGGTATGGGCCCGCTGACCCCAGATGACCTTTGGCACCACCAACACGATAAGATTCTTTGTCTCACCATAACGCATCTACATACTAAGTATGAAATTTATCCAAGCTTCTTATCTTCAGATATCGTGTTAACAACGTTTTCAGAGTTTGACCCCGGTGACCAGATGATCTTTTACCCCCACCAAAAGACAATAGAGTTTTTCCTCTTAACATGGGGCATCTATGTACCAAGTTTGAGAAATGTCAGTTTTCATTTTTGAGATATCGTGTTAATGAGCAAAGTATCACAAACACACACATACACACACGCCATCATGAATGCATAGGTTTCTTTCATAGGTCTCTTTCTTCAATACCAAAAATGCCGCATTTTCGGAGTCCATTCAAGCATTGTACCCAGCAGAATGCTGTATTCATTGCATGATTTCTTCAATGACCGATTTTCTGTGATTGAGGGTGAACATACCATTCCCATGTCGTTGTCTAGAACCACATTGATCACTTGTCGTAAAATTTAGCTAAAAATCTCTGTTTCCCCCGATCATCCAGGCTTTTGTAAACGGAATTTATTATTTTGTAACAGGTCATAGTGGTGTTCAACTTGCTTATTGCTGAGAGCACGCTCATTAAAAAAGACACTAGAAGGGGGTGGTCTGTTTGTACTACCACCTACAACCTCCCGCCATTTATACTCTTCATTAAATGTACACTGTCAGGCCCCCATAAAAATGATCTCTTTTGCTTGATTGGCTTCCCACCCCCATACCACTGAGGATTTCATAAAGAAAGACTAAGATGTGCAACATATTTTCTGAGACCGCCCTCTGCAAGCAGGGAGTATAGTACACAATAGCACTTCAACTGTTCAATGAACAAGGAGGGTATTTAGATTACACGACCTTTACGCACAAGTTTCCGCTGTATATAGTAATTGATATCATAGTAAATATACTCAGCGACGACTAAACAGATTCATTAAAAAAAATGCCTCTGACCGTGGTGTGGTATATTGCAGTTCAAAGTCCAGTATTCTGTGAACTATATATAGGCCTAGTGAACCATACATGCATGCATGCTGGTGAGGTGAAGTTAACAGAATATGCCTGGAAACTTTGGCCCGGGTCATGAACTTAAGTTCATCCACGGGAATTGGTTACTCGGAGCAGGGAGCTGCCATTGACAATGGTAGCTCCCTGCTCGGTGCAGGAAAAAATGACAAAAGTGGCTTATCTGGAAACAGTGAGTGACGCATGGAACGGCCAGAAAAATGACCTTCCGAAGTGTATGTCGTACTATGGAAGTCATGTATGGTGATAGCACACCTCTCCTTAATTGCCACAAGCAGGTTTGTCAACTTAGCTTAGTAGCAAAGTTAGCAATGTGGCTAGTCACCCCCTCCCTTCTGACCAGCCGCATTTCGTTTCGTATACAGCAACCTGTAAATAGTATGGAACCACATGCAGGCGCGTGTCCAGGATTTTCAGCAGGGGGAGGGTGTCATGGTCTGAGATTGTTCAAATGATGAGGCCATTTTGGGTCGAAAACTTTTAAAAAAAAACTTAAAAATCTTAAGGTCGGCGCGAACAGGGTTCCGGATCCTCCGGACCCCCTAGGACATGCGCCTGACATGAACGTTGTACTATTCATCGACGTAAATTGATATGAGCTGATTGACATCATCAGTGTCATTCAGGTAACTTCAATTTTATTTTCTCATTTGTACATAATTTACTGATAAAATTTAATATGAGAAAGACGTAGTTTATTGTTACATAATTATGATGGATACTAGATAAAACGTTAGTGTTCATCACTAGGGGAGTGTCTATGGAACAAAATAGGAAATAAAGAAGTCACTGGGAAAGACAAAAAGAATATACATTGACTTGTAGAGATACTAATACTTTTTCGAAAGTCCCCTCGACTCTCTGACGAAGAGCCAAGGGGCGAAACCAAACTTTACTCCGAAGGAGTTTGCTCCCCAAAGGAGCTACGACCCCAAAAGGACAACAAACCTAACTTACCAACCTCTCGACCCTCAGACCTCTACATCATGGGTCTGTCATGCGTGGTCCCGTTCTTGACTGGCTGAAAAGAACAGGTTTTACACATGATCTTAGCCAAAGATCTAGACTGGCTAAATACGTTCCCGTAAGGAAACGCGGGGCATGACATTGATACTAATGCATTAATAAGTCAAACGTTTAGAACTTGTGATAACTTGCAGTGTACTGGCAGTCACTTCCTCGACCCATCTTTTCGCATTGACGTCACAAAAGCACTTCATTTTAATTAGCCAAAGACATGTGAACTGGTATTGTGCTAAGAAATGTGGTTAAAATAACTATGATTGCAATGCATACTTAGCTCTGTATGATTCAAAATCAGTCACCATGCTTATGAATATTTAAACCATCATCGAATGACGGCCACTCTGGAGAATCAAGGCAGTGTTTTCATCGTTAAATTGTGTCACTGTTGTTCGATGACTTAACGCAAACCACAAACTGTCGAGAATATGAATATTCAAAGAGCGATTGAAGGGCATAGGCCTTCTGATAAAATATGATGTTTTTTGTTTGATGGTTCGACTCTACATAATTGTATAAACACAAGTTTCTGTTTAAATGACAAGGCAGTTACAAATATGCAATGATTGTCACGTTCTAGCATTACTAAATTGTTTCATACTTTGTGACGCTGATATAATTACGTTATCATGTATAGCTACATGACAAATGTAAACACTACTACACAAGTCTGTTATATGAAGAGAATGAATATGATTCGTTTGAGTGGTTTTGTTTGTTTCCCGAAGGTTATGGCCTTTTACGTCACTCGCTAATGGCAAAAATGGGTAGCATAATAAGTTTAAAGGGAGAAAGCAATCGCCCCAATTTTATTTAACGAAAATCTGCTTAAGGGTTTAAGCACAAAAATAATTTTCATATGTGAAAGAGGAACTAAATCTTCGCAAATTGGTGAAACTTTAATTTCAAATCCAACACGTAGCACTCAAGATATCAGCAAATAAAGTTACTACATTTGAACCCAAAGTGAACTTGAGGCAAGCAGGAGTTATATCACTTCCTCACATTGATGAGAAATGCTTTGTTTCCTTTGTTTCTGCAGTCTGTTGTAGGGAAAGGACCTCCAAATGGAGAATGTAAAGTTTGTTAAATTCCCATGCCTCTCATGCAATCACATTCCGATAACATGGGATTGTGGAGGAGAAAATTGGTTGTAAAGTTTAAAGAAAAACAAAAGACTGCTCATTAACGGTGAGGCTATGATGTCATGTGTGCTTGCTTCAAGTTCACTTTGTGTTGAAAACGTGACAACTTTAACTGCTAATATCTTGAGAACTGCACACATCGGATTTCAATGTAAATTTCACCAGAATGCTTCGAATAAGTACCCCTCTAACATATCAAAACTTGATTTGAGCATAGACCCTTCTTTTAAGATCTCCTCTGATTTTACTAACAAGTATCTTTCATTGTTCTCTGTGAAAACATTGAACATTGAAGGTATGTGAAGAAGTTATTCTGCATGAATTTAACAAATAAATGACAAAAATATTGTCCCGTGATTGATGTAATCCATTCCCGAATTAGGATGACGAGGTACACTTGTTCAAATTGTGGAGGGGGGAATCCCTTTCCCTATAAGTGTCATCTAAGACAATGAGGCACAGGAAGCCCTTCATCGTGTACAAATATTTCAATATAGTAAATGAAGTCGGAGACAATACACCCATAAGGATAGTGTAAGAGGTCTAGTTTGTTGTTGCGTCACATGTCAGCGGAGCTTTCTCTGAATCTTGCACGACATTTCCGCAGTAGGAACATAACATCAGTTAGCGGTTAGAAAGTGGATAAATATCAAAACACTGGCAACTTCCATAAATGTAACACTTAAGTACGGGCTCCGACTCAATTGCGGACTCGGGTCTGTTGCTCACTTGCCTACGTAGCAGGCTGTACTATATTCCGTGTTCAGTCATATCGCTGGGAAGGCTTAAAGAGGGGCTGAGCAAACCAGAGTCTGCTCCGCTGAGTAGTTGCTCACTGGGCAAGGAAGTGGTCCGGAATGGGAGGTCCTGGAAAAGGAACTGGCCTGGAATGGCCGGGCTACAGATGGTCTCGTTCTCGGAGCCTATTCCAGCACAATCAAAAGAAATATATTTACCTGAATATGACCTCATTGTTATTGGTGTACATAGCCTAAGCCTATATATGAATAATTGCACACAATCAACCAAATCACCGTGTGGGCCAGACTAAGAAATTGACTCTTCACAGTGGCCTTATAATATATAAGTAAAAAGAAACGAAAGCTATGTTTATAATATGCTACATTGCCAAATAGACTAGTCTAGACCGGACTCAGTAATCTGACATGGCTCGGTGGAGAAAATAACCTTACTAGGAATAAAGGCTACTAGAATCCAAACGTTCTATAAGCCAGCGCTTCTCAACCTTTTTTTTTAACTCGAGGACCACTTTGACTCTCAGAATTTTTCTGAGGCCCACCTTACAAAAAGTTCATTCTTTTTTCTTTATTTTTTATGGCAGATCTCGCGGCCCACCTGGGAGGGCTTCGCGGCCCACCGGTTGAGAAGCGCTGCTATAAGCGACAGGACTCGGATTGGTTGGCGGTAAACACAGCCTTGAAAACATCTTCAAGTTCAAATGCAGTCACCTCGATTTGATTTTACATACACAGGTATGCCAATCATGTATGATTTCAATTTATATATGTGGCGATTGTTAGATTGTTAAATTTGTGCAAGACAGATATCCGGTTAACGTGAGACAAGGCGAGTAGCCCGGGGGGGGGGGGAGTGCAAAAAGAATAAATTTACTAGTTTCTTGGGAAAATATTGTGAAAAGGCTCCCTGTCCCCCTGACCTGCAATCTTCATTTCTCTTTAATAGGGAGGGCTTTGCGAACCTGCAGTCCCCATTGTGTTGATGTGCTCTGAATGCCCCCCCCCCCCCACCTTGGCTCTTCCAGACCAAATCCTGGTTACTCGTCTGCCTCATGGTGACAGGCAGTATTTGTGTCGTGAGACATCATGAGCATTTGTGAAACAAACAGAAAAGATTTGGCAGGCAGTAGCATCGATTTTCCGAAGTGGGGGAGAACAACGTTCTGACAGAGGGGGACACTAACATAAAGGACTATGTGACACCGTTGGCGTCATGGTGACGCGAAGTGCTCCATCTGTAGGCGTTGGGGCCCAGAAGCCCGTCTTTGGGGCCCTGGTTGGGTCCAGAGACAATGCCCCGGTGGGGCCCGGGGCGAAGTCCCCGCCGGAGGCTCTATAGGTTTTACCAAACTGTGATCATAAGAATGAAGCATTTAATTATCTCAAATGGCAATGAATGTGCACTATTAAGCAGACCACAAACATAAAGCTCGACGAACTGTTGAGGACACGTAACCCATAGCCCGCTTGGCGACGTCACTGTTGGTAGGTTGCGCTTGTCTTCCAAAGTGATGCCTCGGGACTGAGACTGCCGTTACGGTCTTGCTTCGCAGAGGACCTTTTCAACTCGCAGTTTTGATTTTACTGCATGCATGTATAGTGTAGGTCTGCACTGGTTGCATGGTAGACTAACTGTAAAAAAATAATCATTGTAAAATCCGATTATCTTTCTTTGCACACCATCCTTCCTAAAGTGAAATGGGTAATGGGTTCACGGTAACTCGATCCTTGCATGGTTAGGTCTCGTTTCCTCTTTCCTAAAACCCTGGATACACCACTGATATATAAGACTGTAGTCATGGGTCTATTCCGCAATAGCTCCATTAACCTTCGCAGCAGGTGTGAATAGGCAATAGTTCCATGGGTCCGGTTAGTACAGATGCTGAGTGAGTTGGAACAGAAAAACTGTTTTCTAACCTCGTATATTATCTCTACAAGAAAAAATGCCAAAAGCTACGGAAAAAGCTTAAATTTCACAACAATACATCATACATGACCATCTGATCAGCATTCTGCAAAACTTTGCATCATAGGTCTGACATGCATGTAAAAGCTTCCTTCTATACTGATTAAGAAAAAGCGTTTTTTTTTTTTTTCTTTTTGCAGTTGGTCTGTGAATACTTCATTGGATTCTACTGGCATATTTCGAGAATATTGTTGGTTTCCGGCTTCATCATTCAATATATATATATATATATATATATATATATATATATATATATATATATATATATATATATACTCATATATATAGGTCGAAAGGTAAATAGTATATATATACATACATACATACATACATACATACATACATACATACATACATACATACATTTGACGGTCATAGTGCTTTATTAACCTGCTGCTGTTTTAATTACTAGTATTGAGACACTTTATATTTTTACATTATTTTGATAAGTGTACTGGATTAAATGAATTATCGAAAGTCGAAAGTGTCACAGAATGATATGATATTTCATTTTTTTCAAGGGCATTATGAAGAGGGTGGATTATTACAATTTGACCTGTGGCAGGTAGCGGTGTATCTGTGCACAGTCCAGACTTGTCTACGTAGCAGGCTGTACAGCATATTCCTTGTTCAGTGTTTGGAAGGCTTAAAGAGGGGTTGAGAAAACAGAGTTCGCTCCGCGGGGTAAGTCTAGACCGGAACATTACACCCTATTTTACTTCCGTATCGTATAACTCAGCTCCCTGTTCAGTCACCCCATCCGTTGGATTTATTTAATCAGTAGCATAGTCACACGTGCATTGTGGCAGGCATTCAAGGTTATAGTACACCTGCATGGAAAATGTTACAGATAATGAAACTAAACGTATTCTTGATCAGCTCAACCGGAAGTAGCCTTTTACAGATTTTTTCTATGACAGTTACCACTGGATCAGAAAAAGTGTCCGCCTATCAGCAGGGAGTTGCTATTTGACAAACAGCAACTCCCTGCTATCAGCTAGGTCGCGCCCTGTACTATGCCTAATTCAGAAGTATGGTATTCCTACGCCAAAACAACTCCCTACTGCCTTAATTAACAAATGTATTCCCCGGCCTGTTGAGAGATGCAATTCATGCAATAATATACTCAAGAAACGTGCATGTTTGAAACAAAAAGTTTCAACATCCGTAGGGAAGTGCATGAAAGGCTAAGTGCAGAATGCCCTACACTGTTAAAACACTGTTTAAATTTTTTAAACAACCACATATTAACCAGTGAATCGCTCAATGTTGTTTAAATTTCAAACAAGGTTGTTTGAAATTTAAACACTGTTGTTCAAATTTCAAACAAGGTTGTTTGAAATACTACCGAAGAGAAAGAAAATTTTAGTTTCGCTTAGGCTAAGGTTCATTTGGGGAATTGGGGGTGTGTGGCGGATGCCCCAAATTACAGCTGTGCAGGTTAGTGACTGTTTGGTAGCATATTTTTGTTTTAATTAAGAGAAGTCTATTAGGTGGGAAGCATGCATTCACGCTGATTTTTATCGCAAATCTTTATCGTTATGGCACAATCCCTGAAATATTGTTAGGCGAGTTCGCGCCCTGTGCAGTTTACGCCATGTACCAGTCAAGGGTGTCAAACAGCTGTTCAAGTGTGTGTGTGTATTAAGGGGGAGGCAGGCATGACCTTAACCCAGACTAATTCAAGCTCAAATTGCGAAGCCTTAGCGACAAGGGATTCGGGTACCGGTAAACATTTGGAATCCATATTGTCTGGGGTGTAATCTGAGGCATTTTCTCATGGTTTTAATCCTTTAAATGGCTGTTTCCCACACTTTTTCAGTTTGATTTCATGGGATCATGCAGCTATATTGTAAGCTACTGAATCAAGCATGTGCCTAATTTTTGATAGAGTTACTGATAAAAAAAAGTGGGTAGGACAAATGATATGATATCCCCTTCACTTTCAAATGAGGGGGGGATGTCTCCCGTTCCCCATCTGCTGACTCCCGATGTACCAGTATAGTAACATAACGTGTTCTTTTGAGTATGAATAATGGCAGCCATGGATCACCCTGTTAAGCATACATGCGGGACAACACTGTATGCCTCAGTGGAACGAATACTGTGAACAGAAGCGGTGGCAGACCTCGATGTAGGCAGTCATGCGTGCCGAACTGTCTGAACGGATTACCCTTACCTTTGTCCCAGAAAAGTGAATACAGTGTAGTCAAAGGACAATCCAGGTACGTTTTACCTGAAAGCTGTTACGTGCAGACTACAGTACATGCATGCGCCCTACACAAACATGGTAAAGTTCGAATGACTTTTGGTAAATGGATATTTACTCTAAGTTGGGAAGCGCAGGTGGACCATGCGTGGATAAAGCGTGAGGCACGAGATATTCAGTACGAACGTTCACTCTCAAATCAAACCATATATCCATGCATAGTTTAATTTGTACCTGGTACAATGACTGGACTATTTCTGAACCTGTAGGCCATTTCTCGTTTCCTACGGATAAGTATTTCACGACAACCGACCCATTTTTTAGTGACGGGCGAGATCTTTCGTCTGAGCCGAAGCGTTTCTTTAAGACCAACTTCATATTTGGACGGCTCGAGAGATCTTATGAAAAGCTGGACTTAATCCCACCCAGGGGGGTATATACATGAATTCGCGGGGGGGGGGGTGAACTAAGTTGGGACTAACTACAACTTTCCCTATTTTTTCCACGGGAACAGACTAAAATCAGGGTAGGTTAATTAATTAACTTAATTACCGTAACTTTTTAACTATAACTGGATTTGAGACCGACTTTTTGGCGCTCAGAGACCGACTTTTGATTTTCACGGGGGTGTCACACACCCCTATCCCCCGTATTTACGTCTCTTATCCCAGCTCAGTGAATGTCTAGACAATGTGACAGAAACAGGATTTCAACATCCAGTTACAGGACCATAAGTTTCATAAAACGAAAATAATTTCAGGCCTTCTTTGGAGTTAACTTCATATTTTTTTCGAATCCGAAGATAATACTTGGCTTAAATAATCTACTAATAAATTTCTCTCTCAAAACAGGTTCCTTGAACATTTTACGTATAGATTTGGATAATCATACTTTCAAAATTTAAGGTTTGTGGACTTGCTTGCATGTTTAAGAGAAAGCCGGACATGCATTTCAACACATCTTCATGTGAAGAGACGAGATTCTTATTCAAAGTTATTTTAGCTGTTTCATCTGCAGAAGGCGAAGTCTTAGCATTTAGATTATGATTTTTTGTAAAGATATGTTTATATGTACGGTATAGGAATTGGTTCAATGAATACAAACTAGAGTTACAGGATCTGGTGTAGTACTTTTCTCTAAGTCCCTCCGACTGGAGGCCCGAGGGTGAAAACCAAAAGTTAATACCCTGGAAGGTGTTCTGCTCTCCAAAAGAGCCACGTTCCTGATGGGACAAAATGAGTTGTACGAGGCCTCCGCTCATCCGTGGGCGGCTGTTCTCTCATCATGCGAATATCACAGTTCTAGACTGACTAGAAAGAACAAAGGTCCCTGCATTAGTGAGACCAAGAACTATTAACAGGGTTGGGAAGTAACGAGTTACAAGTAACGGCGTTACTGTAACGAGTTACATTTTGTGTAACGGAACCCTGTAACGAGTTACATTTGCATTTCAGTAACGGAGCAAGTAACTAGTTACAATTCTGTGTAAAAGTAACTGTAACGGCGTTACATTTGGGTCCCGTTACTTTCCCGTTACAAATAGTCAAAATGACCACAAATTGCATTTTACTCAAACTAGTAACAGAAAATTTTCAAATTGATGACTCTTTGGTAAAATTATTTTCGATATATTTATCATTGATCTCAATTATGAACGTCGCCCTCACCAACATCTTTTCTAGCATGGTACGTACCCCTCAAGTTCCGGCCAGTTCTGATTCTAATGGCACCAGTTTCGAGTCATTTTGCCAATGTATAACATATCAAACTTACAGATGTTTTAATTCTATTGAACATGTCTACCATTATTAATGTCATCGTTTGTAATCACTTCCATAGCCTGGCCTCCTTAGTAATTTAGTTGATCGTGTGTGACAATACTTTACATCTGTACATTGTGCACAAATTACAATGGAACTTTAAACACTTTTAATGTAACTTTCATATTTGAGAACTCGGCTGGAATGAACTCCGAGTACAAGTCTAGTTACATCACATTCCGGAAAAATTTCGATTCCGGAACCTTCTATTCCGGGCAAATTCCTAATCTAGAAAAACACTCTTGAGACCGCCATTAAGCTAGTCGAATCCGGACTCGTGCGTCGGAGCCTAGTAAATTATACGGTCCCAATCGTCGGTAAACACCGTGCATCCATTTATATATCTAAATTAGCATATATGGTATCCCTATTTGATGAATCAAACGTATGAATTTAGGCTATATTATGTTCTTTTCAATGCCCGTAACTCCTTACACTGGAATAATAGTAAGATTAATATATATATATATATATATATATATATATATATATATATATATATATATATATATATATATATATATATATATATATATATATATATATATATATATATATATATATATCTATATAAAGCAGAATATTGACCTGGCCAACTGGCGTTAAAAGTATCCTAACAAAGCTAATTGAAAAAGGAGGGAAGGGTCCGACTTAAAGCTTCACCTACGTATTGTAAAGGGAAAGTGAATTATTGGCACATGGCCTGCATGTGTAAACTACATAGTCTCACCATTTCTATGTATTGTTTTGTATCAACACAATGTGAAACCTGAAATTTATGCGGAAATATCACTTAGCCCAACCTTAGCGGTGAGGTTTTAAAATTTTACCGTTAACAATTATAGAGCATTGTTTTACCGTATTTATGCCCTTGAGGGGTGAAGACTTTAATTACTGCTAAAACAATACTCTCCCCTTTAATAGCCGTTAATCTCTCTAAATTGTGATGAGAGTACAAAGATTTCCACTGTCAAAGAAGTACTGTCGTAACTGGAAAACTTTTGGTTACAACCATATTCGTCTAACAAATAATTTGCGTAAGCTCCGACACAGTATTATGATTCGCTGCTTCATGATGAGCGTAAGGAGTCTCTGCCTGAATCCCCAGTGAAGATCAGCTGGCACCATTGACTTTCTTTGGGGAACACCTAAGGATAACCGGCACAAATGAGGTTCGGTCCTCTCATGTGCCCCTTCTTACTATCTAATTATGACCCCTTCTTCCATTCCAGGTACCGAGGTAACGTATATTCGCCTTGAAGTAACTAGTTACTTTTGAAATGTAGCTAGTTACTTTTCAGTCAAAAGTAACTGTAACTAGTTACTTTTTCAACATTGTAACTAGTAACTGTAACGAGTTACAATTTTATGGAATTAACTGTAACTATAACGAGTTACTTTCAAAGTGTAACGGGAACAACCCTGACTATTAACATAGCTTCATGAAGGTTAGCTTATTGAAATCTTCCCCCTTTTGAGACGTAAAATGTTTGACCTGAGTTTGGGGATTAGAGGATCGTAGCCTGTGTGAACAAAACTTAAATCAAACGACCGTACGACGGAAACCACTCAGTCGGATGACCGAAATGTATCCTCCTTATGGTGAGTGTGGTCCACAGGAGCCTGGGACTCACAACATTGCTGAACAAATTCGCTAATTAAACTCTGAGGTATATATTTCACGTGACTCAGGATTTGAACCAGCGGTAAGTTGCCCGCATGCGTGGTATAACAACCCTACCCTACAAACAGCCCACTAATTACTACCATAGCTAACCAGCCTGACCGTAGTATGATTTGACAATAACTGCATTCAGGACCGTAGCCTGCGCGGCGGGGGCAGGGGGAAAACGGCCAATCTGAGATTTCCAAATCGTAACTTAAAGTTGGTCTACCAGTAAAAAAATACTGAAATGCACTGAAAATTTCACTGTCCAAGTTATGATTTAAAGGCCCCCCAAACCCGGGAAATCCCATATACGGGCTCCTTTTGTCCGAATTTTCCAGGGAAGGTCCCCGTTTCCTGCCGTGGACGCGTTCTTATGCAGGTTTCTCTTCCGCGAATGAACTGCCTTCCTCCTAAAAGATACATCGCTTGAATACACCAGTATGTATGCTGGCTAAAGATGAAATAGCCCATGATTATTAGTAAAACTCCGATGAGCTATAGCAGAAAACTTTTTAATTTCAAGGAGACAAGCAGTCGCCGCAAACATGATTTTGCAGCAGCAGCTAAATATCACAAATATCCTGTTATTTAACTTCAGGTATCTTTCTAAACTGATTCTCACAAGCCATTCATGAAATAGGATACCCGGATACACTAAGTACCTCAAATCAGGGGTGAATGCATTTCCCCTTTAAATCAAATCTAACTTTCCTTCTTTAAAACTTAATTTGTTTCTCAAGCATGAAATCTAAAAGTAAAGAAAGTTTAGATGCAACTCAGTTAAGGTGTAAAATGTGTCATCCCCCCCCCCCCCCCACATCTGGCAGACATTTCGACCGAATATTTTCTTGCAAGGCCTTACATGTAGCCTACTTCTCCCCTCAGTACCCTCCCCAAGGATGCACCCATGCACTGATGAAAAAGAAAGGTTCCGCATGGGTGTCAACTATCTGTAGGCAAGCCACTTCGTGCTCCGCTTAGATAGTGCAATGGACGGCCCTCCTAGGGATGTTGCCCTGGCATGGAGACCGGATTGTTAGTTCCCAATAGCCAAATTAAAAAAATAGGAAATCGATTTGAGAGTGTGGAAATTCTCTTTTGCTTTGCCATATTTCTAAACTTCAAATGAAGAATTTACAGCACGGTAAAATTAAACTGGTTGTTACTACAGTATACCATCAGCCGTATGGTATTCTGTGTTGATCCTGTTCAACACATCACTGACTAAACGTACCAGTCACGCTGGGTTTAATTATTAAAGGGTTTCCATTGAAGTAATTTTGTACTTTAAACTGTGCTGGATCACAGAAATGCCTGCATTATCACTCTGCCAGCATTTCGATGAAGTGCTTTGTATTCAGTGCAGTAAATCAATAACGTAGGCAGCTTGCACACTTCACTCAGCGGCCTTCAATACTACAAAGTTGTACAAGAGAACGGTACTTAGGTATCGGTATGACGTCATTGTAAATAACCTCACTTTGGCGCGGCGTGGGTTATTATAGCTATTGTGACTGTGGATTTGAGTAACAATAGTCATGAAAGGTATGGTCTTATTTGAGGACACGGAGGATCTATGACGGGATCTTTAAAAAAAGACTATCGAATAAAGACACTGCAGAACTTCCACGTGTAATGTTATTCACTTAGGCGGTTTGAATACTTATTGCCATGCACTTTGACATGATGATTGCAGGGAATGCTTTTAAGGAATTAATAGGGTATACAAGGAATTGCTTGGCAATTCAGAAAATTATTCTACAAATTTCGGGAAATTTAAAATACTCCCATGAAATCATTTTGCACTCATACTGTCATACTTCTGCAACTTTTCCCAACCTGAGCCAAAGTGACGGGCATTCAAAACCCACAGATCGGCCTATACTGTAGGCCGATCAGGACTGTTCAATTCGAGTGCACTCGTCTTAATTTTGACACTCGATCGGGCCGGTTTAACACTTGTATTTAAAGATTTTGTGAAATGAAATGGAACTTTTTGGGTCATCTTTAGGGAACTTGATATTTATTTGTGGAAGGAGTAAAAAGATGTCTTTTTGAGCTATATGCACCTGTATTGAACCTAGAGAGTCTGAGCTCCGGGGAAGGCACTAATTAATAACCATATCGTTCATAAACTTGCAACCTAAAGCCGCGGTCACACTACAACGAATTCGGATCAGATTACGATCCGATTTTTGTGAGTTTTTATTAAAATCTTCTCCATTTCGGGTCGGAAAGAACCCAGAATTTGCCAACCTGTGTAATTATATTATTTTTATCGCAGGACTACGAAATTTAAATTTATACGAATTATTTCGTGACGTCACATCGACAGACAGCTTTTATCGGACTACGCGTGTCCGATAAAAGCTGTCTGTCGGTGTGACGTCACGAAAAAAAAATCAGTTTTCAGTTCATTTTCATAGACCTCTGATGCAAATCATATATTTACACTGGTTCGCAAATTTGGGGCTCTGTTTGACCGGAGATGGAGAAGATTTCAATAAACACTCACAAAAATCGGATCGGAATCCGATCCGAATTCGTTGTAGTGTGACCGCGGCTTAAAACACCAGTTAATGAAAGTACGCTTACGCAATCTTCCACCACGAGATATAAAAGCTGCAGGAAAATGACAAGAATTAGATAACATTTACTTTTTATTTGCACATTCAAAAGAGGGTTTACTAGGCGTGAATTAGATTTGATAGGTTGGAGCTTACACGTCAAATTTGCATCAAACCCCAATATTTGTAGTTATTGAGATACAATAGATTTGACGGAGGTATCACATTTTCAACCCAAAGTGAACTTGAGACAAGCACATGGAAATCATAATTACCCAATCAGCAAAATTTGGTCGGGAGGCTCCGTCGATAGACGTACCGCTCACGGTCGGCCACTCATTGCACGCAGTTCGTCAGAGAAATGCCCATCAGTGGTTTACCGAATGTCCGCCGATGGCGGCAACGGTGATTGGTTAAAAACTTTTACCCATCATGCAAGTGTCCAGCCAGCGGACCTCTGGTGGCCCTCCGCCGGCCCTCTAGAGAATGGCCGTACTGTTCATGCCTCCTGCTTCCGGGACCGCCGGATATTACTGACTGGGAAACTCTGTTTTGTACTACTTTTAAAACTTGCTCTTTACCCACTGTTTCGACCCTTTCATGAGTGATAGGCGTGTGGTTATTCTCATTGTAGCCCATGGCCCTATACGGTACCTCTTTAAATTTCCAAGGTCAAAGCAGTAAATTTCAAAACTAAGAAAACAAACCATTACTTATAAATATGAAATGCCTGCAGTAGCACTTCTGCTTGCTTCAAGGTCAATTTATAGGTTACAAATATACGAGGCGAACTAAAGGTGTGCGTTGGTCTGGTTTATTATATTGAGGCAATAGCCAATCGTTAGTTTTAAACAAACCTGGGACTATCTGAGTCCGACAAAACTTCTTGCTCAGACCACCGAGACCACCCGAGGCCAACTGTTGTCGGTTTGGGGTTTAGTCATACCAACCACACCGACGCCACCACGATGAGAATAAACCGAAGTGCGGTCTTATGAAACGACATGTACGGTATAGGGACTGAAGTTGATTGGATGTTCTCCGTGATATGCAAATGAACTTGAAGAGTAGAAAACATCAGAAACATATAACTGGAAGATTCATGTGAACCACTTACAGAGCTTACTCACTCCGGTACATAGACTTCAGCTTATGGTTTTGGACCTTTTTGGTATGGCGGGCCCAGATGTTAATTAAATGACACTGTAAATCTACATCGGCTTTCGGTCGGTTTATCTCGATCTGGGTCATAAACAGACAGGCCTCCCGACCCCAAAATGACGTCGGTCTCATGACAGGGTAGAACGCCCACTCAGCTAAGGCCAAACCGACTTTGGTTTCGGGTGGGTTCGGTTTGGTCCCTGTGTTTATTTGGCGGTCTATGCACACTTCACTCTGCTAATATCTGGAGAACCATGCATCGCATAGGATTTAAATGAAAATATCACCCGAATGTAATGATTTAGTTCCTCTTTCATAAACCAACAAAATAAAATTTTGCTTGCTGACCTTAACTTAGCAGTTTAGACCTTATGCATATGACGTCACAGAACAGAAGGTGCGTATCATTGAAACTTACACCAACAAATACAGACAGCTGATTTGTGTACCCGGTCGGATACGCGTGTAGTCTTCTACGCTCGTTTGCGCAGTCTACGTCTTGCGTGCAGTGCGCTTCATTGTTTTGCCGTCAAAATGAAGTCGCGGGACGTCAGTGCGTAAAGTATGTTGAGGCCTGTGAATCAGAGTTGTATTATGAGTACTCCCAAGAGCGAGTAAGCTTCCAAATCCAGCCACGATTATGGGTAAGAGTACAAAGTGTTGGGTACGAGTATCCCTCTGAGTACTAGTACGAGTACAACACAAAGCCATGAGTACAAGTACCGGAAAAGAACAGTGTGATAAGGCTCATTTGAGGAATCTTTGAAAATGTAACGCGACTTAGATGCAACATTGTGCTATCTTTGACAAAGGTTTAAACTGATAATGTTTAGAAATTCTAATTCAGTGATTTTTATTACCGCGTTTGGTTAGGTGAAAGGAAGGGTGTGTCCGTAAAGAGAAATATTGCGTTTGTTTTACAGAAAAGTCTCATATTTTTAAAACCAGTATTTATTGATACAGAATGATGAATAATTCAAAATGAGTCAGTGCAGTAGCTTTACTTTCTTTGCATGCCATGTTGGTACATTTTAAACGCAATATTTCCCTTTAAGCCTGGTGGGGGTACATTTCCCATTTTAAAAACATTTGTTTATGTAAGGTCACTTAGTGCAACATGGTGCTATGATCTTTAGCAAAGATTCGAAATGATTATAACATTTTATGTTTGATGGTTAGAAATAATTATTTTTGGCTATGGCTTGGTAGGTCCAACAGTTTTGAAGTGATCTCGATTTGGCGCCCCCTAAGGTGGCGCCCGGTGCAACTTGCCCCCCCCCTTGCCCCTCCTCCCCTCCCAGCTACGCTACTGGTTTCAAATACGGTTCAAGTTCAAGTTTGGTTTCAAATACAGCTTAAATACGGAGTAAGTCCTTCCCTTTAGTCGCCTCTTACGACAGGCGGGAAATACAGTGGGCACATTCTACAACCCCCAGCCCACAGGGGGCGATAATTACATGCAAGGATCGGATCCAAGTTCTATTAATTGGCCTAAAGAAAAAGTCTAATGAAAATCAGAAAATATTCACATCCTGGAGATGCCTATGCTCACGAGCAAACATATCCAATTACAGGTAGCAGTACAGAGTCCTGAGTACGAGTGCGAGTCACAAAGACCTGGGTACGAGTACTCTCGAATTCTCTGAACACGAGCACAAGCACAATGTAATGAGAACGAGTAGGAATACAGAAATATGTTTTTGAATACGAGCACGAGTTCGTGCGTGCACCCAAGTAGTATATGGTACACGTCTGCTATAAATTGTGATGTATAATCATTTTAGTTGAGATAAACCGACTTTATCAAGTCGGCTTGAACAAATATAGGCGGTTGTCTTCGCGTGGTCTATTTACTGCTTGAGTATCATCGAGAAGCTGCAAAAACAACAGTTTAATTCTTATTTTCTAGGAGGGATTTATCTCCCAAGAACGTGGGATGGGGGAATTTCAAATTAATGTACGCGACATTCATTCTTTGTTATTACTTCGCACAGATGTCTCACTGAGTTGTGTCATGAAAACACTTTTTTCGAAGTAGCGCTTTCATGCTAGTTTAAGGGCTACTTAAAATCATGTTGTCTTTATTTGTCACAAAATTTAACCTAGAATAAGGTTAGAGGCCTCGATCGAGGCCGTCCTCGTTTGCAAATGTCTAAAAGTGTTTCGCTGGGAAGCTGTCACTCAACTCACGTCTTAATATGCTAACATGCACAACTTGATTAGATTTGGGTCAATTAAATTGTAATTCATATCTGCCTACCGTTAGTTGGCCTCGGGAAGGGGCATCCAATCAAAACTGACATACGAAAGGCTTCCCAAAATGTTTGTTTAACCAAAGCCTGTGTAGCCTAGCTGACAAGGGAGTCAACAAATCCGTAAAAGCGTGTGTGTGTGCGTATGGGTGTGTGTGTGTGTGTGTGTGTATGGGGGGAGGGCAGGCCTCGACCAAAACCAATGAAGCGCTTATTTTGAAACTCAATAATGAAGGGATTTGGCCCGAGAAGATTATTAAAGTGTAATTTGAAGCATTTTCTTTCATTTAATCCACTAAATGGATGCAGTTTCCACCATTTTCGAGATTGGTTTCTTTGAATTTCTTTGAATTTGAATTAGCTGTACTGTAAACTAAGGTTACAAACATGTACCGTACCTACTATTTCGGTTCGGGTTTTGGAAAAAGTCGGGGGATGAGGGAACAAAGTGATTCCATTAACCTCTTCTCCCGTTTGGGAGACTAACTTCTGGTAAATCTACAAGAACGGCAATATGATGGATCGCCCTTCTTAAACTATAGGCGCTGTTTGGCGCTGTTTGGCGCTGTTTGGCGCTGTTTGGCGCTGTTTGCTCGTACTTTATGGGAATCCATATACACAGACCAATTGAAAATCGCCCACAATCCGCCAGCTTCAGACCTTGAACTTTTTGCACCTGCGTTTACTAAACTTGATTGGTAACGTCTGTTGAGCGTGGGGATCCTCTGAGGGTGGATTAAAATGCGCGGGATTTTGCACTAGTGCAAAAGTCTATTACAAGTCTGAGCTCAGACTTATAATAGACTAACTAGCTGACGAAAACATGTTGATCTTGCGCTTCTGTAGTGATTAGTCAGTTAAATAGACCTACCGGTCCTTTATTTGAACTTAGATGTTTAAACTCGAAAAGTAGTTAATTAGTTAGTTAGTTAGTTTTAGTTAGTTAGTTAGTTAGTTAGTTAGTTAGTTAGTTAGTTAGTTAGTTAGTTAGTTAGATGAGGGTTTTATGGCTCAGTTCCTGACCACTTGGTTTAAGTCGGCCGGGGACGCCTTTTTCCAGTTGTGGCTCACTGGCTTGTTTTCCCTACTCCATTGTTTATGCTAAGCACCAAGCACAATGGCAGAATAGGTTTCATTTTTATAGTCTTTGGTATGACCCGGTCAGGAATCGAACTCCAGACCTTCCGGCTGCAAGTCGGATGCTCTGACCACTTGACCATGCACTCGATAAGTGGGCTGTTAAGTTTATTTGCATATCATTTTTATACTTTTATTTTGTTAGGGGGAGGTGGGTGGGGTCTTCCAGTAAGTATGAGCAAATTTTTATTCAATCTTTCAAGGTTACAGTAGTCAAAGGATGGTCCAGCCAAAATATATTCTGCGGACAGGCTATGTGAGAAGTGGAACTTAAAGGGCAACTGTATTAATTTTTCAAACTATACGTTGAGGCGATTCATATACGCCTGTTTTTAATCACGTGACAATATTTTGTTACTGAATTGTCAATATCGTACACGCAGGGTCGTAATTCGTAATTTCTTAGTTTAGATTAATGCGCCGTAATTTATTTTCCGAAGCATCGTGAAATATGCGTGGGAGGAAAATAAGGGGAGATTTCTGTGATGATGGGTATTTCTCTATTTCCTTTTTAATCTAAAAGATATCAAACATGAAATTATTATTTGCACGTAATTCCTTTGTTAACTTTTCGAAATATTATATGTTATGTGTTGATATTATAACCCTTTGAACGAACTTGACTGGTAACAAGCAGATGGTCTGTAACCTCGCATAGATGGACTTTGTTTTGTTTTTCTTAACCTTGAAATCGTTTTGACCTATACCTAGGTTGTAAATGAAAGCTATCTTAGTAACTGGTACCGTATTTCGTTCGTTTCGTTCCATTTGTTTTTCTACATGATTGAAAAGTACGGATACACAATATTGTAATTACCTATATAATAATGAAGTAGATGGAAGTAAAACTGAAAACCCCAAGGGACTTGTCGAGAGTTTTACTCCCCATTGTTACAAAAACAAAGGTAACTGACGTAGTTGAGTCAGAAACACAAGAAAGCATACATAACAAAGAATTTAAGACAAGAAGGACAATAAAAACAATTAACTAAAAGAAAAAGTAAAGGCTAAGATAATAGGACCAAAACTTTCCCTCACAGACCCCACCCCCTTTCAACCCGTGCCCTACCCCCATTCAAGTACAAGACTTTCCACAAACAAAATGCGTATTTCAATGCCTTCGCTGCATTACATTCCTCATTAGGTTTTAGAAGTCGGACATTAATAAATAATTGTTCATTAATGTTCGACCGGGATATAAGTCTCGAGTTCTGCATCAAAAAGTGCCGAAACAAATACCGGAGACTGGACAATTGTAAGTCATCAATTTGGCATCAAAGTACCAGTTTTAAATCTCAGTTAGCTACAAACAAGTCCGCAGTACGGGGGCATGATGGGGTAGGTTACCATTGCCTTAACACAATTCCCCCCCCCTTAAGTACCTTGTCTGGCTATGGGCCTGGCTACAAACATGCAATTACTTTTCAACGAGTGATTTAGCTAGCAGAACGATGGCACGGTTAGGTGTGCCCAGTATTGCACTTGTGCCACGAAGCTACTACTTTACCCCTATTCTATGTGCACGTTCAAATAATAAATCCTCCCCATCTGTTGCACTACCCCACTACGTCCTTAGATTTTTAGCCTGCGTGGCACTCTTTTGTACTTTGCGTTATTTTTTCCTTTTTTTCCGTAGCAATAAACTGACCCGAAAAACTTTGTCCACTTCATGCGGCATATGGACCTTATGCATTGACGTTACGTGACATCATTTTAGAGGGCAAACAATGAAGCACACTGTACGCGCGACAAAAACTTCGCACGCGCGCATAGTAGACTTACGCGTGCAGTAGCCTGGTACATAAATTAGCTGTCTGCATTGGTGTTGGTACAAGTTGTTGTATCATACGCGTTACCTCTGTCGAGGGCGCACTTTCTGTTCTGTGGCATCATGTGCATACGGTCTATTGGATATTTGGCACGTCATTTCCATCCTTCCATCTGAAAGAGCTTCCGAGTTAGTTTTCAAAGTATCCATGTCTCAGTGACGTTGTTCCACGTCTATATGATAATTGAAGTTTAATACAATTTACATACGGGATATGTTGTGGTCCAATTTGCACTAACTGCACAACATAGATACAGCCTGCAGTAAATAGGAAAGCAAAACAAGCCATTAACATCTACGTAGGTGTACCAAAACAAACACTTGACACGTTTAATTGTATAAATAACTTTCTTTGACGTAGTTTACAGGCTTACACCATCGATGCGGACGAAACTTAAAATGCATTGACACGTGGACAAAACACAGGCTACACAACAAGATACTTTCGAATTTGTCTTTTCTTTAACATCATTGAATCATATCGTTCATGGTACCTCCATATGTTGCTAAACTTTTCCCAACTTAAGCGTATAGTATAAACGTCTTTAGCCTATAGTGTAAACGGCTGTGGTCTATGAAAGAAAAGATTTTAATATATTATACCTGGCACATAACATTTTAAGACAGACCATAGGCGTAGGAAGCTGTTCAAGACGGGGTGGGGGCGGCTGAACATTGTTTGAGAGCGGCGTCCTGGGGGAGGGGTGTAAGGGGTGTGCATCTCCCTTTGGAAAATTTTTGAATATTTGAGGGTCCTTAAATGCAATTTGGTGCAACATATTTAACAAATTTTAAGGTATGTTACTGCAAATTTTGGACATTTCTTACTGAGGAAGGAAATAAGGGGTTTTCGTACTTGGATTGAGGGGGCGGAAGCATAGGTCTGTCTCACCACATTTTTGACTGGGGGCTTTACCCCTCCCCCGCCCCTGCTTCCTACGTCTATATGAGACAGACTTACCACTGAAGGTTACCAGGTTACCGTACTTATGTATTGATAGTCAGTGGCGCCGCCAGGCTTTGGTGATTGTGGGGCACAACAGATGATCGTAATGGCACTTCAGTTAACCTCCCCAGTCTGTGCAAAATGTGTTTTTTGTGTGTGTGCTCCCTACTTTCGCATACAGAGTGGGGATCCTTCCTTTGTCAGGTGTCACTACACTAAGTTACCGTCCTGGGGGAGGGGTGTCCCCTTTAAGAAATTTTGGTTTAAGTTGCTTAGATGCAAAATGGTGCTATCTTTGTGGTATTTTTGGAGCCGATCACATACCTGTATGGCTGGAAAATGTCCATAATTCAGTGAATTCTAATTTTTCCGACTGGCTGGATGTTTTTTCCAACTGAGTGGCGACACTTTAAATATTCCTTTTTATGCGCCGTTGTGAGTATACAGCAGTGAGGATGTTTCCTTTGCCACTACATAAAAGTGCCGTCATGGGGGAGGGGTTGTTTAAATTGTTGCTAATTTAAGGTTTCTCAGATGCAAAGTGTGCTATATTTGGATTATTTTTGGAACTGATCATATATAGCTGGAAAATGTCCACAATTAAGTAAATTCTAATTTTTGGTTAGGTGAAAGAGGGGAGTAAGTTGTCCAAGAAAAGAACACGTTGTCAGCAAACCTCATGAAGACTTCTTTTTGGCTACTTTACCGCCTTCTATTCGGGCAAAGTTTTTACCCCAAAATACGTGCGTGGAGTAGACAGAAACATAGTTGGAATATAACGAAATTTTTCCTCCCCTTCATTGTGCATTATAAAAAGGCATCTAAGGCTGGCAGATACCTGTATAGGGCTTCCTTGAAGCTCTGGGTCATGTACATAAAATGGAGCAATGACATAATGCTTATTACCTGGCATCCAAATGATAATATAAAGTATGACGCAGAGCACTTCACAACTATCGTATTTTTACTAATTTTGAACTAAAATCCAGATGAACAGTTTCTAGCAATGGAGAATGGGCGGGAGGGAGATTATAGGTGCAGGAAGGTGATATTAGACCTCCCTGATAGGTATAGCAAAAGGGGTGAAGGGCTAACAAGGGCGTTTCAGAATGTTTTTTGTCGTAAGTGTTTTAAAAATCACCATCTATCAGGGGCGCAGCCAGGAATTTGTCAAGGGGGCGAATTCCATAGACAGACTCTCAGCGCTTCGCGCCACCATGGGTTGGCGCAAAGCGCAAGAAAATTTTGGCCAAAACTGGCTCCTAGATCGCTGGAAATGGCACTTCCCAGGCCTATTTACCGCATATAAATAGGGGAAACACTAGCAACATTGTAAAAATAAACATTAAAAATACCAAAAATATGCTCAGGGGGCGGCTGCCCCCTTCGCCCCCCCCCCTTGGCTACGCGCCTGCCATCTATACCGATAATGGCTGCGCGCAAAGCGCTCCGTAAATTTTTGGAAAATGTATAACGGCAAATACGTAATTTCAACAATCCAAATCATGCTACAACAACTTAGATTGAAAGACCCCATATTGATGCTAGGCCCCTACAGATGTTGTGATTATAGTTCCATGTATTATTACCTTAATAATGGTCATGAGATGGAGTGCAAACCGTAAAGCACGCGCGCAAAGCGCACGAAATTTTTCATTCAATAAGATTTCCATGACAAAACCTGCATCCAGAATCTGCATCGAGACACTTCCAATTTCCCAACGAACCTAAATGCCACTCAAAAAGCCAGTACTACCTGTTAATTCGTGAACAGCTTTCGAACTTTGCTGCTGTGCTTCTCCGGGAGTTGCTATCAGAAGGTATTGGTAATAAGAACATTGTAGTAAGGTTTGAAGCGCGCGGAGCGCGCGAAATTTTTGATAGTTTGCGAAGGATTTGCGAAAATTCTGATAGTTTGAGAAACATTTGTGATAGAAAATGATTAAATAGATCTGCCACTCGGTTGAAGCACACCTCGCCCTACCCCCTACAGAAATCTATAGCTTAATCCCCTTTTGGGATCATTTTGAAAATTAAAAAAAAATTCATTGGGGGTGGGCACGTGCCCCCCATGCCCCCCTGTGCCGGCTCCACTGTTGATAGTTTGAGACGCTTAGTGACCACAAATGCGGGAGAAATCCACTGGGTGCGGCTTCTGGATTATTTTAATTTGTGTCTTCCAAACCAAGGACTTAACCTGGATTAATGTATAAAATGATAATTATGAATACGACAACGACACCAGCATGAGCAAAAGCAACAACAATTTAATATGCAAATATAGTTAGACATTTTGTATAGGCCTAATGCACATTATGATTATGAACGGTCTGTCCCTCCCCAATGTCCAATTTGGAAGTAGTACTTCCATGATCCAATAAAAATCATTGCCCTTGTATGTAGCACTGATTGCCAGTTTATTGCAGAAATGCAAGCAAGACCTTATTTGTTCATTATTATCTCCCTATCTTATAAAAATTAGTACCTTAAAATATATCAGAGTGATTTCAGAAAAAGAAACTTTTCCGCGCTGGACTTACCTTTTCCCACTATTGACAAATCCCCCTCCCCACCTTAAATCGGTCGAAACACTCTTCATTGACATAAACTTTAGGCTAAAGTGTGAAGAACTGCAGGCTAAATGCGCTCAAGAAATTCCTCTTTTTTAAGACTGAATAATTTTGTACTAATTAAAATGTCCAGCACATTAGTATTTACTTTAAAGGGAAGATTTGTCCCGAAACTCTCTGATGACGCTCTGTAAAATAGAATCCCTCATTGTTCTAGTTCCTTCAAAACAGGTCGCAATGAGTTCATTTCCCTGTCTCGGTTTTGCAATTATAGGTACGTCGTTATCGTTGGCTACAGTATATCATTACAAGCCTGCAACGATGCACAAGCGATCGATGCAATCAAATTATCCTGAATTTAACTTTGCCGGAAATATTGACCTCAGCTTTATTATTGACATGGACTGAACTCGTTTGCGTACTGTGCTTCAACAGGAAATTAAATACGGACTATGCTAGCAATACCAACGCAAACGTGTTGTGAAAACAGTGAACCGGTGTTTGATCAGCCTAGGAAGGCTGGGATGAAACATTCGCTCATATAGGAACCCTAATTCGCTCTAACAAAGGAGGTACACCCATGACAGCTTTATTAGAAGCAGAAAAGGAAGAGTGAGTTAGATTCAAAATTTACAAGAGCACACGATACTTTCAGTGATCGGTGGATCAGTTTAGATGCATCGAAGTTTCATCAAGAAATAGAATAGCCTATTCATAAGGTTCTATTTCTGAATTTGCAAAAATGAATCATAGCTTAACGAGAACGGTTTTCTATGATAACCAAGCTTTGGGAACAGTGCTGCACTATCACGATAAGCTGTTACTGACTAGGGGTGACCCCAGAGGGAGGGGGTCGGGGAGATCTAGCTTCCGTCGGGGGAAAATTGGGAATTCGCAGGCGTGCCCAAAATATTTTTAAAATTTTGTTATAATTTTATATTTGCTTATAATTTAATTACGATGTACTGTTTTTACTATCAATAAAAATGACATAAAAGGGCTGATAGTCTATATAGTCTGAGAATTTTTTCTTCCTCAGCCTCAGTCGGCACCGTAAACAGCTTGACCCCCGACAACGGTTAGTTGATTTGAAGCGTCGACTATTTGCTCTTCTTCAGTATACAACTCCTAAAATTTTGTAATGTTCGCCTTCATTATGTAAAAGAGGGTGATTGAAAGGAATATGGCGCAGTTTGGTGGAAATATTAGGAGTGCATGGGAAACAATTTTAACGCAGCCTAACACGGCCGTCTGAATCGGGAGGAGGTGGGGCTGTAGACCCCATTAACTTTCAGTTTGAGGTTATTATTGTCCAAATACTACGCCGAATATCCTTCTTTTAAAAAATGCCATAATTCTGGAGTGGAGAGGTTCAACCCCAATCGTAGATACCTCCTGACGGCACTGGGTAAGTCTCTAAGAAAACTTTGTTGGAAATACTTGGCCTATGTAGACCTTATGCATATGACGTCACAGAGCAGAAAGTGGGCCCTCTCAAAGGTAAGCGCGTATCATTGCAACTAACACCATCAAATGCAGACAGCTGATTTGTGTACCAGTCGGATAGGCGCTTAAGTCTACTATGCGCGCTTGCGAATTCTACGTCGTGTGTGCAGTGTACTGCATTGTTTACCCACCAAAAATGACATCGCGTGACTTCAGATCTGTAGATAGTGTCGACACATGAAGGTTTCTACTTAACCACAAAGTACTCCGAATATACCATTCTCGTCTTTCTATCCGAAATCCCTTGCTTCACCATCACCCTCAAAAGGTCTGATTAGCTTGGCGTTTAACAGAAATCTGGTCAAATGTTTGACGACATTCGATTAAAAGTGACAAATTTTGGTCATTTCTGCACCAAATTTAGTCATACAACTGATTACATTCCGGGTCGGTGTCCCATATTTATCAGATTCGGTTCAAATTTGACCAGTCATTTTCTTTATGTTTATAGCTTGGGGCGTCGTACTATATACAATTGCTCAACTCTGACCATTCGTGGTGAGACCGAGGTCGGCTATGATCCGGTGCGGCCGCTTACTTTTAAGTAGGCATACCACCCCGAGAAAATTTCTTGGATCGGCCGGTCAGCTTATTATTCTTTTTAAGCCTTTCTGCATGTTCTCTTGCAAAATAAGTTAAAGAAGATGATCATGCTAATAGTAGCTTTGTCTTCAAATGCATTCCTTTTTATAGCAAAGCTTTTAGTTTTTGCAGATATTGACTGCGATCACCACGTTAATATGTGATGATTAGTTTGTTTCTAGGTTGATGCATTGTATAAGTAATTGCTTGTTTCGTGGATTTCAGGAAGGTCAATCCTGAGCATACCTCCTTTAATTAGAAGAGAGTGCACATGCAAATAAATGACGTCATGGTATAATAGATCTCGATTCGTCACTATGTTCTGGAAGCCATGCACATTCCAACATATCGCATTTTCTACATGGACTATTGTTGTGAGGAATGTTTTGGCACCTAATCGCTGCCACCCCCTCCCCCCAAATCGAAATGACCTCCAAGGAGTTTAAAGTATATAGATTCCTGAAGGAGGTAGGTAAGCGGTGTCAGTACGAATGAGTGATAGATTTATTTAAATCGTTTTTTATCAGAAAAAAATCGTGTTTTAGTAGAAATATTTCTCAAAATATCAAAATTTTCGGAAATCCCTTAACAATAAAAAAAAAAATATGCTATATGCTTATTATCAAGCAAATTTGTATTATTCAAAGATGTATTCTCAAAAAGGCCGATTGTTCCGTGGGATCTAAATTATTTCCTATTGCACAAGAGTGTCCGTCAGAGAAGTCTCATACATACTGAAGTAGAAAATGTAACACTGGTGATATGTACTCCAAATGGGTTGAAGCATACTTATGTGTGGACGTTAACAAAGGGTAATAGTTAATGGTGATATCTCAGACTGGATACTTGTTCCAAGTGGAATACCCCAAGGATGTGCTCTTGACCCAATTTTCTTTGTCGTCTGCATAAATGATCTCCCGTTTCATTACACAAATGCTGGTAGCCTATTCCTTTGCCTTTTTGAAGCGTACTTAATTATGTCATGAAATAGCAACACGAAATCGACTGTGATGGCTTTCGAAAGGAAATATTGCTTCTCGTGTGAGTGGCCTAAAACTTTTTTTTTACTGTATTATTTTCCATCCGAAGTGTAAAACGGTGAACTGGGTAAACACACAAATAAATGCAGCAAACAAAACATATGTGGATAACAAGAGACAATAGGCTATCCTTTGCCAAAAATGAAACTGAAAAGGTGAATAAAGCTAATTCGGTGATAGGTCTCATAAGAAGATCTCATACATATCTGGATCATATATACAACATTTAATTTACTGGTCTTTTACGTAGGTAGAATACTCCACCAAATAACAGAATCGGTGTCTATCAGAAGAAGAAGAAGAAGAAGAAGAAGAAGAAGAAGAAGAAGAAGAAGAAGAAGAAGAAGAAGAAGAAGAAGAAGAAGAAGAAGAAGAAGAAGAAGAAGAAGAAGAAGAAGAAGAAGAAGAAGAAGAAGAAGAAGAAGAAGAAGAAGAAGAAGAAGAAGAAGAAGAAGAAGAAGAAGAAGAAGAAGAAGAAGAAGAAGAAGAAGAAGAAGAAGAAGAAGAAGAAGAAGAAGAAGAAGAAGAAGAAGAAGAAGAAGAAGAAGAAGAAGAAGAAGAAGAAGAAGAAGAAGAAGAAGAAGAAGAAATGAAGTGGTATTTTTTATTTTCTAGGGAGAGGGTAAAGCTTCTGGGATGAAACCCCCTCGATCCCCTCATTGCTGAGGGCTAGTTGCATCATCTTCTGTGGTTTCCCTAACTACCAACCCTTTAGAAATCAGGTAAGGTGGCCTAAAGTGTCCCCGGGTCCTGGTTCAATGGATGAAGGGATAAGATTTTCCCAAGCTATTTACAGACGACCATTGCTGAATGACTAAGTAGTTTTACAAAGGTTCCAAAGATGTGGACGCTGCAGGGCCATTTCTGAACTTACTCACTAGGAAGGATTTTCAATCCATTCCAGCCTTCTCAGTTCTTATTTGTCTCCCTTCAACAGCGCCCTCGCAGGGGCACGGGGCGCGTCACTCGAGTTCATTTCCGAAAAAACTTAGAAATGAACCGAAACGCTTTTAATTTTAAGAAAGATTTATTTAGGGGTACGGTTAAGTGTGTCTTCGACTGATTGATGAATTTATAATCATATTAATCATTTTCTGTCGCAAATCCTTCGTAAACTATCAAATTTTTTGCGCTCTACGGGCGCTGTGAATTTCATTGCTGTGCTTACTATTAATACATTCTCAAGCGTTTTCACATCATTCATTGGTGAGGGTTTGCAAAAAGGCCGATTGTTCGGGAGCATAGGCATGATTAGGGAGGAACACAGCACTGCAAAGATGCAAAACTGAAAAAATCTTTTCACTTTCCCTTTCATTTAGGAAGACATGTTTTATGAAAAGTGAAAGCTTTAACGGATGACCAGGCAACAGACTCTTCCTTGTTATTGGCAGAAACATCTGTAGGGAACTGAAAATTTCTATAGATGCGGAGAGTCTGCATGCAACTTTTGTAATGAAAATGATGTCTATAGTGCAAAATTTGTCGCTCTTGGGAGCATTCGTCACGGTTTGCACTTCATATCTCATGACAATTATTCTAGAAATAGTACATGGAAGTATATAATGGCAAAACAACTTTCCGAAAATTACAGTTGCATCTCCACTAATCTTTCTAGGGACTACGCACCAAGGGGGAATCATACTGCAAAAAGCAATCTAATAATCATGAGTAGCCTACGTACGGTAACATTTGCAGTATGAAAATGCACATGAAAGATTGGAAGTATGCATTTGTCATGACACATGTTTTTCAAAGCATTTTATGGCGCATTATCGGTAGATAGTGAATGTTGATAACTTTACAAAGAAAAAAATCTTAAATAATTTTGCTAATCCACGACCCTTTGGTTATTCCTACTCTTTCCTCACTCCCATGCAAATGCACGCTGATTGTCTAAATCCCCATTGCTCCTGGTAGTATCGCCTTTACGCAATTACCACAGAGATTCCTCCTCTCTTTGCTCTGGCTTTTGTCGGTATATTACACCTTAAGAACCCGGAACAGGACTCCTGGGCCCCTCGCCTTCCGAAGAGCGCTTCTCGTGGAGCCTTAAAGTTTATTATACTTTCGTTCATTTGCGTAAACATTCCCGTCATGCAGGAGGGGTGGCATAAAGTCGGCAGCTACCAGGAGGGCAGGAGGCCATGCTCCTCCCTATCTTCGGGGAAATTTTCGAATTTCGTCGGGGAGCCTTAATTGATAAGATAAAGCATATAATTCCCGACTGCGACCAGTCGCCCTGACGGATTACTTTATTTTGCTCTCAAGGAAGGCAGATTCTTCAAAAAAAAACTCTTGAAGTTCAATAAAAACCCCAGACTTTCATTTTTTAATGAAAACCACAAAATTTGAAATTTTCTTCGCTAAAAAGGTAAATATAGTTGGCGCGCTCTTCGATCGTTGACAATTGGCCCGGGTGGATAGGAAAGCAGTCTAAAAAACTATGTTTTGAACCCTTGAAAGCTCCCCTGCCGTGGCTTCTGTTGGGGAGGGGGAGGGAAATTCCAGTGCACCTCAAGTGTAGCAAAGTGTGCAAACATTCGTCCCACGACATCCCAACACTGAACATATAGGCTTATGCAGTGTCGTAGCAAGAAACGTTTGTATGGGGGACTGGGCTACAGGGGACTCCAAGGGGCTTTAAAGGCAGTAGGCAGTCACCCCAAACAGAGTGAGTGTATCCTGTCACTCTAGTTCATTAAAGGTCTCTTTTGATCATGTGACAATATTTTTGTTAGTGAATTGTGGAATTCAAGGAGAATTTCGCCTTGCTTTACCTATTTGTTTGTAATAGTTATGTTCAAAACGTCTTCAGAGGTGCTTGTAATGCAATAAGAGGAGATTTGCAAGAGTTTGCTGATTTTTCAAAGAAAACTTTGGGGCGACTGCCTATTGCCTTTAAATATGGGCTCCTTACATTTTTACAAACATTTTTCCTCTTGGATTTTCCAGTTGGGAACTTCGGGGGCGAGAGACGAGGGGGTGGGAGGACCACGCTAGTAGCGGAATTTTTTGTGAAAATTGAAGTGTGAGGGACAATGGGCTCCCGGAGGTGTGAAAACTATAGTGAAAGTCAATGGGAGCATTTTCAAATAGTGGGGAATGTATACACCCATCCCCCGGGATTTTCTACCTATGGATCCCCCAAGCCTCCCCCATTAGGCCACTGTCGGTATGGTAATGAAAAGTCTTATGATAAATTTAATGCTCGTTATGTGTTCACGACACCAACAAGATTCAATGCAACCGAATCGCGAGAACGAGACCAAGTAAAGGCCGATAAAGATTTCATTTACGTGGATACTACCTCGAATTGACAAGTTTACCATCTGCTGTTGCGTTAGAATCACGGACTTCTGTATTGAAGTCCGTGGTTAGAATACATACATAACGCAAAATTGAGTAGTGTAGGTTACGTGCATAGCTTGTATGTAGACAGGATACAATCATCTACAGTTAAGTTACACCAGGGAGTTGCTATTTGTCAAATAGCAACTCCCTGGTTACACTACAGCTAGACTTCATTGTAAAAACAACAGTACTCGAGCATGGTGCAAGCAAAATATTTCCTCATCTTGTTTCTTTATTTCTCTCCCTTGTTTATTTGTAATGAAGGGACTAAAGGACCGTCAAGGACAAATTGGAAGAATGTCGTCAAGACGGCGAATAAAAACTTGCAGAGTGATGCCTTCATTCACGGAACTCAAGTTGGAGAGGAAAATGTTAACCTCGAAGTTCCTGGAACCCCTGTGCAACCATTCACACTCTACACACTAAAGGGCATGATAAGTTATCCCAGCCCACTTTTCGATGGTTCATCTATTTTATTTCACACTTTTAACAACCGGTCAGCATTCTTGGAATGTTTATGGACATCAGAATATTCACTGACGTCCTTGGTAACAGATTTTCCCGAAAATACACATCTCGTGGTGGTACCAACAAGTCAAACCAACCCTTTGAAGGAGGCAGAGTG
The DNA here is from genome assembly GCA_029531755.1 of Holothuria leucospilota. Taxonomy (NCBI): domain Eukaryota; kingdom Metazoa; phylum Echinodermata; class Holothuroidea; order Aspidochirotida; family Holothuriidae; genus Holothuria; species Holothuria leucospilota. Next base: position 27,680,271 of record CM055969.1, on the reverse strand, counting down.
GATGAAAAACCAAGTTGAAAATGCAGTGAAGTATGATTTGATACATGTAAAAGTCGTTTTGAAACACAAATGTATGGTACTTAATTGTTCACCAGATTTGGAGTGTGTGTCTAGTTTTTACAGTATAAAATTAGGCTAACTCAGATCCCTATACTCCAGTCTGGAAAGTTTGTATCAGCTACACCAAATTTTTACGCCAGTCACCTCTTTTCTCAATTTTACGTCACGCCAAATTGTAGTACTGTGTTTTAAGTACAGTGTGTATGTAAAAGACAAGAAAATTACGCCATCAAATTGGTGTATAAGGTCTTTACTGCATGCCAAAGATCTTCGGCGTAACATTCATGTTTTCCAGATGGGCCTATACTAAGTAACTAAGTTTCAATTTGGTACTGAGTAGCCTACATTAAGTTTGTAATTAAACAATTTTTACTCATGTCAATGGTTTTCTTAACTTAAACTTACCTCCTTCCTTGTACCAGTAGAGCTCTGAGTCTATTAAATGTGAGGTTAAATAATATTTTTTAATTAGAAGTTAATAGGATTTTACAGAGATTAATCAAGAGGGCACATGTATCCTTTTGGAAATGTCCATCTTTGGGATGGTAATTATTGAACTTGGAGATGGAGAAGAAGAGGCCAACCGGGATGACTCAAAGGTTTGGGTGGATGGCCCATTAATGGCATGTGATCTCAGCCGTGTTTTACTTACATGTAATTTCTGATATCCATTGCCACATTATTGCTCTTACAGAAACACCCCAAAGGGTAGTCCATCATTGCTGACAAAGATCCATTTTGTGACAACTTCTGTTGACCAGCTTGGAAACTGGGTAACTGCTGCATTCAGAGATCTGGCTTGCTCTGATCATGGTTGTGGTCTGTCACAAGCCCTGTTTACAAGTGGTAAGGAGATTTGCCCTGTATTTACCCACGATTTCTTATTTTTGGGTCAGACATGATCATACTTTTGTTCTATTTTTGTTTAGGCCGAGGGAAGAATACCGTCCACTGCCCTTATGCCTTGAAAATGTGCCGCCGAAAATTTTCATTATTTGAAAAATTCATTATTTTAAAAAAAAAATCTGCCAAAAGGTTTTATCTTGAATGTCATGAGAATTCAAAGTTAAAATGCTGTCTGAAAATTTCAAAATAAAAACTTCATCTGCAATCATCGTATAACTATAAGCCTCATAAATACACAGCTGGAAACCATTTTCAGCTGTGTAGCCTAGGCCTACATCATTTCAGTACTGCGAATGTAACTTTCATTTTGAATCGCATATGTACCACGCTGTAGTCAGTCATGTTTTGCCTATATTGACCAGTGTTGCAAAATAATGAATAGTGAATAATGAAAAAAAGCCTCATGTGTTTTCTAAAATCCCTCAGATGGTATTCTATGACTTTCATTCCCTTGGCCTTAGGGACAGGCCTAGGGCTAAAGGGTAGGGGCTGTTTAAATTAAACCAGATTTGGCAGGCACTGCATCTCGTTAATTCACTCTTGTAGGAGTTTCATGGAAGATGAAGAGTATGGTGGTAGGGTCTAAGTCCAAACACATAAATGGATGAAACAAATGAATGAATAAAAATTTAACTGTCCCCTTTTGTTCTGTTCTTTTGCTGGAAAATATTAAAGTATTTGCTCAAATACTACTTACGGTAAGTTCATCAGAAAAAAAATTAACTGCTTTGTATTTCTATGTCAAATTTGCTGTTTTTTTGCTTTTACTAAAAAAAAACAGGCATTTGTAAGAGGTGTTTGAACTTTATAGAACTGTTCTAAATTTGAACCACCCACTATACTGTACAGTACCATGTTTCATTGAAAAAAAAGTTTTGACAAAGAACCACTACAGTTCTGAACTTAGTCAGGACTGTATCATGTTTGTAAAAGTATGCATCACTGGAAAACAACACTTTTCATGGTTTCTTAAGTCAGGCAGACCTGTCAATACTCCATATGGTTTCAAATTAATTACATTTTAAAGTAAAAGACCACAAAGTTTGGGAAGTATCCAACAGCAATTTTCTTGAGCAATTTACTGCTTATATTAATAATTTTTTTTTTGTTTTCTTTGAAGAGAATGCCACCCAACCCCCTCTGATTTTGAAAAGACTGGATGCCAGGTATGATTGGCTACCATCACCTGAGGGTGTCTTCAAGAATCAATCACAAGGAGTTGTCATGGCTGACACAGGCTGCACTGTAAACAAGACAGTCAGCAAGAAGATCGCTCTTGTTAAAGCAGGAGGGTGTAGCTATTCAACAAAGGTAAACTTCTTAGAGTATCAATTTAGAAAAATATTAGCAATGTATCAAACATCACCTCACCTTCACCCTGTCCCCAAGTTCTATCCTGCTTGCTATCTTTGTTGAGCAAACGCAGGTTGTATTGTGATGCACTATGTTCTTGAAGAGGTGTTAGCATCACCTAAAGCCTTTTGTCTTAATTCTAAGAAAATGGAATGCAATTTCCTTTAACCTCCCAGCCAGGGAGTTGTTAGGAAGGAGATGCAACATTCTGTACACCCTTTTGAGGCAATGTTTGTTTCTGATAGTAAGCGTGCTTTATTCCCCCAAATGTTTATCACAATATGAAGATCAACAAGGATAAATGAAGCATTGTCAAAATTACAGTGCTGACAACTTTTTGTTGCCAGTCTTCATAAGAATATGTGAAATTTAAAACTTTTGTTGTTGTTTGTCACAGTAAGTCATTTCCTCTGAACTTCTGTGAAGATTTTCCTCAGAACTTACATTTCCAGAACAGTTTTTCAATGATGCAGAAATTTGCTAGAACTGAGAGGATAGTTTAGGTTAGAAGATTTCTTCAAGCAGATGATGTATTAGAATCATGGGGACACGAAGGAAGTACCTGGGACATTTATTGACAGTACTGAAAATCTTGATTAAAGCTTTGCCATTTATGGCTCAAACAGCACATGGAGATATACCTTCGCAACAACCTTTGCTTCAGGATAATATACTTGGATATGAAAGAAGCAGATCATTATTAAGAGGGTTTAGTTGATGGAGGCTGAACAGTAGGAACAAAGAGAACTGACAATCAAATGTTGATACCTGAAAGGGATTGTTTGGATACTGTCTGACAGATTTGGCCGTAGTATCTTCTAATACCTTTCTGTTCCAGCAGTTTTATTTAAGTCTGTGCTTTTCTGTATGTTGCATGAAGGATCATAAGTGTCTGCGGCATTCCCCAATCATGTGGAGGAATAGCCCAATAGTTTTAAATACAATTGGTCTGCAGCCACAATTAGTAGCATCACTCTGGTCTGTTACTGATGACTTGTACAGATCAGCTCACACACAGCCTGTATCTGTGGATATGGCCTTGAGCAATTTACTGTAACTAAGTACAGGCTGTTGTTGCTTTGTCCAGGAGTTGCACTTAACAGGTGTTTTTTTTAATTGGAGGGGAAGGGGCCTAGAAGTAAACATAGTTGTGAGAATTTTTACTGTTTGGGGTGAGATTTGTTGCCCTATAAATTGCCAGGTGCCTGATGCAAGTTGTTGGAGGGTTGGGTGGGGATGGGGGGAGGAATCATGGTAGGGAAATGGACTTTTTTATTATGATGGATTATGATGGGGTGATGTAAGTGTGATTTTAAGTGAAGGATAATATATAAAGTCAGAAAGATGTATTTTTGAAAGTTACAGTCAAATGTATTGTTCATGGAGATAATTGTGCAAATGTCTCCCCTATATCATTTGTGTGTCAGTTATGTAGGTATTCATCTCTTTATTTTGGAAATTTCATCCCTCAGGTCAGTTCAATGGAGCAATCTGGTGCTGTTGGTGTTTTGGTCTATGCTTTACCTGGTCATCCTGTAGATGATATGAACTGTGTTGATGATGAATGTTTATCTCCACCAAGTATTTCAGCAAGTATGATTCCATGGAGCCAAGAACTACTGACAAGGTCAGCACCTGTAGTTAATTTTTTTTACATCATCAATTTATTCCCCTCTCCTTTTGAGACTTCATCAGTATTATTATGTTTCTTTTTTGTGTTATGTTTCATCTCGTGTGCGAATGCCTAATTTTCCTTTATTTCAAGGCAAAGTTATTATTTAGTATTTACCTTCATAATTAGAGGTGTGTACACATAGACCGCCCAGAACCTAACTGAATCCACCCAAAACTGAAGTCAGATTTTGGTGGTCTTGGTGATCTCTGACTGATGGTTGGGTGGCTGACCTATCATATATTGTAACCGAACTCATTACCATTATGGGTGGTCTGTGTTTTTGGCCCAACCCGAGAAAGCCCCCCAAAACCGGACTAATCAATTGGTGTAAATTTAATGCCCTTATCCAAGGCACAGTTACCATGCCCCACTGAAAAATATGCAAAAACTGCATATGAGATATTGTCTCTGTGTATCATAGTGAATGCTGGGTGTCCACGTAAATTCCCGGATTATATCCCAGTGTATTCTGTACTTTCAAATTGGCACACCATGAAGATAATCTTTGTCTATAATTGTTCCATGAAAGTTTGCATTGGGTCCTTTTGGGTTGGTCCTGGGTGATGTGAGATCTCTGTCAGTTTGAGCGGTTAAGCTAACCCCAAAATCAATGCTGGTTTGGTCTTGGGTAGGCTGAGCACATTGCTTCATTAGTTTTGGATGGTCCTGGTTGTGTCCAAACCGACAATTGGGTGATTTGAGCATCAAAACCCAGACTGACACACACCTTTATTCTCAATATCAAAGCTGGAAGAAGTTGGGAAAAGTTAAGGACAGGGGGTATGGTCATTAAGAGACCCTTGATTTCAAAACAAATCGAACAGATTTCATGCTACATTGTTGTTGTCTTCCTTGCAGGTTGACTGGAGGCTCTGTAAATGTGACCTTTCAAACAACTGCAACTTCTAATTTCTATTTTGCCATTGATGCTGAAGGATTGCTTGCTGAGTTTGGATGGCTGTTGTACCCATCATTCCAGTTCTTCAATTGGCAAGCTCAGTGGTAAGTTTCAGGTGCATTACATAGGACGCAAATTCCCTGCAAACTTTACAGTAAGTCTCTTGCCTGTTGACTACAAAAACACACCCAACTTGATGGATTAGGAAATACCCATGCTTGAGTCACCTGGACGGCCTTCAACACATGATCCCAATGGGATGTGGTAATCTGCAAAGTCTCCTCAGGATGAACATACTGGCCAGCCTAAGCATTTTAATTTATCTATTGCTGGACTGCTTTCGATGTTCCAACCGGACCAGTCCCGTGTGGTATAGCAGGTTTTAATATGCTGTAAGAGTATTTTGCAGGATTCAGTTGTATGTAACCTTCAATCATTAAGATCTCCAGCAATAGGTGTGACTCCATAAAAGAGGCAAAATAAATGCCGACATGACAATACCCACTGACCTGGGTTGTCACCAGGCCAAACTTAGTGTGGGGTAATTCTTGACTTTGACCCTTTTAGTGATCACTGTCCTGGGATGTAGAGAAGGTGTGGATATTTTTCTGCACTCTAAACTAATTGCTCCAATTGGCTGTCTTATTCTGAGATTAATGTTACATCAAAATTTCTTTCAAAAATCATAAAATTATAGTACCATTATTGAAAAAAGTGCTGGGTGGAATGTTTTCATTTTTACATGGGTGGCAGGCAAAATTCACCAGTCCTGGGCGGGGCTGCCCAACGCCGCCCGGCATGGTGACATCCCTGCCACTGACGCCGGTCAAGTTGATCAAACAAGATGCACACTGCATGCACAACATACTGCTGCCATCCTATGTAAATGTTTGTGTCGGAAGTTAGCAAGTAACAGTTATCCACACACAAACTCCAGCTACATGCTTGGTGCAGGTACTGTTGTGAATTCATACCGCAGTGCTGTCAAAAAAATTATGTGGGTGGCTGTAGCCACTCATATAATTTTCAGTTTAAAGGTGTTAAGTCCAAAATTACCTGAGAATATGTCAAAACTCAGGAGGTGAGTGGTTCAGCCCCTCAATCTTAGAAACATTCTCACAGCACTGACAAAGTAGAATAGTGTATACTGTTTTTTTCAGTTATTAATATTGTTGCGTTGCCTCTAGTTATGGTGTTTCTACCCTTTTAAGTTTCTAGTTTGTGATGTGGGTTGTTTGGGGTGTGGTTTCTCTTGTATTAAGGCTGTTACGATGGCCTGCATCAGTATCTTTCACATTGTATGTGTAAATTTCTTTTTGTTGTCAAGAGGAACAAAGTAAAATGAAAAAATGTGGGAAAGTACGACTGTTTGAGTTCAATAAATTTATCTCATTTGTAAATTAATGACATTAAAACATTGTGCTCAATTCAATTCAATTCAACTTTATTTCAACCAGTACAGAGCACACACACAAAAACATTTTACAGTTATCAGTACAGAATACAAAGAATTTACGGTAATCACAAGACACAAACATGGAAAGGAGCATTATTAAATGGTTGGGGGGATAGCACCAGGAAGCTACTGAAAGCTTGTGGGATGTGCATCCCCTTTACAAAAAGAAAGAATACAACACCACTTGGAAAATAACTTGGCGTATTAAACACGATAAAGGACAAAGGCATTAAACAAAAAGGAGGAAAAAAAAGGCATGGCTAGATAACAATATCAATGCATTTTAAATGTAATTAGATAGCAAGTACGATTTGAAACTTCTTTTAAAGCTTTACAGGGAGAGAGAATTTCTCATTGAGTCAGGGAGAAAATTCCATGTGAGCAGCCCTAAAAATCTTATGTTACCTTGGCTAATTGCGAGTCTACAAAATGGAATGGTATAATAAGAATGGTCTCTGGTGTCATAACAATGACCACGAAGAGCAAAAATCTAGGAGAGTGAATTTGGTAAAAAGTTGTGACAGGATTGGAAGATGAATACAGATACTTGATGCTTAGTTATATCAAAGACGGTTAAAGAGTTGTATTTCTTAAAAATAGGTTTCGAATGGTCCAGATGTGACTTGCCATCGATTGCACGAAAGATTCGTTTTTGAACAACGAACAGTTTATTTACGTGTGTAGAAGCAGCATTACCCCAAACAATAGTACAGTAGGAAATAAAGGGCAAAATAAGGGAATTATAAATAATAAGAAGGATCTTCTTCGGAAGAAAATGTTTTAATCTTAAGATGATACCGGAGCCTTTGGCAAGCTTCCTGCAAATAATATTAATATGAGGTACCCAACTTAGATGACTATCAATAGTGACTCCTAGAAAGACAGCGGAGTCAGCAAAAGGAATAAAATTGTTTTGGATAGAGATACCTGTACTATTACCAAGACTGAGCCGTTTCTGATAGGGGCGAAAAAGGACAACTGTAGATTTTTTGCTCTTCATTTGTTGCAATTTTGTCAGGTTTAACTATCAGACACAGTTACTAGAGAAGCTATCCCACGATGCACTGGTTATTCCAGTAATCAATGGTTCAATTATGCAGGGCAATCCAGGAATCATCAGTACTCTCAAGATACCCTCTATGCAAGGTTTGTGGCATTCTTCACACTTCAAGAAGTTTAAGCAGATTAAATACATTGTCACTACTTTTAACTTGATGATATATCTGAATGCATAAAAAATTTGCAGGTAGACATAGTCTGTTTGTTGATATCTTTGAAGAAAATTAGTGGGGACTTAGAAACTGTTGTTTTCAAGATAGATTTTGAAGTCCTTAGAAGTGTGATGAATGCTTCATAAGTTTGAAAGATAATTAAGGGGACCAGAGGAGGGCAACTTTCATATGGAGGTGGTGGGGGGGGGAGGGTAGGGTTGGGGGTAAAACTTTTATTTAAGGGTTGGGGGTAAAACTTTTATTTATTGACAGTCCACAATGATGGTAGGGATAAGATGTGATATTTTTGTCTCTCCTTCATGGAGACTGTTTGCTGATTCAGGTCAAAATGTATGGAAATTTCTCATTTAGAGCATGGAATGAAACATGTCACATCTTGTTCTGTCAAATAGTTTTCAGTAGTGGTGCAAGATGGTGGTTCTGGAAGCCATGTTCAACTTTTCAGTTTCTCTCCCTGCATGTTCTCACACCTTGATGGCTATAATTCTTGTACTTTGACAATCGGTGGCATCTACTGAGGATATCCACTGGTGTATTGTAGGATGATTTCAACAGTTAAATTAATGTAAAACTTCTTTGTACATAAAGGAGAACCTTTTTAATGCATTTTGACATCCCATATCACAGGCTTACAGGGGTCGAAATTCCCGCTGTTCCGAGAACAGTGCTTTTAGTGCCGGAACAGTAACTTTTCAAAAGCCACTGTTCCGTGGAACAGTGTTTTTCCACAAGAAGCAAAGTGCATATGTACGCACATGCTAATCTCTGATAAAGTAATGACGCTGTGAATATAAAAATCCCCGTAAATTTTGGCTTAAGTATGAAATGCAATCTCGTTCCACTACTGTTATCAATTAAAGACGGTTACACTTGCACGTGTTATTCCCTATGCTGCATGGCACAGTACTGTGTAAATGCTAATACTGAAGTTTTACTACCAAACGCAGTAAAACTTTTAGTACAGTATGTCATTATTGCCCTGCAAGCGAAGGTTATCTTGCATCACCCCTGGTCTTGCGTGGTATGTTCCAAATTACCTCTTAACTATTCATTGATATTCCCTCCACTTTACTGTGTTTTAGGGGGTTTTGTATTAATATTCCCTCCAAGCTAGCAACTAAGCACAGAAACTTGAAACGACCAAAAGCAATTCTGACTGTTGAAATCTCGCTACCAAAGTCAATGGGTCCTAAGTGTTTGCTTTTCCTCGCAAGATCTTCCCATTGATTTATTTGAATGAAGGTTATGGCGAAGGATACAACTAGAACGATTTCACGTTAATTTGCTGCGAGAAAATAACATCAGTATGTGCACTCATATGTTGGAGAACCCACCCATTGCTTTGCTATAGCACTTAACCGCAATACAAAGGATGAATCAAGAAAAAATATATTCCTTTACGGTGGAACTTTTTTGCTTTCACTCAAATCCCACTTGCCTTGCTTGCTGTGCCTTCTGCATCAATTTTGAGTGTATTTCATCCTACAGTAGGTCATGGGACACTGCAATGCTAGGTCTCGGGACAATGCAAGATTTTAGGCGATAAATTTGTGCTTAAAAAATAAGAACCAAAAGAAAATCAGGATATCCCACTAGCTAATCCCCGCTGCAGGCGAAAATAAACCCTCCCCACGTTACGGTCAAGTCATGCAGTCATACCACTCGAATACAGTAGACAGCAATTTACACCTTTGCAGTTTGCACGTGTGCACGAACTGCACGTATGCCGAGGTACTACTGTGCTCCGGAACAGTAAAATCTGATCCGGAACAGTAATTTTGGAAAAAGCGCTGTTCCGTGGAACAGCAGCAAAAAAATTAAATTTCGACCCCTGGCTTATAGTGCTGGGAATAGGAAGGAAGGGGGGGGGGCAAGGATACAGCCTCCCATTTGGCAAAAGGCTTTCTGTGTGGGCAAAGCAGATTCCATTTTAAGAGCAATCATGTATTTGGAACAAAAGTGTTTGGTCCCCTCCCCAGTTGAAAGTGATCACATATTGTGTATGTCCCATATTAATAGGAAGCCTCAAGTGATTCCCTCTCGTGAACACCAGAGCTTAGACTGGCTGTGACATTGGGCCTGTGATCCAAGACTACAGTCAGTTTATTGAGATGTATTCTTAGAACGATGTCTCTAAAGCCTCTCATCATCTAGGTATTTAATTATAGACCTGTAATGTAATATGTCACTTAGAGTCATTTATCTGGTGCTGCATGCTAGATAGCACTTCTTTAGGACAGTTTCCTATTCAACATGACAGTAGGTGTAGGGAATGTAATTAAGAGTTATCTAGACATTAGGGATGGTTCCTTGCCAACTCCCATCCTGACAACTCCATGTGGACAGTACCCTTTGGGTAACTCACCCTTTGGACAATTCACACCCAATTTCTCATATGAGAATTCTCACCAATGGCAATTCAGTGGAGTAAATTGTCTGCCAGATAACTGTCATTAGTGGGAATTGTTCGGGAAGTGTCCCAGGGAGAGATTGTCTTGGTGGGAATTGTCCATGGGGTGGGGGAGAGGGGAAGGGGGAAGGGGGAAGGGGAAAGGGGAAGGGGGAGGGAGTAAATTGATCACATATGGTTTTCATATCCTCTCTCCTGATATGTAGGATGTAGGTAAAACCATTTCTTTTCCAGTTTCAATGACCACTCCCTTCAAATTTCTGCATTTAGAAGATCTTTAATATCTTAATAGATTTGCTGAAATATGACAAGTTTGAATTAGATGCCTCCCTGTCATGTCCTGGGACCAGGGATCAGGATTGCCCAGCCTGGGACCACACTGTGCAGCTCTATGTCTGCTGTAACAACCAATCATCCCTCTGTGGACAAGAACTGGGGAGGTGGATAACTCCATTTAGAAGGTAAGTGATTATCAAGGGCAATGCCTCCAAGATGAGACAAAGTTTTTGACATGGTGATAACACCCTCGAGTAACTTTGCTGGTTTGTTAAGAAAAGAAAACATTGAAATCAGAATTTAGAAAATGCATAGAGGTTAATGATGATATCGTCACATGCAACTAGTCTGTCCATAGATCTCTGGTGACCCTAGATGACCTCTTTCTGTCCCTCTGCCAGTACATACAGAAGGGTTTATCTTTTGAGTACAAGATAAATCCATAAACCAAGTACAACCAGAAAGCTACAAGACTTAGTGAATTCTCACCTGACAGAATGTTCTTCAAGTCCTTCCATTTAAGTTGTAAATTTACCAATGTTTATATAATATCAATCCAATTTTCCTGTCTTGAGATATATCTTGCTCACATGATTTTTACAGTTTTACCTCTGGTGACCCCATATCATCTTTCACCTCCACCAAAAGCACTAGAGCCGTTCTATCAAAAATGGGCACCCACCAGCCTCAATGAGATTCATAACCCCCCCCACCATTCTTTCAGTACCATGTGCCCCAGGTTTTCAAGCATTTGTCATCTTGTGCCCTCGAAGACCTTTTACCTCCACCAAAGGAAGTAAGGTTCTTCTACTCATTGTGGGGCACTCACATTCCAAGTATGAGATTCATAAACAGTTTCCTTGCTTCAGATATTTGTATTCAAGCTAAGCCTCACAAACACAAACACGTACACACTCACAAAAATGTACAAGTTCATGTTTTATTGAAATCTAAAAGTGTAACCAGAATATTTTGATTGTAGAAACGGCAGAAGATTTGTAAGATATTGGCATTCCTGAATAATATGACATAGGAAATTTAGGAATTTATTATTGAATGATAGGTTGACTATGTGGAAAGAGGGTAATAGCAAAAAATGAAACTTTCACTGCTGATATTGTACTGTCACTGTTCCACCTTTTGAACTATGTCATACTTTTAATATGTAGAAAGCAAAGAAGAATAACAACATAGATCCGCAGTGGTTACATGTAGCAGGGAAGCAAACTGCCTAGTTAGAATCCACATACTGGATATGATGACATGTTTTTATGAAATTGAAAATCTTTTTTGGGGTTTCACAATGGGAACAAAACTAGTTGTTTATGCCAAGTATTCATTCTGTGCCTAAAGGCAAAAGACTGTACCAACAGGTCAAATTTTGTTCGTATGCCTATGAAACACTGGTTGTTCCACACTTATTTTGATGTACTAAAGGTAGGGCTGTAGTAAAAATGTAGTTTTAATGATACGAAAGAGGAACTGAAAACTCTTGTGAAATTTTCAGTTTTCATTCAAAATGGATCAAACAGTAAAGGGCATTTGTCCTAACATACCTCAAAGTCTCATTTTTGCAGGACAAAAGTTTGCACTAACTGTATGCACTAGATAAACCTGATTATTTGAACTTGATGTGAGACTGAAAGTTTGGATGTGACAGAATAAGTGAACAGAGTACATACAATATACTTCTCAAAAACAAACCACAAAATTGAAACAAAACCATGCATCTGTAGTAGCCTGTCCTACTTTTATTCCATTAAAATTCAAAAGTTCAACATTTAGTCAAGAATTTGTTCCTGCTATATGCCGTGTTTCATGTGGATAAGTTTTTACTAATTCATAAAAAAAGGATCAGTTATTAGTGTGCAAAACATTTATGTTATTCTTTGATGTCTGTCTGATTGTTCAGGAGGATTGGAAGATGGTTGACTGATGTGACACCTCTTTTACCTCTGCTTACATCTTCAAAATGTACTTTTAACATGAAGACAGTCCCCTGGGCGATGGCCTGGAAACCATCCCTCAATCTACGCTTTTCCAAGAATACTACCAAAGAGAACACAGGTACAGTAGTACACAGAAACTTATGTTTACATGATGTTCAGCAAGAGTCTAGTTGGCATCTTTTGCCGTCAGTCAGTGGGGCGCCAAAGGAGGTTGTTAAAAGTGTGTAGCTTTATTATATGCAGTATTTGTCTGCAAGAAACCATTATAATAACCCTGAGAATTTGGATTTTCCCAAGTAGTGACTAATCTTTTCACTAAATATTGCAAAAATTGGAACTTATTTAAAAAATGTGACAAATGGGTTTATTAAAAATTCCTTGGTAGTTCTATTATTTAAGGAATTTTGTCATTTCTTTCCATTTGCTTCACACTTTTCCAGGTTGATAGTCAGTCATGCTTGACTGCCAAACTGTCTGTCGGTATTTAATTTGTGAGAGATTGGTATCACATTTGTGTCATACTAAACTGTTTTTGGTTTCGATGATAAGAGAAACCAATGCATTCGTGATGGCGTATGTGTGTATGTATGTGTGTATGTGGGTCTGTTTAGGGCGTGAATTGGGGATACACACAGGAAAAAATACTAGTGAAATGGGGATACGCCGCGAAATGGGGATATCCCCGTTTCTAGAATGTCTAAAATAATGCAAAGTGGGGTGTCAGATATGTGCCTACAACTTTACAAATTGATCTGAGGTAATACCCCAATTTCATGTTTTAAGTCCTCATTCATGTGTAAATGAGTGTGTAATTTTTTCGGCATCAACAGTTTCCTGGTGTGTAAACCTGTAATTGTCCCCGATTCACTAGGAGGAAGAGGATGTCCCCACTTTGCACATTATTTGTGTATGTCCCCGATCGGCGCCGTAAACGGGTATGGGTGTGTATGTGCGTGTGTGTGTATGTGTGTTTGTGACACTTTGCTCGTTAACACGATATCTCAAGAAGGGAAACTCTGACAGTTCTCAAACTTGGTACATAGATGCCCCATATTGAGAGGAAGAACCCTATTGTTTTTGGTGGGGGTCAAAGGTCATCTGGGGTCACCGAGGGTCAAACTCCGAAAACCTTGTTAACACGATATCTCGAGGTAGGAAGCTTGGATAGATTTCATAGGTAGTATGTGGATGTGTTATGGTAAGAGGAAGAATCCTATCGATTTTGATGGAGGTCAAAGGTCATCTGGGGTCACCGGGGGTCGAATGCTGAAAACCTTGTTAACACGTTATCTCAAGTTAGGAAGCTTGGATAAATTTCATACTTAGTATGTAGATGCGTTATGATAAGAGGAAGAACCCTATCGTTTGTGGTGGAGGTCAAAGGTCATCTGGGGTCACCGGAGGTCAAACTCTGAAAACCTTGTTAACACGATATCTCAAGGTAGGAAGCTTGGATAAATTTCATACTTAGTATGTAGATGCGTTATGGTAAGAGGAAGAACCCTATCGTTTTTGATGGAGGTCAAAGGTCATCTGGGGTCACCGGAGGTCAAACTCTGAAAACCTTGTTAACACGATATCTCAAGATAGGAAGCTTGGATAAATTTCATACTTACTATGTAGATGCATTATGTTAAGAGGAAGAACCCTATCATTTTTGGTGGAGGTCAAAGGTCATCTAGGGTCACGAGGGGTCGAATGCTGAAAACCTTATTAACATGATATCTCAAGTTAGGAAGCTTGGATAAATTTCGTACTTAGTATGTAGATGTGTTATGGTAGGAGAAAGAAGCTTATTGTTTTTGGTGGAGGTCAAAGGTCATCTGGGGTCACCGGCGTTCGAATGCTGAAAACCTTGTTAACATGATATCTCAAGTTAGGAAGCTTGGATAAATTTCATACTTAGTATGTAGATGTGTTATGGTAAGAGGAGAACTCTATTGTTTTTGATGGAGGTCAAAGGTCATCTGGGGTCACCAGAGGTCAAACTCTGAAAACCATGTTGACACGATATCTCAAGATAGGAAGCTTGGATAGATTTCATAGGTAGTATGTGGATGTGTTATGGTAAGAGGAAGAATCCTATCGATTTTGATGGAGGTCAAAGGTCATCTGGGGTCACCGGGGGTCGAATGCTGAAAACCTTGGTAACACTTTATCTCAAGTTAGGAAGCTTGGATAAATTTCATACTTAGTATGTAGATGCGTTATGATAAGAGGAAGAACCCTATCATTTTTGATGGAGGTCAAAAGTCCTCTGGGGTCAAAAAGCAAAATTTTAAGAATTCCCAAGATCGTCTCATGAGTTCACCAGAAGGCAAAAAGCAAATTTTCCCAAGAATTCCCAAGATCATCATCTTGAGTCATCAGATGTCAAAATGCAAATTTCCCAGGAATTCCCAAGATCAAATATGAACCTAAAATTATTTTTCCAACATGTTAAGATAGCACTTGACCAGTGACTGAAAGACATGGGACATCATGGCATTATTTGGAATAGAACATATATCATCGAAACCTCAATGCATTTTTGCATTCTGGTTGTGAGTGACAGCTGTGGGATAGTGACTTACAAATTGCCATGTGATACCCTTTAGTTGTCTTCTGCTGTAGTATAAACTGATCTCTTAAAATGGCTCAGAAATATTCCTGAAAAGATGACTCACATGTATGAATCACTGAGCTGGGACTACTAGGATTGGCAATCCAATTTTGCAGGAATCCTTCTCAGCCTTTTGGTTAAGATAATGTATAGTTTCTGCTCTTTTAGCTAAGACCATGCGTAGTATCTGTTCTTCTCTGCCAGTCTAGAATGCAACCATACATGACAGACCCATGATGTAAAGGTCTGAGGGTCGAGAGGTTGGTCATGTTAAATCTTGTTGTCCTCCTGCAGACATAGCTCTTTTGGGGAGCAGAACTCCTTCGGGAGTAACATTTGGTTTTTCCCTTCAGCTCTTTGCCAGAGAATTGAGGAGACTTTGGTAAAAGTACCTTTTTAGCTAAGACCATGCGTAGTATCTGTTCTTCTCTGCCAGTCTAGAATGCAACCATACATGACAGACCCATGATGTAAAGGTCTGAGGGTCGAGAGGTTGGTCATGTTAAATCTTGTTGTCCTCCTGCAGACATGGCTCTTTTGGGGAGCAGAACTCCTTCGGGAGTAACATTTGGTTTTTCCCTTCAGCTCTTTGCCAGAGAATTGAGGAGACTTTGGTAAAAGTACCTTTTTTGCAGGAATCCTAGAAATTAGGACATAGAAGGGGTACTGTTGGAGGGAGGGGGGGGGGTATTGTCACAACTAAGTTTGAAGCTCTCAAAGGATAGACATATAAATATCTGGGAAATAAATTTGTATCATTCCAGGAGTCTGAGGCGAAGTCCTTTAGAGTCAATAACCCTACAGGCAAACATGGTATCTACCCATACATTGTGATGACTCCAATTTCCTTTGAAAAGTGATGTACACTGATTAAATAATGCCCACAAAGGCTGTGTTGAAATGCAAACAAATGATACAACAGAATAAGTCTTGCAGAGGTGTGGGACCTGTGTATGAATTCACCGACTGACATGAATATTCATGAACAAAGTGTACTGTACTTGATCACACCATTTAAACTTGTTGTGCTATGCACATCAGTACTTTTGTAATATGGTTTTGACATTTTTGAAAGAATATAGGAAATGAAACTAGAAATAGGGCTGTGAGAAAAGCATGGTAATCATTTAGAAGAAATAACTCTTGATGCTATCTTTGCTGTGTACATTTTGCAGCGAGTGGTGTTTGGCTTAATAGTGTCTTGAAGGGGACAGGAAATTACAGATTGTTCTAATGAAAGCCTGTAAAACATAGTGAGAAAATGCTCTATGTTTAAAAATTAAAGGCAGCAAAAGTCATGAAATTCATGAAACCATAACTCCTAGGCATGGGCTCTAATCAGGGTGACCAGACGTCCCGTAAAATATGGGATTGTCCCGTATTTGGTTCATTTGTCCCGCGTCCCGTATTGAACCTCCCCGGGACGCCTATTTGTCCCGTATTTCCATGTTGCTGAAGGGGGTTCCTTACAAAATAGACACAAAAAAGGAGACACAACTCTGGTAGAATGGACGGATACAACTACTGCAAGGAAAATTGAATTTTCTACTGTCGAGTGAGTTAGCAGCTTTTCAAAGCTGCTCACCCCCACGTGTTTATGTATTACAATTGTGGGCCAACGTAGGATAGTGTCGAGGTTCGTAGTCAGTTCCGCAGTTTAGTCCCGCATAACACTGGTGCCTCTGGCATACTAGTCGTATGTAGCCTGCAGAAATAGTTGTAGTGTCTCCCTTATCAAATCAGAACTGCAAATTGTAACTTTTATATGACACGTTCTGAGTTCGTTACATATGACCAATCTTATAGGCAATTACTCAAAGCTGTGTCATCAAAACGAAATATAACTAGTCTAGTAATTGACATTTTCAACACATTTTTGGACCTTGTGATTTATAACTTGGACCACTCTAAGTACGACTTTCTGGTGCTTTGAAAGCACTCAAATCCAGAAGCTTCCAGGGGCAAAGCCCCTGGACCTCACCAGGGACCCTAAGGAGGACCCTGGACCCCACCTGATGGGGGCTTCATGCTACGCGTGCACACAACCCACCTTCCAACTATGCAGTGTCCCGTATTTTACTTTTCAAAATCTGGTCACCCTGGCTCTAATGCTGTAGTGTTTTTGGAGTTCAGTACGGAAGCCCTTAAGAGGCCAGAGTGCGTAGAGTTGTGACACCAGTGATGTCATAAATATCGCATGTTTATACAACATCAGGCATTAAATATGTGGTTTGAACCAGCCAATGAGTATTAATATATACCACTATGCCTACACTCAAGATGTGTCTGTGCTGGGCAGTGCCTGGTGATATTACACCACCCCTCTCACAGTCAAACACCTAATGCCTTTCATTCATGTGAAAATAGCCAAATTTAGCTAGCACAAGTTTAAATCACTGTAATCTCAGTGAAACAACATTTAGAAGTTCAGATTGCAGAAAATAATTGTTGCACCATTTTGCATTTTGGAAACCTGAAGAAAACAGTTTTTCCAAGGGGAGGGGAGAACCCACCTTGCCTCCTTTAGGATCCTGCCCAAACCATGTTTCAATTTTGCTTGGCACTCAGCATAAAAATATGCACATCCCTGTACACTGCAAACTTTTCACCAGCTGATGTGCCCAATTGTCACATTGGGAGTATTGTAGCTGTCAACTGAAGGGAAAACCAGTGATTGAATAAAGAAAAACTCTGAATGAGTCTTTTTGTTGCAATGATTTAAAACTTAAAAAATGGACACAGTTATTCCAACTTTCTTGAACACAAACATTTGGTAAGGGTGTATGTTTTTGACAGTACTTGAAATTTCCCCAGGGGTGAAGAATTGAATGAAAATGGGGTCACTACTTGACTCCCAGTGAGAGTGGAGACTCTGAAGCAAAGTCTGTTATCCTAACTAAACCTTCTACCTTCCCACTTGATTATGATTAATTTTTCATTTCAAATAACTTTTTTTTTATAGAATCAAGTCTGAAACCAAGTCAAGTGACTCCTCTCTTCCGTGGTGGTACATTTAACAAAACTTACAACAAGAAGTACAAGCCTTTCATTTTTTCTGTTCCTGCTGATGTGAAGAAGGTATTCTATAGTTTATCTTGTTTTACATAATTGTTTTATCTAGTATAAATTACTCTGGTAGTGAGCAGATTTGAAACTAGTATTCAGTCTTACCTCATGGCTCATTTACTCGCATTATCACTCATCAGAATAGATTTAGACCCATATAGTTGAGCCCACAGATTTTAAGAGTTATGCTTTGATGCTGGGGGATGCCCACTAGACAGAATGTTCACTAGATCTAAAGGCCCATATACATGATCATACATTTGTCCATGAACATTGTCACACAAATGTTTGGACATTTGTTGGGAAGATGAAACATGCAGCTAAAAATTGGAACACCTTCATACTTGTTGGACATTGTTCAAATTTGTTGAGAAGCAGTCCACACGATCATACGTTTGTCCTTTAGCATCGTCATACAAATGTATGATGATGTTTTTGACCAAATGTATGATCGTGTAGACTGGGCTTACGGTTCATTAGACCGAAGATCTGCTTGACCAAAAATATACGTAGGGTTTCAGGTAGGGTTGGAATTTGGGTTATATACAGAATTAGGTTTAGGATTAGATTAAAGGCTCTCTAATCTCACCCCAGACAGTAAAATTCTACCTGCCAAGTTAAACTTTTAGCCCCTCCTCCAGTTTAAAGAAATGACACCTGTCTAGTACACCTCCAGGACAGAGGCACCGCACCTAGCCTGCACTGGGTTTAAGTTGCTCAAGGCCATGTATATTGACACAGAGTGACTGTGTGTGAGCTTAGCACAACTGACTGCACAAGTCATCGTTGGTCAACTGGAGTGAAGCTATGTTGTTTGAATGAATATTAGTCAAAGAACAGTCATCAACTGTATTTAAAACTCTAGGGCTATTCCTATTTATATGTTTGGGCAGGAAGTTGCCAGCACTTGCTGGTTTGGGGGGATACCATAATTCTCCTTTATGGATTAGCCTCTTGTAGGATCAGGGTTTGGGTTAGGGTTAGGGTTAAGATCAAGTTTGGCTTTGGGATCTTTGGTCTAGGGAACCTCTGATCTAGAGAACCTTGCCCATTGATGCCATATAAACTTTTGTCGTCCTACTTGTGCAAAGAAAAAGTGTATTTGTGGAAGTTGTAAAAGTTGCTTGTGTTGTCTGTAAATCTCTGTGTTTCCTGTTCTAGTTTTGTGTTCTCTGTTAGTCACATGTAGAATTAGGTTGCTTGGCACAGAGTTATGTCTTTACTTACAAATCTGGTTTAGTTGTGATGTAATTTGCATTATAATAGTTTAGGCATGCCACATATTTACGTGTTGATTTGGGGGTATGCGCTGGATAGTTAGGAAAGAAGGAAAGAAGATCAGTCAGTTTGAGACAGAGTTGAGAGACAAGGGAGAAGCGGAAATAGTATCCAGAAGCGGTGGAATAAATTGGTTTAATTAATGTTGACTCCCGTGTCTTGTAGGTCTTGTATACTCACGTGTAATATTCTATATTACACTTGAACTCTCATACTACCAAGCTGCACATTAAGTTGCCTTGGACCAGTCGCCCATCCAATCCAGATGATGCTGTGTGCGACCAAGATTCTGAGAATCAAGTTTCAAGTTTCAAGTTTATTTCTACCATTTCACATACAACAAGAATAAATTATTTTACATAATTAAGTGTAAAATCAAAAGTACAGTATGCATAAGTGGAGACAGATCCTTAAGAAAGTCATGATAAAGTAATATGCAGCTGTAGTAATCAGATCATACAGATTATTAAAATGTGATAGGGTAGAGGAACCAGAATAAGCAGAGCTTTTCAAGTCTGGTCCCTTCTAAGAGAAAGAGAGGGAAAAAGAAAAAAAAACAATTGGTATAGAACAAAAACAACAACAAAAGAACATAGAATAGGTACAGTGAGAAAATAGGTGTGGAACAAATTATGCACAAATATAACTCAATTCCATCTGTCTGTAAAGTCATATAAATATATATACACATTTACAAAAGCATGATTACACGCAAAACATTCCTGTAACTACAAAAATATTTCCTTAAGCAGAATACGAGCATTGGGCCAATATATAATTGAAAACACTAGCTAAGTTTGAGTACTGAAGTTTGAATATAACGCTTGAGAGATGTTTTAAAATGATGCAGGGATTTTGAATCCTTTATATTACTTGGAAGAGAGTTCCAGAGGAAAACTCCACGACTGCGAATTTGTGATTGGTTAAGTTTTGTCCTGGAGAAGTCTACATGTATGGAGTCTTTTGAGCGAGTATTATAATTATGGAAGTCGCAGTTGTATGAAAAAAACGTATCAAAGCTTTCCGGTAAAAGTCTGTGATGAAATTTATACATAAAGATCCCAACTTGATAGCTGTAAAGATCGAAAATATTTAAAATATTGGAGTCCGTAAACAAGGGAGTACAATGAGTGTTGTATGGGACACTATGGATGTTTCTAATAATCTTCTTTTGCAAAATATAGACATTACTTAAAAAAGTCTTGTGAGCATTTCCCCAGAGTAATAAGCTATAATTAAGATGAGGAAGAATCAGAGCATTATAAATCAATATGAGTACACTTTTGGGAATAAAGTTCTTGGTTTTATAGATAATACCATTTACACGGGCTATTGTTTTAGTAACATAAGAAATGTGTTCTTTCCAGTTCAGTTTATTGTCAATTAAGATTCCCAAAAATTTTGTGTATGATGACGGCTTAATAAAGGTGCCTCCAAGACTTAAACAAACATTTGAATCGTCGTGTCTTTTGTTGTCGAAAATAAGTACTTTCGTTTTCTTAATATTTAAGGATAACTTATTTGCATTGAGCCAATGTAAAATTTTGGTGAATTCCTCCTCTGCCTGTAGAATTACATCATTTAGGTTCTTATCTTGAAAAAGAATTGTTGTGTCGTCTGCGAAAAGAATAAAATCTGACACTTCGGATGCAGAATGAATGTTGTTTATATATAAAAGGAAAAGCAATGGACCAAGGATGGATCCTTGGGGGACACCTACATTGCAATATAATTTATATGAGGACATACCATTATAATGAACGTACTGGACTCTGTTTTTCAAGTAACTTTCGATCCAAGTATATGAGACTCCTCGAAAACCATAAGCAAACAGTTTGTTTAACAGAATAGAGTGGTCAATTGTATCAAATGCCTTTGAAAGATCAATGAAAATTCCTATTGCTGAAAGTTTATTGTCTAAAGCTGTAGAAACTTTGTCTACTAGATTAACAGCAGCCATGTCGGTTGAATAACCTTTGCGAAAGCCATACTGAAAAGACGTAAGAATATTATGCTTATGAATAAAACTGGAAATCCTATTGTACATTAAACGTTCGAAAAGTTTAGAAACAGAGGGTAAAAGAGAAACCGGCCTATAGTTAGAGAACTGCTGTTTGTCCCCAGATTTGAAAATGGGAATTATCTTTGCAATTTTAAGTTCGGAGGGGAAGACACCATTGGAGAAGGAAAGATTCATAATATGCGAAATAGGAGAAGCAACAACATCGCCAACATGTTTCAGAACCTTATTTGAAATGCCATCACAACCAGGACTTTTCCCACTTTTCAAATCGTTAATAGAACTGAGAACCTCATCAGAGTCTGTTGGGAAAATGACAAGGGATTCACTATTGAAGTCAAGACCTTTAAGAGGATTAACGTGACTGGTTGGAAGTTTATCAGAGAGGTTCTGAGCAACTGATGCAAAATACTCGTTAAATCCGTTACATACAGCATAATTGTCATTGATTACTTCATCATTGCAAACAAAAGTAGCATTAATTCCATCACTCTTTTTCGTCCCAATAACATTGTTTAAAATTTCCCAAATTTTACCACTATCGTTTCTATGGAGAGATAAAAGGTTAGCATAATACATTTTCTTGGCATTCTTAATAACTGATGTTAGAATGTTCCTATATTTGGTGTAAGCTACCTTATGGTCGGTTGAGAAGCTCCTTTTGAACCTAGCAAATAAGAGATTTTTCTTACGAATAGACTTAAAAATACCAGTTGTAAGCCAAGGTGACTTAGAATTATTTATCTTATGATTGAGTTTAATTAACGGACAACAACGCTGGTATACATTCAATATGATTTCAGAGAACTTGGAGTAAGCAGAATCTGCATCAAGATCATTGGTAACAATCGTCCAATCAATTAATGACAACTCAGTACGAAGTTTAGCCATGTTCTTATAACATGTGTTGTTAATATAAGTTACACTCTTAAGGTGATTACGTTTTAAAAGAAGATTATCACTAAAGGCAAAGATTGGATAGTGATCGGAAATTTCCGATATCATGATACCACTCCGCACATAGACACGATCACAATTTGTAAAAATGTTGTCAATTAATGTTGAAGAGGTCTCACTGATTCTTGTGCTCTTATCGATCGTTGGATAAAAAGCATATGAGTGTAAAGTATTTAAGAAAGCTTCAGCCGAAGGAGAGGAAGGTGATTTTAAAAGGTCAATATTGAAGTCACCAGCTACAAAGCATGTTTTGTTCTCACCTGATATAACTTCTAGGCAGTTGCTTATATTCTGATTGAAAGAATAGAAATCACCATCAGGAGGTTTGTACACGACACCAATAATAGTGTTACTACGATTTTCACTCAAAACCTCAATAAAAATAGTTTCTGTTTTATCCTTGAACAAAGAACTTAAATCATTTCTCAACTTAAAAGTGATATTATTTTTAATATAGATACCAACGCCACCACCCCTCCGTCCAGTCCTATCATTATGCAAAAAACTATAACCATCAATGTTTAAAATATTACAATTGGTAGTTTCATTGATCCATGATTCGGTAATAGCAATGAATGAGAAATCGTGTTTTAAAGAAAACAACAAGTCAGTAATAGAATCAAAATTTTTAGAAAGGCTACGAGAATTGATATGTAAAATTGAATCACTCCTGCAACTTTCTTCATTAAATATACTTGTATTTCAAGCTACTACTTGTACCTTAAACATGTCAAAATAAGCTCATGAACTTATGTGAGTGCTTACAAATTAAGGAAATTTTTATGTACACAATTTGAGAAAAAAGTGTTCAGTTAATAATTAAGACCCTTACTTGAGTTTTAGACTAGGTAAGTCTTTGATACAAAAATTAGAAGCCATCTAGTGGTGTATTTTTGAAGCAAACTGGGCTCTTCATCTCGTTGACCTTATGGTCAATTGCCGGGCACTCGATCAATGTAAGGCTTGCGCACTAGCAGAGATAATACTGATCTCATTGTACATAACACTTCAAGGTTGATATTGAAATCGAGGTTACCAGGGAAAGCAGTAGTTGAAAAGATTTTTGGTGTATGAAGGATAAAAAGTTTTCAGCATATAATGAATTGAAAAGAAAGACTCATGTCTTAAACTCAAAGAAGAAATGGCTGTTAATTAAACAAATATGTGTGAAGTTTTTATTATGTCAGACTGGACAATTACAATACAGATTTTCTGTTACAGATTGTAGTACATTTTAAAAAGTTGTTTGTGTTTGATTAAGAATAGGGTTATACACCTTGCACAAGGTTGTCAAGGGACCTCACATCCATGGGTGGAAAAAAGTTGGGATGCTGGGAGGCTCCTTGAAGGGAATTTGGGTTTTTGGAGTGAACTTTTGGAAATTTGAGGGAAATTTACCTTTCTTGATTTGTGGACAATTTGACTTCCTTCCTGGAAAATTAACTTTTTTCCAGCCCTGTTCACATCTTACTGGTTGAAGTTAATAGTGTGAACAACCAGGGCCCTAAATGGGAGTAGGAATTGATGGGACCATGGTGGATGTGGATGAATCCTGTAAACTTGCCCAGAGTAAGGACTATATCATATCCAGTTTGTTTATGTAGTTACCTAGGGCCTATTGTCGTCTAAGTGCTAGGTCTAGCATTATCTGGATACTAGTGGTATTGTGGATGGACCTGCCTACTGCAGTGTCCAGACCGCTCCCTACTGTGACATATGAACAAATGTAGTAATAGAAATTATACATCACTTCTTTTTCTCTACCAGGTTAAAATTGTTGCAGTCATTACTGGACATGGTAGTGATGAGAATGGCTGTGGTGAATTTTGTGTGACCTCTCATCATTTTGTTGTCAACCAAAACCACTCTAATGTCAAAACATTTGATAATGCAGGTAAGATTTCTGGCAGTCTAAAGAAGGAAATTAGGATATTTAAGTCTTCTGCCAATTGGCTTCACTTTTCTGCCTTTCTTCATGTATATCAGGAATAGGGGTTTCAAAAATTAAGTGGATACTATTTCAGAGGACAGTTTCAGAAGTTATCGACTGCCTTTAAGGGCAAACACAGTCACCCCAATTTGAATAACCGTACCCACTATAATAATTAATGAACAGTACTTTTAATGTGACAGAATAGTTGTTCGTGAATTTGTTACCTTCATCGAAAGTAACCTGTAAGATGACTCAGTATGCAAATGCTATGCTCATAAAAAATATGAAAAACACTTTTAAAGAAAATAAAAGGAGATTTGAAAGATTAGGAGTTTGGCTTTAAACAAAATGCAAAGGACTTATAGATAACAATAATGTAAAAACCAGTTTCTCATTTTGTATGCTTGTATCCTCTCATGTTGTATGTTACCTTATCTCCAGTTTTGAAGGGTAGGACTGTTGTGGAGAGAGGTACAGATTAGAATTAAACATTACCAGTGTTGTCTTGAGACTCTGTTCTGTGTATAATACAGTGACTGTGTGCAGTATCTGCTGAACATATATTTCATGTCATTGAAATGTAATGTATCAGTGACTGCAATTTTACCTCTTGTCATGGTACTAGCCTCTAGCAACAGGAGGTAGTCTGGGGAATTGGCTCATCCCCCCTCATCCCCTCCCCCAACTAAAAAAATTGCAAAATATGGGACCAGTTTGCATTTGAACTTCCTTGTTGCTCCAAAAGTCTTATTATATTATCCTTGTCTTTAGTGTATTATCCCTGCCTTAGACCAGGGGTCGCCAAACTAGAGGTTGCGACCCTTTTGGGGGTCACAAAAATATTTCGGAGGGTCGCAAAAAGGATTCCGAAGCGAAAAATAATAGCCATATTTCTCATTAAAAATAAACAATGGGAGTTATTCTAATCTAAGAACAGTGCTCTGCTTTAATTACTAACACTGCATAACTAATTCAAATCAAACTCCTCTCACTGACCCGTCAATTTGAGGGCGACCAAGATTCCAGAGTAGAAAGTTGGGGCCACCAAGCGAAAAAGTTTGGAGACCCCTGCCTTAGACCATATTTCCACTGTGCAAGATGGCGTTTACTTTCAAAAATTTATTCAAATGTTCCAAATTCTATCCTAAATCCTGTGCAAATTGAAAAAGAAGTCTCTTTGTTAGCTAGCTAGAAAACCTGGGTTCAGGCTTGTTTAATCAGTTTTCATGAATAAGTGTAAGTCACCTTGTTAGTGTCACTCAGCCTATGTGTATGCCCTGTAATATTGTTCTTTAAGACAAAAGCACCTGGGTATGTAATTCATTCTGTGCAATTCCTCCTGGTCATCCAGCAATACTTATTACCCATCTTATTTTAGTCTATCAAAACTTCTCTATAACCTTATGAATTATGGGTTCCACAATGCTGTTTTGATTGATCAAATTCCAGGTACCCCACTTGGCTGTGCTGAGAGGACTCCATCTGGTGTCGAACCCAATGAGCATGGCACCTGGTTGTATGGCAGAGACGGCTGGTGTGATGGGCGAGAAGTGGATCCTTGGACTTTTGATATCACAGACCAGCTGGACTTAAATGGGAAGAACAGTGTTATTTATTTTGGATGGTTTAACGGCACAGATCCTAACCCTCTGTCCAATCCTGGTGAAATTATTCTTTATTCATACTTGGTCTTTTACAAGGTTAGTTGATACAGTGGGCTACTATTAGAGAAACACTTGTCCCCTTATTTGATTTGAAATGAAATTTCAAAGGTTAGTCCATTCCTGAACTTCTTCATCTTACAGTGCAGTGGTGGTGCCAGGTAGTGGGCAGGCAGGCCATGCCCCCCTCAGGAAAGGATGGCCCCTCATCGGGGAAGTTGTGCAATTTCATTTGAAAGCCGTAATGGGTACGATAAAATATGATGTTCCCAATGACGGCCGGTCGTCCCAACAATCTGATTGATTTTGCTCTAAAGTTGGGCGAGGCCTTCAATAAAAAGCCCAAATTTTCTGACTATCCCCACTAAACTCCCAAATTTTTCAAATTGTCTTTACTAAAATCCAAAGTTTTTCAAATTTCTTTAATAGAAACCCAAAATTTATGGGCACGGAGTGCTGAAAATTTTGCTTTCAACATACTTTCAGCAACCTGTTACCCTTGTTTGCCAGGCTTCAGGTTGCAGGGCCCCGGGCCCAGATGGGGTTCTTGACCCCTGTCATGCAAGTCCTGGTACCACTCTTGCTTGAGTGGTCTAACCCCATCTGCACAGTACATTTCTAGTGAACAAATAAAAGGTTGAAATTTATCCTTCATATGTTAAATAGTCAACTGTCTTACTAGTTGGCGATCTTGAGCAATAATTTTTTTTTATCTTTTAAACTCTGTAACATGTATTTTTGTAATGTTAGGCTTACATTGGTGGTCCAACAGTATCTTGTTGCCGAAGGTTTGATGGATGGAAGCCCAAGCAGTCTGAAATATTCTTGCTGAAAATTTCATTCACAATCGTTTTCACAAATGCTGAATTAGCATAACCTTGTTTGTTATGGAATAGTCAAAGACATTGTGAGAAAGTTATATTGGGTAATCCTATTTCAGTGTACCCAATAGACAGTGGTAGAATGAAAGGCAACACAACATTGAATTTATCAGTCTAAAATTTTTATGTAAAGTGCACATTCAAAAAGTGGTATGTTCATTCAGAAATATGCAGGACCACTAGTAAAATGTCATAATGTGTCAGGAGCACCTAGGGACCTCATGATCTAAGGGCTTTCATTGATATATGCAGTGTTGTCATTGTAATCTGTTTTTGTATTGATAAATACAGAAATGCAGAAATGTGTCTAGGGTTCCGTGAATTTTGTCAGATATAACTTTGAAGTAGAACTTAGTGTAAGATGACTTGAAAACAGGCTGAAATTGATAGGTCTTGCATCTTTCAGTTAAAAGAAATTTAAGATCTTGTTCAGAGATTCAAAAGATTGTCAGACAGGTGAATAGTGAGCAGGTAATGTAATATGTGAATGAAAGATCAAGGCAAGCCTTAAAGGTTATATAATCTCACCCCAGACAGTAAACCTTCTCCCTACTAAGTTTACTTCTAGCCCCTTCTCCAATTTAAAGAAAAATTCATGTCTAGTATACCTTAAAGACAGAGCCACAGTAGCCTGCAGTTTCAACTGCTCAAGGCCAACTGTGTGTGAGCTTAATTGGGAACACATCTGTTATAAAGTCTTCATTGAACAACCAGAGTGGAGTTATTTTTTTAAGGAATTGTCAGTCATGGCATAGGTGTAGAAAGTGTGGGAGGGGGGAGCTAAAGCCCTGTAGGGAAAAAAATGGTGGACAGAAGTAGGCTTCAAGGGCAAAATCCCTGTATTTGTTCCCTCTGTAAAAGATGTCAATACTTGCAGTAATTACCCTTGAAATTGGCCCAGTATGTTGCACCAAATTGCAGGTAAGGACCCTCAAATACTCAAAAATTTTTCCAAAGTGGAGGGGGCACCCCTTCTCCTTAGACCCCCTCCCCAGGACAGGTGTTTAAAACAACTAACATTCAGCCCCCCCCCCCCCACCAGTCGAGAATAGCTTCCTATACGTATGAATCAAAGTGCAGTCACCATTTGTATTTAGAGACATAGGGCTATTCCTAAATAGGTTTGGGGGATGCCATAGCTCTTTTAAATGGTTAAATCATACTACAGATGCTGTTTTGTGTGGAGAATCTGATTGTTCTCCGTTGCTAATGTGTTCTGTAAATAATTGATAATTGTCTGTTATAAAGTTACATTATTGTATCATTTAATTTTTCCCAATTCTATCTATTTTTCCCTCAGACCAGCTTTTCTAGTTTTGTGCAACCCGAGGTGGAAATTTGTGAAATGCATACATGTGTATACAGTGTCCTGTCTTGAAATAATGCACTCCTAGCAATATAATCTTGCTGTATAATAATGGTAGCAGTAGAAATTAATGATACTCAGAAGAATGCAAAATAATTGAGTTGATAAAATACAATCATGTAGACATTTGCTGTAAGATAAGCTGAAACGGATGAAATTCAGAGTGAAGTGGCTTGTGAAGTTTGTGAGTTCTTGAGACACTGTATTTTGAGGTACTGATTCACTTGAAATGTGCAATTCTTGTTTGGCAATCATCAGAACTAGTCATGTTTGAAAATAACCAAAAATTGTTTAAGTCATCCATGGTTACACCTATGAGATTCTTCCACTGTAGGTTGAAAGAAAGGGAATATCATTTAAAGAGCAATGGAGTCATCCCAAGATGAAATGGGGCTCCTGCAATGGTTAGGGTTTTATAACAAAATATGAAAGAAAAGTTAACTTGTATTAAAATATTGTTTATTCAGCTGTAGCATACAATGCAATTTTATTTTTGCAACAGCACCATTAGTGATGATAACATTTGCACAAATAAAAATAAAAAGTACATCACCAAACCTATTGAGAACAGAATGTTACTTCATTTGTATTCAAGATTAGTATCTTTCATATAAAACCCTTAATGCTCATGTTCAACGAAGCTAAAATGCCCCTCCATGCCAATCTGGTCATGGCTGTAATATCATTAAATAACATTTAGCATTATTCTTTTGAAAGCAGCCTACAAATTCCCTGGGTAAATGCCTTAAACAATTCCTTCTGAGAAGAAATAAATGAAGCCACCGCCTCTATCAGGGGTCGTCCATTTATTCATCATTTTCACGAGAATACAAGACACATTCTTTCTTCATCCCCGTTTCCCCTCTTCCAGAGTGTAGTATTCATCGTCATAACTTATTACACATTGCAAGAGTATACCTCAGTCTTTAATAGCCCCCACATTTGTTTTTGTGCCCTTGTGAAAATGAAAATATGGAATAAATGGAATATACCTAAATACATCTCAACTGAGGTATGGTACGGTTCTTGAATCCTTTGCTCCTTCCACCCATAAGAATTCTTATCACTGAAACTCAGATTTAGTCAAAATTATGCAATTTACTTTAAGTCAAACATGACATTTAGATCATTTTCATGGTGAAATGAATTTACTCCAAACTTCTTTTTGAAAACTGGCATAAAAGTTTTAAATATGTCCCTTCAGAAATTGATCTATGAGAAAGTAATTCTTATGGCCCATGAAAAGATATACTACCCTTACATCTGAAGCTATTTTGCTAACATCTCACTGTTTTTGTTGTTGTTCTTTACTCAATTTCTTTTTCTCCAATATCACTTTTTAGCTTTCCCCTTCCCTGTCCAGACCTTAAGCTCTGGATCAGTGAACCCATAACAGATTCACCAATGGCCCTGTCAGGTAATCATGGGTGAACACTGGCACAACTGCTTTCTCTTTCAATCAAGTACTTTGATAAAGACAGAGGTGTTAAATAGGCTTGGGTGACTCAAACATTTCAGGAGTCGGGGGGAGTACCTACACCCCAATTAGTTGGAACTCTGAGTAGTCTGGACTCGTAAAATGAGGCCATAGTCTGCAGGAAAATATTTCACAACAGTTACAAACTGTCAATACCAGTAGGCCTATAGTACATGGACCTCAATGGCTTAGGTCTGGTGATGAAGTGCCTATGTCCAAGATTCTTGGTGATGGCAGAAAAAAAAAGCTTGAGAACTAGTAAAAAAAAAAGACCTAAGCCAGTGTTGTGTTACAATAATTTCATTTACACCTGTGAGCCAATTTTACATTGCCTGTACAGAATATTCCTCAGAGTCGGGACTCCAAGGAAAGTGGACTCCCAGCCAAAAGAGGCCACTCTAAAATAGAGTGAGGTAATCTGCTCAAGCCTTGTATAATAGTTGCTCCCATTCCACAATCACTCTCCCAAAGACTAGGAGTTGAGAACCCATGTTTGCAACATTACTCAGAGCCCTGGGTGCTTAAAACAAGACCTGCATCTGATCTGATCTTGTAAGGTGACCACATAGCAAGAGAACCCTTATTTGATATTTATCCTGGCACATTTGCATTTAACTCACACTATGATGCCCATAGCATGTAGTTGTTTTAACCTAGTCCTAGCCCAGAAGAAAATTCAAATTCTAATTCTCCAATGAGATTGATTAGGGAAATTGACACACTTCCTCATTCGGTCTCATTTAATTCTCATTCAGTCTCATTGGACTGAATAAGAATTAAATGAGACTGAATGAGAAAATGTCTCAATTTCCCCAATCAATCTCACTGGAGAATTAGAATTTTCTCCTGGGAGGACAATAGGAAAAGCAATGGTGGAGCAAAGGCATTGGGTACTTTTCCCCCAGAAGCTCATACAGCATCATGCATGTAACAGCCTGCCATTTATATGAGACTGGATGGGTCAGAACAGCACAAGTAATTCACTAATTCAGCAATAGACCCTTTTCCAAATAGCAATTACAAAGGATTATGGGAAAAAGTTTTGGTACGGCATATGGGTCTTTTTATGCCACAGTAAAATGCCATGGATGAAGACGTTTTGGTAATATGGGTCTGTTTTGGCCACAGTAAAATGCTGTTGATTAAAATGTAGCGTACCAAAACTCTATCCCACAATCCTTTGTAACTGCTAATTGGAAGAGAGTCTACTGATAGCTACATTATGACCTGGGGCTGTCCAGTGTGCTCAGTGAACAATGGCAAACCTGAGGAAATGCTACTACGAGATGTTTACACTCCAATGGTCTCCCATTTCAAGTTGAAGACTGGTCACTCATGCATGGTCAATATTTAATTCACCAAGTGGATTGTTGATTTGTGGTCAGTAGAGAGGAAGGAGAAGTTTGCTGTGTAGTCTTCTGGAAAAGCTGCACCCTATGAGAGAGAAGGGGTTGTTGGCTCAAAAGTGCTTCCACCAACAAGTCAGGTCCCCCCAGTCTCCCCCCACTGGAATACTCAACAGTGCAAAAAATATAATTTTTCTGTATTTGAAGCCCACTCCATGAAACGATGAGTTAGTTAGTTAGATGAGGTTTAACGTCCCAGTTTCCAACCAACTGGTTCAAGTCCAGATGACCACGGCCTTTTTCCAGTTGTGGCTCACTGGCTTGTTTTCCCTACTCCATTGCTTATGCTGAGCACCAAGCACAAAGGCATAGGTTCCATTTTTAAAGTCTTTGGTATGACCCGGCCAGGATTTGAACCCTAGACCTTCCGGCTGCAAGTCGGATGCTCTAACCACTTGGCCACTGCAGTTGGTGAGAGTCCAATTGCCCTCCTACTGAAGAAATGGCAGATGAAGTGCCTTATTCTTGAGTCACCATTGCTGACTCTGAAGCATTTACACTTCAAGCATGATCTAGTGTGGAGGGTCTGTATCCTCAGAGGATCACATCCAGATCTGGGGTGGGATTCACTAACATTATTTATGTAAGTTCTTGCAGAATTCAACATATGCACTGCGTAATAAAAACATTCGTAAGTGGTATTCATGAAAAGAACTTATGCAGTTTGCAAAGTTGCATAACTGTAATAAATGTACATGAGCCAATCGTGTGTGCGGTTGCATCTTGTTCTGTCATATCTTTAGCCAATCACATTTGACTCTTAATGGTAAAATGATGCACCAGGTTTTCTGTGGTTACATGCGAGGTCCTATGCCGTGCAGAACTATTTGGTTCAGTGTGCCTTGCTTTTCAATATGTGTTAATGTGGCTTTTCTGTACTTATGACAACTCTGAAGTGTGCATAAAGTTTATATGCAAAATATTACACACTTTTCCCTTCATGAATACCAACTTATAAAGATACGTTGCCTAAGTGCGACTTAACGCAAGTTTTTGTGTGTATATTTTGTGAATCCGGCCCCTGATGTACTTTCACATGAGAACCATGATGATCAGCGTAGATCTGGATCTAGAGTAACAGTAGTCAAAAATTGTGTCTGACAGAGTTTTAAGGCAGGCAAAAGCACTAACAGTAGATGATTCCAAGCTACAGAGTATGGCTTAAATAGTACCAAACAACATAGATAATATTTCTGGAAAATAAGTAGGGCTTCAGCCAGGCCTGCCTAGCTGGCACAGTCAATTACTCCATCAACAGAAATGGTTGGTGAAGCCCGCAAAGTGCAGGCAAATTAACTCTTACTCTTAGGGTAGGCTTCAGCAAAAATAGCTTGTGTTGGGGAATTACTTTGGGACAAAATAAATTTTTCCTTCTAGGTAAATGGCAAGTGATCAGAAAATGAATAACCAGAAAGCCAAAAGGCTTAGTGATTCCTTGATATATTGTAACAAACATGAATCACCCACATGACAAGCATGAGATCCCTCACAATTATCCTACTTGAGATATCATGTTAATATGGTCAAACTCTTTTGAAATCTTGCGACCCTAAATGACCTACATGCTAAATATTAACAATCCACAGGGCAAGTATGTGATCCCTCATAGTTATCCTCCTTGAAATATGTTTACTAGCTCTTGACCTTTTGTGACCTTAAATAACCTTCGACCTGCACGAAAAATAGTAGGGGTCATCCACATGTCAAGTGTGAGATCCCTCACAGCTATCCTTCTTGAGATATCGTGTTTACAAGGTCCTGACCTTTTGGCCTCTGGTGACCCGAAATGACCTTTGACCTGCACCAAAAATGATAGAGATGATCTACTCAATATGGGCAATACACAAGCTAAGTATGAGATCCCTAACAGTTACCCTTCTTGAGATATCATGTTAACAATGTTTTGACCTTTTGACCTGTGGTGACCCTACATGACCTTTGACCTCCACCAAAAATAATAGGGATCATCTACTCAATATGGGTAATCCACGTAACTATGAGATCTCTCACAGTTACCTTTCTGGAGAAATCGTGTTCACAATGTTTTGACCTTCTGACCTCTGGTGACCCCACATGACCTTTGCCCTCCACCAAAAATAATAGGGATCATCTACTCAATATAGGAAATCTAAATGCTAAGTATGAAATCCCTCAGAGTTGCCCTTCTTGACATAGAGTGTTTACAACACTTTGACTTTTTGACCTCTGGTGACCCCAAATGACCTCTGACCTCCACCAAAAAAAGGGATTATCTACTCAATATGGGCAATCCACATGCTAAGTATGAGATCCCTCACAGTTACCCCTCTTGACATATAGTGTTTACAAGGTTTTAACCTTTTGACCTCTGGTGACCCCGAATGACCTTTGACCTCCACCAAAAAATAGGGATTATCTACTCAATATTGGCAATCCACATGCTAAGTAGGAGATCCCTTACAGTTACCCTTCTTGACATATAGTATCTACAAGGTTTTGACCTTTTAACCTCTGATGACCCAAAATGACCTTTGACCTCCATCCAAACAACAATAGAGATTAGCTACTCAATATGGGCAATCCACATGCTACATATGAGATCCATCACAGTTACCCTTCTTGAGATATCATGTTTACAAGGTTTTGACCTCTGATGACCCCAGATGACCTTTGACCTCCACCAAAAACAATGGGGATCATCTACTCAATACAGACAGTCCACATGGTAAGTATGAGATCCCTCACACTCATCCTTCTGGAAATATCGTGTTTACAAG
This sequence comes from Holothuria leucospilota, assembly GCA_029531755.1. Taxonomy (NCBI): domain Eukaryota; kingdom Metazoa; phylum Echinodermata; class Holothuroidea; order Aspidochirotida; family Holothuriidae; genus Holothuria; species Holothuria leucospilota. The sequence continues at coordinate 27,646,653 of CM055969.1, read as the reverse complement.
GTTTTGATGTTTTAACCTCTGATGACCCCAAATGACCTTTGACCTCCACCAAAAATAATAGCAATTATCTTCTAAATATGGGTAATCCAAATGCTAAGTATGAGATCCCTCACAGTTATCCTCCTTGAGAAATAGTGTTTACAAGGTTTTGACCTTTTGACCACTGGTGACCCCAAATGACCTTTGACCTCCACCAAAAACAAGAGGGATCATCTACTCAATATGGACAATCCACATGCTAAGTATGAGATCACTCACAGTTATCCTTCTGGAGATACCGTGTTTACAAGCAATTTCCAGGGTATTTACTATTTGACCTCTGGTGACCCCAAATGACCTTTGACCTCCACCAAAAAGAATAGGCATCATTATTTAATATGGGTAATCCACATGCTACGTATGAGATCCCTCAAAGTTACCCTTCTTGAGATATAGTGTTTACAGGGTTTTGACCTTTTGACCTCCTGTGACCCCAAATGACCTTTTACCTCCACCAAAAACAATAGGGATCATCTACTCAATATGGGCAATGAACATGGTAAGTATGAGATCCCTCACATTTATCCTTCTGGAGATACCGTGTTTACAAGCAATTTCCAGGGTATTTACTATTTGACCTCTGGTGCCCCCAAATGACCTTTGACCTCCACCAAAAAGAATAGGGATCATCTACTTAATATGGGCAACCTACCTGCCAAGTATGAGATCCCTTGGAGTTACCCATCTTGAGATATCGCGTTTACAAGGTTTTGACCTTTTGACCTCCTGTGACCCCAAATGACCTTTGACCTCCATCAAAAACAATAGGGATCATCTACTTAATATGACCAACCCACACACCAAGTATGAGCTCAGTCTTAGTTACCCTTCTTGAGATATCGTGTTTACAAGCAAAGCGTCACACACACACACACGCACGCATACACACACACATACACACACACACACACGACATCACCATCGCATAGATTCCTTCTGCCTTTGGCAAGGAATCAAAAATGATTAAAAATGTATCACATAACTTCTAGTTGAGCAAAGACTGCAGCTTAGTATATTATAGCTTTGAATGCTTATTGCACAGATGAAATAATATTAAATTTTGAGATTTTAATTTAAAGAGCATCCTAAAATGACCCTCCTTCAAAACCTGACTAAAATAACTGTCCTGGTTAAATGAATCATGATAGTCACTCTTGACCTTTTGAAAGCTGTTCTAAAATCAATACTTCAGTGGGTCACTTTGATCGGTACTAGTTTCACAAGGGTTAGTCGGCACATTGTTTATCCAAAGGCTCTACATCCCATTCCTCTTCCAGAAGAAGTGTCCACAGCCTCACCAAGATGCAAGCAATGTACACTTCATGAAAATCTGCATAATACAAGAAAGATTAGAAGTTACTTTTTATTTTTACAAGGAAGAATTATTTGAAATGATATTTTACTTGCTGTAATAAAAAAAAATGAAATACACGGCATATAACTGCTTACCAGATAAAACAACTTCACCTAGTCGAAGCAAATAAAAGGTCTGGTGACATTGCTTGTGGGTGATTTAAACCCACTGCAAAAGTGAGAAATTTCCAGTAAACATCTCAAGAAAATCAACCATTTTTGAACATAATTTGTAAATTACTCCCACATCAATATTTTGTAATTTTACACCTATCTGCTAATCAATATGTGGGAGGATGAACAAAAAACATATTTCTCATCTTACGGTTTGTTCAATCAACCTTCTTCTCAAAGATGGCTGTAATGATGGTATACCCTAAAGGGTTCACTTAAGAACTTGTTGTCTTTTTAAAAAATATCAACATAACACACCAAGATGCACAGGCTAGCAAGTATTAACAAACAGATAATTTATATCTTATAAAAAGAAATCCTGACAATGTGTAAACCTTCACATTTTGTTTCCATAGCAGATGGATTATATAAGAAATGCTTAAAAAGTGAATTATCTTAAGAATGGTATAGGGCGAAGTCCAAGGGGATTTCTATTTTAACTATGACTGTTGAACAAAAAAAAAAAAATTGTCAAAAGCAGGCGCGGATCCAGGGGGGGGCCTGGGGGGCCCGGGCCCCCCCTTGCCACAAAAAAAAAAAACGAAAGGAGAAAAAAAGAAGAAAAGGAAAAAAAAAGAAAAGAAGAAAGAAAAATTAAGAGCAAAAAATAGATAAAAGTGACTAAGAACGTATTCAAAGTATATGTTTCTGTAGGGGTTGGGTGGAGCTATCGCTGGACTATCTCTTTATATGTCTTTCAAAGTAGTTGGCGACGAAAGGAGCGCTACAATGTTCGAAAACAGGTGAATAGCTGAGTAATGATCCTTGACTTAAGATCTAAATAAGTAAACATCCTGACATATGTAGTAAGGGCTCGGCTGGCTGCACTGAAATTTAGTAACAATTTTGTGTTAAAGAGTGAAATTTTTTGTAATTTAGAGGGATTGAGACACAAAGTTTTCGCCATACAGACCTTGCAGAATGAATACAGAAGACAAGCTGTCAGGTGACGTACTATTGTGCACAGTAGCACCAACTGTTGCAGGCAACGTAGCGGCGTGTATACCCTATTCGATTTCGAAACTGTCTGAAAAGTTTTAAAATGAACTCAAAAGGCTTTTAAGCTACAGACAGTGGCGTCGGCACAGTGGGCAATGGGTGACGTGTGTCCCCCTCCCACATCGATTCTTGAAAATTTTTAAAATGGTCCCAAAAGTCGTTTAAGCTTCAGATTTCTGTGGAGGGTGTAGGGTGAGATGTATTATTGATGACTGGTTTATTTGTTCTAACCATTTTCTTTCACAAACTGTTCTCAAACTATGATAAGTTTTGGAAATTCTTGACAAATTCCAAATTTTCGCACTCTCCGCTAGCGTCAAGCCTTGTGTCAGAGTTGTCCTTATTATCAATAGCTTTCGGTAACTACTCACGGGGAACAAAGGAGCAAAAGTGCTTTTTAAGAATTCTCAGTCAGAAGATTCGTTTCTGAATAGCATAGGTTGGTGGGAAAGTGACAGTGTCCGATGCAGGTTCTGAAATGCAGGTTTTGTGATGGACTAATATTTTATTCAAAATTTCGGCGCACTTCGCGCGCATACGACAGGGTTTACACTCGATTTTATATACCACTGACAAAGCTATGACGCAAGAAATTATTCCAGTGCAACATTTTTCTAAAAACTACATCTCCTTCTCTGTAGGGCTCTCATCATTATGGGATCTTTGACTAATCTAGTCTAGCACATGATTTGAAAGATTGTAAGTACGTAATTGCCGTTGCTTATTTTCCAAACATTTTACCGCAACGATCAATAATGACGAAAATCTTTTTTGAAACGAATTTTGCCTGTCCACCATCCCTCTTGCTTTACCTAAAAAGAAGGTGATATATCATATCTCCTCCCATATGGATGTCGGGTAGTGAGAATCCCGTTGGTCCCTCTTTTGTGTACTGTAACTAATTTAGAGCTCCCGGGAGGCTCTATACTGTTCTCTGTCAACCTTGGATATCCTTTTAAAATGTAAAGGAAAAATTTTATTATAGTCCAAGAATGTTTCTGTGGACTCCACGCAGGTATAATTGCGTGTACAATTTTCCCATGGGCGAGGATCATGCGGGACAGGGGACGCGTCCCCCTCACTTTTTTGGAAGGGGGGACATCGTCAAAAAGTCCCCCTCACTTTTTCAAAAATGATGGAACAGACTGCAATTATGCCTAGGAATACGAAAATTTTAGAAGAAAAATAACCTAAAATCGTACACTTTTGTTGCACCAAATTGCATCTGAGGGCATTCAGTTCTAGAAAAATTTCCCTTAAACCCCTCCCCCATGCCGACGATCACAAAACTTATTGCCTCCCCGTGACGCAAATTCTGGCTACCACCAACTGCTTCTTCCACGCCACCAGGACGGCGATCCACAAATGTGAAAAAGCCCCCCCCCCACACACACCACACTTTTGGAGATGGATCCACGCCTATGATTTTTCCTGGGACTTAAGGAGGTTTGAAGACAATATGTTAACTGTCTCTTACTCCCCTTTTTCACCCGAACGGAAGTTAGAATTCACTAAATTGTGGACATTTTCTAAACATACAATCACTTTAGAATGACCCAAAGATACCACCATTTTGCATATAGGCCCCAAAAAATAAACAAAAATTTCTCAAAGGGGAGGGTAAACCCCTTCCTGGGATTGCACTCTCATGTACAAATAAGAAAAGGCTCTCCCACTCTTGTATATTGCGTACACAAAATCCCACTGCCTAAAAAGGCACGGTTTAGCAGTTATCTGCGGTTCCTCCAATCACCAACTCCCGCCGGCACCATCGGTCATAGATTTCTGAAGGGTATACTCTTCAGAAGTCCATAAAGAACGTGATATATCATCTCTCCTCCCATATGGATGTAAGGTTGTGAGAGTCCTGTTGGTCCCCCTTTTCAGTGTACAATTAATGCAGAGCTCCCGGGAGTCTCTATACCGGAAATTTTCAGCGCGCTTCGCGCGCAATTGTTTACGCTTATGGAGAGAGGTACGTTTTTATTGAGTGATGGATTTATTTTCATCACTTTTCACCAAAAGTCGTTTGAAATCTTTCACGATTTTTGCAAAGTCTTCTCAATATTTCTTGATTTTCGCTTGATCTGCGCACTTTTAGCCTTGAATTTCTGCTTTTACTATCAATAAGGTGCCAAACATATTCGCATTACTCATCGGTGGGGTTCTACCATAAGCCAATTATTCGTGTGCATAAACGTGATTTCAGAGGAGCCAGCATTGTAAGGATGTGAAGCAATTGGTATTCATTTTTTCACCCTCCTCTTCTTATGAGAACTGATAACTTAGTATCGAACCCACCTTCTAATTGATCACAAAAGGGAATTGACACCTTTAGTCATAGCAATGGTTTTAAATGTAAATTCAAATTTTCGGCGCGCTTCGCACGCAATTTTTTCATCTGACTTCCTAAACCCGAATACCGTATAACAAAAATAAAACACTCATTATGGCAAAAATCATTTCAAGGTAGTTTTAAGATAACTTAGATTCTCCGGAACTTCTGCAGGTACATATAGTAACTCTGAGCCATACACATTGAATTCCATGCAACATGAAAAGGTATAAAATCTCACTGACATAAGAACTGGAGCCGATTTCTGTGCTCTTAAAAATGCAATATTGCGAGAGCTTCCGGGGGCTTCGCCCCCTGGACCCCGCCAGTGGCCCTAACGCGGGCCCCTGGACCCCACGCGAAGGGACTCGCGCTTCGCGCTCGTGGTGCACCTTCGGTGCACATGAGATTTTCCGTCTTGGGCCCCCCCCCCTCGAAATTTCTGGGTCCGTGCCTGGTCAAAAGTGACTGAGCCATTTTGAGCTGAACAAAGCCTGTATTACCCATGAAAGTTGGCACACTTTTTTATCCCAAAAAAAAAAATTGCCTAAAACAGGGTTTGCCCTAACTCCGGGGCCACAGCCCCCCCCCCCACCCTGTACCGCAGCTCATATGCCCATGTGTAATGGTTATGGAAGACTTCAACAGTAAAATGTTGCAAATAATTGTGACACTTTCCTTTATTTGTGTAGAATTTTGCTTGCTAAAGGTGTGTACCTAAAATAATTGGCACCTGAGACAGATCTTTATATGTTATCATCTGGAGTAGGGGATGCCATCATGAGAAAGGGGGAGTGGGGCATATTTTTGTGTACATAAGGAGGCACAGATGCAAAATGGTGCTAAGCTTTGTAATTATTCAGAGAATGTTTCCTATTTTTTTGGCCATTACATGGAATCTTTCTCTGGCTAGTCCCTAGGTCAGACCACCCATGCCCCTACTAAGTATGCCACTGCCTTGCTGTCACCATGTTCTATCACAGATATACAGGCTTGTCAGCCAATGATGGTTTTCAGGGAAAATGAATGGCAACTTAAGTGGCAGGCTCTTTAACAGAACGGCAAATTTCTCAAGCAGGCGAACCTCAAACACCTTTCTTCAGGGAAAGCTCAGGACCCTGAATAGCCCAACATGGAATCAGTTTTGAAAAGAAGCAGAATTTCTAATGAGGTTCTGGAACTTTCTTGATTAAGTTTCAGGTTAAACTATGAGAAGTTTGTTGTTGTTACATGCTAAAACACTAACTGCTTTTCAGAACACGAGTCAGAAATGATGAAGCATTCATATCCATTGAAATACCTTGAATTCTCATGTCCAGTTACTGAGAATAAAATCCACTGCAGCAGCAAAGCTTTCCATGAGGGCACTCGGTCCAGGACTTATCTTGTTTTCATCTCCCTCTCTGTATTTTCCTGAATGTGTGAGGAAGTACATGATATCTAGTAAGATACATGGACTTACAAAATGCCCTTCCATACAAGTTTCCCTATTTTACTCTTCTGATAAAAGTGTACTTAAAGTGGATACATAATAAGGGCAAAGAGATAAAAATAAGAGAACCTTTTAAGAGAATAATTTAGTGTTCAAATTCTGCATAGAACATTGGAGGCTCATTAATTCCATTCTCATAAAATTGTTGCAAACTCCAAGGTTACATGTATGAAAACCTGTTTCACTATTTTACATTTACGTAGCAATTGAACCACTTCCTGTAGAAGAATGTGATGTAATACTGGGTAAATTACTACTTGCTTCAAGACATACATCCATGACAACATCTTGTCCATTCTAGAGGCACTTTTCTACTTTCTATCAGTGATGAAATTCAAAGAGAGCAGTGTTTTTCTTGAATAGCAGATTAGCTACCCTATATGTCTTAAATAGCTAGCCTATATGTGAAAACCTTTCCAAATATGTTCTTTTTCTTTCCATAGGCTGTAACACTAGGCTTAATTCACTGACCAAGCACCCTGGTAACAAATAATCTAATCAGTGTAGATTTCTTCTCACAAATTAGCCTTATACTTAGTCCTCCTACATAGTCCTTCTGAGAATTAGGTTGGGAGATGAGATTCTAAGTTGAACGTTGCTAATTACCAGTGATTAGCTTAGAACCTCACCTTAAAGCTTAATTCTCAGGAGGACTATTAAAAGTGTAGGGCTAATTTGTGGAGAAAACACAACACGAATGTTTGCTTCTCAAGGCATACAGTAAACTTTTTGATTGCAGTGTGCCAAAGTGAGGATGCCATCCTTCACACAAGGTGCTATGGAAACCAGAATGCAAAAATGCATTGTGGTTTCGATGAATATAGCACTTAATGTGTAATCCCAAATAACGCCAAGATGTCCTGTTTTGTTCAGTCATTGGTTGAATGTGATCTTAAAGTACTGGAAAATTAAAGTATCATGTGCATATTTGATCTTGGGAATTCTTGGGAATTTTTGCTTAATGGCCTCTGGTGATTTCAGCTGGCCTCTGATTTCTGACAAAACTCATAGGGGTTTTCTGATAGATTAAATGCAACACCATGGGAAGTATTAAACCTTCCTACTTGAGCTATCTTGTAAACAAGGTTTGCAGAGTTTGACCCCAGATGACCTTTGACCTGCACCATAAAAAATAGGGTACTTCCTCTCACCATAAGTCATCCACATACTATGTATAAAACCTATCCTAGCGTCCTACCTTGCGATATCATGCTAACAAGATTTTTTGAGGTTGACCCCCAGTGGACCTACTTGACCTTTAACCTCCACCAAAAATGATATGGTTCCATCTCTGACCATAAGGCATCCACATACTACCTATGAAATCTATCCAAACTTCCTACCTCGAGATACCCTCTTAACAAGGTTTTCAGACTTTGACCCCTTGGTAACCCCAAATGACCGTTGATCTCCACCAAAAAACAATATGCTTGTACCTCTGAAGATTATGCATTCACATGCTAAGTATGATATCTATCCATGCTTCCTACCTTGAGATATCGTGTAAACAAGGTTTTCAGAGTTTGACCCCTGGTGACCCCAAATGACCTTTTATCTCCACCAAAAACAATAGGGTTCTTCCCCTCACCATAATGCATTCACACACCAAATATGAAACCCATCCAAGCTTCATATCTTGAGATATCGTGTAAACAAGGTTTTAAAAGTTTGACCCCTGGTGACCCTAAATGACCTTTGACCTCCACCAAAAAACAATAGGGTTCTTCCTCTCACCATAATGCATCCACACACCACGTATAAAGTCTATCCAAGCGTCCTACCTTGAGATATCGTGTAAACAAGAATTTCAGAGTTTGACCCCTGGTGACCCCAAATGACCTTTGATCTCCACCAAAAAACAATATGTTTGTACCTCTGAAGATTATGCATCCACATGCCAAGTATGATATCTATCCAAGCTTCCTAACCTGAGATATCATGTAAACAAGGTTTTCAGAGTTTGACCCCTGGTGACCCCAAATGACCTTTGACCTTCACAAAAAACAATAGGGTTCTTCCTCTCACTATAATGCATCCACACACCATGTACGAAATCAATCCAAGCGTCCTTCCTTGAGATATCGTGTAAACAAGGTTTTCAGAGTTTGACCCCTGGTGACCCCAAATGAGCTTTGACCTCCACCAAAAACAATAGGGTTCTTCCTCTCAATATGGGGCATCTACCTACCAACTTTGAGAACTGTCAGAGTTTCTCTTCTTGAGATATTGTGTAAACAAGAAAAGTGTCACAAAGACACACACATACACACACACCCACACACACACGTACATACACCCATACATACACACACGCCGTCATGACTGCATAGGTTTCTCTTTTCATCGAAACCAAAAATTGGCTCTTTTTAAAGACATTATCTTAATACATTTCAGTGGTTGATGCTATTTGCTCATTACGAGTTTCAAAGTTTCCCATACTTTGAAAAATTAAAACAGAAACATACAGCAACTTAAAGGGGCTACAGCATCACCCCAATAATATTTAGGAATATGATCATATCTCTAAATACAATTGGTGACTGAACTTTGATTGACCTTAATTCAAACAGTTTAAAACTGTGTACTTCAAAGATGCATTTTAACTTAAACCATTCATGTCATTATTGCACCCTGCATATTGGGTGAATTATTTCACTGTTCTGGCTAGAGTCATACTTTCTTCACCTTTCCTATGATGACAATGAAACATAGATGCACTTGAAAAATAAAAGATAAGAAATCTTGCATTTTGACTTTGTGTTAGAATAAACTAGCTTACTATCGGTAGGCCCAAAGCAGATCGCCATGTTGATAGGGTTTTGATTTTGAAACCATCGCATGGGCTGAAAAACTTTGCCAAGGGATCACACTTTGTTTAAATGTGTCTTAAACATTTTAATAAAAGCATAAAATCAATCTTTCTGAGAGCTGAACCTAATAACTGATATCAGCTGTACACACTCACTGTCTGGCAATTTTCCTTCTTTCTTTTCCAATTTGTGTTTTTGGAAAACACTTCTTGACTGAGCAATTCATATCAGAGACATTACCTTTTCACTCAAGCAATAACGTTTTCTAGTTTACCAATACATAGCTTCTCAAAATTTTAGTACCAATGAAAGACTGCACAGGCAAAATTACCTACAATGGTGGCAAACAGAATGGTTTAAATTTCTGTCTGAATTATTTTCCACCAACACAGAGTATCTTAAAGACGACAGATCATAAATCAATTTAAGTCGTAGATTGCTGGCTACAGCAATAGTCCCACTCAAGGTTGGTACTGAAACACGAGAGCTAGATAAAATGTACCTCCCACGAGATTCATGTAATGAGTTGCCAAACATGGACAAAGTGGAATGCACAAAATAAAATATTTATTACCACAAAATAAAATATTTATTACCATGAAATCACAACTTTCAAAATTAATTGAACATTTTATTGCTTTTTCCATCTTTCCCATTTGAAAACTTTATGTCAAGGATGGTAGTACTCTCATCAGCATTGAGTGCTGTCAGAAAAGCTACAATCCTGGTACTGGAAGTTTTATCTATCTTGTGAAATGAAAATGAGCAGTATTACAGAATTCACAGAAGATTGGAAGCAACAAACCTGTTTTCACTAAAATTCCTCTCATTCCAGCAAGCTGAGCTCCTTCTACATCTCCAGCTACATCCTGAAAAAAAATCATCAATCAATCAATCAATCAATCAATCAGTCAGTCAGTCAGTCAGTCAGTCCGTCAATCAAATCAACCAATCAATCAATCAACCAACCAACCAACAAAACATAGGAAAAGAAAATCAAAATTTTGCATCTTTTTCTTTATTTGAAGAAACCCAGAGAGCTAATTTAAGCTTCTTTTATTGTCAGAGGGCCTATCACAGAGACTCATTTGTAAATCAGTGGACACAGAAATCTCCACAAATTTGCTTGTCCCCAATGGAATTCAGTACCAAAGCTTATATGCACATTTTGGCAGAAAGCAGCAAGATTCTTAACATTCATTTAGCATACAGAAATTTTTGCTCTCACTGGATGTGTGGGAAGTGACTTTTCACTGCGTGGTGCCTATAATGTAAGTGAACTACGTCTGATTCCATATTATGTACCCAGCGCGTTTCTACAGAATCTAAGAAAACAGTACTTCTTTGAATGTATCAGGAATTAAATCTACATACAAATCCTTTTCCAAATAGCAACTACAAATAGCAACTACAAAACTACAGTTTTGGTACGCGTCATTTCTGGCCATACTAAAATGCCATTGAAAAAAATGATGCATACCAAAAGACTATCCCACAATCCTTTGAAATTGCTATTTGGAAAATGGTCATGGAGGCGAACCAGAATCTGGATCTTTGGATTCTCACTTACCTGGGTCCCAGGTGCTTCCATAGAGGTACCTCTTGCAATTAGCCTATTTGATACAGGAGGAACCATAAAACTCATTTCTGAAACACCCTGAAGGACCCTGACCAGTATGTCACAAATGAACAATAATGAAATTGTGTTCCATCAAACTTCAGTGTACAGGGGAAACATTTTTGTCACATTATCCTTCTTTACATTTTTACAGGATGTCTACCCTAAGTACCCATACTAGCTTACCTTCTCCATTACAAATAATGTAATCACTGACCTAACACATTCTTTCATATGCCATCACAGTAGAATTAAAAGCAGTAGAATTAAAAGTCTTTATTCAAGCTGACAGAACCCCTCTTGACCAGTGGCTTACAGCCAGGAAGGAAGGCCTGCTTGGGTACCAGCAGCCAAGAAAAAGAGAGATAATTCACTGTTTTTCTAAATATATTATCTGTTAATAGCTTTGCAAGAAACAAAAACAAAATTTTCCCATAGGATGTCATCTCCCCTCCCCCCATCATGACCCTTCTTTTTGGCAATGGCATCAATACCTTACAAAATTGCATAAATTTTGAGGTATTAGGCCACACTGGCATATGTGCCCTCCATAAGCAAATATAACCACCTGTATATGCTACCAGGAAACTCACACATATTCTTGGGGGAGCCTTGGTCTCCTCTGAGATTAATACATGCCCCTTAAGCTAACAGGAACATAGCCATGCCACCATGCTGACCTATTTCCAGTCCTGCATTGCAATGGGTGGCAACAGGTCAACTAATATCCCACCATGGCTTACTATATGAGGCTTCCTTTTGGGATCATCTATGATTTCATTATTTTCACAAGAGTACAAAATGTATGTTTAGGGATGGGGGGGCATCAAAGACACGTTTGTGCTTATTCAAAACTTAATAAATGCTGATGATTTTTGGTTAAAAATCATCATCTTTCAGAGTTTTCAAAGTACACTTTAAGAGAGTGGGCATAAGCGTATGGGACCATTTTGATTTGAGGGGGCACAAGACATTTAGCCAGAATCTCTGTGACTTTTTAGACAAACTTTGTCTGAATTTCAACAAATTTTGCCCAAATGTCTTCAAATTTTGTCTGAATTTCTACAAATTTTGCCCAAATTTCTACAAATTTTGTCTGAATTTCTACACATTTTGCCTGATGTTCTGTAAATTTTACCCAAACTTTGCGGTCCAAAAATTTGGGGGCACACCCGGCACAGTACCCCTTGCCTCCCTTCTCATACATTTATGAGAGGGGTGAGACATTTAGAATGAGCCCCTTTTGTACTCATGTGAAAATGATAAAAAAAGTGGATGATGCCTCAAGTAGGGGAAGCATTCTTCCTATCCCTAACCCTAAACAAACACATTCCTTACGTCTCCAATCATTAGTGCATCTTCAGGTTTGCAGTCCAGTGACTGCAGAGCCTCGTGAAAAAAGGCCTCCTCTGGTTTTCCTACTACTGCTGCCTTCACCCCTGTGGCATACTCCAGTCCCTGAACAAATGGCCCTGGTCCCAGGGCAAGCCCATCTGGACGTTTATAATATTTGGCTTTGTGGATGGCAATAAAGGAAGCTCCCTCCAGGATGAGCCTGTAATATGCCAAAAAACAGAAAATAAAATAAATATCAGATTGGCATGATTTTTCAAAGTTGATTTCACTATCTGAAACATCTGATTGATGAACAAATCAATACCATAATATTATATTTCACTCGTCTGTTAATGGACAGATAAAAATCACAACTTGCTATTTTTCACAGATCAATGTACTAACAAATGAAGATACATATTCATATCTCCAAGATGCACTAAAAGTACCTTAAAGTGGAAACTTTTGGCAGCAAAAATAACTGCATGCTAAGCATGAGTAATTAGAGTGCCAGAATTAACTCAAATTACAATATCATGCTGCAACTCTGAAAAAAGATGAAACTCTCTACCTGTGCTTTATTTAATATCCATAGCACAAAAAGAAAGAAGCAACTTAGTAGCTTCAATGCCAAACTGCCAATTGAAAAGAAGGGGGAATAACTTATGGGATATGAAATGTTGCAGTAGCTCAACTAAAATTTCCCTCTCACACAGTTACTGTAAAGCAGTTTCATTAGGGATCTAAATCCAACAGTCTAAAGACCCTCATTCATGCAGCAGATATACACACGTTCTAGAGTATGCATTATGACTTGATATGTGTGGACAGTCATGATCAAGCACCTCCAGTGCTATAGATGCCACTGGTCACTGCTGTGTCAGATCAGAGTTGCCAGGTCACTGCCAGCTGTGAATAATTCTTTTCAATGCTTGCAGGCCTGATACATGAGGGCACTCAGGTGACCCCAAATGACCACTGTTTATACCCCAACTTTTAAGGCCCATCAACTGATTATTCTCACAACAAAATATTTAATCACAAAAAACAATAAAGAAAACTCTAAAGGGCAGGCTTTGGCAAGAATTTCACCATTTGACCAATTGTGATCCCAACTGACATTCAAAAGTAACACAAAGAACAAATATGATGACACATCATCTACTGAAAACTATGTTTAAATTTCATAGCACTCAGACACAACCCCTTGAAGTTGAAAGCTTTTGCGAGATTTCACGCTTTGGCCTCTCTGCAACCCAAATGACTTTTGACCTACTTCCAAAGTACCACTATGATGACCCATCATCTACTGAACTGTAAGGCCAAACTTAGATAAGATTCATACAGCAGCCCCTAAAAGTTGAAAGCTTCTGTGAATTAACTGTTTTACCTCTGTGACCCCACATGACCTTTGACCTACTTCCAGAATACACATATGATGACCTATAATCAACTTAACCTCATGGCCAAATCTGATAAGATTCAGATACCACCCCTGGAAGGTGGTAAGCTTTTGTGTGATTTTACTGTTTGACCATGCAATGACCCTACATGCAATTCCAAACTACAACTACCATGATCCATCATCTATTGACTACTATGGCCAAATGTGATAAGATTCACACCCAACCCCTAGGAGTTGAAAGCATTCCTGTGATTTCACTGTTTAATCTCTCTATGATCCCAAATTACCTTTGACCTACTTCCTGTCACCATAGGTGTCATCCCCTTGACATGTATTTTAACCTCACCAACTTTGACAAGAAATGGTCAAAGAACCTTCAGACAGAAGCCTGTAACAATTGTTGACAGACAGAAGGATGGACAGAAGGATGGACAGATGGACGGACAGTGAAATTGCTATTGCAATTAATTGTAGATAGCTCCTCAATTACTGTGGTAAATAGAGACATGCAACTCATGCAGACAAACTGTGCATCTACTCTACTAATGTATGTGTAATTACAGTATCTCTTACCTGAAAGCCTTGTTTAAAGTTTCATAGTTAAAAGATTCTGGAGAAAGTCCCACAACAACAGCAGTTGGGTCATGAGTAGAGATTCCTAAACAAACAAAAACAAGGAAACTTAGACAAGCAATAACATCATGAAAACTTTTACATGACTACAGTTAACAGATGCTGGAAAAGAATGAAGCTGTCACTGGTATGAATGACAGCAAAGATCACCTAATTAGAGCTTGTTAATAATGGGGTGGCAACACAAATATTTCATCAGTATATCCCTAGAAGAATAAATAAAACAATGTAAGCTACTTTTAGAGTTAAAGTACACCAAGTAAACATAGGGCATATGGGAGGACATTTTACATGAAAAGTGGAAGGTGTTTGCCCTGAAACCTTCCCTTAATAGCAAACAATCATGACATGGAAATTTGTCCTGAAATCAACAACTTTTGGCTCAGTGGAGGGCAAGGGGCCACTGCCTCTTCCACAACCCTTCATTTATATGGCTATGCCAGTACCTTGTGCAATAAATCTGGCAGCTACTGTTCTTTACAAAGAATCATTTTTTTTGCATAATCCCACTTCAGGATGAATACCAACAAATTACTATAGGCTCTCTTTGGCCACAAGATCTAAGCTCAGAAGTATTCTGGGTCTACACAAGATAATATCATACTACTGCAATAGTCAGCATGAAAACAACTGCAATCATGAAGGAAAACTGTCCTAGCATCTACAATGTGACCGGTGCCAGACAATCACGCATGTTAGTTTCCCTGGCATGAAAGGGACGCGCAGGATTCACTACATCGAAGGCTCACTAGATCTAAGCCTCACCAGATCACAGAAGATCCTAACTCTTACACTGATCCTAACCTTAACCAAAACCCTAATCCTACAGTATCTTAGGGTTATCCTTATCCTAATCTTAACTGTAATCTTTCATCTGGATTAGGGGCGACATGCTTCAGGTGTACAAATTTCTCTCTGAAAGGAATCCTTTGTCATCTTGCAATTTTTTAAAGGTTCAATGTGATTCTCGGGTTCAAGGCCATTGTAAGAAGCTAGTTAAGTGTTTTGCAAGGCTCAACATTAGGAAGTTCCGCTTTTCTCATAGAGTTGTTAATGAGTGGAATAGTCTGCCTGAGTGGGTAGTTAACTCCACATCTGTGCACTGCTTCAAGGTTAACATTGACAAGTTCTTCCATAAGTGTGGTAGAATCTAATTGTGCTGGGCTCGTTTGGTGCTGGTTGGTTCTTTGTTTTCAGTTAAGGTTGTATGGACTTCAGGGCATCTTATGGGGCCTTAGCCCTCCTTTGCCCTTTAACCTGTTATGTTATGTTATCTAACCCTCATCCGAACCCGAGTTTGAATCCTTGGTAGACTTTGACTTTGGTCTGGCACATCTACATTCTAGTGTACCTTTGGTCCAGTGGGACTCCTTGAAAGAGACAGCTTCATGTCACTAAACAGATTCATAATGAGGAAACCACATAAGCAGTCTTAAATGTTTCAACGACATTTAACACGAACAAAGACCAAAACAGAATGTAAAGTTTACATGAAGGACAAGTCTGTACCTTCAAAATCTCTTTTTGCATCTTCAGAGAGAATCAGAAATGGTCGAGCATTTTTCTTTTCAACATAGTTCCTGGCTGCAGTTAATGAGGTGAATATTTCATCTTGATCAATCTTGAATCCTATCCTTGTTAGTCTATCATGTAGGCTTTGTTTGCTTTCTTTGGTAGTGTTTGTAACAAATTTTATTTTCAGTGAACTAGCTCTCAGTCTGTCATAGAGGTGAAAATAAAGAATTGAGGAATATACAGTGAAATGTAAAAGCAACAGAGGATTCATCAAATGCTGTTGTCTGAATCAACAGTCAAAAATAAATAATGAGAATCCTCTCAAAAGATTTTGACTCAATAAGACATATTTTTCTCATCATGGAGTATTCTCACAGAAAAAAAAAATGCAGCTGTTTTATACCATTAGCTGCTTTTTCTTGCTGAATTGATACACTGTCCTCAAAATGACTAAATAGTGTTATTTGTAGCACCAAATATTATAGATTTCTCTTTTTTTAAGAAGACTTAAATACTGTATCGTGCAATTCCATGGTCAGATGCTTGACCAACATGGTGCAGAGAGGAGATGAAGAGAGTTTTAGTGTCAGAAAGTCTTATATGAAACTTCAACATCTAACACTACTTTAGATGAAGTTGTGGTACTTAAAGGAAAAATGCAGTTCTCAAAGGATGGAGTCATTTACTATTGATATGACACTAAGTTTAAATGAAGCAAAATTTGGACTGTGAGTGTGATCCCATATCAGCAGGTGAATTATGCTCAAATTTCACAGATCATATTCTCATACTTTATTACAGTACACAGAGTATACATACTTTTTTAAAAAGGTTGATATTGTGGTTTGCCTGATAATCATTATTCAAATTTCAGAATAACTTAGATGGCCTTGTCTATCAAAGAAAAAAAATGATGGACAACCTAATGCACACGATGGTTAATTGAATTGACCATTTTTAAATATAATTAATCCTACATCCAAATGTTAGGCAGGTTTTTTTTTATAACACTTTACCCAGTAGGCCTACTTTTGGCCCACTGTCATTAAGTTCTATTGTGATTCATTTTCAGCAGACCAGGCTATTTTAAAATGATACATTGCAAGTTACAAAACAGTGTTATTAGGATAAAGGTTACATAGCTTAGGACTTAGGATACTAGTATTACGGTATGGATTTCGGAACTTAGAGGTGTAACCATTCTGACCACTGCAGTATTTTCCCTTTTTCATAGTTGATCTCTTCATACTGTAGTATCCAGATTTGTGGATTTGGATCTCACCATGTCACCCTCAAATTGCTCAGGGTGTGGAAGCAAGATTGAATCTCCCCAAATCCAGTCTGCATTATCTACTCTAAGATTCCTTCCCTGGACCTTGAAATATTTTGTCTTTAAACCCAATGTGCTGTGTCGTTCCTCAAATAGCTCATGGTGAGGAAGCAAGACAGCATCCACGAAACAGCAAATCCACTCAAAGAATATCGCTATATTATCAGTAGTGGAACAATGGGGGGCAGGGAGGGGCATTCACCCATCCCTACATGGGCCAGGGGGCACAAAATGAAAGTATGTAGATGTTAAAAGAAAAATAGAGAAAAAGATAGGAAGACAAAGTTGATAGATTGCCATAGGCCTATATCACAGGTCCCTATAGTATATGAATTCCTCACTAAATACTGTGTGTTGAAAATGATGGCAATGGTGACAATGATGAGTCATCGATTCGAGTTTAGCTCGGGTCTTTGAAGCTGGAACTACTGTAGTTTTGGGCTATATATTTTTTACTCCTATACATTAATCACTGATGCAAAAATTTTCTTTTGTCACAAGGGAATGACACCCCTAGTTGGCCTTATTAAATAAGAGTCTTGCTGAGTTCCCACATGGGATGATCGAACAAACAGGTAGTTCAGGGCCCAGGCTCTGGGGGAGCATGTTGAGTCACTTGACCCCCTTGCAAACCACAGGCACCCCTTACATTGTTCAGTATATATAGACATCTATATAAAGCCAAGTAAAAAAAGATATGTTTCCCATCTGGAATTTTTCAGAAAAGGAGAATGCAGCCCTCTTTTTTTTTTCCTTTTTCTTTTATGCATATGTCAAAACTGCTTGCAAAAGAAGACAAAAAGTTGCATGCACAACTGTAAGTGAGTATATATTAAACAAAGTAAACTTGTCTTGTAGTTATCAAATCACATTCGTGCACTGCTGGTTGAAGTTTTGGTAAAAACAGACTGTAGTCGTGGTGTCCAGTCGTTCCTTATTATGTATCAATAAGGAATATTGCCGCAACTTGTGGAAAGGTCCAGAAGGTGCTGAAATAAAACGTGATTTCCGCTGTTCAAAAATAAAAAGAAGGATGCGGCCCTAAAAAAGGATGTGGGCGGGGACGGGAAACATTTATTTTACTTGGCCCAATATATACTGAACACTGTTTAGGGGTGTCTGTGCTGCAAACAACCCTTACAACGCCAATGTACATTGTGGGCCTGCATTCTAGTATCGTAGACGGGTTGGGAAATTAGATTTTGCTGTACCATGTAGTACCACAGATCATGTCCACAGACATTTCTCCACAGATACCAAGGCTTCGAGAGACTGTTGTTTTTGTCTTCCACAATTTACCATCATTATGTCCAACCTTTTTGGTCCAAGATGAGGAGATTAACTTCAAAAAAAACTTTTCTGCTAAACAAAATTCTCTTTGACCCATGACTGATGTCTTAATCAGTTGTTAATGGTAATTTCTCTTCCTGGAAAGAAGTTACAAGTGGAGTTCCACAGGGTTCTGTTCTTGGCCCGCTTCTTTTCCTAATTTTCATCAATGATATTGATAGCTCTCTCACATCTAGAATTAGTAAGTTCGCTGATGATACGAAGCTCTATAGGAAGGTTAGTGATAAGGATGATGCCTCCTTACTGCAAAAAGACTTGGATAGGTTATCTTCATGGTCTCAGACTTGGCAAATGTCTTTTAATGCAGATAAGTGCAAAGTCCTACACTTTGGTCCTAGAAATTTCAACTATGATTATAACATGAATGGTAGTATTCTGAGTGATGTGACTTTTGAGAAGGATCTGGGTGTAGTTATTACAGGTGATTTAAAGCCATCTAGACAGTGTGCAGCTGCTGCTGCTAGGGCTAATAGGATGCTTGGATTGATCAAGAGGAATTTCAGTAATTTTGGTAAAGAAATTGTACTAAATCTGTATAAGCAGTTGGTAAGACCCCACCTCGACTATGCAGCCCAGGCTTGGAGTCCCTTTTATGATAAGGACAAGTTTCTTTTAGAGCAGGTTCAGAGGAGAGCCACTCGCCTTATTCCCGAAGTGAAACACCTACCTTATCATGTTAGACTTAAGCATCTTGGGCTTACCACCCTGGAGTTGAGAAGGATTAGGGGGACATGCTTCAGGTGTACAAATTTCTCTCTGAAAGGAATCCTTTGTCATCTTGCAATTATTTAAAGGTTCAAAGTAATTCTCGGGTTCGAGGCCATTGTAAGAAGCTAGTTATGTGTTTTGCAAGGCTCGACATTAGGAAGTTCAGCTTCTCTCATAGAGTTGTTAAGGAGTGGAATAGTCAGGCTGCCTGAGTGGGTAGTCAACTCCACATCTGTGCCCTGCTTTAAGGTTAACATCAACAAGTTCTTCCATAACTGTGGTAGAATCTAATTGGGCTGGGCTCATTTGGTGTTGGTTGGTTGTTTGTTTTCAATTAAGGTTGTATGGACTTCAGGGCATCTTATGGGGCCTTAATAGCCCTCCTTTGCCCTTTAACCTGTTATGTTATGTCTAGAAAACCATAGTTTTAAACTCGAAAATTGTACTTGATTAAGCAAAATATTTGTCTTTCACATGTATTCTCTGTTATGGGTACACTTTCCCCAACTCGTTTGTTATCCCTCATAAAGTCATATTACACTAGCCTAATCGCGCAATAGGCCTCTACGCTAAGAAAGTGGGTCTAGAATACAATCAAAACATGAAGACGGGGAAGCCACAAAAATGTTAGACTTGTCTCAGGAAGGAGTTAAATAATTCAACCTTCCAAGAGCTTCGATCGAGCCCGGAATCACACTGTCGTCGACATGGATTGTACCACTCAGGTCAATTAAAACAGCTTTCAGCTTCCTTGCAAATGACATCTTTTTACGCTGTCCCGGTTGATTTCACATCGAGTCATGGACGAGGTAGTAGAAAAATAAAAATATTCTCTGAACGACCGGTTCACAACTGTCATAGAGTTGCTGTATTTATAAGCCTGTGCTCTCAATTAGTATTTGAGCCAACTTGTACCCATAGTTTGCACAGGGGCGTCGCCAAAACATTTATCATGGGGGGGGGGGGTGGGGGTGGTGCCGTATTTGCCGACTGAAAAGAAGCAAATGCCGACTGAAAGTGTTGATAAGCGATGCAGTTAGAGCTGAGAACCGATAGTCCAACCGGTAGTGGTCCAGCAGGGGGTGGCGCGCCAGGGTTTGCCCGACGGGGGGGGGGGGGCGGCAACGATCCGAAGTCTCGACAGCCCCGATGCCGTCGAGGGGTTGGTGAGGGGAGATCTGAAGAAAACCTGTGTACTATACCATGCCATTGAGGGGCATATATTGCATAAAATTTATATACTAGAGGAAAATATAGTCCCGCCCGATGGTTTTTCCCGACGGAAATCTAAACTGTGAAATTGCAAAGCGGGCGAAGTTTTTAGGTAAGCTCATAGGCGTAGGAAGCGGCGGGAGGGGGCTGGGGGCTTTAGCGCCCCAGTCAAAAATGTGGGGGCTGAAGTATGCTTCGGTTCCCCCAAGATCATCCAAGGCCAAAACCCCTTATTTGTCTCTTCTGTAAGAAATGTCAAAAATTTGCAGTAATTTTCCCTAAAATTTGTCAAAAATGTTGCACCAAATTGCACCTGAGGACCCTAACATGTCCAAAAATTTTCCAGAGGGGGACACCCCTCCCCTTAGACCCCCCAGGAACAAGGTTTAGCCCCCAGTCTCGAAAAGCTTCCTACACCTATGGGTAAGCTTACACTAAAAAGAATTTGTACTTATTTAAAGGTTGTGTGAAATGCCACCAAAAAGAGCTGTTTCACTTGTCAGTTAAAGAATTAAGCCCTCCAATGAAAGATCCCTTGGAATTATTTCAATATCTTTTACCGTTCTCAAAATATACATCTTCAAAGTTTGTTGGTGTTGGTTTCTGAAGAATTAAGCACGTAGAAGGAAGTTAGCCCGGCTATTAGAGGTATTGACTACAAACAAAGGGCGCACCTTCGTGTACTATACCCCCAAAAGTGCCACCACTTGGGCTCAAAGCCACGCATACCCAAATATCTGAGAACAAGGCATTTGAAAGCAAGCTTGAGAAGCACAGGGATGTTTTTTGCGTACATTCGCATCAATCCCGGCGTTTGTTTCCCGACAGTCTTTTCCCCTATCAGAGGACACTAAATCTAAAAGATTTACTTGAGTAATCAAGTTTTACTGCAGAGTCGGACGAAACAGGAGGGTACTACGATACTTTATTGCATGCGCTCATAGCTGCATTTTAAATCTCATGACGAACCTAGCCAATGTTTGAAAGGCTACTACTGATGAAGTTCCGCCGTATAGAGCAAGAGAACAGAAACCGCTCTAGTTGGTTTTCAAAAAACCACCCAAATGTCAATTTGAGAACGACTCATATTCCTCCAAAAGAGTGGAATTTTAAGCTTTTGCTTATATCATGTTATAACATGATCGGGTACTATTCCCTAAAAAATTCAACAGTTCACCGACTTGGTAGCGTCAGATAGTGAACCGCCTACCCCCCACTTCACAATATATCACTAAGTATTACTATTGTATCTGTTAATTAATGCCAATGTTTCATGAGTATGTATTCAACTTACGGACTATAGGTGTAACGCAACAGGAAATGCCCAAGAAACAGTGTGACAAACGTTGCTCCCTTCCTACCAAACCACTCGGCTACAAACACACAACTGAAGTACGCCGGGATTGCGATAGCACCAGATATAACAAACGAAATGTATGGATCAATTCCTAATTCCGACGTGCTAAGGGATAATCCATAGTAAACGAAAGCCTGAACAGTCCTGTGAAAAAGGAAAGATAGTAATTATGTTAAGAAGAATCTGATTAGGAATCCTTGTCAGTTTCAGAATGTGGGGACACCGAACGAGCGTTGTTGATGCTGTTGAAAATAAAACCATGGAGCTACTATTTGGACCAAGTAGTAGCTCCATGTTAAAAACAGTTCTCGCAATACCGCATGGCCATCTAAGGGCTTCTTAATATATTTCGTGTCTCTTTTGGGTCGTTACTCATTTGATGGAGTAGTTTCATGCTTTCGCCTGCATTCGAGGTAGCCTGCCGGGGATTTTTCAAGAAGCACATTTTCCTGTGTACCGGTACATAGATCGGAAATTTACATCGCATTCTCTAAGTTTGCGGTATATCATGACGACAATACTGAACAACACGAGACATATAATGGTAAACTTTGAGGCCCACTTTGTGCCGGAGACCCTGGAATCATTACCCCAGTCCTCCATAGACTCTAAGAGGACTGAGGTGATGAGTGTCCCCCAAAGAAATTATTGAGGATAAAATGGGAACAGTGTATGCTCAAGTACAGAGAAAACTTTAATCCTCTGCATGAACCTTAAAGGAGACAACAATATAATTTTGACATTTAAACACTTACAAGACTAGCTAAGTGCTTGCATGCAGAGGCCTACCACAAGTACACAGTGTTTATGGGTAATCTTTATCATTCCGTCACCTATCTGGCCTGTATATCGTAGGCATTTAATAACTGGCCTTGGATTGGGGTTCAAAAAGAATGATAGGTAGATGAATATGAAACAAAAGGTCTACTTTTGTATTATTTTATCCTCATATCCAATAAATCAATCGGCCCCTTGTGATAATTGTCATCCTCTCAATCCCTGGGGCTTCTTTTATACTACTAGTGGGCGCACTTTGAGGAGCAGTATTTATAACCACAGTCTGAAGAAGTCCACAGAACAGACTGAAAGAAAAATATTCCTAACTGATAAAGAGTATTTTAGATGTGAGTAGAATTAGGTCGACCCCTTTGCACGTACAGTGCGTCATGTTTGTATCAACGAAAAAGGGCACTTAAGTTGTTGGAGAATATTCAGTGCTGGGATAGTTACATGCGGTCCTGCTTAAGGCAGCCGGGAACCCTCCCCCGCCCCCGGGATCGACCGTAGGGATCGTCAGGGGCCTTAAAGTTTAAAGACCGCCGGTGAATAGAGATAGGGTTAGGGACAGGGGTTAGGGTTAGTTAGGCAAGGTTCCCGGCGGTCCTGGGCTGTCACCCTGGTGGACCCCCCCCCCCACCTGCCACCGGCGGTCATCAGTAGAACCCCGTACATGGGCACATAAACTGACTAATGAAAGTCACGCAGTTCTGCACGTGCAAACATATCTTGTATACCCATTACTTCACGTGGGAGTGTGTAGCGTACATAGATTCAGGCCTTGAATTCAGGCCTGGAAGGGCAGTTGTTTTACGACTCTAGCTAAGCCACCACAAACGTGGGAGAAGCCTATATGGCTTATGAATTACAATTTCACGTCGGGTGGCTAATCACCTCAACAATTTAGATCAAATTTGATTTCTTTTGAAAATCCAGTTCTGATGAGAAAACCGTAGATTGCTTTTGGATGAAAGACCCACTTTACTTTGACCCGGCCGGGGATCGAACCCTGAACCTGCCGGTTGCCAAGCTTCATTGCTTCAAATGCCACCGCCTTATCCATTCGGTTGCAGCACCTGTCTTCTCAAAAATGGCGGCATGAATATACCCATGGGCGGCTCTAAGAAATTTTGTTTGGGGGGCAAACTCAAGTCCGTATTCAGGGAGGTTTGGAAGACCCCCTCCCCAGCAATATTAATGGTCAGCTCCAGATAGTAATATACCTCAACAGGAGTATGCATAGGCGTAGGGCCCCAAGTTGATGGGGGGGGGGGGGCTGTAACGATCTGCCCGAAAAATAGAATGAAAAAATTTCCGTGCGCGTCCAAAATTTTAATGTACATATCATATCGGCATGCATCCGTTATCACACCGCATGTCAATTACATACAATAATTTGCCACGTTACTAGCTATTCCATATCGGTTATAATTCTGGGGAAAGTCGTACAAAAATGCTGCTAATAATCAATGGTGTAGCCAAGATTTCTCTCATGGGGGTGGGCAGGCACTTTGTTGTGTGATCGCCGACCTGGGGGAGGGGTCCCCCTCCCCTTTGAAAATTTTTTGAAAAATTAGGTGTCCATACATGCAATCTGGTGCCACATATGCTACCTTTGAAGTAAAATTTTGTGTTTTAGTTTAGGTACAAAAAAAAAAAAATCGGCGTCAGTGACGGGGGCATGGCCTAATGGCTCCTCAAATACACCACTGATAATCATAATATATAAGTTTAACCATTAAAAACACACTGGTGAATTAATACCGAATATATAGGTACTGGTGCAATCCAAATCAGAACTATGTTTTAATTACCAAGGAATTTTTTTTAAAGTATCGACTTCCGTTAAGCTACATTATTGCATTATTTTTCTTTCAGTAGGTGCCCGAAAAATTCCCAGAATATTGCCCGAATTTTCACAAAAATATTTTGTTGGGGGAGCTGCAGCCCCCCAGCCCCCTGCCTCCTACGCCTATGGGAGTATGGTTATTATTATGTATTACAGCGATGCCCCATGTAGTTTTCAAAAGCTCTTCAAAAACCATTTCAGGCAGTTAGTTATGAGAAGACTACTTTAAAAATAAATACAACCATATCAACCGATCACTACCGTACTACCATAACCGGGGTGGAGTAAGAGCCAGGTGAAATGGGCAAAGCGGCTTGATCCACTTGTATAAAATGAGCCCCACCTTTAAATATTTTATTGTTTCTTTCATTGTGTCACAATATGTTTCAACTTTGCCAAGAAGCCATAAAATGTTGGTTTTCTAGGATTGTTTTCATAAACTAACGAAGATTTCGAGCATGAAGACACTTGAAAACGATGAAATGATAGCACTAGTATTTTGGATCTCAGTACCGTTCCGAAACGAATTTCTTTACAGGGGGAGGGGAATTCCCCTAACGACGTCTCATCCTATATACAAATACCTAGGCCACTAGTCAAAAGTCTCATCACACTGAACTAATATTGAATGTTTGGTGTGTTTATTTTAAATCAATTGAAACGGTATATACTTTAGCACAGAGGTGGAGAACCTTTTGCTTATAACAGGCCATTTCACAGTCATAAGACGGCTCGTGGGCCAACGGCGTTGTCAATTTGGACAAGGGAAGGGAAACCTCTCCTTCCATGGGAAACACAATACTTTTAGACTACATGCCCGTTACAACTTTTTATAGACAGATACCTATGCTAATCTGGACAGGTGACACCATGGCAAAACTGCTTTTAGCCGTGGACATGGGCGTCCGCAGAAAAAAATTCAGGGGGGCAAAAATTTCTAGGGGTGGGCAAAAGGTCCGCGACACCATGAGTTTGCGCGAAGCGCAAGAAAATTTCGCCCAAAATGCCTCCCAGATTGCTGGAAATGCCATTTTTAAAGCCTATTTACCACATATAAATAGGGAAAACACGTTTTGTTCGGTTTTTTTCTTTATTTTTATACGTTTTTTCAAATTTTTGATTTTCCAGGGGGGCAAGTGCCCCCCCCTTGACCATGCCTGTGGACGCCCATGGCCGTGGATGATAATCAACACGGCTGATGGGTTGTGTATCTAATGACCCCGAAAGCTCTGAAGTGTCTGCAAAACTATGGGCATTTAACTCCAGCATTACCGTTACACTCTGTAAATGACATTATGATGCCTACGCTAATCAGATTACAAATATCACAACGTGATCACTTGTTTTGATTACCTTAGCTCGCACTAACGGCAGGTCCATTTGTGATGTCTGAAGTATATATACGGTAGTAGCAAACAAGCAACTGAGAAAACGCGCGCAAAGCGCGCCGAAAAAATGGCGTTTGGAAAGCACTTTATTAATATTTAACCTTCGCATTGCATTGGAAAGTTATTCACTCCTTTAATTTTAAGCCCACTCAAGGAAAAGGGAGGGCCTAACCCATATCGAATTACATGTTTTTATAATTATTATTTTTATTTTTGAAAATTGAAGACCATGCTTTGCAAACTTTTTTTGGGGGGGGGGGCAAGTGCTCCCCCGTGCCCCTATGGCGAGCCGCTAATGAATATACCATGGCGTCCAGTGGGATGTGTTAGTATGCATCTTTCTGCTATGACACGATATCGTAAAATATTGAATTATGCAGTATAAAGTGAAAAAAACTTACCAATTGAATGTCATGTTTATCATCATCAGCATGACAACAGGGCTCCGGATCAGATCAAGAAATGTCCCTTTAAGGTTAATAGAGTGATGAGTCTGTTAGTTATGGAAGAAAAAAAAGTTGCTAGTGCTTAATCAAAAGAGTTATTCGCTACTCAAAAATGTCTTTTCATTAAATTTCCATTAAAAACGTATAATTCCAATAATTTTGTGAGTACCTCATCTCGGGTGCAGTTTTTCACGGTGAAGTCTCTTCCAACGGGCTTGTCGTTTTCTCTCGCCATATTCCTCAAATCTTTCTCGGCATCCTTGGTACGACTTTGGTTGACTAACCATCTTGGAGACTCCGGTATGAAAAAGCTGAAGGATTGTGTAAATGTAGCCCAATGTCAGTTGCTCATATAAATTTCAACGGCACAACAGTGAACGTACAGATGACGTCTCATATATCTTAGTCACTTCAATTCAATTCAATTCATTTATTTTGTTTTATCACAACAATATATAAACATAGTGACAGATTATACAGTTAACAACAAATTAATAAAATGAGTGTTGTGAATGGAAGTACTCTTAAAAACCCTTCAGGGCTTAAAGACAAAAGCACTCCCAGAGAGAATAAACAGAATGTAAACAGAGAAAAAACAAAAGGAACAATCCCTCCCATACCCCCCTCACCACACACCCACCATCCTACCGTCCCTCGCCTACAGCATTAATAGGTACTAATAAAATATTTTAGTAAACCTTTCCTCAGAGATGCAACAGAAGGACTTAGCTGGTAATTTTGGGGCAGTGTATTCCAAGTCATAATAGATCTATACTTGAGACTTTTTTTAAAAGCATCTCTATCGACGAAAAGAGTATGAAGTTTGTTAGATTGTCTAGTTTGGTAGTTATGAACAGAATTGTTAACCGTATAGAAGGAAGAAAAGGAACTTGGAAGTAGCTTATTCAAACAGCGAAAGGTAAATATAACTAAACTCATATTAACTACATCATGAAATTTGAGTAAATTCACTTAAGGGCGCAAAATCTCCATGTCCCATACGATAGCAATGCTCTAAAGTCATTGCTAACTTGTATTGTACAGATGCCGTCCAACGTGCTCGTGTAAACAGAATTAATGACGTAATTACACTTTTTCTTAGAGGGCGTCCTCTGTTGAGTCGTCAGATGACGTCACAGGTCTGCTTGAATCCCAGTTGGACGGCAAAATTACATTTTCACACACAAAATATATACTGTTTAGTATTGGCATAGATACGATCCACGCACTTCTGTACGTTCATATTTGCTACTTCAAATTACACTTTCACTTCTTATGTCTATGGATGCCATCAGACGTGTTTACTCAATACAAAACTGGTGGCAATTACTGCATGCCCTTCTTAAGTCAGTTCATAGTTACTTGTAATGAGCTGATACTCTACAGGCCATTGACTGTACACACAAGTATTATGTAACTTAACTGCACAATAAGGCAAATATCTCATTTTGGCTTCTGTATTGAATCTTTTAGGGTACTGGCTTGTTTAACACAATTTGTCGATTCTTATAACGCGAATGTTTTCTTCCTGCTTACATTGCATAAATACAGTACACATCGTTATTACAGGCTGTTGATCAATAAATTGACTTTAAATCGAACATTATCTGTTGACAATTTGTCAAGCTAGTGTACGTACCACATCCAGGCTCCGAGCTAGACAAACTACTGAAGGGGGCGAAATATTCTATTGGGAGGGGGTGCGAGATGCGTAAAATATGTTAAGGCAATGGTAATTTGAAATTTTCTAGAAGTCGAAAATTTTCTAAGGTGGCTTCACCCTGCTCCCCCTTGGCTGCTGGCTTGCGCACATACTTGAAAATGGCGACTATTTGGCGTTACTTTAAAAAATGCCTGCTATGATGAGCAAACGAATTCGAACTCGTCTCTTCGAAGTTCCCGTAACTGTCGAGTTTCGACTACGGATTGCCGAAAGTGTCACGTGAATGAGAATGCTTCAATGATTTGTTTGACAGCAAGCAGATACATTATGCACCTCATGGCTAGCGATACACGCCTTTTTCGCATGCCTTCCAAACATAAGCGTATGACACGAAGTGGGAAGGAGGGAGGTGGGTGGGAGGTTTGAACCGAGATTAATTAAATTTATTTTCTCTCAGTAAGAACCTATTTTCTAATAAAGAACGAATTTTCTGCCCAAAGGGGGAGGGGGCGGGGGATTTTGTACGTTCATGCATTCCAGACATAGTTTGCCTAATGGCTACTGGCAACTTCAGTTCCTGATAAAGAGTAATTGGAATTTTCGTTTTCACGTACAGGCTAGTAGCCAACGATTACGAAACTAAATCATTCAGACTTAGTTATACGTGCTCACAAAAGGCCTATTTTCAGTTGAAGACATGAGAAGTTGATTCCACAGAACACACAGTCATACAGTCCCATAAAATACCCGTCAGCCTAAAATCTACCTAGTCATAAAGCAGATCTCATAAACGAGGTGTTCCCTACCTGCTCCCACTCCCTCACTTGAGTTTTATTGACCTAGCAGATCGTTTTACAAATGTTCAACTTATTTACTAAGTCGTTGCTAAACACAGGATTCTGTGGTGCCAACTCTCTTGACGGCAGGGAGTAAGTTTAATAGCTGTCGAACAGCTGTCAAGTTATGGTGATTTATTGCTTTCTTTTCTTCTATCATTTGTAACGATCTGGGAGCTTAAATGGGACAAAAATTATATCTAGGAAGATGTAAATTGTCCATAGAATCTATTTTTTTCAATAATATTATTGAAAAGTGTGTTCTTTTGAAGAAATCCCTGTGTTATAATATACCCAGTACTAGGCAACCTTGAAAAGTCCATAAAATAAAGTAGCAATGAAGGGCATATCTCCCAATTCGTTGCCACACTTTCCCAATTCATTGCCAACTCTTAGGACCGTCAGTTCTGTGGAATCATCTTGGTATGGACAACAGCAGATGTTACTTACTACGTCAAAACAAAGAAAATGACATACGGTAGCGTCACCACCAGTTGTAATATACGCCAGTTTGGAATCAGTTTAGCTAAACCTGCCAAAACACCATAGCCAACAGCGAAATAAATCCACATAACATTACCAGCCAGGACTCTCCTCGATGGCCCCACCATTTCATTTGCTGCGAAAAGATTAACAAAGTTATTATACAATCATGGACTGCAATGGATAACTTGTGTATATATGTAGATTCGAATTTTCCACCAATCGGATTTGACACCGCACGGTGGTCAGTTGCTAGTGAGAAAACTCGCCGATTTAGAGCCAATGTGGTGATTGCAATCTCCCTTTCTGAGGGGAGACTTTTGTCAAACCTCACAAGGGATTTTCCTGCGTATCCTGTTGAGATGGTCAAATGTTACGTCATAACTCAAATTTGGAATGAAAACAAAGCGATGTCACCTGTCCTGCTATACTGACTGTTGCATGTTCTGACCCTTTGAACATGATTGCAGCGTAGGCAACTGGGTCTGTTTTCAGGCCAATCTGTAGCTGTTACGTTGCATTTAACAACCTCAATATAGCGTCAGAGTGCATATTGTCTATTTATGTTTATAGGGGCCTACAGAACGTGATCCTCGGTGTTTGCGAGATATATCCCTTGTTTGCACCAGCTTAAACGTAGTTAGGGCAAATAAAGTGTAGTGGTTTATTTATTTATTTATTTATTTATTTATTTATTTATTTATTTATTTATTTATTTATTTATTTATTTATTTATTTATTTATTTATTTATTCATTCATTCATTCATTCATTCATTCATTCATTCATTCATTCATTCATTCATTCATTCATTCATTCATTCATTCATTCATTCATTCATTCATTCATTCATTCATTCATTCATTCATTCATTCATTCATTCATTCATTCATTCATTCATTCATTCATTCATTCATTCATTCATTCATTCATTCATTCATTCATTCATTCATTCATTCATTCATTCATTCATTCATTCATTCATTCATTCATTCATTCATTCATTCATTCATTCATTCATTCATTCATTCATTCATTTATTTATTTATTTATTTATTTATTTATTTATTTATTTATTTATTTATTTATTTATTTATTTATTTATTTATTTATTTATTTATTTATTTATTTATTTATTTATTTATTTATTTATTTATTGGGGGCGTACCCTTTACTTTCGCTCAGAACCAGAACGAACCTCCTGATGTCGTGTTGATAACTGCTTACGCAATTGCTTAGGGGCATAAGCAACCACTAAGTGGGGGAAGGGGAAAATAGAGCTATCTCATCTGCGATCACTTGTTCAGGGTGAAAGCTTATTTCTGAACTTGCGCTGATGCTGAAGTGTGAACACGAATTCTGTCAAAGTAATTTTCTCAACGGTCGGACCAAGAGATTGTTATGGGACTACATCTCTTTATGTAGGTCCATAATTTTGAATCAGCAACATTGAAAGTGTTGTACCTCTTCCCATCATGTACGTTCGGTGGTATGACTGTAGTATAAATACGACAATAAGAATGGGAAAGAGAAAAGGAAAACATTGCGAATGTACCGACAAAATAGTTGCAATAACAATTACCGACAAGTTCAGTGAATGTTCCAACTAACCTTCTAGTGATTAAAAATGGGGTCAGTTTTCCATCTTACTCCCGGCCTCTCTTTTGGATAGTTTTGGGTGGCATAAATGGAATTTCTCATAGCTTTTGAATGAAACACTGAAAAAAGTTATCTTGCATCAAGTTCTGGTCAAGTTACACTTCAACATTTCAATTTTCATTTTATGATACTCGGCAATGTGTTCATGAAGTGTTAAGTTATACTTACATAATACAAAACAATTTGATCCTGACAATAGAACAGCAGTTATAAACCTGAGTACCACATACATCCAGAAATTCAGTGAGAAAGTGGTAGCGATTCCAAACACTCCTCCACAGATAAAGCTAAAGAGCTGTGCTTTACGACGGCCAAATCTAGAAAGAGAAGTGGGTTTTCAAAGTGTTGACCAATCTCGGGAGAAAAATCCTGTTTTGACCTCTTGAACAGGTTTGAACAGGTTTGGACGTAGAATAGGAATTGGAAGCAAACAAATTTCAATGGGATTGCAACAGGTGCACACAGGTACCGGTAACGATGGTTTCATAGGAGTTACGGTACCTATTGATACCTGTTGACTTTGCTGCGTCCAAAACGATAAATGATGAATTGCCAGTTCAGGGAAAATGCAGTCATCCCAACTTGGATTAGTACCGTATATCCGGTATTCTAATTCATGAATGGGTCTTTTAAATCATGTGACAATATCTTTGTAAACAAATTGTTTGATTCGCGCAAAATAACCCCTTGGTTTACCTTTAATATGCAATATTTATGATCTAAAAAGTCATGAAAGATACTTGTAAAGGATATAAGAGGATATTTGTGACATTTAGCTGATGTTTCAAAATAAGTTTGGGGGCTACTACTTATTTTCTTTAAATTTCAACAGGTGTCAACAGGAATTTTCTAATAGGATTCCATGTGAAACTTTACTGTTACATTATTGTAAATCTCTTCTTTCCCCTTTCCTCATATGGCTTTCAAAATGATGCAGGCAAATCCCCCTTTCACGTCCCTAGCAGGCCCGTGGCTAGACAGGGTACTGAAGGCGGCCGAAATAGCTTCTAGGGGCGTAATATTTTCTTAGGAAGCGAGATATACTTAAAAATTCATTAAGGCAATGGTAATTTGGAACTTTCTAGGAGGAGTTAAATTTTTTTCAAGGGAACGCCACCCCTTGCCTACTCCTTGGCTACGGCCTGGTTCCTAGTACTGGAGTCTTGCCTGTGCATCACCCTTTTATTTTATACGTACCAGACTAGAGACGACCTCCACCTCTGAGAGAGCAGGTGAAGAGGTACAGAGGACTGAGGTCAGAAGTGTAGCCCACCATACCCCGTATAAATTGATGACCCCTCTGGCGAGTCGCTTACTTTTTACAGGCTACACATTGAGTCTTGGTCTTATGCATGTTGGCACAAACGTATGGAAAATTTTCCAACACCGTCATCTCTATAGATCGAGAAGAGTCACTGTGAAAGCCGTCAACCCGTATGCCCCCTAAACCTGTTTTGGTTGCAACTTGGGAAAATGACTAATAAAAACAGTTCAACAAGGTTCTCTCTAACATAGCAGTCTATGCAAGTTGTTTTAACTATTTTTTGTTATTGTATTGCAGCATACAACAGTAACAGTAATTTGTTGACTCAAAGATGGGGCAAAAAACCCCCTGACCCGGTAAACAAAGCAGCCCCTAAGGCGCGGGGCTATGACCCCCATCGGGGAAGCCTTGCCCCCATGCCTCGACTAGGAAATTTGCAACTTTCGTCGGGGAGCATTAATGGGTAGGATAAAGTGTGATTTCTCCGACGGGGGCCTGTCGTCCCGACGGTACACTTTTTGATCTTGAATAGCAGATTCTTCAAGGAAAGCCCAGATGTTTCATCTTTTCCTAATATAAATCTCCAGTTTTCCAAGCTTTCTTTACAGGAACGCCAAAACTTGCAAATTCTCACTACTAAGTCTCCCACGCTTTTGGAGCCGAAAGTTTTATGTTGGCCATCTTGCGGGAAGTCGTCTACTTTAAGCTGATTTGTCGGAACTTCAGGTTGCTTGCCCCCGTCGAGGCTCCCCCCGTCGACCAATACCTGGTTTCATCCCCTGTGGAGGATGTGTGTTACCACAATTCAACTATCGACTGTTGGTTTGGAAGCATGGGCGTCAACAGGTGGACAGGGGCAGGCATGCCTCCCCACTTCTGAAAGTTGGGGGATATATCGGTTGCCCCCCAAACACACACACACACTTCTTTCCAAAACCCTAATAAAAATGTTAGGGATATGTTGTTCTATAGTTTACCGTGACTGATCCAATAAAATATCAGAAACATTTGTGAAGGCGACGATTTTCATTCATATACGTCTGAAATTGAAGGTCATTTAACGTTTGCTATGTGGCTGTAAAGTAGGGTAGGAGAAAATTACGTCGGATGACATCGGCGGGTATCTAGGCCTCAGCCTTTTCTTCCCCCCCCCCCGCCCCCAAATCGTTAAGCTTCGCGTGCGACTGAGTTCTGCTCAAAAAGTTATCTCCCCCTCCCCCACTTTTACAATGCTAGTGACCCTCATGTCTGTGGTAAATGCGAACAAAACTGATGAAATTACTAAGTAACAATCAAACACAGAAACATACGTATCTGATGCAAATCCAAACACTGTCATTCCAACCATCCTCCCGGCAAGGTAGGCTGACTGTGCAATGTGCGGGAGGTAGGATTTATAGCAGACTAGCTCGAACTGTACAGTATATAGAAAAGAGGAAAATGGTATCATTACAGCTCACACCACTCAAAGTAGGTAGGGTAACCCCTGCTTGCAGAAGCGTGTCTTTCTTGTGGTCGTTCACTCGAGGGGATGAGAGAAATGACCAAAAGTAAACACTTAACACGATCTCTCGCTGAGGGGTGACCATGACTACACTCGAATAGAATCGTGAGTGTGGAAGTGGAAGTTGTTCGGAACTCAAACAAAGTATACGGTGACTTACATGAGACTTTGAAGAGAATCACTTAGGGTATGGACACCAAAACAATTACTTCGGTAATAACAGATTCCTCTTTGGGCAGAATTAAAAGATACAAAAAGTTTGTATTTCAGTAACACATAAGCCTGAAGGAGAAGGAAAAAAATAGTTCTGTGCTTCAAGCCTTGTAATTATGAAAACTACTTTTTTACTCAAACTACATAGTAATTAAGATAATGCTTGGGTAAGTCTACCTATCATAGCCTAAGTAAGCAATATTTAACACCTTAATAGATACTAATAAACCGGAATGGGAGGAGTTTTAGAGAGCTGTTTGCTTCAAAATAAAGTTGGGGTGATTGCTTAGTGCATACGCTTTCTAATACTTAGTGCTTACGCCTTCTAATGCACATTTTTAATGACTGTATCACCTTCTGTCTACCGGCACTATCAGTATGATTATATATACCGGTACCGAATTTCGTGCACCTCTTACAAATCGTTCTTCAGTACGATATAGGAACATCCAAGCCAAGTTGGCAACATTAGATGCAAGAAAGTTCATGTAAGGTCTTTCCATGCTACAGGCTCTACAGAGCCGTTGGAAGACTCCTAAGATTGGGAAGAAAGGGGGGGGGGGGGGCTCTGACACCCTTTAGCTCCCGGAGTTTGGCATTTTTTAACCAAGCATTAAATTCCATTCGGGAAACTGAATCCCTGATAGTACAGAGCGTTGGCGTTATGTTGGGTCAATGAAATACCAACTGTTGCCAACATTGGCCCAACATAACGCTAAAGCTATGTGCTATCTGGGATGGTCTGTGAATGCTTCCATTCGTATTTAGAATGGGTTTTGGACCACTGGCGTAGGAAGCGGGGGGGGGGCTGAGGGGGGCTTAGCCCCCCAGTCAAAAATGTGGGGCTGAAGTATGCTTCCGCCCCCCAAGATCCAAGGGCAAAAACCCCTTATTTGTCTCTTCTGTAAGAAATGTCAAAAATTTGCAGTAATTTTCCTTAAAGTTTGTCCAAAATGTTGCACCAAATTGCATCTGAGGACCCTCAAATACCCAAAAATTTTCCAAAGGAGAGGGGGAAACCCCTCCCCAGGACGGCGATCCGAAACAAGGTTCAGCCCCCAGTCTCCAAAGGCTTCCTACGCCTATGTTTTGGACACTTTTCCATTCAGACTGAGATGAAACCGTTTAGCACCATTCTCGCATTGTGGCACGATGACCATTCAGAGTCATTTGTAAAAAAATTAAAACCAGTTAGAACCATTCGAAGCCAAAACGTTTGGTCGTTCTTAGGCGCATATACTGTTATACTTTTTTTTGGAAAGACCTCACACTAAAACTTATTGGGACAGTAATCCAACAGTCTTCCCCGGGTCCGATGCCCCTGTTTTTGGCACCACACACAGTCATTATTATACCCTCTAACATTAGATGCATAATAGGGCATACACAGAAATTGAAGAACATGCATCATCCTTACATCCATTATAATGGTACTGGGGAACGTACTACGATCGTAAACCCATCCATCATCGCATGAGATCGTCTCTAGCGAGATATTCCGTCCCGCGATTTCAACAGCCGCTTCAAAGTCTGACGCCGTCACACTGTACTTCTCGCACTGTTCAAATGACGTTTTATCGTCCTCACTGATTGTCACAGGAATGGAGATTTCCCTTTTAAAGTTGTCACACAACTCCCTGGTTAGATTGAGGGCTTTACAGTCTTCGTTTTTCCAAGACTGACACCAATGGTTACTTTTTCCTGCTGTAAATACTTGTAGAAACACATTAAGGGTACCCACTAAAAGAGGAAACCCAAGCAACACCAGTCTCCTCTTTTGAAACTTTCCAAAATCTCCAACCTCTTTCAGAACAGAATCGAAATCCATTTGCGGAATGGATGTTAGAACTTTCGGTAAACAAAAACTGAAGTATCTGACTGTGTAGTTTATATTACTAACACAGGGTGTCACTCTGGATTCTTTTTTTCACATTTGGGTAGATAATAAATTACGTCTATTTTACGGCTCCCTGAACCATGGTACGCCAAAAGGCTCATCCCATATGATGATCCTCTAAAAAGAAAAAAAAAAAGTTTCCCGAAGTTTCGCAGAAGCAGTGCAGGTACTAGAATGCTTTGATCAAGTCAGAAAGCTGTGAGAAAAACATGGGATTGCTACTGAACTGCAAACTTTTGTTTCGCCGTGACGAATGTTGTCAGTAAAGTACAGTTTTACCTTGAATCATGGAGTACATATTAGCAAAATCCTTAATGGAAATCTCAGGGTTAAGTGTCTCCAGCTTTGCGTGTTATGCGTTACATGCACGCTGGAGAGTATACTAAACGGAGTAAAAGCGACACCAGAGATTTTCTGGTCGGAACTCGCAACTTGACCATCGTCATCGTTGTGCACGCATGATCATCCTGCAGGATAAGTCAGGGGTATGCAATGGGTATGGACAAAATAACTGCAAATATGCTTCTTCTATAATGCGACTAGTAAACACCTACATATTATCGGAATGAAAAAACTTCCAAAAAAGGGCGGGGATGCAGTCTCCCCCCTCCCCCCTATTTTTTTCAAACATGTATATGTAAATGGAAGTGGTTTTTACGTAGTGATGAAAAATTGTCAAAAGCCCCTAAAAAGTTTCAGAATTAAATTAATAAATATGTATTTCAATAATTTTTGGTCTCTTTATAAGGAAGAATATTCCCTGCTTATTTATGTATATCCAATTGCTTCAAAACTCCTTTATTTTGGAGTTGAAACCATAACCCCCCCCCCATTCGCTGGACCCCTCTTAGAAATAACTTTTGGATCTGCCACTGATGAAAATAGTTCAGGGTCCGGTTTCATATAGAGTTAAGATTAATCTTAAGTTTCATCTATCATGCAAGGGTCCTATTGAAATCAAACTTAAGATCTTTATGTGAAATAGGGCCCAGATGTGTAAGCTGATGCGTCGGCGCACTTTCTACCACATCATACTGTGTTATGTACTGATATGTTCCTTCATGATATGTACACACGAAATTTTGAAATGAACTTATATCGAAGGAAAACTAAACTGAGGAAAACATATACATGTAAGCTATGTTGACAAACAACTTAAGCCTAAGCTGTACTGCCTACGTAAACTTAATTCTTTCCTAATTAATTCAGAGTTTTTTGTTTATTTTATAATTTGCTAACTGTAGTATCTGGACTTACTGCTTATCATGTTTGGAAGGTAGCACTAGTAAAACTCAGCTGTAAATTAATATTATAAATGTTATTAATACCATTGGGAGAAGTCTTCGGTCAGTTAATTCAGTCTAAATCTCTATAAGAGAGCTGTGAGTGGGACAACTTTTAAATTATTACAGGAGGATTCTAGTCACTCTTTGTTTTAAGTTTGATCTAACTAAATTATTGGTTTTAGTGATTGGTTGTATTGGGAGGTTAACACTTCTGATTTTTTACACAAATCGCTATCGCTCTTTCATATAGGCTCCGCCGAACGTTTTTACAACTTATAAGTTATGAAATGTAGGGAGGGCTATTATTTGCCTGTCCTTTTTAAGGTCTCGTGACATCTTTTTTATATTTGTCAATTTTAAAAAGACATAGTTTCCTTGAAAGGCCCTTAATCTGGCCTTAGACAGTGAACATTCTCCTTAGTTAGTTTACCTCTAGCCCATCTTTCGAATTGAACAAAAACATCTGGCTAACACACCTCCCAGCTAGGACTAGAAGAAGCCATGCCCAGTAGCTTACACTGAGGGTAAATTGCTCAAGGCCATATCCACACACTACTGTGAGTGAACAATTTGGAACACAACTGATTGCATAAGTCATCATTGATCAGCCAGAGCAAAGCTATTGTTCAAATTAATATCAAAGTGCAGTAACCTATGGTGTATTAAGAGATATGATCATATTATTAAATATGTTTGGGGCGAGAGTGTAGGGCCTTTAAGTCTATCTTTCAAAAGAAAGTTCTCCTCAATAAACGGAGAATTTCTACTACTAAATTTGAAACTGCATCGACTGTTACTTTAATCCTTAGTTGTTAATACTGCATGCTTGGCGTGCGTAACCTATCAAAAACCTAAGTACATTCTATAAAAGAATTTCTATAACAAAAAAAGAAAAAAAAATTGTGATGTGGTACAAAAAGTTCCAGGAGTTGCCAAAAAGAGCATTTCTCAGAACAATGACTTCTGTTCTTAAGTTCATTTCCTTAGGGTATGCTGCAACTTGGTACAAATATTTACTGGTTTTCACTTCATAAAAATGCAAAGCTTCTGTAATTTGACAAGTTTCCTACTTATAAAAAAGTGTAAACCCTACTAAACTCCGAATAACACGTGAAGGCGATATATCCAGGAAATGTCCAATTTGTATGCAAAACTACTGTGATCTCTTTTTTACTCAAGTGAAGCAATAGAGAATACATTCTCGATTAATAAACATCGTTACACTACTTCATGAACGTATTTATGACGTTTGACCTGCGTAGTATGCATTCTGAACTAAAAGGTCGCCCTATAATAGTGAGACTCTCGATCGATTTATAGGAAGATCTTTACTTAGTTATAAACATTGAAGTTGAATAGTAGTATGGCACGCCAAAAGGCTTACTATAATATGGTGAGTATGTAAAATGATACGTTCATCATGTTAACAGGTACAATGATGTAATCAAATGGTACAAACTGTACATGATCATGATATAATTTTACCCGATCATGCACTGACTTACCTGATTATGTGATATAGCCACATCACCATGTTAGAATACATAATGATTCTCATTGTGATCAAGTAAATTGCCTCCAAAGTACATTAAAGAGTACTAGTACATGATCAAGTTACGATGTGTTATGCTGGAACGATGATCGCCACGTTATTTTTTCATGGTTTTCGATTCTTTCTCGAAAGCACACTGTCTGTCCGTATGTTATAGCTCACGCATTACTCAAATCTAGCAACAGTCATACATTGTTGCATTCAACCTTGTTCCGGACTTTTGTGTTTCATGTCTTTTTATGCTCCTATTGTAAAAAAAAATCAGTTTATGATGGCTTATTTTATAAATCAGTGCCAAAAAGGAAAATCTGAAAGAAACATCCTTTACTTTTTAACAAGATGGGGGATGGCTCAAATTTCCTCCAACCTTCCTTGTGATCACCTCAATGTCTACAAACCCATTCTCAAACAAGCGTTTTGATACACCCAAAGAATCATGACATACCGAAAGAAGGTGAATGTGCCTCCTCTGCCCGAAAGTGTGTGATGCAAAGTCACGCTCATAATTTTGGTGTTTACTGTGCTAAAACAGCTGCATTTCACTCCTCACCGTTCTTATGTCTAAATGGGGTATTATCATGTTACCAACCCCACAGGCTAATGCCTCAGAGTGCGAGGAGCTGCTATGAAATGCATTCCTCTGGAAGGTATTCGTGTCTAACAATGACCTTCGAAATCACTGCTTCAACTGAAATTGTATATCCCCTTTGCTTGAACTAGGAATTAAAGTAAAACTTGACTATGATCTTCGAGATGAATTCTTAATACAAGTTTGTATTCACTGACTCATCATCTCCAATGGCTTGATAAACATTTCATGATGATGTACACTTGTATAAGTTTCCGAAAGAGGACATACAACCATTGGCGTCCGCAGAAAAAAATTCAAGGGGGGCAAATTTTTTTAGGGGGCCCAACTTTTTGAGTTTAGATGCTACTTTCCACACAGTGTTGACAACGTCGTAGCCAGGAATTTGCCAAGGGGGGAGGGGGGCGAAGCCCATAGACAGACTCGCAGCGCTCCGCGCCACCATGAGTTGGCGCGGAGCGCAAGAAAATTTTGGCCCAAAATGCTTCCCAGATCGCTGGAAATGGCACATCCAAGGCCTATTTAACGCATATGAAAAGGGGAAACACTAGAAATATCGTAAATATAAACTTTAAAAAATACCAAAAATATGCTCGGGGTTGGGGGCTGCTGGGGCCTGAGTGTTGATATTTTTATTCAATTCCTGTTTTGAGAGTAGAAATTCACACTGACTGAACTGTTAAGAAATGTTGATGTTATATTTTCTTCATTTTTTCCTTTATTTTTTCTTCGTTTTTTCAAGTTTTTGATTTTCCAGGGGGGGAAAGTGCCCCCCCTTGCCCCCCTCCGGACGCCCATGCATACAACTTCGTGATTAGTTTTGGGTACTTGAACAAGTCGGACAGCTGAAGCAGAGGTGCGCAAGCCTTCCTGTGGCGTAATTTACAAGTCGTCTGTGGGTGTCTGGGGCACTGATTGTGTCTGACTGATGTATTATGTCATACACAGGGTTCGAAAGCAGAACTCGCCCGCTGGCCATTTACGACTGAAAACATCGGCGGGCGAGTGAAAATCCTCTTGGTAGTCCGGCTGGAGAGATAAAAATCTGACTACCTCCTATCCACAGTTAAAATTAGTTATTACAACGCACAATCAGACCTATCTATCACTAAAAATGATCTCAGTTCCAGCCATATACCAGCTGTCACAATTAATTTCGTTATTTACTTCTCATTTTCCTATTGAGATACTGCCAGTCCTTACGCACCGATGTGACGGACTATAAATATGACATCACTCTCAACATACCCTATCCGTTTCTACATTTTCGAACTCCCACAATTAGATTCTCTGTATTGTACTCATTTAAAAGGCTATTTGCATTCCCCTTTGTGTTGCCTGCCATCCGTATTCATTGTTGTTCAACAATGAATAAAACGATTTTTTATTTCGCTTTTTGAATATAAAAATAGGCGGGCTAGTGAAAATAGCTTGCGGAATACCCAGAATTTTGGATCACTTTTGGTCCGGCTGGCGAGTGAAAAAAAAGTAAAGGAAAACCCTGATACATATAGATAGGTGGTTTGGAGGGAAGCCCTCGTACAAGTAAGCTATGGTGGGAGTAGTGCATATTTGGCTACACTAAGTACTGCATTCAGCTGACCTTAAATTTTGGAGGAGGGAAAACACAACGAGGGTCTTAGTCAGTATGAATGTTTTAAAACTAAATCAGAAAAAACGCTTGTTTGGTTAGCTGAAAGAGAAGGTCGGTGGGTTTTTGAGATCGATACCTATACTAGAGCGATCGTAGCTGCATGGTCAGTATACGGGAAAGCGGATTCGATTCCATCGCCAGTCCTGGTAAGGAAAGACGTTCGGTCTTTTTTGCAAGATGTGTGAACAATTTGGCAATCTGCAAAATTTTCATAAAAAGACTAAGATAATCTGGAAGGTTACATCCATCTGAAGAGGAGATGTTTTGGTTTTCCATCTTAGTGTAATGACCATTAGCCGCTCACTGAAAGGTCGCAGACGGTCATTTTACTCAGTCATGCCACTGAGTTTAGAGCAGACAGACCGCGTAAAGCGAGTAATCCGGGGGGTAAGCTGGGTGTCACGTAAGCTTCAAAATGTAAATCCCCCCACACCTGCTGATGTGTATGTTGGAGTATAGAGTCTATGGGAGTCCACTGATATATTAAGGATATTGCGGATATTAGTATAGCAATTACGTGCCGGCGAGTTTACTATAAAAATCGAGGCTACTTCTAAGGCGATGGGTTGACACGAGACAAAAATAAGGCACATACATTTTACATGTGTTACCTTCTGTCTCAGTCTGAAGTCTCGGGCTGCTGTCTCGTACATAGAATACTTTTCAAAAAGAGGTGAACTAAAAAGAGGTGTAAGCAACGCTAAACGTAGTGTAAGGGATTTGTACATTCAAATAACGATAAAAAGCTACAGCTGCTTCATACTGATTAGGCTTCGGGGACAGTCGTTTTTAGCTATTACATGCTCCCCCTACTGAAAATAAATCGTCCTCGATTTAGAATTTTAATCGATACATACTATATATTCCCAAATAAACAACATGATTTGCAAACTTTTCTATACAAACTAAATAGAGATATACACACTTTGAAAAAATACAGTCGTGAAACTAAGTGTGGCCAATTATACACGTACCTACCAAGTAGTACATAGATATTTTACACTTTTATAATTAAACATGTAATCACTGTATTTGTTGAAATTTATGTCGTGATATAAAAACATTGATACAATTCATTAATATTCAAAACCGAAAGAGTAAGAGTTTGTCCTTCAATTTATAGCCTCGAGTAATTGCACTTCAAATCTGTTTCTAGAGATATAATCAGATTGGACAAGATTGTGACTCTCTTATGTTAAAATATCAGCTGTGCCGGTGTTAGGAATTCTGGCAGGGTTCGCAATTAGGCGTAGCCGGAAGACGTAGCAAACACTGCGCTGACAGGATGTTGTAGGTTGAACACAGCTTGTATTTACACTATTTACATCGTCTCCTTTTTCCTTTTTGCAGGACTCTCTTAGTGTTTAGGGTAATAAACTTTATTGGTCGTGAATTTACGAAATATGCCTTGTTATATCGAATGCTAACTCGTAGAATAGGTGATAACAATAGCCTGACCTAAATACCGTGATGGCTCGCTAGGTTCCTAACGCATAATCCCGTTCTTTCTATTGCGCAATCTAATGTAAACGACCAAAAATGAATATCGCCCCCAACACAACCATTATACCGTTAGGGTCTAAAATTTCAAAAATATATGTTACAAAGCTTAAAATATGCATCCAAATGTTCCAACTCCCATCTTCACAGGACACTTCTGAGCTGAAATATAAACTGTTGAAGCAAGGGCGGATCCAGCCCTTAGCTGAAGGGGGGGCAGTTTGAAAAGGGGGGCGCCAACATCATGCAGGGGCCGCATACTCTTGAATTTGACCGACTACATTTCGGAGACCAACTCCCATTGCCATAGTTATATATAGCTATACGGTTCGAAATTCTGGGGACTTTTTTTTTTTTTTTTTTTTACTTTTCGGGCAGTTTTTACTTAACTTTTAGGACGCAGGGGGCGCATTTTTCTTGTATTGAGGGGCGCTAGACTGGTCATAGGGGGGGCAGTTGTCCCTAGTTGCCCCCCCCCCTGGATCCGCCCTTGTGTTGAAGCTTATTCACTCAATTTGAAATGGTAGATTGTGCAATAATTTGTGATGTCATTCTTGTACTACTCAATTTACCGTCTTTGTTTTTCTTTGTTTTTTTTTTCGAAGAGCCACTGCACCTGTGCCAAAATGTGATCACTCTCCTACTGTTATAGGGTGACTTAGCTATTTAAGCCCTCTCCGTACAACATGCTATGCTAGGAAACAGTAAATGTTTCAAGGTCATATCAACATTTTAATTTCAAAAGGAAACAAAAGCATGTAATGTGAGTTGTTCAAGAAGGACTTCACAAATTATTGGGCAATCGACTATTTCAAGTTAAGTGAATAAATTTCAACATTTTATATCTCAGCAACGGAATGAGCTATGAAAATAGGAGATGGATAAATGGAATTCATTTTCCAACCTCTAAAATATGTGTTCTTGTATTTCTAGAC
This sequence comes from Holothuria leucospilota, assembly GCA_029531755.1. Classification (NCBI taxonomy): domain Eukaryota; kingdom Metazoa; phylum Echinodermata; class Holothuroidea; order Aspidochirotida; family Holothuriidae; genus Holothuria; species Holothuria leucospilota. The sequence continues at coordinate 27,603,494 of CM055969.1, read as the reverse complement.
TTTAGGTCCACTTTGTGTGGGGGCCCGTTACACGCAGTTGGTGGGGGCTCTACTAGTTCAGTAAGAACAATTGATACCGGATAACCCGAAATACAGACTATATTTTTAGAACGGATTGTGACTCAGTTTAAACTCAGTGAAATGGTAATGAAGAAAACACGTTATTCAATGCAAATACAACGACACATACAAAGTATACACAAAACTATATACAAAACTTTTACATACTTTGACTACAGTCATAAACAACAGCTATATCGATCTGGCTTTTTGACTGATCTTCCATGTTTTGTTAAGTAATAAGGACTTATGGTTCAAGAAAACATTACCATTGGAATTTTCATTGACTCCCTGTTGAGGCACAGGGGTTGGGAAAGACAATTTTGTTTCGTTGTTGGATTGATGTTTGGGTCAACTGATTTTGCTGTGGTGAGGAAGGTTTAGCTAGGGAGATCTGTATGGATTTGTTCCGGTATCCCATGTATGTTGTCAGATATACTGTTCGAAAAGACAATTTCAAACAGTGATCGCTTTCTGGTCAGGCATTGGATAGAGATTGACGTATCTGGAAAACTTATTCATCACCACCGACACGTAGCGGTTGCCTTCCAGGGTGATTGGTAGTTATGTCCGCACACACCACTTGAAATGGTCGGGAAACTGTAATGTTTTGAAGAGGTGGTGTGTGTCTAGGTGTTAACTGACGTCTGGTATTGCAAGAGTTGCATGTTTCACCATAAATTCTGATATCTTTTTGCATATTTGGCAAACAGCACCTTTGATGAGCTTTCTTAAAGGTCATCTCGAAACTTAGGTGCCCAACACATCCACTACCATGGAGTAACTCAAGGGTCTTGGGTATCATGCATTAGTCAGTTGGTATTACGGTATGCATGCAACTTCTCCCAGGTAGCAGTAGTTCTCTGTACAAGATGTCATCAATAAATCTTAGCTTCCGATATTCCCACCAGATTTTGCGGAGTGAACAGTCTGAACCAACGAGATGAGATTGGCGGCGGGTTGTCACCATCTTGTAGCCACTGATGTACTACCAGTTGTAAATTTACATGGCATTGTTGACTTTTACGCATCTCGTTCTGACCAATTCTTAAAGATGGTATAGAATAATGGCTAGTGGAAAGTTAAATGTTGGATGTAGGAGTATACTGTCTTCACATCATTCTCTTCAAGAGTATAAACCCCTTAGCTTCTTCACTCTTTTGACCAGGACCCTGTGGTTCGTCATCTCTAAAAAGTGTGTTGATGGCCGGTGTCGAGTCCCACCCTTTAGGATCATCCTCCAAACTTTCAGTTTCATTGTTAAAACTATTTGGGTGGCGGAATTCTGGAAATTGCATCTGCCTTCCAATGGGACCTTCTGGGGTAATATTTTATTTCCCGTTCATAGAGGTCCATCTCCAGAGCCCATCGTGCTCTTAGGCCAGTTGAATCGTTCTAAACTGGTATTTTCTTAGCCTAGCTAAAGGTCAGTGGTCGGTAAATATGGTGAATTGAAATTGTTAGGTAGTGTCGCAAGTGTCTCACAGCCCACACGAATGCATACAACTATTTGTCATAGGAGGACCATTTTCGTTCTTGTCTAGTGAACCCATGGCTTACATATGACAACTACTCCTTTCCTATGATGTTGCTGGCTGAGGACTGCACCTACTGCTGTTAGAGAAGCATCGGTATGAAGGATGAACTCCTTCGTGAAGTCTGGATAACCAAGTGAGGGGGTTGAGGTAAGTTTCATCTTAAAAGTCTCAAACGCAAGATGAAATTCAGGAGACCAGTTAAATGGAACATCCTTTTCAGTAAGTTCATGCAATGGAGAGGCCGAGTGAGCAAAATTTCGAATAAGCTTAATAAGGTAGTACGTTGCCAAACCTAAGAACTAGCGGACATCAGTCGGATTTCAAGGTGTTGTCCAATCTGTGAACCTGCAAGTATGTCTAGTGTATCGTCAGTCCTGGGTAATGAATGAAATCTTTAATTGCGAAATAGTTGAGTTTACTTTATTCGACGCAAAAACTTTTGTCTTTCTTCTTTACCATAACCTGCGATGACCAAGGACTTTGGCTGTCGTCTATATATGATATCGTCTTTCAGCAGTTTTTGCACTTGTTTTTGTACTTCTACTTTCATTTACGGAGAAGTTCTGTATGCCTTTTGTCGTATGAGTGGTTCATCCGTTCTGACTGTTTCTCCAGACCTGCCCTTCCTGGTAAATTACAGAAAACATCTGATTTACAGGAGTTTACGCACTTCAGCTCGTTGATTCGCTGTCAAGTCTTCTACATCAATATTTACTTCATTCACATCAGTGGCGCCGCCAGAATTTGGTGATTGAGGGAGGGGCACCACAGATGACGTCTTAATAATGCCACCTCAGTCCCCCGGTCACGAAAGTGTTGAATATTATTCATAAGAGTGTTTGTTTGTAAATTCCATTGCTAGTTATAAGCTCTTTGCGATGCTTTCGTATTGCAAATGCCAATCTTTAAGAGTTTTAATGCATTTGGAATTTGTTGAGAAGGTTTAAGCCGACATGGCACGAAGTACTTTCTTATATTAAAGCCACTGCTGAAGGATACGGTATTGTTTGTGTTGAACTCCCTTATTGTATTATGTAATCAAGAATTTAACAGCATTGTATGTCTAGTGAGAGTTCTCTGCGTTTCAATTAGGAGGGTCACTGAGCATGTGATTCCCGTCAAGTAAACACGACGGAGCCAGTCCGGCCTCTAAGGCAAATTTATTAACGAGATAAGACCGTAAGTAGAATTTTTTATTCAAAGTTGGGTAAAAAAGACAAAAAAACTGACCAAATTTATAAGGGCATCTTTGGAAAAAAAATCGAATTGAAACTGACAAATTATTGGGTTTTTCTTGAATTATAGATGGCTACGTATTGAAGGGCCGTTAACCCTTAGCTCAGCCGTGTAGTACGGAAAGGGAGACGCAGACCATAAAGTCCACAAAATTAAGAGTTATCGAACGAAATTATCAAGGAAAACTGAACGCTAATTTTAAATCCAGAACAAAGGAAATCCAGCGCTAATTTGAATCCAGAACGAAGAAAAATTGAACGTTAAGTTTAAATCAAGCGAGCCAGAGGAACCAAAGATAATTTAACTGCTCAAAGAGAAATGCAGAGAACTCGCTGAAGTTTGTTAGAATTTAAGGTGGAGGAAGAGTTCTGTTATTTTTATGAATGTCGGGATTGTATATATTTGTTCACTTATTTAATGAACCGTCGAGAGAGGGAGAAATAAACTGTAATAAAGGAAGAAGGAAAAGAAAAGGAAAGAGCAAAGAAGGGAACGAGAACCCTATGTGAATACACATAAGAAGCATTTAAAAGAGATTTTTCTGTCAGTCATCTTTTTGTTTGTTTAATTAGTTTCACGTAAGCCTCATTCCACTTAAATTTTGAAGGGAACCCGGGATATACCTGTGACCCCCCCAAGTCTGCGTAAATTGTACCTCTTTTATGGGCCCTGCGTGTTTGTATACAGCAGTGTGGAATCCTTTTTTGTCACTACATAAAGGTGCCGTCCTGGGGGAGGAGGGTGTCCCCTCCCCTTTGAGAAATTTTTGTTACTTTAAGGTTGCTTAGATGCAAAATGGTGCTATCTTTGGGATATTTTTAGGAACTGATCATAAATGGCTGGAAAATATCCATAATTTAGTGAATTTTAATTTTTGGTTAGGTCAAAGAGGAGGGTATACGTCCCTGCAATTGTATACAACAGTGTGGAATCCTTCCTTTGACACTACAAAATAGGTGCCGTCCTGGGGGAGGGGCGTTTCCCTCCCCTTTGAGAATTTTTGTTAATTTAGGATTGCTTAGATGCAAAATGGTGCCATCTTTGGGATATTTTTAGGAACTGATCATATATGGCTAGAAAATATCCATAATTTAGGAAACTCTAATTTTTGGTTTGGTGAAAGAGGACAGTATGTTGTCTAAGAACCTTGTCAACAAACCTGAAGCCCCTTTTGGCTACTTTAATGCCTTCTATTCGGGGAAAGTTTTTACGTAAAAATACGTGCGTGGAGTCCACAGAAACATTCTTGGACTATTACGAAAATTTTCCTCTGCTTCATTGTGCACTTTAAAAAGGTACGGTATCTAAGGCTGGCAGACACCGATATAGGCCTCCTGGAAGCTCTGGATTAATAATGTAAAATGGGGCACTGACATGCTTATTACCTGACGTCCAAATGATACTACAGAGGATGATGCCGAGCAATCTACAACTATCGTATTTTTCCTAAATTTAAACGAAAATCTACAAGAACAGCTTCCAGCAAGGGGAATGGGAGGGAGAGTATAGATGCAGGGAGGCAGGGACCGAGGCGCCAATTTTGAAGTGGGGGTGGGGGGCTAATCATCGAAGCGGCCCAATATGTTCAAGGGAGAAAAGGCAGTTTAAGGCGGTCCAAAATGCGCACGGCAGAAGAAGTTTATTAGACCTCCCTGATAGGTATGGCTGGGCGCGAAGCGCTCAGTTAAACATTTTCAAAAACGTTTAACCGTGAATACGTACTTTTAACCTCCCACATCATGCTACAAATTAGATCGAAGATCCCATAGGCCCCTACAGAGGGTGGAGATGTAATTCTGTTTTTCGGAAAAGTGTTGTGATCAGAATAGTTGCATGTATTATAACCTTAATAACAGTCATGAGATAGAGTGCAAATTGTGACGAATGCGCGAAGCGTGCCGAAACTTTTCATTAAATAAGATTACCATGAAAAAAACATGCATTCATGCTCTTCATCGAGAAACTTTCAATTCCCTCAACAAACCTATATGCCAGTTACAAAGCCAGTCCTTTTCCTGAGAATTCATAACCAAATTTTTAACTTAAATGCTGTGCTTCTGCGAAAGTTGCTACCGGAAATTATTAATAAGGAGAGTATTGAGGTAAGGTTTGAAGCACGCCGAGCGCCCGAAAATTTTGATTGTTTGCAAAGGATTTGCGATAATTCTGATAGTTTGAGAACCATTTGTGATAAAAATGATTATACAATAGGTACATTACTCGGTTGAAAACACACCTAACCCTACCCCCTTCAGAAATCTATAGCTTAAACGCCTTTTGAGATCATTTTAAAATTTTTCGAAAAAAATTCTAAAATCGATGGGGGGGGGGGCACGCGCCCTCCATGCCCCCCGTGCCGGCGCCATTGTTCACATCCTGTTTAACGGTATTTTGTGATGATTACGACTTCTAGGACAGTGTACTCAGCATTTTCGACTACATTAGTAGCACATATACGCCTATTTTACCAGTACTGGAGTCATTGTGGCTGTGGTATGGCCTTCTTTAACTTGCACTAAAGCCCTAGGTATCATAATATTGGGTTCGACTCAATATCTAGGTCGAATGACACCTTCGTACTTATCCGGTAGTATCCAGTATGGTGATGTTTCTAATTTTACCTTAACTTGCTCCAGGGTTTCTGGAGGAATTGTGACTTGACTTTGTAGGATCAGGGTAAAAAATTAGGGTGCAAAGGTCCGTCTTCTGAGGAGGGGTACTTCTGAGGAGGGGTACTTCTTCCTTGCCAAGGGTCATAACTCCTTCGTTATATTTACTGACGCCTTGAAGTAGCAAGAAATTCCATCCTAATATGAGTGGTCTAGAAACATTCCTTGCCACCTGGAACTCATCTAGAAGACTGAAACCAAACGACACAATCGCCATAACCGACGGTGTCTCCTGCATCAATAGTGTCTGAGGTTACAGACTCAGGGGCGGCGCCACGGGGGGGGGGGCAGGGCAGGTATTTGTCCCCCTATGGTTTTTCAACCCCCAAAATAAAATCGTCTGAAAACGTTTTAAGATACATAATTTTGTAGGGGGTGCTGTTACAGTATGTCACCCATCTATCACAATATTAGCTAAATTGTTCGTTACAAAATACCTGAAACTTGCAATCCCCGCACGCATAACGTTTTCCGTTTTCTTCTATGTTTACGTGAATGCAGGTTTAGTATTACATAAACACTAAGACCATTATACATAACGCGCAAACAAAAAGAGCACAAAAACCGAGAGTAAAGCTAAAACAATACCCTAACGCCAAGTTATTGTGAGACCTTACATATATGGTGTCACAGAGCAAAAAGTTCTCCCTCTCTTGGAGAAAAGGTGCATATCATTGCAAGTTACACCAAAAAATACAGGCAGCTAATTTTGTGCATCAGGGGATACGCCTGATCCATGAATCTCTATCTAACCAAAACCCCAACCCTACCCGTAACTCGGAATATATTTCCGTCCGGGGGAATCTTCGGTCTTTAGTGAACCTTCGACCAAGTGAACCTTCCCTCTATGGGTATTCCCCCTGTCCGGATTATGTAATGTTTGACAATCTCAAACATTTACTGTCTCTTCATTCCCAGCATGTGACCATTTAAGTCATCTAAGAAACCTTAAAATAATAAAAATTTCTCGAAGGGGAGGGGTGTACCCTCCCCTTAGACCCCTCGCCAGTAAACCATCTTTCACCCAAACAAAAATTAAAATTCACTAAATTATGAACACTTTCCAAACACGTATGATCAGTTAATGAAATATACCAAAAACATCACCATTTTGCATCTAAGCAACTTTAAATTAACAAAAATTTCCCAGAGGGGTGGGGACACTCCTTCCCCCAGGACGGCGACCACTCATCCCATGCTTTGCCCCCCCCCCATCGAAATACCCTGGCGCCGCCCCTGTACAGACTTTCCAAGGGCGTAAGGTTGACTTTTGGATTGTTTACACAGTAAGGGAATTTTATTTCATAGTTCTTCACTAATGAGAGTTAGATCTCAGCCAGTGTCTATGAAGGCATCAACTGAGACATCTTCAATGGTGATAGGTATGTACGGCATAATGTCTTCCCTTGTTACTAAGTTTATCTCGACATCGGCAGCTTCTTTGAGATTTACTCCCTCATTGGTTATGTTTTGGACCAATTGAGGTTGATCAGTTGGTGAAACGACCCACTTCATAAACTTCTAGTTAAAATTATCTTAAAAATGAACCGATTGTTTGGGGGTTTTGGGACGCCTGTAAGTGTCTGGTTAATGTTGTTGGTCCCTGCGGTCATTTGACGATACATTTGTCTATTCGTCCATTCTTCATAGATAATTCCTTTGTACTGCCTTTGAGGTGAAAATTGTCTTTCGTACCTATTGAAATTATTTCCAAAACAATCTAATTGTTTGTCTCGTCTATCTTCCATCGGTCGTGGGGATGGTGACGTGTACTGCCTTCGATCCGGTGATTTCTGTTCCCTGTAGTATTGTCTCTCTGACTGAGGGCGCCATTCAGGACATTGATTACGGTACCTGTATCTCGGGGATGGTGATCGACGGAACTCACGAGAACGCCACGGTCATCGTATCTACGACGGTGTTTCAGTTCGACTTCCAGAGCTTCAACCTTGTTCACTAATATATCCATTCTTGATTGTAACTTTTGTAAGCTATCTCCCTGAATTGAAGTTACTGAGGTATCTGCTTCATCCTTGACTGGAGGTGTGTTTGTAAGTGGACTTGGGTTTAAGTATGAGGGTACAGCCATTTCCTTGCTTCCCTTTCAATTCTACCTGCGTATTCTAGGGCTGTCTTAAAAGTTGTTGCACCAAGTTCATGAACCTTTAATTGGAGATATGGGTCGATCTCCGACAGAAACCTGAAACATTCACGTGCCTTTGCATTTGCACAGCTCTGCTGTGTATACTTCCAAGGGTTCTCCTACAAGCCTTGGTCTAAACCTAACTTCATCCTGAAATGTTGTTATAAATAAGCGTCTTCCAAAGACTTCTTTCATTTGCTTTTTGACCTCTTTGTAATCAGATTTTGGAAGAGAATCCCAGACATGAAAGGCTGTGCCTGCAGTCTGGCTGGTAAAATGGTCGACAACTTGAATCCCTGTCACAATCATCCGACGCAGCTAAGGTTACCTCTAATCTTCTCAACCAGTTATTAAATTTTTCCTTACCATCACCACAGAAAACAAGAGGAAAATCAATTTTGTAATGCGGAAGATAATCTTAGGTATTAGTAGCCTCGGACGTAGACATCCTGAAAGTTTCAGCTTTAAGAGTTAATCCCCAACATTGAAAAATTAGTATGTATAGTCAATGTCCCTAGTTCTGCGCACCCTTGGGAACGGCAACCTAACACAAATTACCCCATATCACAGTGACAACATAAAAGCCTAACCATTCGACTGTCAAAGCTGAACTGGGATACAGTTATCAATCAAATAAATCAATTCAAGGATGGTTTTCAGCTTTATTTCATTCAGAAAATTGAAATTTATGACCTTACTTTCTTCTGCGCAATATGTTTTGAGAGAAACTGCAAGACAGGTGTCAGAAATCGACAATTTTCTTGGGCAGACAAAGCCTATCAGTTTTGCAGTCTGTTTGCTAACATGTTTGTGCCCGCAAAGCTGCATGAATTGGCCTCCAAAATTAAATTACCAAAGTACGCCATCACTTACATTTGGGGTGTGCAAAATTAGGGAAATAACATGAAATCTTCCCCAAAGAGCCTATCTTCAATCGATTACAACTTCCTCAATTTCTATCCCACTGAAGCGTGTTTCATGTTTAATTAAAGAGGACGAACTAAAAATTTCCATTGTTATATCTTTTTTAATATAAATTATGAGTTGACAAAGATATTTAGGAAAAACCGCCAAAATGCGTAATATTCCGTATAACCATTCTACAATACAAGCGGAGCTAGAATACGTGCATGATGATGGATACATGCAAAAATATGTTTCAATTCAAAAATACACTTGATAGACTATTTACACTGGCTACCGTATACCGTAATTTGTGAACATGGTGAACATCTGCATTCGCATTGAACAACAACTTAAAACCTTAACAGAATGATGAATTTTAACGAAATTCAAGTGTTCACAAATACATTAAAAAAGAAAAAAAGAAAGAAACACGTAAGTACGTGCACTTTCCTCCACACGACGCAAACGTCTAAATATGAAAATAATAAACAAATGGATGCACTTTAAACAAGAATGACTGAAACTTCACAAGCCATCCAAAAAGTTTGACCGTGGCAAACACTTGACTCCCAAAATGCAGTAAGTTATGCGAAATACTTGCACGTCAATCAGTTTGAAAATTTCACGCAACTTTTCCTTAAAAATTCAAATGAAACAACCTACTGAATACCATATTGCATTTCACTCCACTGCAGTGTATCAAATTTTGTGACAGTCGGAATTAATGGTACATTAAATTCGCATGAAAATTTTCTATAATATTATATTCACCAACTATATTCAAAGTACATGCAATATTTTACAACAGTTCCATGAAAAATATCAGCTTGCAAGCGTTTCCTTTGGCAACTGCTCATTCTGAAGGGTGTATCTGGGCTTGAATTTTATGCCTGCGATTAGAGGACTCAACTATTTCCGGCACCTGAATCTGTATATATTATAGCCTTAGGGTGGATGTGTTTGAAAATATGTGCAGTGGAGGAATCGCATCAAATCGCAACAAATAATAATATTAAATTGAACAACTGTCCAAACGTAGTCAAGTAACAAGCGTCAAGGAAACACAAAATTCGCTCACATTATATTTTGATTTCTGCAAACTTACATTTGTTGAACGACTGATTTTAAAATCGAAGAATCTGCATATGATTTTATCAACATTCGATTTTGTTCATCCAAGAAAAATAATTTGAATACTCCCCGTCAAAATGTAATAACTTTTCACATAGAAAAGAAAGATTGAATTACTGGCAAAATTTCAACGGAAACTAAACAGCACGAATATTGTCGTATATATCTAGTAAATTCAAAATTGTAATCGGCATTAGTGTAATCGGCACCCCGCCTACGCCCTCAGAGAAGTCATCACAGGAAATTACGTCATCAATATTGGTTAAACGTCAGCATAAAAATTAATCAGGATCATCATAAGCATCAGCAACACCTGGAGGTATTTTTTCATATAAAGTGAAAATTTACTGTCTTTAAGGAAGTTGATATGCCTGCCGGCAAGATAAAATCTTCTTTTGTGGTCGTATTATAAACCAGGTTGTAATCTCGCGCTGGACGGTGCTACATATGAATATTCCTTTGCCAACCGGATGACGTTAATGACAGTTATCGTGTGAGTCAATGAAATAAACCCTAAAATATCAAAATTTGCAGTCTCCGACGAATAGACTGTTTCAACATCGCACAGGTAATGTAATGTTCAAACAAGCAAAATAAATCGATGAGATAATTTGTTCAAACATTATCGTTGCATGATTCTAGCTCAGGAAGTTGCCATGTCAAATAGCAACTCCCCGGAGCTACTACGAAACTCCATGGTCCTACAAACCATCATACGAATGCCACCGGGTACGCCATGAAGAATGTCATTATATTTTGAAAAACGCGGATCACAAGGCAGCACTGCATGTGCCGGGGTACTCGGGGTGGAAAATCCATGGAGGATAAAGTGCAAGATATTCCAATTTTAAAAAAATTATTACATGAAACCTATCGTAACTAAAATACTGCAAGAACGATATGTTAACTGATTTAAGTTTATGGTGGTTTCGACCCTCGGAGTGGACTTTGTTTGCTTAGCCCGTCATGGATATGACGGAACCAGACAGGAATATCTCCTACCAGGGAGCTGCCATTCTAATGGCAGCTCCCTGCTACTTCGTTATCAAGGTGATCACCGGTGAGGTTACGACTGCGGGACCTTGAAAATTGTTGTAACAAGAGAGCAATATATTGAGCATGAGAAGCAGGCACAATGTGAAGGCCTTTTTGCCATACGTTTCGCAAGTTGAACAAAATACTTACAGTTCTCTATTTTTATTTATTTATTTTTTTTTTTGTTTAATTTTTGATTTCAAACTTTTCACGTAAGGTTCGCAAGATCAGGCAGTTGGCAATCACTGGAGGGACACTCTCAGCCTCTTCTTTTTTGCCCTTATGGACAAGGAGGTGTTACAGATGGAGAAGAAGCTAACGCAGTCCTCTGAGCAGGTCTAGCTGTCGACATTGTGTTTTAAACGATGTGTGGCGGAGTGGAGAAAGGCGAGGAAAATTTGAAACTTGTGGGTTTTATGGAAGAATCTGCCTTCCTCACTGCCTTAAGAGCAAACTCGTGTGAAACGTCGGGGCGATCTTCACCTTCCTGGATTATAAGCTTTAGAGTACCCATCAAGGCTCCCGACGAAACTGGGGAGGGGACAGTTCCCCCAACTAGCGCTACCCCTTCAACTCCAGGGTATAGGGTTGTCACCCACACCACTTCGTCGTGTTCATCTAGTTGGTTGCTGGGCGTTGTGACGGCCAAGCGTACATTCCATTAAAGAATGACGTATACAGGGAGTATCATGAGTCAACCACTTAATGAATACTGGGACAATAAAAATATAAACACAACATGAAAGAAACTTTGCCGTTATACTTTGCAATGCATCTTCCTCGTTGTGCTTTATTTTGGTGTTGTCTGGATTGAGAAATCTGTAGAAAATGAATTTGGAATTGCAGGTGGTAGTACACAACGCAACATTCATGAAGAAATCTTGAGTCAATCACTTCAGAAAAAGAGTAAATAAAATACTATTAATTACCACTTTTAAGAATAATAGTATTAATAAACACAAAGGATGTTGTCTTTTCTATCAAAATTTTTACTGAAAGCATCATAAAAGACATTTTGGTCACCATTTTTGGTAATGTTTGCAAATTTGTAGCTGAAACGTGAAAATTTAACTCGGTGAGTAATATTTTTGCTTTGAATATGAAAAATGATAAGACCGATCCTTGTTTTTGATGTTGCTCAAAGAATATGCATTGCAGGTCATGCTCACGTTGGAATCACATTGCGCCCACATGCTGTACCAGCGATAAGAACACAGTGATCGATACTGATCGACTCATGGTAATCTACTACACATGCTAGGGCGCTAAACATGTATGTCTTTGGTATCTATGTATGGTCTTAGGGTGTGTTTAAAATAATTAGCCTATGTTCTGAGTATGATCTATGTAGCAGCAGTGACGGAGCTACGGAATTCGGTCAGAGGGGGCGAGAATGGCTTGTAGGGACACTTTATACGTGGATAACCCGAGCCACGATCTAAGTCATGGCTTTTCAACCTTTCTGTTTAGATTTTTCCATCCTAGTAGAAAACTGTTTTCCCATTCCACCTCCATTTTCAACCCCTTCCTTTCACATACTAGTATACAGGCGACCATTATAATTCACTAAATGTTCATGTTTTCATCAGATCCAGATTCAAGATTTTATGTAAAAAGGAATTTACTTGTGAGGACAAAGATTAAATCTGCTAGAGCCAAAGGCAAGAAACCTCAAAGGGGGAACAAAACTTGGGAAATTACTTAGATGCATATTTTGGGGCACTGGAAATCAAGACAAGAACGCAAAGAACCATAAGTTTTCATGAAATCGTATACACTGGTATATCATTATGTATATCATTATGTGACCGCTTTGCAGTAGCCAGTAATTAAGTACATTGTTGGAAATGGTCAAGACGGAAGGTCTGCCTGGCCCTCTAGAGTACTCTCATGAAAAATGAAAGTAAACTTTATTAAATTTGATATCTTGGCATTTGAGAATCAAGAAAGTACAGAAAGGAGCATTTCTATGACATTATCATGCAGTGTCAGATGACCACTCTGCATTTATGGAGAAAGCTAGCCGGTTGTCATGCCCATGTACCCATATAAATGGTTATTTGAAGGAAAGCAGAAAGGAAACTGATCATCAGATATAAGTCCAGTACTCTAAAGCCACTTCCACTAGGACAATTTTATTTTATTTTAACCAGACGGCTCTTTTCAGATGTTTTGGGAAACACAATATGGGAGATACTATTTTGGGATCTGCATAGACTATTTTTATTGTTCATTTTGACAATTATCCCGGACGAGAACAGAGCTATTTTCGCAACAATTATTTTTGCACCCTCCTCAACATCTTTTCTTTGGACTGCGAGAGTAAATTGAAAGTCATTCCGTGTATTTGTAAGCTTATTATCACGCTCGGTTGAGAAGAAATGACCCAAAGACATTATAAGCACAGATTCCAAACTTAAAATGGCGCGTTGACTCCTCATGGAGGCCAATATATCGGGGCGGAAGTGCTGATCACTGTTCAGTCGTTTTGAAAACAAACAGGCAAATGAATGTCTTACAAAAGTATTAATACTTGTTATTTCGGAATGTTGTTGACTGAAGAAGTACAACGTCTCAATAGATTCCACTTGAACAAGAATAACTTATTTCTTCAACGCGGCATTCCACTTATTTACACTTGAACATGAACGCAGAATGACTGGTTTTGCGAGTTCATGGACATTCATTGGTCAGTTTCTATGGTATCATCAAAAGACACACTTTTATATGCGCGTTCAATTACTTACGCGCTCACAACGGGAAAGCAACTAGCCCATTTGTTTCCAGAGCGGGCAGAACTGTGCGTCAAGTATTCCGGACAATACACAGAGAAATGTATTCTGCGCGTATAGAACGCGTTGTAAAAGTGCACGCACGCTAAACTCTCTTAACAATGAAATTTTCTGTGACGCATTCTTATTTTTGTACGCAGATCGCGGAATAGAACGGCGCGCATGTCAAATTCACACTTCCGCCCCGTTGTATGCGTCTCCATGAGGAGTCACTGAGCGTAACAGTGTAGGTATAGGAGTTTGGTATCTATGCTTATAATATCTTTGCAATGACCAGGCCCAGTCACAAAGCTCCACCATACATTAGTGCGTACATAGCGTGTAGACAATTAAGGCTAAACCTACCTCCTAGATCAAAGAAGATGACCCTTCTAATTAGAATATAGTACAGATAATGGCCGCTGTTTGGACATTTTTCTTATACTTGTGTATTTCTTTAAGTTGCCAGACTCAAAAAGTTCTGCTTATTTCTGGCTCCTCTACCCATCACTGATTGCCTTTAATTTTTCAGTTGCTTGTTTCCATTTCTAAGATTAGTTGTATTATATTCTGTATATGTACTGACATTCTTGAAATGTTGTTTGATGATGGTAGAAATGAGTTGAATTGAATTTTGTTATCCGAGCCTAAAAATGACACTATAAAATCATGTCACTTGGAAGCAATGCCATTAATGGTGCAAGAGTTAAGTACGGTAAAAAGCTAAAAAGGGCCCCGACAGGCGATTTGAGTCCGTCGGGGCGGACGACCCTTCAATATATAGACACTTCGCCACTGCTATGACGGCTAGTGTGAAATTCGGAAACGCATTGAGGTCACGTGAAGAATCTCTAGCAACATATCAGTATCATGCAGTTTCTTTTTTTTTACAAAAGAAAAGACACATTTTTAAAGGAAGCCTTTATTTTAAGTTTATTCATCTCATTTCAGTCTTCGCCCAAATTTATCTTTCCTTTAATTTTTAATTTCACTTTGACGTTGGCTAAAACCAAAGCATCTCCCATTTTGTTTTCACCTGTAACCCGATGTTCATCGATGCAGAACTTTCCACGACGAAGTCACGTATAACAAAAACACGACAAAAATCTACTTAGGTTAGGCGGCCTACCAGATGGCGCAAAAAACGTTTTCAGAAGATCTTTGTGTAGAAAACTCACGTGCAACCACGCCACACGCAATAATTTTTATTCCACAAATAACAGTTGTACACGCGACGACAAAGTTGCGTGAGATAAGTCACACGCAACTTAAACTTGCCTGTACGCAAGATTTACTCATGTGCGCGCAATCATAACAACAGACCATATGCATTGACGTCACGCGACGTCATTTTGGAGCAAAACAATGAAGCACGTGGCACGCACGCTGTAGACTTCGCACGAGCGTGTATAGGCGTACGCGCGTATGCCATTGTTTGACAAATGAGCTCTCGGCATTTGTTGTGTAACTTGCAATTAGACGCACCTGGCTTCAAACGAGAGAGCACTTTCTGCTTTGTGACGTCATATGCGTAAAGTCTACACAGTATTCATGCCACGTATGACGATTTGTGTGCTGGCGTGTTAACGCACACATGATAGGACTGTTTCGTTGCTCATCTTGCAAGCGTTTAAATTTGTGCTTTTTGCTTTCGGTTTTTACCTAACGTCTTCTTTTACTCTACGCGCGCTTTAACGAATGGGTAATAATCATGCTTTTCTTGCCTAGCGACGCTTTGTTTAACTGTGCACTTACAACAGAATCACACATTCTCTTTGTGGTTTCCGGCGCGGGCCTTATAAATATTACATACATGCAGTGCATGTTGTAGCCAAGATACACGATAAGTAGGTCGTTGTAGCAGAGGGAAAATGATCCTGCCATAACTATTTTACCTTTTGGGCTCAGCAAACTTTCACAGTAAGTTACTCAGTTCATCAATTTTTTTCATGTGAAGCCTCTACTCTTATTCTAGCGAGAATCACACACATTATACTATTGTCGTGCCGTATTTCGCTGTGTTTGTTTATCTGTCCTGTATCTCTCTTCTAACCTCTAGTCTTTTAAGTTTTTCATTTAAGTAGGCTAGCCTAGTTGTGTACAAAACATGTCCACAAGCACCTTTTCCTTTTTGTGAGTTGTTCCGAGTCTTTGTACTAATAATCACTACTATATACACATTGTTTATTGATTGAAAGGACTGAAATAAATGTCAAGAAAATAAAAAAGAAAAATGAAATGTAATGGTCAAATGATTTGACGTTAGGCCTATAGATAAATACAACGGTGCTTGTAACCATCTTGTCAAGATTAAACTGGTAAAGAACTTGTTTAGAGGGGTAGAAAGCTTGTTTGGGGGCAGTTACGTGTATCCAACATGATGGTCCTTTATTGAAATCATGGACCTGAAAATATTTGCAGAGACTGATAATCCAAGGATGGCGGGGTGGGGGCACTATAGTTAGGGAACACAAGTTCGTTCACCCCCGAAGTTCGTTCATTGACCATAATTCAGTGAATAATGGATGAAATGATTGGGAAATTGCACAAAACATCAATCATTAACTGATAAACAATCGTAGTAAAACAAATTCCAACCACATGGTCCCAATTTGCCTGAGTACAACATTTTTCTGACATTCGAAAATTACCTAGGCAACTCACCTAACAAGCCTAACCTACTTTCCAAATGATCCTATATTTTCGTGATTTCACAAGATGTGACTGCAACACTGTAATAATTTGGTGCGAGTCCTTTTCTTACATGGGAAATTTGACAAATTGAATGGATATTTACCTGATTTTCTACGAAAAGAGGCAATTGAAAATGTGCGAACGAAATTGTGTCCCTCTGGAGAGAAATTCCTGAGGTCAGAGACAGTCTCATGAAATCATTCAAATTCCGGGTTACACTCTACATGTTCCAGGAAGAAATCCGTTTTTGTACAGACAACATATTTCCAAAGATAAAATGTCTAAAACTGGGAACCATGTGGAACTATTTATATTTTTTTGGACGGATTCAGTGGCTAAGGGGAACGAACTTCGGACCCACCATGCTACTAGTCACCGTAAAAGGCACGTGTACAGTCGATCGCCGATAGCTCCCAATACACGTGTACAGAGAGCTCTAGGCAAACGGCCATATACAGTCCTTTACTGAGGACTAGGGCACTACCTATTCCTCAGTATAAACAGATAAAGGCTCGTGTTTTGTAGCCTAAAGTACCCTAGCCTAGGGTACCTATAGGCCTATAGGCTATAGGCAATTACTTCTCATGTACCCTGTGTTCCCTGAACTACAGTAGAATCGCAAGCCATAAATCGACCAAAATACCAGATCAGAAGACTACGGGACTAGTAAGGTCTAGTCCGCAGTCTGCTGACCTAGTATGGGGATTCCCATACTAGTTCAGGGAGCAAAGTGTACGTGAGAACTAGGCCTAGACCTGTACCCTAGGCTAGGCCGGTCCCGGGGAACTCCTTATAATAGAGTGAGCTCATGCGAATATACACAGCACTTTATGGAGAACTATAGGCCAACACCCAAGTTTAACTATAAACTTATACATGATGACATGCAGCTACATCCTATTTGTCGTTATCCAACAACAAGTGTTAACTTGAAAAATCCCTGCAAAGTAATGAATGGGAAGAACTAGTGGTATACCACATGCAAGATATAATAAACTATTATATCATTTTAAGTCATAAATATTTAACTTCAACATATCTTTTCAGTCCAGGTCTATACTTTAAAATCATGTTTTACAGAGATTTTTTATTGATGTCATTTATTCATATTTTATCGTACTTTCGCTGCGTTTTATGTTCCTCGGCGGGGTTCATACTGGGATCATTAACGTAAAACTCAATACTACTTTGAGACCAACAAACCAATATTTACGAATTTATAATCACGAGTAACAGATATATGTATTAAAAACCTGCGAATTCATAAAGCCCGCTAACTCATAAAACATGCAAGAAATGGCATTACACCGCATATTGTAGTGTGCTTAGTATTCATAAAAATCCGAAACTTCCGTTTTTTAGGAAAATTTTCCCTATTATGCGGTTTAAATTAAACGTGGAATTTATTATACTACGCTTCTGAGACCATGGAATTAATACCTCCGGGCTAGCACTTCCTTGCTGAGACTTAATTGAAAGGAAATGTATACTTTTGGTTTGTTTGAACTGAGCAAGGATAGGGTTTCGTCCAACGAGATGGAGAAATAGCGGATGGAAGAATTGGGGAAATACTCTACTACTCCATGGTTGCCTACGTAGCAGGCTGTACGACATAGTCCTTGTTCCGTCATATCCATAACGGAAGCTGATGAGCTAAGCAAACAGTCCGCTCTGGGGGGTAATTCTATGGTAGAATACAACTCCTTACTATCCATGACTGCAAAGTCAAACTCTGGGGAGAGTCATCCGAAAATTTTCCGGGTCTACTGAAAATGATTTGTATCCATAGCTAAGAGTTCCAATGCAAATGAAACGGGGTAGGGGTGGGGTGGGGAGCTCAGATTGAGGTCACCTTCGTTTTTTTTTCAAAGGTCCCGCAGCCATGCTGGCATTCGGAATAGAAGCAAACCACTTCAGGAATAACCTTCATTCTAGTTCTTTGCACAAAGACCTCAATGGCGATCTTTGGAGAAGCTTTTTTTCTGCAGAATAAACAGTTCGAGCGACTCCCCCTTTTAGGAGAATCTACCTTTCCCCCGATCTGGAGAAAAATTGGTCATGGGGCCGCCATTTTGTCTGTTTTACCCACAGTTCCACTTGTTCTCCGTCTACCTTTGTCAGTGGCGAATGGTCTTTGGAACTCCCTTGCAAAATTTGTTGATCTAGTGTAATGAAATTAAATGTATATTCGGTAGTTGTATTGTTCCTAATCGGTGGTTCATCACGCCGTTTTGAGAAACATGCAAGTTTTTGAGTAGTTTTCGTTTTCCCTAAAGGTTGTCTTTGTTAGGCTTGCACGCCCATACAATGTTGTTGCATAAGTTTCTCCTGTTCAGGAGAATTTTGCTTTTTCCCCAAACGTGAGATCCCCCAGACTGATACAATGTTAATTTCGACGAATCAGATCCTTCAGACAACGACGTTCTGAAACATTTATACTAGTTTTGACTTTGGATTATGAAAACTCATCCTTGATTTTCCCTGTTTCTGAACCTCTAATTTAATTTTCTAGCCCTAAACCCCTAACCCTGGCTATCACATCAAATCGTAAATTGTTAGAAAGGTAAAGAAAGAAAAAGTAGAAAGGCTTCCCTCAAGTAGCTTTTGGAGCTTCTGGAGCGATTAACGTTGGCTGTAAGTCAAGTGATACACATGCTTCATAGGCGTTGACGGGCGTATTTTGAAGTTTACGGACAAAATCCCCATTCTCCTACGCTATTGTCATGTTACGTCATTACTTTCCCCCTCCTTAATCTTCGATTGAGAATGGCGCCCTTACCGGGGGCCACCGTTACGATGTCCTCGACAGGGTCCTTGAGAGTCCGAGATAGACTTTCTGACGCAATAGACCTTTTTCCAAGTAGCAATTACAAAGAATTGTGGGATAGAGTTTTTGTGTGCGTCGTTTCTGTCAATAACATTTTGCTGTGGCGAAAGAGGATGCATACCAAACTCCATCCCATAATCCTTTGTAATCGCTATTGAAAAAGAGTCTATAGACCTTATGCATTACGTCATCACTCACTTGCGTGATTACCGCCATCTTAGAGGACATACTGCCCCACTGAGTGTACAAAAGTTTGTGCATACATACCCTCTGAGCAGATGCTCTCAGTCATGTGCCTAGAAGGTCGAAACAAAACTTCGTATTTTCTCCTTGCTTTTTATTTGACTCCAGCTCCAGGCCCTCAACGAAGACATCCAAGAGTTATCAACGATTTATCAGCATGAGCTGAGTTTCCAGCCTGAAATCTAAATTTTATGTAATTTGCTAAGCCGGTTAGCTACCCGACGTAATTTTTTTTATGAATTTTTTAATCCCTCATTTAAAAAAAACTGTAATATCTTAAAGAAGAAAAACGAAAGATAATAATTTCCAGATTTGGATGGTGTCTCTCCATCTTTACAAATCCCTGTTTTTGCGTAATGTTAGAGCAAAGTGTAACAAGTAACTGACCGACATGCCGAAAGAAGCGTCCATCAGTATTTGTCAAGACAAATATTTCAACGGCAGCTTTACAACCGATACTTAATCAAATTCTCTTATATGAATAAATTTCCACCTTTCATTTCAGAGCTCATTTCTTTTAAGATTGAAATCCTCACGATTCTCTGAACAAGATGCAAGTCGCTGGGAAACAAGCCGCCAAAAAGGTGGTCAGGCAACAGATAAAAAAACAAATTAAGAAGCAAGTAAAAAAGCAAATAAAGAAGAAAATTAAGAAAAAAATCATGGAAAAGATCAAGAAAAGGATCAAGGAGAAAATCAAGGAAAAAATTCAAGACAAAGTGATGGAGAAGGTGATGAATAAAGTCGATCAGTTCAGGGCCGCAATGGATGTGAGTATTATGAATGATAATTATAGGTGAGATGTGAGGGATTTTAAAGTTTCATTTCAGTCGTTTTGAAGACGGAAGAACGGAAAATACGAAAAGAAGCTATCCACTCAACTGTAAATGAATAATTTCGGACTAGATCTTCTTCTTGTACTTCTTTCGGTTTAAGTTAAATACATCTTTTTTCCTATTGTCATATTCATAGCAAAGAAGGGGTTGAAGAAGGGCGGTTTCACTAATAAACTAATAAAACCATGCAGGATGGTTCGAAAACGACTTGGGGTTCCCATTCAAAGGGGCAGTCACAAAATTAGGGGAACAATCATGGACAGATGCACAATTTAACACTGATGAAAAATCTTTAGGCGGAAAAATATTTTCAGGGGGCTAAGCCCTAAAAACCCCACCCCCTACTTGACCGAAGCCCTTTTGTTACTTTTATGTAAATATTAAATTTACCAAGTATTACTGAGTTCTAAAAATATCCAATTATCAAGGAGGCGGACGAGGAACTTTACTTGATGGAAGGCTTACTTGAAAGGAAACCAGAAGAAGGCCAATGGACCAAAACAAAGCGACACATGATCGGTTTTGCATGTGGGTGCCTACTTATATACGTGTTGTATCTACTCCTTGTTGTTGCCATGGGTTACCAGTCATCTACTGCGGTAATCATATCTGGGGTGCTGGGATTTGCAACTAGCTTCGGTTTGGCATTCTCAACGTCTGTTAGATGTATAACTCTGCTCATACTGCCCTCACTATTCGCAGGTAAATGGTATACTTTTTAATGTTCAATTCTTAAACTACAAATAAATCACATGCATATAGTCATAAGAAATTTAAACACGTTTTAGTAGAGGTTTACAGGAAGTAGAAACGTGCATGGTTCTCATGAATAGCATCCGAGGTACTATTAAGCAAGATATACGTCAATCAGAAAGTAACACAAATATAAAAAGTGGCAAAGCTGAAACCAGAAGGAAGATGGCTGCCCTTACGAAGTCTTTTCTCAATTCAGATTCACAATGGTGGTAAAACTATCCACACTTTTTCATTTTTCAGGCAAAGGGCGTACCATGTTGATAGCCTACGGTTTCGTTCTGGTCTTCTCGGGACCGATGATGAATTTGAGCCACAATATGGATGTTGCGGGTCGCAGTCAGGCTTGTGGAAGTGCTCTTGCCTTGAATCAGTCACACACGATTTTTGAAATCATGACTGCACCTCTTTCATGTAAGTTGTTTGAGTGTCGATTTCGTTACCGGAACCCTCCCCCACATGGCTATTCCCATCACAACAATTCCCCCCCCCTCCGAATAACTCTCCCTGGGACAATTCTTACCGGACAATTTCCCGTGTACAATTTCCATCCATGACAAATAACCGTCCGACAAGTCCCCACCAGGAACTTTGAAATTTTCCTGGGAGGGAATTGTACCGTCCAGGGAAAATAATCTGGATAAGGAATCATCGAGGGGGGGGGGGGTTCCGGAAAGAAGGGGAGTTGTCCTGGAACCCAACATCCGACCATTTTAGCAAACCCTTTTTCATTCAGGGGAACAGCTGTGCTTTTCCCCCTAAGATGAGGATGTCCTTTATTCGGCTTGTCAATTGCATATTTTGGAGGAAGTAACTCATAATAAAAAAAAAAAAAAAAACTGTCATCTCTGCTTGTAACAGTTTCCTTGTAAGTTTCATTCTTGTTTCTGCAGGTTTGTACCAGTGTCCGAAACATTTTTTTTTTATTTTCGGGAGCTAATTTCAAATTAAAGTCGCCCCCTAAATTTCATTATATGTGCTACGTCAAGATCTACAAGTGCTATGTTCGATCTATTGATCTAGGTGAGCTTAATTATATATTTAGATACCAGCGTCCGACAAACCCTTGGGCGGAATGCAAATTCTCCTTTTAAACAACAATAGGTGCTACTGAAATTACCATTAACACAACTGTGCTATTCGTTTCGAGGTAACATTGTTCAAAAGTTAACCACATTCAACTCTTGTAATGCATACTGTTTTAAGGAGGTAAAGCTATTGCTGGAGTGTGTTGGTGATAGGTGATACTAAATGACTAAATAATAGCTAAATGAAAGCTTTTTTCTTGTATGCCATGTGGTGCATTTAAACGCAGTGCATCCCTTTAAATACTCTTTCCGTATACTCGCATCCATATACATAGTACACGACTAAACGTGCATAAGTACAGCATGTTATCTCGAACTTTTGCAACTTTTTTCCTACGCAGGTTTGGTCGTGTCCATTTCAAACTCGTCAATTTCTCTGACCGAACGCGTGCTCGATTTGTCATCACGGCTTTGCTTAATTTGTATTGGATCCCATCATGTATTGTTTTTACTCTGTTATGTCTTGTACTAAAGTATGCTGCTATTCCTACGTTCTCCTTTTATTCATCTGTCGAAAATTCGTGTTCAGTTTATTAGTAATGTAACTCGCCTAAAGATCGGGTCTTGCCAGTGAAACTTTAAGTAGCGGCATTAAATATGAATACCTGTTAACCGGGCTTAATTGTTGTAATTTACTTATTTCTATATTGCTCTACAACTAATGTCGTATTGAGCACTCTGTGCTCGTATTGAGCTCGTATTTAGGCCTTTGGTATACACTATACACAGTATTTATCATTACATGTATATATATATATATATATATATATATATATATATATATATATATATATATATATATATATAAATAGTAGGTCGAGGTTGGTAGATCGAAGTTAGAATGTGTATATATATATATATATATATATATAGGCTATAAATAACTATAACTATAACTCATAGTTTCACGCTAGTGCGTTCATCAGGAATGGCCAACAGGATTATTCATCTAGACCTCCTGATGAGCGCACTAGAGTGAAACTCTAAGTAGCTTTTTTTCTTTTGCTTTTACGCCATAACTATTTAATATATATATATATATATATATATATATATATATATATAGGCCTATGTATGTATATATATTAGTCGTTTCTTTTTCTCGTTTCTTCTTCACGCAGCTATCATTGATGACTTAGAAGATATGATAAAGAAAGTTCAAAAATTGCTTGAAGAAGTTCTAGACTTAGTGCGTCAATTTGCAAAAGCTGTACAGGCAGTTGGTAAGTAAAAGTACACTGAGGGTGTCAGCTCAGACTTGAAGTTAGAGACCCTACAGTGGGAGAGATAGGCCAACCATTGTTCTCAGATACGCATTCTGATTGGACGAAATATATGGGCACCATTTTGGAGCCAAAGTACGAGCTTGCAAGATCATGTGTAGCCTATGTAGGCCTACATTCGAGAAATTGTGCAGGCTGTACTATACGTACGTACGACCGGACGTACGCATCCTATGTAAGATAGACATGTTTTGTTTCCAAAATTGCGGCCAGGATGTGCTGCATTTGGATGCACGAACAGACCAGAAAGGGTTACAAGTTGTATAGATTCCCATCCTGTACAAAAAAGAAGGCTTCGGTGGGCTGTAAAAGTTAGAAGGTTCAATTGGAATCCATCAAAAAGCGATCGCTTATGCGACGTAACTTTACAGTACACAACTTAGTATACATGTAGGCTAACGTTAGAGCATGTAGGCTTATCCTTAGAGCATGGAAAGTTTACCCTGACTTACATGCTTAGAGTTAGATTACGACGTTCTGTACAAGGCCTAGTCTATACCGTATACGGCGGTTCCATCTCTATATTCCGACTGCTTGATATTCCAACACATAAACCCAAATACAACTCCTAACCCTTTGGCCTAACCGGCTAACCCTAATCCTAACCCTATTGGAGAGTTGTCGGAACATCCCCATAGAGACGTTGGAACATCAGAGCTGCAGTTCCCAGTCATAGGTGTAGGAGTAGTGGCGTATTTGGGGGGGGGGACATTAAGCCATACCCCCACCCAATGCCGATTTTTTTGACTTCCTAAAGATGCGTAAAGTTTTTAACACAAATTTTACAGCAAATGGTAGCATATGTGGCACCAGATTGCATGTAAGGACACCTATTTTTTCAAAAATTTTCAAAGGGGAGGGGGAACCCCATTGGGCCATGTTTCCCCTTTACAGTCACTGATGCCGATGTTTTTGTTTTAGTTCCTAAAAATACGTCAATTTTTTAACACAAATTTTGCTTCAAATGTAGCCTATGTGGCAGAAGATTGCATGTAAGGACACCCAATTTTTCAGAAATTTTCATAGGGGAGGGGGACACAATAACAGATCAAACATTGCTCCTGGATCTATTAGTAACATGAGAAAACTGAAATATTTGCGTAGCTTTGACTTTGATGTAGGTTTTTACATGGAATACACCCTGGTCAGTCACAATTTTATAAAACCTAGGCCTAGGCCCATGGGCGTCAATCCTGGGGGGGGGGGCGAGGACAAGGGGACACGTTCCCCCCACACATTTTGGAAAAACACCCATTGACTTAAGATTTTTACACAGTAAATTTTTGACAGAAAATGTCATGTCCCCCACACTGGAGTAAAGATAGACGCCCATGCCTAGGCCTTTCCATAAAATAAAAAAAGTCTCACTAGGAAGTGCTCCCCTATATTTACCGATTCCCCCAGACCTCTCCTGAATCTTTCACTAAATAATGAAAAATCTTAAATGATTAGTTCAACTTGCTTGAACTTTCCAAAAAAGCACCATTTTGCATGTATGCCATGTTGCATTAACGTACGAGTAGTTTTCTTAGAAAGAAGGGGTAGACCCAGCCCAGAATAGACCCACCCCCCTCTTACAAGTACAAAAGTAAGACACACTAAAATGAGATTTTTTTTTAAATAAAATCACTTTTAAAACTGTCAAAACAGCATACACCATTCTGCATTTTCGTCACTTTCTATTAGCAAAAGTTACTCAAAATGGGGGTGTTATCCCCTCCCTCTAGACCCCTCCCAGGACGGCTTTTCTTGCACTGGGTGACAAACTAAAGGATCCGGCAGATAGTGCCAGCCAGTATCAACCGATACGAATGATTGCCACAAGATAACAGAACGCTGTAACTCACTTTGTTTTACATTTTGTACGGAAAACTGTACGCACACAGTGTATATGATATCTGGCCATAGTTAACATTTGGCTCCAAAATGGCGCCCATGAAATAAGTTGGCCAATCTCTCCTACTATAGGGTCTCTACTTGAAGTGGGTGCGCACCCGAAATCATGCTTTCCTATAGTATTTTGCAAGACCATACGGCACTACTGTGACTACACCCTCAGTGTGTTCCTCAGAGCTCAGTCTGCCCACTCGAACCGTACAGTTCAGTTGACAAAAGCCTTCATTTTATTAGAATGTATCGGCAGTAAAACTTAACTAGCTTCTTGACTAAGATAGCTATGTCACAGCTACTTGTACTCCTAATCATGAAAATGGTTTTGCAGTGATGAAAAATTCTGTAAAAATTTTGAAAAAAGGGGATTGTACATGTTCTCTACAAGGTTAATGACCAGCACTCATAGCGTACACACACTTCTAGTTTGTGTGAAAAGCCTAAGAAAGGTGTTAAGCCCGGACCCTAAACAGCATCACCCGGATACCTTTTTGAGACTCATAGCCCGAAGCTCCACCTCCTGTACTGCCCTGTACAAGGCCGTATTCAAAGCAGCACATGTTAACTCATACTCGTGAAAGAACCAGGTGCATTTTCCTTTTAACTTTTGAAAATCTTATACATGTTTGAGACAGACGATCTAAATTAAGGAAAATTATAGGCCTGTTCTCGACAAATGATATTCTTAATTGGTTAACTGTAATGTGTAATGCATACCACATCTATAGTAATGCTGCATTTTTTATCTTCACATCACAGTAAGGGAGATCAAGAAATTTTTCAAGTGGTTACGGGACGCCCTCGAAACTTGCCAAGAAACACTTGGTCGGCCTGAGAGGTTGTGTCGATCAACTTTTAGTGAAGCTGCAGCAAACTGTCGAAAGTCTGTTCCTCGTATTTTACACTGGGCTTGTGCAATCGCAGAGTCAGTGGGACTTGTCTGTTCCATAGTTGGAGGTAAAGCAATGTGAATCTCATTATTCAAATTAGTGACGTATTGAAAGTAGTCTTAACATACATAAAAAAGTTTGAAATGTCGGGCCAATGATGGAGGATAAAAAAAATGAATCTGTTAGGTTTTAAAGTTTTATGACAGTCTATAAAGCTTGTGGCACTCGATGAGTGAACAAAAATTATAAAAAATTAAAAGGACTTTACTGTGAACGACATTGACGGTAATGTAACACTGACGATTTGCGGTGGACTTTTGAGGGGGGATTCGGGGGGACTCAGGGTCAGATTGTTCATAAGTGATAAAATCGTAAACTTATGCATATATGTGAAAAAGCATGAGTACACGTATTTGCACATATTTCTTGTATATGTGATTGTTGTGCCATTGACAAACGGTGTGCAAGAACCCAAACGAAATAAGACCTTTCTTTGTCAATCAAGTGATGATTGGATCGTCTATACTTATAAGTATCAATTCAATATTTTGTAGATCTGATCATCAGATATTGGGGACAAACGACATTACGCCCCTCAGCTTAATTTAAGGGGTACTAGGTCTTCTATCCCCCAGTGACTGCCACCTTTGTGCACTTTCATGATTCTCATAGCGGACGGTGTCTTTCCACTTTTCCATATACGATAACATACAGACATTGATTGGTGAGAGTATGTAGGTATAAGCTCTGCCACAGCTGACAGTTAAGCGCCTTCCACAGTATGCGACTCGATGCGGTGCGACTCATTGCGACGAAATTATTCCGACTCATCTTTAAGTGTGGATATCTTTGCAACTAGTTTCAAGCAGTCGCACAACTCAGTTTCCGGCGACCAAACATCTTCCGTCGGGAAACGCAAACGTGCAACTGACCATACTAATGACGGAGTTCTGGACTGAAGCGCCTGAGGATCAGTTGATCGAATTTTGGAGAACCTATCCGTGTCTGTAAGATATGACGAATGAAGATTATTCAAACACAAATAAGAAGGTCTTGGTATTGGCGGAGACAGTCCAAACCATATCATAGACTGATAAGTGCATCATTTTTCGATTGAATATATTCGCTGAAAAACCGTTCGGTAGATGAGCATTGCACATACAACCAGAATGTGTACATTGTATAGTATACAATGTGAAGTATATAAAGAGGCGGGGGGGGGGGGTAGATTTCTTTTTATAACATTTGGGGGATGGGGTGAATTTCCGCAAATGTAGAAAATGTGCACTCGATGAGTGCACGGCGAGCGCGAAGCGCGAAGCCCATAATGGGTGCGGTCTAGGGGAGCGCCGTATGGCCCCTATTGGGGTCCGGGGCAAAGCCCAGTGGGAGTCCAGGGGGCGAAGTTCCCGGAAGCCCTTGGGTTCTAATGTCTCAGAAGTGCCAGGAAGACTGTATTATGAGGTAAATTTCAGAGGTAATGTTCTTGGGTATTGGTATATTCATACATTTAGGAAATGCTATTTTGAGCACAAACCTCATTGATAAGCTGCACTGGATTGTAATTGTAGAACAACAATGTCCTGTTAAGCTTAAAAAGGCAGGGATCAACATATAGGGTCATCCCATACAACTAGATTTTGAATTCGGAGCTCATTACAAGACCTGCAAGTTGGCTTGAGATCAGTGGCGTCTCCAGGTTTTTTATGATTGGGGGCTCTATAGATGACGTAATAATACCTCAGTTCCCCAAGTCTGCGTAAATTGCACCTTTATTTTTGATGCTTCCCGGCATTTTTATACAGCAGTTTTGATCTTTCGTTTGTCACTACATAAGGGTGCCGTCCTGGGGAAGGGGTACCCCTCCCCTTAAAGAAGTTTTTGTTAATTTAAGGTCTTTTAGAGGCAAAATGGTGCTGCCTTTGGGATGTTTTTGGAACTGATCATATAAGGCTTTAGTGAATGCTATTTTTGGTAAGGTTAAAGGAGAATATGTTGTCTATTAGGAGAAAGATACGTTGTCAGCAAACCTCCTGAAGCCTCCTCCCTTTTGTATGTTTTACCTGCTTTCTATTTGGGAAAGTTTTTACACAAAAATACATGCGTGGAGCCCACAGAAATATTTTTGGACTGTTACGAAATATTTCCTTTCCTTCATTGTGCATTATGGAAGGGCATAAGGCTATACCTGTATAGGACCTCCTGGAAGTTCTGTATTAACCATTTGAAATGGGGGCAATGACATAATGCGTACTACCTGACAACCAAATTATAATGTAGAGTATGACGCCGAACACTTTACAACTATCGTATTTTTACTAATTTTGAACGAAAATCCAGACGAACAACTTTCAGCAATGGGGAACGAGGGGGAGAGTATAGGCAGATAGGTGCAGGGAGGAGATATTAGACCTCCCTGATAGATGTAGCAAAAGGGGTGAAGGACTAATAAGTGCGTTCTAGAATGCCGTTTTCGTCGAAAGTGTATTAACAATCACCATGTATACCGATAATAGCTGCGCGCCAAGCGCTCGGTAAAAATATTTGAAAAATGTATAACGGCAGATATACTTCCTTATTAACGCCAGATATACTTCGCTTCCTTTTAACCTCCCACATCATGCTACATATTAGATTGAATAATCTCATATTGATTCGAGGCCCCCACGTTTGGAGATGTATCTCTGTTCTTCGGAAAGTGTTGTGATCAGAACAGTTTCATGTATAATTACCTTAATAATGGTCATGACATGGAGTTGTTACGGCTTGTGGTCGCAAGTCAAACCAATAACAGCGAAAGATCACAGAAGAACGAGATTAAAATTCAACAACTTAATGATTATTTACAATCTCCTTATCTTACTTAAATTTACAATAATTAATTAGATTTACTCACAATCCTTTACTTAATATTATTCTGGTCTGGTCCAAGGGCTGGTAGTGCATGCACGTTGACGATGGTACAGTAGTAGACCTGCAGCGTGCTGTAGCGTAGGAACTGGTTCCACGAGCGAATAACGACAAGGCTAGGCGATGATGGATGATAACAATCTCAATACACAGCGTAGAAACGGCGTAAGGCAATTTATCACAAGTGTTCAGTGTCAGTGGCTGGCTTATGATATCTCAGCAGTGTCTGGGCTTGATGAAGTTTTATGATATATCTCTCGCCCATAACAGTTGTTGAACTGCCTTTTATATGCTAGGCTTTTATTCGAGAACTCTCCAGGATTTAACAGAAACTTCTAGTGTACACAGTCCAGCAATTACGAGAACGTTCCTTAATAGAAACTTCCAGAGCACACAGTCGAGAAATTACGAGAACGTTCCTTGCATGCACGGTAGTAAACAATGTCAATATTTCTTAGAAGTGTCGCATTACGTAAACAGTTCTCACTTCTAGACAGTTCTAGAAAGGCTGCATTGAAGTTGGAATTCTCTGGAACTTTCCATTCGCTCGTCGATGGATTCAATCTGGTGTTCCTGACGGGTCGTCTTGTAACAGAGTGCAAACCGTGACGAATGCGCGAGAAGCGCGCCGAATTTTTTCATTAAATAAGATTTCCATGACAAAACCTGCATTCAAGCTCTGCATCGAGACACTTTCAATTTCCCAACAAACATACATGCCACTGCCATGAGAAAGTCTTTTACCTGTTAGTTCGTAAACTTTCAACTTCCTCTCCGGATCGAGTTGCTATCGGAACATTTTGATAATAAGAATAACACTGACGTAAGGTTTGAAGCGCGCGGAGCGCGCGAAAATTTTGATAGTTTGCGAAGGGTTTGCTAAAATTCTGATAGTTGGAGAAACATTTGTGACAGAAAATGAAGCAGAGATTGAAGAATTCCTTACAAAAATGAAGAATAAAATGTACTTTCCTGGATACACGTATCTGTAGAGTGTAACATGAGGGAGGGATGATAACGTGGGCCAGACCTCTAGTCAAATGGTGGGGGATATATCCCCCAATCCCCCCGGGATCTACGCCCATGTGGTGAACGTCACAATTTGGCGGGAATCGCTTCCTTCTCCGATCTGCGACTAGTTGCGTAGCGTGGACACCTTACTCTTAAAACTAATTAGTCTTCAGTCCCTCATCGCGACGAAGCAGTTTCGTCCAAGTAACTCGCGTTGCATAGTGTGGAAGGGGCTTTAATGTTACCATTTCGTTTTTTGCTTTGCGTTCGCCAACGCATTTATG
This sequence comes from Holothuria leucospilota, assembly GCA_029531755.1. Lineage (NCBI taxonomy): Eukaryota > Metazoa > Echinodermata > Holothuroidea > Aspidochirotida > Holothuriidae > Holothuria > Holothuria leucospilota. The sequence goes on along the minus strand of CM055969.1, from coordinate 27,573,296 downwards.
ATGTAACTAAGAAATTGAAAAGCGCCTTCTACAAAACATTCCGTTGTTAGACTCAAACATTAGTCGTTATAATCAACTACAACTCTGCGTTTACTATAACCAATCAAAATGTTGACGTCCTGGATGAAAAGGTTTTTTTGTTAGTACATAACCTATTATTTTCAAGTTGCACCATCTTTAAACATAAATTGCAATATTGCCATATGTGTGATTTTGTCACTGTAAATTATTTCAATCTTGTCTAACATTACCGTCATATCATTGCTAATAATTTCCAAATTTGTAAAGTATTTAGCTATAAAATCTGGCAAAAGACTTTCTCTTACCATGTTTTACGTACACGTCCTGCCCGATTTTGGGAATTCCCTCCCAACGGATTTTCCAGACTATTTACATGGTTAAAATGTTCATCTTAATGCATGTTGTATTAATTACATGTCACGGCGAAGGAAAAAAGATCGAAAAAGTTAAACTGATTAATGTTTATGATTCTCTCCTCCGCCCTCCTTTTTGACGTTTTGATAAAGTCAGATAACATATTCTTATTCTTTATTACACGTCAGAAATTAACCTAGATCCATTGAAATTTTTGTTAAAACTATGTCTTTTGCTTAAAGTGTTTTGTGTGTTTCAGCTATATCTGATGAAGTCTGCTGTGCTATCTCAACATCGAAGACTAAAGATAGATCAAGATCTATCATGTACACATTTATTTGCATGCATTATGTATAAATTAGCCAACTTTTTTTGTCCATTCTCGCGCATACATGTGACAAGTTTTCAAGTTTTCAAAACAAACAGTTTCCTACATGATGATACAGCTAGCATTCTTACATGTCAACTGTGTGGAGACTGATCTTGGTAAATATTAATTGTAAGCGAAAAGAAAAAAGGAAAAGATTCCTCTGGTATTACACTTTAAAATCGTCTAGTTCAAACTGAACTAAAACGCATCAAATGGGCACAGAACTAAAAAAAGGATCAAATGTTTGACTAGTTTCGGTTCCAAACTAAGCGCTGTTGGTTCAAAAATGAAACAAATCTAGTCAAATATTTGACTGTTTGATTTCTGTTCAGTGCCCATTTGTAAGGAATCAGTTCAAATTTGAACCGGACGTTTTCAGAGTGTACTAAAAACAACAAAACAGGAACAATACTGACATGCATCTCCCAAGGGCGACCATGCACCTTGTGTCGAACCACTTTCCTTGTAACTATTACAATGAATCCAAGTTCATTGAAAGAGTGAAAGACAGATATGCTCTACTTCTAGCCAAAATAAAGTGCATTGTAATATATACCAACTTAGATTTGTTTTGGCTGATCATGACCATAAGTAATTTGCTTCCTCCATCTAAATGTGGTGGCGTTGGGGGTTTTCCCATACAAAAGTTTTCTATAGAATTCTATAGAAATGCTTATAGAGCCCTTTAGAACTCTCTTTGATCTGGTGTTGTCTTTTCGTTTCGGGTGTCTGTGGCTTTTTCGGGAGCGGTGTTGGTGGTTTTGTTTTGTTTGTGGGGTTGTTGTTAGTCTTTAGTTTTTGGTTGTTGGCCATATGTAGTCATTTCGTCGGTCTGGCCGTCTCCGTTTTTCAGCACGTAAAAAGCCCCCCTCCCCCGAATTGCTGCAGACTGTCTTGCCCGAGATACGAGGGGGCATTGAAAAAGTAAAAGCATCTTGGATGGAAAAGGCTCATACACATTATGTTCATAGAATCGAATGGACAATGCTTATCTGTTTCTCACAGAGAGTAATTGCCGATTTTTATCTTTAAACTTTCATACAGTTTCTATAGAACCTCTATACAGTTTCTTTAGAACCTCTATACAGGAAAAAGGGCCGTGGTCGTCTCGACTTGAACCAATTGGTTGGAAACTGGGACGTTAAACCTCATCTAATCTAACCTAACATCTATACAGTTTCTATAGAACCTCTTTACAGTTTCTATAGAGCCCCACTCATTCTCTATAGAAACTTATAGTGTTTCTTTAGAAAAGTGGCCCACTTCTCTAAAGAACCTTCACAGGGTTTCTTTAGAGTTATTCTAAAGAAACTCTATGAGATTCTATAGAGGGTCTATAGGATTTTCCTTTAGAGGGACTATAGGATTTTCTATAGAAAATCTTATACAGTTTCTATAGATTTTATTTTAAAAGAATTCTATAGAACATTTTTGTATATAGGTTTACAGATCTATTTTCCATGAGTATTTCGTCAGGAAACGGGTTCCAGCAACTTATGGGCGCATAAACTTCGACTGCAATTTTCTTTTGGTTATCTAATAGACCACGTACATAATCTACCTACTAGGATAAATTAAGGATAAATTACAGTATTACTCTTATTGACAATATTTTCATCAGGTAACCCAACAAGTTGCTTGAAAATACAGTTTGTTCTCTACCATTTTTTACTGGCTTTAAAGTCCACCTGGCAAGCTTTTGTGCAATCGAAGGTTCGATCAACCGCTCTTGTAGTGGAATCTTCATTCAGTTAAATGATCATCAGAATCTTGTGATTTTTCACATGCATATAGCAGTACTGGCGTTGACAGATGATTAACAAACTTACTTCTATTTTACAACGTCTGAATGATTTCCACTTTCCTCTGTTTACAGTAGGCCTATCAGAAAAAAAAATAAAATGACAGAGATTGGATCACGTCTTGAATTTATGGATCTTTATCTCTTATAAGACCTCATTTCGTAAGAACATTTAAAAGTCCTGACGCCTCACTTAAACTTATTCTAAAATACTGAAATACCGTCGGAGTTTAAAATGTATGAGCAGATCTGCTCAATCTTCTGATAAGAGTGATATTTAAAAAGGAGAAATCTCATCCCAGACAGTTCCAATTCTCCCAACTAAGCTAGTTCTAGCCCTGCTCTCCTTGTGCAGACACAAACATAGTTTATTGCCCAGGGCCACATCCTGGTAAGTATACAAGGCCCTAATATGTAATCAAAATACTGTGTAATGTGAGCTGCTTTGCATCTTTTGAATTTTGCAACTCTGATGTTAGTCAAAGAGTAGTCACCAATTGAGACTTTTGCTTACCCCTTTGTAAAAGTCATACTTTGGGTGATGCAAATCTCTCTTTAATGTCTAGACAAACTTTTTGAATCAAACGAGAGGAGTGATTAACAGACTTGTTCAAGTGAAACTCAAAAACTGAGTCACATCGTACTTCAATTATTTCCAACAATAGTTTTAAATACACAGGTAACGATGGGATTTGCATCTTCGATGACATATCGTCAGGGTTTATGTGAAAGAGGACAAACACTCAACACGTGTCCTTTGCATAGTGTGCCAATAGACTTTATGCATATGATTTCACAGAGCAGTCTACTGCACGCGCGTGCGTTAGTGCACGTGTGCTTCATTGTTTTCCTCCAAACTGACGTTGCGTGACGTCAATCATAGGGCCTGTATCCTTTAAAGATTGGTTACTTCCGTGGGGAAATACATCAAGGTTTCCTCAAGGTCACAGATTGTACTGTAGAGTGGACACATTGCCTGGGCATCCTGTTGCTTTTCTTGGCAATGTAATGCTTGCTCTCTTAGTCCTTGACATTTGGTATTGCTGTAATTTTTGAATGTGATTCCACGTGCATCTAGCATAAAACTGTGCCATATAAAACTATGCAATATAGGGTATAAATAAAGTTATTAAAGGGACAATCAGGCCCCCAAATTGAATAAGTGTACTATGTCATCTTAATTCAGGAACGACTCCTTTCAATCATGAAGAATAACTCCTTGGTTTACCTTCATTATTCAATATTTTTTGTTCAGAAACATAATGAAAGATACATGTGAGCGAAATAAGCTGAGATCTGAAGATTTAGCAGACTTTGGAAAATAAACTTGGGGCGACTGCCTTCTCCCTTTAAACATTCCACATAGCATTGCCAGCACTTTATAAAGAAATATTAAAGCTGTTTATAAAGTAGTGCCAACATAACAGAGAAATACAATGCCATTACTGATCACGTAGTTGTCAGGAAGTTGTCAGAGACAATTCCCTGGACTACTCAATGTGACGCGATGACATTACAGATCTCCTAATATGCGTTGCATATTTTGAAAAGAAAATACATTTCTTGGAAAATTAATATCTTACCAATGCTACAAGCTATTGAGATGAGGTGTCACCTGCTGAAACAGAAAAGTTACAACTTTTTTGAATTACCGAATATAGTTCTCGGCATATCTTTTTTGCGATTACTTTTCTACTATAAGTGACAAGCTTATACAACATGTGTGTTTTTGTTCAAGTACAAATCCATATCGATACCTGGACAACCCCGTTCCCCATTCTATCTCACTTACACTCGTGTCACTAACTGAAGTTTAAAATCACATTTATTCTGTTAAAAAATATTATTACATACCATTAAGTTACTGCTTTGCCTAACCAAGCTTCTGGAGAGCATAATTGAAAAAAGATTATGAAAATGTCTTAATAATTAAAGTACTTTAATACAATTTCTTTTGGTTTAAAAGCGTCATTCCACAACGCGTGTATTCCTAGGAACACTTAATTCCATTTATTGTCAGCTTGATGGAGGTCATAACGTTTCAGTCCTTATCTTGACTTCAAGAAAGAAAAACATCGTGGATCATAATATGCTTTTTCTAGAATTATATCACTATAATATGCGTGATGCTGCACTACATAGTCTGTCATCCTACTAATTTAACAGAAAATCAATGCATTTATGTGAATGTTACATATTCTAATTATTCCAGTGCTTACATAGACCCTTTTCCAAATAACAATTACAAAGGATTGTGGGATAGAGTTTGGTATGCGTCGTTTTTGTCAGTGGCATATTACTGTGGCGAAAAACGACGCATACCGAACTCTATCCCACAATCCTTTGTAATTGTTATTTGGAAAAGGGTCTATTGGTGTCGCTCGAGGGTGGCTGTTATGACCTTTATTGTTTCTAATTTTCATTGATGATGTTAATAATGCTGCTTATAATGTTTGTATACTCGTCTGTTTGCTGATGATACACATAGGCGTAGGAAGCTTTTCGAGGCTGGGGGGGTCTAAACCTTGTTTCGGATCGCCATCCTGGGGGAGGGGTGTAAGGGGGACACCCCTTCCCTTTGGAAAAATTTGTGGGTATTTGAGGGTCCTTAGATGCAATTTGGTGCAACATTTTGGACAAACTTTAAGGAGAATTACTGCAAATTTTTGACATTTCTTACAGAAGAGACAAATAAGGGGTTTTTGCCCTTGGATCTGGGGGTGGAAGCATACTTCAGCCCCCACATTTTTGACTGGGGGCTAAGCCCCCCGCTTCCTACGCCCTTGATAATACATATCCTTTTCTCTTTGATCGTAACTGTAAAGTTTTAACTGTAAAGGGTGTTTAGACCCTCAGTCTACTCCGCAATTAGTAGTTTGATGCTTAAAATCTTCCCCTGCACTGGTGAGACTAGGGTTGGGCGATATTTTATATATATATATATATATATATATATATATATATATATATATATATATATATATATACACACACACATACATATATATATATATATATATATATAGGTCGAAAGTGTAAATAGTAATACATTCGATCTTGAATTTTATACCAATCCTAAAATAGAGCATAGCCCTTATGTGCACAGAAGGAAAGGTTCACAGAAAATACCAGAGAGAAAAACTGAGCCGCACCGAGGGTCTGAACCCGCCATCCTCCACTTTCCGGGCAGAGACCACTACACCAGTTATGGCTCGTGATTCACATAAGTGACAACAAGGCTACAGATACCTAGCGTGATTCAATTTTCTCTCCTTGTTACCATGGTAGTCCCGAAGCGGGAATGAATAATCCGTAGGTCGACATACACTTTCGACCTACATGCTAACCTCGACCTACTATATATATATATATATATATATATATATATATATATATATATATATATATATATATATATATATATATATATCGCCAGAAGTCCATATCGCGATATGCAATATGAAATACCCTTATCACGATATGACGATATAGAAAAAATAAATTTGGGAGGGGGGACTGAAATTTCAATAATTTAAATTTTAGAGATGAAACAGTGTTAATAATTTCAGTATTCATTCATCGATTTCGTCCTGATTTAGAAAATTAGCTGTAAAACTTTTATAGGATTATTCCAGGCACATTTAGCCTTGTCTACAACAGGTTAATCCGTTTTGGCGATATTTCTATAAATAGCAAAAATTTTGGCGATATTATAGCGATATATCGATCTGGTTTTTTTCATATCGCCCAACCCTAAGTAACACTATGTATCTAGTTAGTCTTACCCCTGTTATGACTATTTTGTTTAGAAGGATGGTAAAATCACTTCAAGACAAACAGCACTAAATTTTTGGGACCATTAATCGTTAACGACAAACTCAACTCGGTGTACCATATTAGCGATCTTCATAAATATCAGATCAAGTTTAGCCTCATTTTTTATCACCTTGTGAAAACCTTCCTACTGCCACTATTCAAGTATATAATTTGTTTATTTGATCGAAACTGAAGATGGTTTTGAAAGTTATGGTTGCTAAAAAGTCTTACTTAAAACCGTTTCATAACCTTCACAATAGTCCTCTTAAGGTTTTGAAAGATATCCCTAGACGTTACCAGTCTATCACAGAGGTGCTTTAACCTTCTCAAGACAACTGAAATTAATACTGATTGTATGTGCTCTTCTGATTATAATGATCGTCCGAATAGGTTACCTCAAGCTATTACTAAAGCTATGTGCTATCACAATGTTTCAAACGATTGCATTAATGCCCTTAACTATAAGTTTTTTATTTTACTTTAAATCGTCATAATTCCTTTCATGGAAAATTGCTTCCTTATTAATACTTTTTAACCTGTGGCAGCCTCTGCCTTCTTCAATAACAAATTTAAAGTCACTTTAATAGTTACTTTAGTTTCAGCCATCTTGACTCTTGCAATGACAAACAAGGAACACAACAAGAGTTGTAGTTTCATCTTGTATTCAAAAATTTTCGATCCACCTCTAGATCATCTTCAGTTAGACTGTCTGACTGAAGATGATCTAGAGGTGGATCGAAAACTTTTGAATACAAGATGAAACTACAACTCTTGTTGTGTTCCTTGTTTGTCATTGCAAGAGTCAAGATGGCTGAAACTAAAGTAACTATTACCAGGACGACTCTGTCTACAATTAACAGAATTCTGTGGAATTCTCAGATAGTAAAGTCACTTTAATCTTTGCAAATAAAGCTCAAGATGTATCTTTTTAACATGTATAATTAAGTATTCCCCTTCGTGGTTATTGCACTCCCTTTCATTCTTTCTTGTCTTCTTCTTGTCTCTTGTTTTCTCTTCTTTGTCCGTTACGTTCCTCTTCTGCTCCTCTTTCCATCCCCTATTTATGTTTTACTTTTGTACTATGAACATAAAGGTCTTTTGTGTTTAGTATCGTGTTCCTGTATATATTAGTTATCTAAGATGGTCATTAGCTTTGATAACGGTCTTCACTGTTTCGCACTGTCCATCATATTGTATTTTTAAAAACAAACAAGTTTTAGTTTATACTTGTTATTACTACAACATCATATGAGAAAAAATTGGATTGAACTGGATTAAACTGGTTTGATCTGGATTTGACGGCGTTGAATTGAGTTGAATATAATTGAATTGTGTGCAGTCCATTTCATAGCAGTATAACCTTTTTATTGTTGAACAATAAGAAGTAAAATGCCCAAAATTTGAACCCTTAAAGGTGGGTTGGTGATGAAGGGTCACTGCAACCACCTTTCAATAAGTAAAAAGTTGACCAGTGGCTTGTACCAGAGGGGGGGGGGGAGGATAGTTGCTTAGGCCTTGTCATCTACCTCAGTAGCAAGTGTGAAAGTGATACAAGCCTCATCACTTTTATTATCATCCCTTTAATTTCTATATTACATTTAAGCAATCATATCTACATCATCAAGAAGTTCAAAATTTAAGAGATGAATTTATGTTTCATCGGTAACAATGGATTATTGCACTACAAGGCAGCAAAGGCTTCAGATTAGTAACTGATAATACCATTTTGCCTCTGACTAGTTTTTGGGCTACCACCTCTCTCCATATCAAAAGAGGAGTCATTAGTCTTTCCACTTGCTAAATCGTGTGAGCACCACTGAAAGTCACTGTTTTTACAAGCAAAATGGGATCATATCGGAGGTAGAAAGTAAGCCTTTTGAAAACTCCATTTCAATTCTCTGCCCAATTTTTCATAGTTATCGTCCTACCATATTTCTTGAACCTAACTGAGATTTTTTTCTGTCCTCCAGTGATTAAAATCGGGTGCATATTTCACATGGCGGTCAACTTCATCGCTGACAAAGTATCAAAAGGTTAGTATATTTCACATGGATCCTCCTGTTACGCTTCTGATTCCTTGCTGAAGGCGAAAGGAATCTATGCAATGCGCGAGTGAAAGTACGTGGGCAGGGGGGATGCAGGTTTTGACTAAAGGGGGGGGGGGGTTACGATATAGTTACTATCTAAGCGGGGCGCCACCATGAGTTAGCGCGAGGCATACAGAGAAAATTTTTGGTCCAGAAGACCCCCAAATTGCAGAAAATGGCATTTCCCACGCGTTTCCTAGGCTCTTTGATCCGTATAAAAACAAGCTTTCATTGAAATTCCCTGTGTCAGAAATTTTTATGATAAATGTCATGTCAGAAAGTTGTCTTCCTTCTTGTGAGAGATGCATGCTGTACAGCCCGATAACGATCTTGGGCGTCAGGAGTTCGGAGCATTCAGTCATTTGTTGTGCTCTCTCGAGGCACTCACAGTGACTCACTCAAAGTTACTCGCTTGTGCTCAATAAAGAAAATTTGGTTTCTCTTTTTGAAATCTTCTAAAAGTATTTTGGCATTGGGGCCTTAAAATTCAACTGGTAGGCTTTAATCGCATGCATGGGATTTTTGGTTGTCTCCTTATCTAAGCGGAGCGCGACCATCGGTTGGCGCGGCGTCAATGGTGGTGCCAGGATTTGCCCGACGGGGGGCAGACTCCCCGACGCGGGGCCAGCGACCCGAAGCCCCGACAGCCATGATGTCGTCGAGGAATTGGTGAGGAGGGATTTGAAGAAAACTTGTGTAGTAGATTATGACATTGCGGGGCATATATTTCATAATATTTGTGTATACTAGAGAAATATATTTCCGCCCTGAATTATCGTTTTTCCTAGAATCTAAACTGTGAAATTTCAAAGCCCGAGAAGCGCGCGAAATTTGTTTTGATAGGCCTACACTAAAAAGAATCTGTACTTATTTGAAGCATATATATAATATATATATCTATATATATATATATATACATATATATATATATATTATATATATATATATATATATATATATATATATATATATATATATCAATTGTCAATGCAGTTGGGCCATATCGGGCATAACCATCTCTCAACTTCCCTCCTCGAGTCACTAGCAGTACCGCACGACATACACAAGAGAATATTAACTAGGTTAGCAAAACAAGATGAAATGACCGACATTTACATAAATCCATGTATTCTACTTATATTAAGTTACTTGAAAAGGTGCACTGGAAAGGGTTTGTACTATATTTAGCTATTAGTAACGGAACTGAGGAAGAGTGGGCAAAGTAGACCGAACATTTTGGGTTTTATCGCAGAAATGACCCTTTTGAACTCCAAACTAAGTAAACCGACCAAGTCGGTAGCGACAGCATTTTCCCGACAGGGGGCCGGATCATGCAGTGACCCGAAGTTCCGACGGCCCCTATGTCGAGGGGGTGGTAAGGAGGGGATATGAAGGAGCCCAAATATCCAAAGTCATTGCAGGGCATATTTTGCATAATATCACTGAATACTTCATGAGCCAAGTTGTGCACTGATAGTGTACTTTTGAATCTGAAACGTAAAATTGCAAAGCGCGCGAAGCGCGCGAATTTATAAGTGAATTTTGGATTATAATACCTTCCAGAACAATGGTAACTTCTTTAGATGTATGTCCCGACTGAACAGTCTAATTTTCCCTGAACGTCTCTACATCCAACGGATGTCCAAAGTATGATTGGCCTTCTCGATTTCTGATTATATTAAGTGATTCCAATTCAACGACAACCACTACCAGTCAACACAATATTTGAATTTTTCAGCGAGAGTACAAGCGAAAACCTGGAGTCGCGTTCCCATTCTTTTAAAACAGAGTTAGGCACTACTGGATGCGATTTCATTGCATATGGGAACCAAGATTAGAGCTGGACCTCCTCTGGATGGACTCACTGACTCTATAAGGATTTTGAATGAGAGAGAATCGGGACGACAGAAGGAAAATTACGCTGTCAGCAAACTTATAATTATGGCATGTTAATTGCATTGTTCTAACTGAAAATAACCTTCAAAACATACCGGGGAAAATAAACAATATATTATGCAAAATGAAAAAAAATCCTTGAAAATCAAAGGGGGGGGGGGTTAAACCCCTAAAACCCCCCTTGGATCCGCCCCTGTGTGGGTGTGCGTGTGTTGTCTTTGTGACACTTGGCTTGTAAACACAATATCTCAATATAGCAATGATGGCTAATTTTCATATATAGAATTATCATACCAAGAGAAAGATCCCTGTAGTTTTTGGTGGAGATCAAAGGTCATGTGAAGTGTAAAGGTTATCTGAGGTCCCCAGAGGTGAAAATACGAAATTCTTAAAAACTGCTTGTAAATACGTTATCTCAAAATATCGGTGGACAAGTTTCACACTTGGTGTATTAACTTTATCATATTAAAAGAAAGAACCCTTTTGTTTCCAGTGAAGGTCAGAGGACATCTGAGGTCATCAGAGGTCAAAACTGAAAACCATGGAAAAACTCATTTCAAGACAGGGATGATGAACACATTTCATACTTTGCATATAGATATGCTACTTTAAGAGAGAGGGAACCTATGGGTTTGCTGGAGGTCGAAGGTCATATGAGGTCATCAGATGTGAAACTACGAAACCCTCGTAAACTAAACAGACAATAGGCGTAACCTCCAAATTGTGCTCGGTGTTTCGTGACAACGAAAAGTTAGGGCTGAATTTTCCTACCATTCCAAAGATTACGTTATAGAGAACAACATCTACTTTTGCCCAAGCGTAACTGTTACAGTAACAAATCGAATTTGAATTACCTAATTATGAACAGGTGTAAAGGATGCTGTGACTATAACATGGTTTGAAATACCATGCGCTTAACGAATCCTTTGATAGCTTAGTGGGTAAGTGCTCGGTTTCTCACACAAATGACCCCGTTCGAATCCCTTCCAAGCGTTCTTTTTCCATTTTTTTCTATTCAATTTTTGGTGGGTTCAAAGGTCATGTGAGGTCAGCAGAGGTCAAATTTTGAAACATCGTAAAAATGATGTAGTCAAGAAGTATTAATATGAGGGATGAACCTCAGTGTAAGAAAGCACCCCCATTCGGCAAGGAATCACTAAGCTTTTGGGCTTTCTGTTTTTTTTTTTTGGACTTGAGAGAACAGGCACAGGGGTAAGAAGCGGGTGGCTCTCCAGTTTCAATTGTGGGAGCTAAAGCATGCTTTCGTTCCCACTTTCCAAAGGCGAAAGCTTCTATTTGTCCACTCTGTGAAATATATCAACCTTTCGAGTAAACTAACAATATTTTCCATAAATGTACATGTAAAAATATAAATTACTAAAGAATCAAATCGCATCGAAGTGACTTCAGATATTCAACTTCTTTTTCAAAGGGAACAGAGACAACCCCTCTCCCCAGGAAGGCGCTCTAAAATGTTCAAACCCCCTTCTTCCTGTGAGAAAAGCTTCCCGCGCCTATGACTGTATAAGAACAGGCAGTGTGGGAGTACTTGAGCTTGGCCAGACTCGAGTCCATATTGTGTGGACCAGTGAAGGATTGATGCTATGATAATCAGAAGATGGTGACTGTTTTTGTGTGATATAGATTTGTCATCATTTTTTAGAAGAAAAAGGCAATAAATTGAAAACCAATTATCCTCAAAGTGCCGCTGTCTTGTGTCTCATGGTTGTGATCTTTCCTTTTTGAATCATCAATAATCAGAAGAGGCATGTACTATTACGTATAAGATCCATGGTACAACCAATGAGAAGAGAAAGTACCAAATTTGTCTTGGAGTTGTAAACCCTTATGCACTCGTCTCTGATCATCGCTGTAGTTAACTGTTTTATCTTGAACACAAGCAAGTGAATTACCCTGTGGTTGTCCATCGTCTGGTTGGACGTCGCAACCATAACGCGATGAAAACTATTAACACACGCGAAGCCAAATTTAGCCTACGCATCTTTAAGCTCTGGTTAAATATGACTTCGAGTAAGTTTAATAAGCAACGTAGTTGTCTAAGCGTAGCTTAAGACTCTAGGTCAACGTAATTGTAATTAATAGTTCCTTCCTGAATGTGCTTACCTGGCGCAGGAGTATCCGTGATCACGACGGAGGAGCTCCCAGGTGGGACCTGTTCTATTCAGCCAGTCTAGAACGGGGACCACTGTCGGGTGGTGTCAGTTAAGTCAAAGTTTGTCCCTTGGGGACGTTGTTACTTCTTCTGGGAGCAGAACTCCTTCGGGAGTATTGCTTGGTTTTCGCCCCTGACTCTTCGCCAGAGAGTCGGGGGACTTTTGGAAAAAATAGTTCCTTCCTGAATGTGCAGATGTACGTTCCGTCCTTTCGATCTCATCTCTGATCAATCTCAAATTCCTATCAGCGAATCGATGGAATGACTATAGATCTTCCTTCTTTTAGAAAGAAGGTCAAGGCTGAATCCCAGTCGGGTCATACCAATGACTGTAACCCTTTTCCTTCCTATCTTAATGCCGAACACAAGCCAGCACAGCAACGGTTGGGTTTCGTTTAGCTCGTCGGTATACAAAGCTGCTGGAAGGGAGGTAGCCCCGTGTGGTGGAAGCCAAAGAGAGCCGCTACGCAGCTAGCTCAGCACAAGAAATTAGGCTTAATTACAACAGGGAGGTCTAAACACCTCCCTGATGATAATATGTATATAATGTAAGAATTGTAATCGTGAACTCGTATCAACGGTCATAAATTGCATACAGTCCAGGGTTACCAAGGTTGAAAACGCCAGACTTCTGAAAAGAGCTCTGCGTTGTGGCAAACTTTTTGTGACGAGCTTTGATGCGATCAAAAACTGATGCAAATTAGCATCGGCCTATAAATAGAAGGCTTATTATTCTTTTTGTCTTCCGTAGCCTTCATAATTGTTGTTGATGACATTGAAGAGGAACTTTACGTCAGAATCTCATTCAAACATCGCTTTAATATGGATGCAAATTTTTCAAAATCGTTGAACGATATTACCACGGCAATCATCGAGGAAGTAGATCAAAGGACGAAAATCTTCCAAGAAATCTTGGGATGCGTAGGATTTGTGATGTCATTCTCAGCTATTTTAATCATTATCAAGTAAGATGTTTTTAATTGCTATAAGGAAAAAAAATTATTTACAATCTTAAAGTCCAGAACTTTCTCAAGCCTATCATGTAGTGTCTGGAAGTCCGTGGAAAGTAGTTGTCATTCACTAACGTCCCCCTGGTATTAAGGGTGTGCAGTCATCAATTATGGGCGGCGATCATGGTTGCGCAGAGGGATAGGGGACATGTCCCCCCAGTATTTTTAGTGGGGACATAATATCAAATGTCCCCCAATATTTAGAGTTACACAGGAAAAATAAATGTTTTTACACACATTTTCGATATGAATAATTGTGATATTAGATTATTAACAGCAGCTGAGGAGAAGTTTAGATCAGAAATAGGTGATCTGTGTCCTCCCGAATGCACCAAATCGCTTGGCTTCCAGAAGCTTCGCCCCTGGACCCCAACATTGGACCTATGGCTGTCCCCTGTACCCCTGGCCGGAGGGGCAAAGCGTTCACGTAAGCACATGTCCCCGCCCCAATAGTTTGTAACAGATCGCCCCCTGTCATCAATTTTGTTTACATAGGCACGTTAGACGGCGTTCTTGTTTTGAAACCACCTGCAGTAACATTGCAGTGTGTAGGTACATGCTGCAGTGAAAGGAATACGTTAAAGAAAATGAAAATTACCACTTTTCATTTACCTGTTCGAAAGAAGAGCGAAATTTTAAGAACCACGCAAAAACCACATCTTCACATTGTTTGGTTATGAAGATAGGCTATAGCTATTTCAATTTTTTTCAAGAGAGGTACCATTTCTTAACTTTATAGGCTATGGCGACAGGCTTACTGGCTTAGTGCAACCACCCATCCCCCGTTCCAACAGCCCTACAAATTTGTCAGTTGTGGGCATATTAGTCCAAATGAGTCCTTTTAGGGGTCGTAGCCTGCGGGGGTGGGGGGTAACGTTTGTGGTTTTTATCATTCTGCTTCAGGGCCTTAACGAAAAACAAACAAACAAACAAACTGAATGGTAATTATGTGTCCCATGTTGGATTGGTCAAATATTAATATCACTCGATGACAAACAACTGAATAGATTCGAAAAATGTGCAACTCATTTTGTTTTTTAATTTTTACCTTATTATGCCTAGTGTAATTGTCTAGGCCCATTGTTCGCAACATGTCACATTGTGTAGTCATGCACGAAGTTCGCTATTTAAGAACATCAGAATTTGCTAGGAACTTTTCAGCAAAGATGTCGACGACGTTACTTGCATAATACCACACTGCAATCAGAACCGGAAGCTGGCGGGTACCGTAAAGATGCCGGAATGAACAAACATCCCCAGCTCAAGATTAGCCTTCTCTTTTCCCAGTTTCCCCTTAGTGTTCAAACTAACGACAGTCATAGAACTGAGAACATGAATTAATTATCCTCGTAGAGTTTTTCTTAGGCTATGTCGATCATCACCAACCCATTACAATAAAATTACAGAGTGCTGCACCAGACTCGGAAGAAGCAAAAGGATGTATTGGGATGAGATCAGCAACTCCTTGATTGCCCTCTTGTTCAGTTAAATTCGTTTAGTGCCTTTGGTTCGTGGTTCAGTGGTAAACAGGATTTAAAAGGGGACTTGATAACTCCATCCTGTACCCCCGTCAGGAAGATCCCAGAGTAAGGGGCTCTGGGGCTATGACCCCTTAAACATGCTGGAAGCAAGAACATTACCAACTTTGCAATATGATGCATATTATATCTCAAAATGACTAACCTAAGCTTTCAAACACATTTACAAGGCTTATGAAAACTTTTGGGAGTAGGAAACTGTTTTATATTCAATCAATTTCTGTTACTACGCCCCCGATTATGGTTGTGGAGAAACCAATGCATACTTGTTTTCTTTGAGAATAGTCACCGCCGTTGTTATACAAGTTTCAATGGCATTTTGTGCCAAATCCGCTTTTTGCTTTTTGTTATACAAATTCATATTAGCACCAACGTGAAGCCCATGCAGTCTGAAAACATTCCGAGTAGAAGGTACCTTCTGAGGTGAGGAACGAGGGGAACTGACTCTTAGATAGACTGAAAGTTATCAGTGTTACCAGTATTGCTTCAAAAAAAAAATGAATTCAGAATGGTAACGGTTGGTTGCTATGGGAACATTTATCTTTTTCAGTAAAGCCATAAAATTACATAGAAAGATGATGCTAACTTTTATAACCCGTATTTTTTTTTTTGTCTCCACGCATTATAGGGCCCTAAATTATCGCCGCAAGTACTTAACTAAGGACAGTTTTGACAACTGGTGCATTACAAAAGAATTTCGAACAATTGAAGAAAGAAGAAGAGACATGCAAAAACCGACGCTGTTACCTTTAAAGGCGAAGGAAAGGCAAAAATACAAATACCCAAGTAAGTAAAATACGGCAGTATAAAAATACCCACAGGATCTCTCACTGCAGGGGAAAACCTTTAACTTCTCCAAAGGAGTTACGAACCAGAATGGGCACGACACTTGAAGAGAAGCCCTAAGGTAGGGCTTGACTTGTTCAAGCAAGCATTTAACTAAGGGCTTTACTAATCATGCATGAATGGGGCAATCAAGAACGTTCTTAAGGCTTTTACAAAGTATGTGATGAAAGAGTTGGTCAAGACTTATCCGAGGTTCCGTGACGTAACTACGAGTCAGGGAATCATGTCGGAGTCTGTACAGGACTTGCAGATGACGTCACAGATAGCGTAGACGCCACGTTGGACAACAATACAAGCACCACACAATAATACACCCGGGTATGCACGATTTCTAGCAATCGTTTGAAGTTGTGTGGTCAAATGAGATGCACACTTCATGTGTAAAAAGTTGACCGGGCCGTCCAGGGTGACGATATAGCAACGAAGATGATGTATACCCACTCGTCCTCAAATACGACACGGGCAGGTTTGATTCGACCTTGAAAGGCAAAAGTTACAGATTTCATTCACTGTGTACTTTCTAATACTGACATGCACGCATTCATTATCATTACTGTACGTGCGCACTGCTATAGTCCATTCTAACCGGCAGTAAGAAGATTTGTACTGACCCTGGTAATTGAAGTAACGGAGCATGGCGTCAGATCACCTGGACTGAAGCCACTTATAGCAGCCGTTTGAACGGCAAGAAAACACAGCCGACCAACACCGTGAACAATACGTCTACGACATATCTGTCATTGTAAAATCGACACAAATCCCTCGAAATGATAATATCGTGTGCTGAGCTCGAGTGTCAAAATTGTCTCAAACATGACAGTGGACTGCAGTAATTTATGAAGCAAGGAACACTCTTTACTTGTTCAACAATAGACTAGCTATAGAGGGATTTCAGTCGCGTGACTTCAACCAACTAGACGCAATTTTGAAGGGCAAGATCGCGCGTCTTTTTTGTTTTGACGGACACGCGTCCATTGTGTCACAGTAGTATCTATGGTTATGCCGTGCGCGTGTATTGCAAATACGCTTACTGCGTGTGTGTTTTGCCCTTCAGTGCCCGGGAATCCATTGCGCGTGACGTCACATGAAATCCCTCTATAGAGGGATTTCAGTCACGTGACTTAAACCAACTAGACGCAATTTTGAAGGGCAAGATCGCGCGTCTTTTTTGTTTTGACGGACACGCGTCCATTGTGTCACAGTAGTATCTATGGTTATGCCGTGCGCGTGTATTGCAAATACGCTTACTGCGTGTGTGTTTTGCCCTTCAGTGCCCGGGAATCCATTGCGCGTGACGTCACATGAAATCCCTCTATAGAGGGATTTCAGTCACGTGACTTAAACCAACTAGACGCAATTTTGAAGGGCAGGATTGCGCGTCTTTTATGTTTTGAAGGGCAAGCGTCCATTGTGTCACAGTAGTATCTATGGTTATGCGGTGCGCGTGAGTTGTAAATTCGCTTACTGCGTGTGTGTTTTGCCCTTCAGTGCCTGGGAATCCAACGCGGGTGACGTCACATGAAATCCCTCTATAGGCCTGGAAATGGCATGTAGTCTAGTACGGGCATAAACTTTCATTTCGACTTGTTTAGTTGCTTGCCCCATTTATGTAAAGTGGAACCACAGGTTTTCAAAGTCAAGCTTGTAGAACTTAGCACTAAAGGCATGAAAACTTATCTCTGTTCTTAAACTTACTCGTAATCTTTCGAAAAACGTATTAAATGACATTAAACTTTAAAGTTGAATGTATACTGTACGTATGGAGACACACAAATCATACACCCTTTCGCCGTACAACGGAAGCGCCCTCGATTTTTTCATCGCTTAGTGGGTTTAAAAGACAGCGTTACACTGTGTTAGCCTTTCCCTTACTTAGACTACGGTACTGATCTGTACCAAGGAGGTGATATCACCTCCCTGCCTGTACAAGCTCCAACACCCCGTCTGTTACTAACTCGGAAGAAACTCCGAAGTATAACAGAGTGCATTCACAGTAGTACCTTATCAACGTTGACTAGGGCCTTATATCATGGAGCTACTGCTTAAACTACTTTGCAGGGTGTGAACAAACCTTGTAATATAACTGCATTACCTCAACTCGTCTGCACAAGCAGAACGACCCTAAATCGTGATGGTTTGACCGCCAACCTGGAGGAAAAAATACATCGAAAACGTGCGAATAACGAGAGTGGAATCGCTACATATATATTAGGCATATGACGTCACAGGAGAGAAGTTGCGCCCTCGGACAAAAGTAAGCGCGTATTATGGCGTAAGACTACTACGCTCGCGTGCGAAGTCTACATCGTGCGTACAGTTTTGCCTTTTAAAATGACGTCAGTGCATAAGGTCTATATAGAGGACGCGTAATCATTTAGAGAAAATATACTTTAGCGAATGCTGATAGACTTCAGGGGCTAGATTCACTAACATTTGCGAAAGTTTTTGCGTCAGACAAAATACTTACGAACTGTATAAGTACTTTCTTAAGTGGTATACACGAAAACAACTTACGCAGTTCGTAAAGATACGCAGCGTAACTACAATACATGTTCATGAGCCAATCGTGTGTGCGGTTGAATCTTGCTTTGTTACGTTTTGGGCCAATCACATTGACTGTTATTGCTAAAACGACGCACGCGGGCTTCTGTGGCTACACACGCGGTCCTATGCTCTACACAACTATGCACAACGCGTGCTTCTGTATGTGTTACTATGGCAATTTTGTACTTACACTCTGAAGCTAGCTTAAAGCCGCGGTCACACTACAGCGAATTCGGATCGGATTCCGATCCGATTTTTGTGAGTTTTTATTCAAATCTTATCCATTTCGGGTCGAAAAGAACCCAAAACTCGCCAACCTGTGTAATTATATGATTTTTATCGCAGGACTACGAAAATTTAATTTATACGAATTATTTCGTGACGTCACATCGACAGACAGCTTTTATCGGACTACGCGTGTCCGATAAAAGCTGTTTGTCGGTGTGACGTCATGAAAAATTCAGTTAACATTTTATTTTCATAGACCTCTGATGCAAATTATATATTTACACTGGTTGGCAAATTTTGGGCTCTTTCTGACCAGAGATGGAGAAGATTTTAATAAAAAATCACAAAAATCGGATCGGAATCCGATCCGAATTCGTTGTAGTGTGACCCCGGCTTAAAGCCTCATTCACACGATACGATTTTTTCACGCGATCTGTCGTACGCAACCATCGCGTGCAACAAATCGTTTCATGTGAATGGATTTTCACGCAACCTTTCGTCGCGCACGACTTGTCGCGCCAAGTTAAGCAAACTTCGTGGCCCACAAAGTTGTTGCGTGTGAACGACTTGTCTTTGGTTGCGCGCGACTTTGCAAGTATTTCAGGAGATCGTGCCAAGTTCATCATTTCTGCGTTCAAACGATACGACGAAGGTGCGCGATTTTATTCAATGTGATGAAATGGATGACGAAAAAGTCGTCGTATGAGCGAGTGTATTTATAGTATAACCCCACATTCTTTTGTTTTTCTTTAAACTTTACAATCAATTTTCTCCTCAACAATCCCATGTTATCGGAATGTGATTGCATGCCAGGCATGGGGAAATTACAAACTTTACATTCCCCATGGAGAAGTCCTATCCCATTTAACTTCAATCTCAACACAGCAGACTGAAAAAACTAAGGAAACAAAGCATTCGTTATCAATGTGAGGAAATTATATAACCTTTACTTGCAAGGGCGCAGATCCATCTCCAAAGGTGTGTGTGTGGGAGGGGGAGGGGACTTTTCACCATTTGTGAATCGCCGTCCCGGGGGAGGGTGTGTCCCCCTCCATTTTGAAAAAAAAAGGAAATTTGAAGGTGTCTATATGGCAAGTGGTGCCACATTTGGGCGCAATTTAGCTTTTAAAATGTAGTGTCAATTCGTAATCTATGTTATATTTTTGAAAAAGTGGGGGGACTTTTTGGAGATGTCCCCCTTCCAAAAAAAGTGAGGGTACTCGTCCCCCGTCCCCCCATGATCCACGCCCATGTTTACTTGTTTCAAGCTCTCTTTGGGTCACAAATGTAATAACTTCATTTGCTAATATCTGGAGTAATACACGTCCGGTTTGAATGGAAGTTTTACCGAATTGCGTATATTTAGTTCCTCTTTCACTTATGAAAATTAATTTTTTGCTTAGACCCTTCCCACATTTCCTGAAAAGGGTCCAAGTGCACTTCCTGTCGAAATTTCGAGCCTTCTATTCTGGCAAGAAAGACTCCGCCCTTACATGTTGAACCCCTTCCCCTTTTTAAAGTCCTGGACTTGCACCTGATGTGAACTTCAGTCAAAATCAATTTTAGCGATGCTTTTTGTTGTATTTTGAAAAAGAGAAATAAATGTTAAAGCCTGGCTTATATTGAAAAGGGTGAAGTGGTTCAAAAACCATTGCTTTATAGTGAATAACCAATTCGACCAATTCAAATGTGGTACTAGTCAAAGCCCGGAAGTGACGTAAGTCTTCATAAAATCGTAAGTTTGGCTTAATCTCACCCTAAACTTAACACTAACTCTGAATTTAAACCATTATTTTGGGTCACTTATTCTAGGTTTAAGCCTAGGCCTAAATGGCTTTTCAAACCCCAAATTTGGCAAATTCTCACCAAAAACTTAATCCTTACCATCAACACACGCCTTCACTTGGGCACTGGCTCTAAATTTGAGCTTTGAAACTTGTCACAACAGGGTCTCTGTCAAAAGTGCTACTCCTCTCTTTCCTACTTTCATCAGGTTCAAGAGTGACGCACTCGCCTCCGCAGTGCATACATATATGCTTGCACACTACGCGAGTGGTTTATCCCCTGGGGAATGAGAAACGACTAACTTTTTACCACATTATAAGTCAACATGAACACACTTTCAATGTAACATTAGTTAGTTATTGATCTCGTATCTTTTTTCGTCCCATTTCTTCTTCTCTCCACTCCTTCTTTGACCGATGTCTGTCATTTTGTCTAGCTACTTGTTGTCGTGCTGCCCAAAAATCGCACGCAATAAGTTCAACAGTGTTTAACTTTCAACGACAAGGTCGCGCACGACAAAAGTTAAGCAAAAATCCATTCACACGCAACGACAAGATCGCGCACAACTTTTTCAGAAAATCGCACGCAATTTTGTTGCCTATACGATAATTTTCATTCGACTAAAAACATTCATTCACACGCAACGACAAGGTTGCATACGAAAAGTCGCACGCAACCAAAATCGCACGCGATCTTGTCGTATCGTGTGAATGAGGCTTAAGGTTTCGCAAAATATTACGAATTTTTCTCTTCGTGAATACCGACTAAGCAAGATGCGCTCCGTAAGTCTGACTTTCGCAAATTTTTGTACGTAGCCTAAGTATTCTTTGTGAATCCGGCCCCTAGGCATCTTTTCAGCTCGTCCGTCTGGCATTTCACTTTTGTTTTTCAATGCCTTACGTAACACGTGCCTACCAACCTAACAAATGGATCATGATTAACGCTTATAAAAGTCTGACCTGTTACATAGAGCCAAGTACTCCTCTATTAAATTTTAAATTTTAAATTCAAAACAACTGTATGTATATAAGCCTGAAACCAAGACAGGTTAGTATGTAAGACGTAGTACTAACGTCATATGTAAATTGGACAAAGTGCTGTTGCACTTTGTTCTGTATTTGTAAAGGCCTCCCATTTTACATGAAAATACTTTTTTAATATTCGTTCCTAGTAAAACGTCCGTGGTATCCAGGGGGTAATTTCTGTTGGACATTGGGAGGGGTGTGGTTGCACAGGCACAGGACAACTCGCAGTGATGTAAATGTGTCTTTTTTTAAGCGAATACTTACAAATGTACGTAGATGTGTACGAATTCGTAACCTTACATTTACGAGCACACGTATGTTTATTTGCTGTGATATTTGTCGGTGCACATATGGTTGCTATGCACTTCGATCAGGGAGGTGATATCACCAACCTGCTTCGATAATGAGCTGTATAAATGGTAATGAGGTGTTTAAATGTATAAATTTATTTGCTCAAATAATCTAGAATAGATGATTTGGAATAGAATTATTGGTGATTTTGCATGTGATAAGCAAATGCTTTCAATTATACTGGGCTTTCAGGTACTAGTAACTTAGGTGACGTTTATTTGAAATACATGTGACGACAAAGGTACTTGGAAGTGCATTTTTGAGTAACATCTTGAGCCGTTTGGTGTGAACCTGATTTGTTATTGCAGTATTAGTCCAACGGAAATTTGTTTTTAAGTTATCTATAATACAAATTTACTAAAAAATAACTTTACTTAAATCATATTGGTTTATCAAAAATTCACTTATCATCCTTAACAGCAAATTTGATTGAAAAACCATGTGATTAGGACTACTGTCAGTGTAATGTTTGGAAAGACCGATATAAAAAATTTCAACTACTTATTGTAAATCTAGATATGTTATCAGAAAATGGTAAAATTGTAGCGTTTTCAGGGCCGTAGCCTGGGCAAAATCCCTAATGGGACAGTTCATAATAGCTTCCGGTGGCGTACCTAGGATATAGTTGGCACCCAAGCAGATCCTTTCTTTGTCACCCACAGGGTCCTGGCGGTCTAAGAGGATTCTAAGAGAGGGGTGTCAAAGGTAGGATGTGACATTTGTGTAAGGTCGCTTAGGTGTAATTTGGTGCTTTCTTTGGCAAAGCATCGAACTGATCATATTTATTGTCTTTTTTCTTTTTTTTTGGGGGGGGGGTGTCTAAGATGTCGGATGACAACCTATTCTTTGAGGTTTTGTGATTATAACATGGCTAAGGTGCAAAATGGTGCCATCTTTGAGAAAGCTTTAAACTGGTTACATGTTAAGAAATTCTTATTTGTTGTGTCTTTTTCTATTTTATTTTTGGCTATAGTGTAAGCAGGGAGATGTTATTTGGAAGGAGATTTAACGGAAAGTTTAATTTACGCTAATAATCTAAGACTCATTAAATTCCGGGGAGATTATCAATGATAAACTACTTATTCCGTTGATTGGGAATTCTCTCTTTTATTCGTTGGCTTCAATTTGATATCAATATGTTGGCAGCATCATTCAGATCTAGTAATCCCACCACAATTGGCTCACTCAGGACAATGCTTTGATGTGTAAGTTTGCGTCGCCACCAATTTAGAGGCAGGTGCTTCAAAACTCGAAACGACTGTTTCATTGAAATAAATCAATGAGGTCTTCCCCTTCCTATAGAACGAACGTCATACAAATGAGTTGAAGAGGCAGAAGTCTAATTTTTGTCACATAAATTTGGAAAGTTTCCGGAAGTTTCCTGAAATGACCACGTATAGAATCATGTTCACATTTTTTACCTAAAACGTTACATGTATACTGTCATTCGCGTCACCGAGCGTCCAAAGATGCAATATTTTTTAATTTCCAAGCGACTGGCAATGGTATGGCAATAGCTACCGGCCCCCAGCCTTACTGTAGACAGTGGCGGATCTCCAGGGGGGGGTCGCCGGCGTCCGGACCTCCCTCAAATTTTCCAATGTGCCCTTTTTCAAAAAATGTTTTTTTCACACTAGCAAAAAAAAAAAAAAAAAAAAAAACAGTTTCACAGGTAATGATGACAGTGTTGTCCAATTCTGAGGAGATTTTGGTTACCCCCATCCAGTATCAATCAATCCACTCGTAAAAGTCTAGCCATGTATCGCAGAAACTTTCGGCAATATATTTGACTACGGTAGCCTATATTGATTGGCCGCCCCGAAACCCGAACGGTGCAATCGTTGCACAGAGAATGTAACTACAGTATGTCTGCGTGACAATCAGGCATTCTAATCACTTTTCGCTTGGAACCACGTGTGGCGTGCTTGAGCATTCAGAGCAATACAAAACACTCACATATTACGTCATACTCACCAGCTAGTAATTTATGCAACGTATTACTATTGGGTTTTAATATTGATTCCAAAAGGTCACTGCTAGTCTTTTGATCTTACAAAATAATGATCTGTTTACACTCCATAAACGCTACATCTACGAAACCTTCCCTCCACCCTCTAGTATCCATCCTCTCGTGAACAAGAGAGGGTACGTAAATACGTTTCGCTATGATATTTATAGTCTGGAATTACTCTCTTCTTTTATAGTGTTGCCATTGTGATGGGAATAAAAAGCCAGTCTTAGGTAAAGTCCACAGCCAAGAGTTGAGCAGAGGTCACAATAGACGAATCGGTGTTTGTTTCATTTTAAAATTACTATATAAAATCACCACCAGGTCAAATAACGCAATGTTAGTCGGTTCAATTTTTTGACGTCTTTGGACCGATGACCGGTCTGCTATCGCAAATGAAAATCAAACATTCGACTTCAGTCATCTGTTCTGACAGAGTGTTTTTGACAGTCGCGCCGCAACTATATAGGGAACACAAGTACAGTATTTTAACCTCCTCCCCCAGTCGAGATAGCGGTGGCTAGTTTCATGCCCCCCGTCGGGAAGCCTGGCCCCCTATCGGAACAGTTTTACACATATCAATTTGTTTGTTACTTAACCCCATACAGCTTGTGTTAGCGTCTCCCACGTAAAGAAAACGCGCTCTGTGGAAAACAGTAATCGTACGGATACGAAGTTTCCATCGCTCGTGCTCTGTTGCATAGCAAAATTACAGTGATGTTCATTCAGTTTTATGTTTTACTATGTCTCACCTTTTGAGTGACATAAAAATATATCGATAATATTTCACTTTTACATAGGGACCCTGGTCAGATTTCAACGGCATCTTTTTGCATGGCAAGCAATACCCATGAAATTTTGACCTACTGCTGTTTGTACAAACAAGCTTGGATCGTCGATGTTCATGCATTTCTGGATTGGTCTGTATCATGTAAACTTTTCAATGGTAACCTTTGTTGTCAAATTTACAACACTTCTCTATAGGGACCAGGCCAAATTACATACAAACAGACATAAAAATGAATATGCATAAGCCTTGCACCAATGAAAAGACGCCAAGCGATGTGTGAACAACGCGACCGGTATGCGCCATAGACTTCTACACCGAGCGCGCGTTGTATGTACAGCGAACATCTGTGCAGTGGTAACAGAACATTTGGTCACGCCCACACGACCAATCAAGTGTACGGGATGAGCGTGTACTTGAATTATACATAGATATCACATTTCAGTTTAGACAGGAAAGTGTTTTGAAACAAATTGATATGAGTTTCGTAGGGGAGTCTTTATAGTCCGAAGTACGCAGTCCCCGACGACAACTAGTCGACGGTTTACCTGTTTTTTGCTCTCAAGAGGATAATATCTGTAAGGAGAACCCAAAAGTTTCGGCGCGCTACGCGCGCTGTAGAGTCACTCTTTTTTTTCAATAGTTCTATTCCACATAGCAGGATAGCACAAGTCCTGTCCACCTTACCAAGTAACATATGGGCAGAATACATAGTTTATGTAAAGGTCGTCACTTTCATCCCATATCGCAAAGCCTAGTTGGTGTTCTCTTGTGTGTGTCATGCGGTACAGTCAGTTGGTGAGCGACTTACGGAGCAAAGTTTGGCTATTTCATCGTGTAGTCCAGGTGGTTTCGATACAATGTATGTTACACCCGATACGTTCTTTTTTTCGTTTCGTCATATGTTTTATGTGTAAGCCTATCAAAAATTTCGCCCGCTTCGCGCGCTTTTCAATTTCACGATCCAGATTCAGAGAACACTATCAGTGCGTAACTCGGATCATCAAGTATTAAGTGATACAATGCAAAGTATCCCTGCAATTGCATGGGATAATGAGGCTCCCACATTTGCCCTTCTCATCATACCCTCGAAATAGGGAAAGTCGGAACTTGGGGTATGGCCCGGCCCCCTGTTGGAAAAATTCTGCCGCCACCCATGGTCAGTTTACTTATTTTGGCTTTCATAAGGGTAATTTCTGGGATAAAACCCAAAATTTTCGGTACGCTTTTGTCCACTCTTCCTCGGTTCAGTTATACTTATAACTAAATATAGTTCAAACCCTTTCCACCTTTTCAAGTTAATAAGTAGAATACATGGATTTATGTAAATGTCGGGAATTGAATCGCATTTCGCTAAACCTGGTTAACATTCACTTGTGTCTGTCGTACAGTACGGCTAGTGACTCGAGGAGGGAAGTACAATAAAGTTACGCCCGATAGGGCCAAACTGTCCGCTCAATTGTTCTATATAAGCTTTAAATTAGAACCAATTCTTATAAGTGTAGGCTTACCCAAAAAATTTTCGCGCGCTTCGCGCGCTTTGCAATTTCACTGTTTAGATCCCAGGTTTTGATTCCAGTTTTTTCATGTCTTTTGGTTTATCCTTTCTTTGTCAGTATGCGGTAAGTTGTGTAATCGCTGACGTTTATGGTAACCAAAATTTAAAAAAAAAACAATGAATGTGCCCTTTTTATGTTGGACCCCCCCCCCCTCAGAAAAGACCCTAGATCCGCCCCTGTGTAGATGTAGCAGACGACAAATCCCTTTTGTATGAGCTACCTAATCCAGTGTAAGTCTTTTAGAAATGCCAAGACAGACATAAGAGACAGATTACTGTGTGACCCTGGCGGTGTAAACCTCACTTCAAAGCGAAGTATCTCCTTCCAAATAACAGCTTCCTGGTGTAAGGAGAGGATGCTCCATAAGACCCTTCCCTTTGAGAAACTTTTGCCTTGGTAAAGTTTCTTGGATACAAAATGTTGCTTACATTGAAAAAACTTTTAATTGATAAAATATGTTAGAATTTCGCACTGTTTGTTGTTTGTTTCGGCTGTGGTATGGCACGGTGCCATGCCACAGCCAGTGTCGACCTTTCCCCACTGAGTGCGTTTGCGTAGCCTGTCGATTGCTTGTCGAAAGTGCTTCTCAAATTGACGAAAACGGCCTTTGCAGACTTCCAAATTAACATCTAAACATTTTTTGAGACTTCATGCTTCAGAAACGAAGACTTCAACAAGAAAAGTTAAACTTGAAAAAGAAACTTAACATGCGCATTGATTTTAGTAAGTAATTTAAAGTAGTTACAGGCTATTTAGAAGCATTCTGAGGCAACGCGTGAGAAAAATTCCTAAAGACCCTTAACGTGAAGGTTCAGTTGTGTTGTGTGCATCATGCATGAGGAAAGAGGTTCGTTCGTCAGGGCGAGTAACAGGAATGAGAGCCCGTCTGAGGAGGTCAGGGGATCTCCCCGGGAAAATTTCTGAAAGATAAACGTTTGTATATGCGATTTCCCAATTCCTGAGGGCCTTAAAACCTAATCATTATAAAGGATTTTTAAGCATTTTTGGCATTTTTTTTTTAGTCAGCCATTTTGCATTTAGGGTTTGGAAATCTCAAGGGGATACTGCACCTACTTGAACCCCCGGCAGGCTAAGGCCCTGGTTATATCATTTTAAGGATCACAAAACTTTGCATACCAATTTTATGGACTGCTTCTCGCAAGTAATTGCTAATTCACGGTTATGGGGAAAATGCTCTATAAACGTGGGTAGGTATGTTAGTCGTGAGAGGTATCAAGATTAAATTATTGCTACGCTTGAGAAATCCATCACGTGTGCACCATGTTTCTATTCCTCATGTATTCAGAACTTCTTTAAGGAACCAACCTCTGAAATGAAGAGGGCTTTCTTGTCATATTAGTTTGATCCGAATTGGGGTGACATTTTTTACATCGTCACTGACTAATGTTTCAGTTGCATTCTTCATGAATTTTAAGAAATGCCCTGCGACCTATTTTCCACTACAGGTGAAAACGTTAAAAAAAACTTTCAAATACTCCAAAACAGGAGCTAAAACACCAGAGGGACCAGGGAGTTGGAGGGACTTAGAGACAAAAAGCAAAGTATAGGCTAGTTAAGTCATACGCCCGAGGGCGCTATAGAGGTTTTTCACCAAAGATATTATAAGCATAGATTCCAAACTCCTATACCTACACTGTTACGCTCAGTGACTCCTCAAGGAGACGCATATATTGGGGCGGAAGTGTAAATTTGACATGCGCGCCCCTATATTCCGCAATCTGCGTACAAAAATAAGAACGCGTCACAGAAAATTTCATTGTTAAAAGAGGTTAGCGTGCTTGCACTTTTACAACGCGTTCTATACGCGCAGAATACATTTCTCTGTGTATTATCCGGAATACTTGACGCACAGTTCTGCGCGTTCTGGAAACAAACGCGCTAGTTGCTCTCCCGTTGTGAGCGCGTAAGTAATTGAACGCGCATATAAAAGTGCGTCACTTGAAGATGCCATAGAAACTGACCAATGAATGTCCATGAACTTGCAATACCAGTCATTTTGCGTTCATGTTCAAGTGTAAATACGTGGAATGCCGCGTTGAAGAAATAAGTTATTCTTGTTTAAGTGGAATTTATTGAGACGTAGTAGTTCTTCAGTCAACAACATTCCGAAATAACAAGTATTAATACTTTTGTAAGACATTCATTTGCTTGTTTGTTTTCAAAACGACTGAGCAGTGATCAGCACTTCCGCCCCGATATATTGGCCTCCATGAGGAGTCAACGCGCCATTTTAAGTTTGGAATCTATGCTTGTAATATCTTTGTTTTTCACTGACATCACCGCGTTCGCGCGTCTCTCTATTTTGACGGCCAGGCGTCCAGTGTATAACAATCGTAACTAAGATCCTGCAGTCTTTTGCGCATGAGCAGTGACGGCCAGTGAAACGCGCTGACGTCACGTGAAAAACCTCTATAGAACGACTTAATCAAAGATATTACAAGCATAGATTCCAAACTTAAAATGGCGCGTTGACTCCTCATGGAGGCCGAAATATCGGGGCGGAAGTGCTGATCACTGCTCAGTCGTTTTGAAATCAAACAGACAAATGAATGTCTTACAAAAGTGTTAATAATTGTTACTTCGGAATGTTGTTGACTGAAGAAGTACTACGTCTCAATAAATACTACTTAAACAAGAATAACTCATTTCTTCAAAGAGGCATTCCACGTATTTACACTTAAACATGAACGCACAATGACTGGTATTGCAAGTTCATGGACATTCATTGGTCAGTTTCTCTACGCATGATCAGTTCCATCCAGCGAAACGCGCTGACGTAACGTGCATAAGCTCTATGGTATCTTCAAGTGACTCACTTTTTAGGCGCGTTCAAGTACTTATGCGCTCACAACGGGAAAGCAACTAGCGCGTTTGTTTCCAGAACGCGCAGAACTGTGCGTCAAGTATTCCGGATAATACACAGAGAAATGTATTCTGCGCGTATAGAACGCGTTGTAAAAGTGCACGCACGCTAACCTCTTCTAACAATGAAATTTTCCGTGACGCGTTCTTATTTTTGTACGCAGATCGCGGAATATAACGGCGCGCATGTCAACTTCACACTTCCGCCCCGATACATGCGTCTCCTTGAGGAGTCACTGAGCGTAACAGTGTAGGTATAGGAGTTTGGAATCTATGCTTATAATATCTTTGGACTTAATCGACTTTATCGGCTGGGTAATCGATTTTGGTGGCACGCCTTGCCAAGTGGGAGGAAAGCCGGGGTATCTGGAGGATTACCCACGTACCCTGAACGGGATTAAACTAATGCAATTGTGGCACACATTGGTGCACAGCAGCTGAAATAAACCATTCTGCCACCCGAGAACCTAAAGACATTTCTCCTAAGATTTATAGGAGTCTTATTAAAATGAGAAAAAAAGATACAGATACTATACTTCAAATCCCAAACTTGTACAGCATTCGTAGCTAGAGATATCACTCTTGGATTAGGTAATTTTGTCACGAAATACTTTCAATTTTTCTGAAGGTCAAAAAGCGTTTCTAGGGCAGCGTGATGGATGTGACCCTCTCGTTGACTTCAATATCAATGCGTATTTCCAGTTGAAGTGCGTCCACCAGTTGTATATCTCAGTGTTGTGCTGCCAATAGACCTTGTGCACTGACGTCACATGACTTCATTCTGGAGGAAAACAATGGAGCACACGTGCACTCACGGCGTAGATTTACGCATTTTCCCCCAAACGAGGGAGCATTTTCTACTCTGTGATGTCATATACATAAGGTCTATAGACCTTATGAATAGCCTATGATGTCACAGAGCATATGATGTTACAGAGGGCTCCCTCGTTTTGAGGAAAAATGCGTATCTTTACAAGTTACACCAACAAATGCAGACAATTGATTTGTCAACCAATCGTTTACGCGCGTGAGTCCAGGAGCGTAGCTAGGATGAAATTTTTAGGGGGGCCTAGGTAACAAATGGGGGGCGGCACCGCCGAGGGTCAGGCTTCTCAAGACTATCTAAGCGGAGCGCCACCGTCAGTTGGCGCGGGGCGTGCAAGAAAGTTTTTGGCTTTACAAATCCTCCAGATGGCCGGAAACGGCACTTCCCACGTGTTTTAAGCTGCGTGTACCCAGCCTTGAAATTCGAATCTCATGTCTGCCATTTCTCAAATCATGGGAAAAAAATCAATCCATGAAAAATAGTAATACACAAGGCCGCACATACACTTTTTTGCTAGAGGCAAAAAATGGGCATTACTGATCTGTGGCCTGGGGGTGAGGACTAAAGGAAACTGGAGTCTCCCTCCCCCTTGGCAAAAATTTATAATAAGGACATATAGATAGCAAATGGTGCAGTATTTGAGGGATTTCAGCTTTAAAAGGAGAACCAAAAGGAGTTGTGTCTAAGTGCGACAAAAGTCATTAGTTTTTGAGAGCGTTGTGGATATGATGTGAAGCATGACCTCAGCCATTGAACTCCGTTGTGGGGGAGAGTTTAAGAGAGGTGAGGGAGTGTTATTGGTTATAAAACGTTTTCATGACTAAACCGGCACGGTTTAAAAACGTTTTTAAGCCATTGATGATTGAAGCTACCTATAGCAACAACAGCAACATTGTAGCTATGCATAATCGCGCGTAGCGCGAGAATTTTAGAAAAGTAGGCCAGAAATACATCCTAATAGAGCTGTAAATGATTGGTGGTGTGTACAGATAGGCATGAAAATATTGATCTGCCTATTTGAAATTTTTAAAGTTCTATCATTACGATCACAGCTTTTTCTTATATTTTTACTGCGTTTTCTCTGTACATTCTCAAAGTTGGAAACGGTGCACTTTGAAAATTTCTGGGGGTAATGCCCGCCCGCCCACCCACCCCCCGCCCCCGCCCCCCGCTGTGTACGGCCATGGATATCATATGAGCTGATATAATACAACAATCATACTGAATTATGCATCCCTTTTCAATTATTCTGCCTGCAATTCTCCAATATTCACCTTCTAGTATATATCTGTTACATTTGTCCATCACCCTATCCATAGGCTACTTGTCCACTACTCAGTTACATATCCTCTAGATCATACCATTTGTCTCCAACCTAGGGTTAACATATTTATTTCAAGCAAGGAGGACATAGATCACTGTCCTTATGTAGGGGTCTAAGGGTGTCCCTTTCCCTTTGGGAATTTTTCCGGTTTTTAATGGTGTCTAGATTCAAAATGGTGCTGTATTTTTTCACAGACTCAAGTCATCGGTACATTACTTGGTCAGACTTATAATACCACCAGTAAATCTTTCAAACTATTTAACCCGCAAATCAGAAGTATAGGAATCATGTGGGGAAACACATGATATCCGGACCTTGTTGGCAATTTCACAAATCCGCCCGCACGCCAGTGCGAAGTAGTAAAAAGAGGAAATGTCGAAAATAATCGTTCTACAGTGCACTTGTCATGGGTAAGGAGAGACACGACATACTTGTTAAGGACAGAAGAATTATTCGAACGCAGTACCTTACCGTACGGCATATTATGTGTATGATACCGTATAGGAATGGTCGTGTAAGAATGGTCTTCAGTGTATGGTTGCCATGTTTTCAGTAAATCGACCAGCCATCCGAAAGGCAGAAAGGGTCTAAACCTGACAAAGTCACATCCGAATTTGTCGTCGGGACGTTCATTTCAACGTCCAAGTGAATTATATGCGAATTAAACGACAGTGCAGACTATATACCTAATTTAGTGAAAGTAGGCATTTTACAGTTATAAGTTGAGTTCATACGTGCGCAAAATGTGTTTTTGACACATTTACTTTTTCTTAATTCTTACAGAATTTTTTTTAATTATTTTTTGAAGGAAATACTTCAAAGTTTATTTCCGTTCAAACATTTATTTTTTCTTAATTCTTACACATTTTATTAGGACACAAAAAATCTGGGGGGGGGGCTGACTAATATCTGAGGGGCCTAGGCCCCCCAGGCCCCCCCCCGTAGCTACGCCGATGCGTGAGTCTACTACGCGTGCGTGCGAAATCTACGCCGTTCGTGCACGTGGGCTTCATTGGTTTAATCTAAAATGACGTCGGCCTGACGTCAATGCAGAAGGCCTATATAGACCTTATGAATATGAAGTCACAGAACAGAAAGTGCTCCCTGCAAATGGAGGCAAGTGCATAATATTGCAACTTAAACCAACAAACGCATTTTTTTACTCAATAAATATTTCAAGTTTGTAGTTCCTGTGTTTCCCTACGAATTTGATGAATCCTTTTTGCTTGAAACACTGTTCAAGCTTTAAGAATTTCTCCCAGTTTTTGCAACTTTCTGCATAACTTAGGGATATACTCTGCATGTAAGTTTTGAGAAAAGTCTTCAGTGACGTTTAAGTTATGGTGGCATGCCACCAAAAAGAGCTGTTTTCACTTGGCAGTTAAAGAATAAAATCCCCCAATATTAAGCATATTTAGCTCATATTAATTCATGACACAAGTGTGAAGAAATTACCCTGTGAAATGGTCAATATTTTAATGGGTTTTAATGGGAACTGCTGTTACTTTCTGAATTTTAAGGCTTTCACATTAAATATCTTTGTAATTTTTATGTCACCAACCCTTTAACTGAAATAAGATTTGCTGTAACGAAATGCGACGAGTTTCAAATGTGACCTTTTTGAATGACCACTGCAGTGATAACTTAAGGAGCTCAAGGCTAGTAGTGATTCTTTTCGTTGTTATTTTGTTAATTAGTCACTAATCCTACTTGATATATTGGTATTGTGATAAACATTTTGAGGAGTAAAGCACGGCAACTGTCGGAAGTGAGCATTGTCTCCAATTTTATACCATACTGGTTGTCCTTCCCAACACATCCTTAATTACAACCTGCTCCAAGGTTTTTCTCTGCTCATGTTCGGATTTAGTGAACCATGCGCCCCCACCTCGCCTCGGAAAAAGTTAATTAGTTAGATGAGGTTTCACGGCTCAGTTTCTAACCAATTGGTTCAAGTCGGACCGGCCACGGTCTTTTTTCCAGTTGTGGCTCACTGGCTTGTTTCCCTGCTCCATTGCTTATGCTTAACACCAAGCATAATGGGATTAGGTTCAATTTTTTAAAGTCTTCGGTATGACCCGGCCAGGAATCGAACGCCTCGGAAAAAGAGAAAGGAAAGGAGAAAGAAATGTATCGGAAAAAGTTAATAAAATTTACTATTATGGTATATATATATATATATATATATATATATATATATATATATATATATATATATATATATATATATATAGATATATGCCGACAGGAATGCCCGAACGTCGTTCACCATGATAATTTTATTTTCCTGGTTATTCTTTATCATATATGGACAAGAAATCAATCGTACGGGCAGTAGCGTAATGAAAGAAAATGGGGTTGCATTTTCCCAAGGGTGTAAAGTCAGGGATTCCAAACTGTGACTGACTTGTATCTATTTCATTTTTGGCTCAGGTTGCTTCATGTAAACTGAATGCCAATCTGTGTCGATAATGCTCTACGCAACTGCATATGAAATAATAGGAATATGAAAAATCAAGTAGTCTAATTCAACGAAGCCTACAAATGCATTTACTCAGGTGTTAGTGATGAAGAGAAGTACACGTATTTGAATGGGAGATTTCCAATGAAATATGCGATTGAAGAGGGTCCGTTTTTCATGCGTTTACGTCAAACTGCCTGACCTGTAACCGTGAGAGGAGGTAGATAAATTTCGTTCACAAATTATGTGATACTTAACAAAAAGTTTCCTACAGAATATTTAGAGATAATGAAGGTTGCTGTAAGATAGTATGAGGCCTACGTACTGAAATGAAATTTGGCCTAGCTTTCCATAACATTTATACATCGCCTAACTGTCGGCGTTTTTGCTTTCAGTTGCTAACATACAGTTGCTTAAAGCGGCACAATGAGCTGGTTCATAAAATTCACCAAATTTTGCCAAACCTGTTAAGTTTTCTTCACATACTAATGACAAATGGTTAAACTTAAAGAATCCCCACATCTTGCATATATATAAATGTTTCATAAGTGAGTAATAAACAATTCAATTCGGTTTTCAAAAATTCGTGACCAGACACCTATTCAAATTATGCACACAACCGTTACAAGCCAGGATACCAAAAAAATTCAAAATTTTAACTTCTGCTTTTTTTAATTTTAACTATTGGATGTGAAACTTAACTTATTATGTTTATAATAATCATTGTCATGTGGTAGTACCCTTCAACAACCTCGTTAAGTTATCGATATCAACTCAGTATGCCCCTTTAAGTTTTTCAATGAACTCTTCAGCTTTTGCAAGTAATCACACTCAGCGACTCACAGTCAGTAATGGGAAAATTTCGATTGTCTTTAAAATGAACCAAAGAGGGATTTAAGCTATAGTTTCCCGTAAGGGGTAGAATGAGGTGTGTTTTCGACTGAGTGATGGATCTCTTTTGATCGTTTCCTTTCACAATTCGTTCGCAAATTATCAAAAGTTTCATAGTTCCTTGGCAAACTATAAAAATTTCCCGCACTCTGCGTGCTTTAAGTTTTAATCATCTCTTTCTTTAGTATCATCCCAATTGTATTTTTTCAAAGGTACGGGAGCATTTTTAACAACAATATGATGACCAATAGGCTATGATGAGCATTATTGGGACGAGTACTGCTCGCAATTATTCTAACGAGTGATTTTTTTCCGAAAACTTTACGTACAACCTCAGGCTTGCATCAAGATGCGATTATGAGAAACAAAAGAATAAATGAAATGAAATGTAGCAATTTAATTCTTTCTATGGGCAACATTTATAGCGTGGTGTACTTGATTTGAAGTATATTACTCATTACGCAAGCTTTCTAAAAGGTAATGGTACCAGCAATCGAGGGGGTGCCATGACATAGTCAAAATATCACTAAATAATGGTAATTATTTTACACATAATCACTTCAAAGGTTTTCCAAAGATAGCACCATTTTTGCATCCAAGCCAACTTTAATAAACGGCGATTTCTAAAGGGGAGGAGTTTCAACCCTTCTACTTGAAAGCCACAACCTTCCCATACACCCATGCGTAAATAAGAACAATTTATTTAAAATATGAGAATTTTTCAGCATATAATTAGTTCGAAACTTTGCCAAAGATAACACTATTTTGCATGTACGGCACCGTGAACGAACTGACATTTCTTAAAGGGGAGGGAGAACCCCATCCCCTAAAACCCATTCTTCAGAACGGCACCTCCGCATTATTGACAAAGGCAGGGTCCATCCCAGGTGTAAAGTATCGCAGATACGCATATGCATACCTTACCCCAACTTTCTGGGTTTATCTGGTGTGGAGTTACGACATCATCTTCTGTTGTGCCCCCAATCGTCGAACCCTGAGGCTCCACTGGCGACTAGGCTCCTGAATGAAATTTTACATGTTTAAGCTTTCAATCAAAATGCAAATAGTCAATGACCCCAATGTAGAATACGTGTAATAGCCTATGTAGATGAAGGCTAGTATTCAAGCCATATTCCCATACAGGAGCGTTCTTGTTCGCTTTACCACCTTGATGTACCGTACCCGCACTGTGTATAGCTATCTGCATTTCTTGGCTGTTAAGGAGGTTACTGCAGAACGGCACTGAAACCTAAAACGGCAACCTTAATGTCGCTTCTTAGGCCAAACCTATGTTCTTCTTGTCTTTCTTTATTTTTACTTTGAAACTTGAAACCATAAGGAACTTTCGAGAAAAATATCTAATTCTTTTGAATTGACGTCGCCCATCCGGTTATTTATGCATGGGGAGCCAACCTGGCAAATTCACACATCTAAATTATGTGGGCAGAAAAAAAAAAAACACAAATGAGATGACGTCACGTGAATATTATTACGTCACTGCCCCAAAGCTAATCAGATAGAAATACCTGTAAATATCAGAATAAGGTCACTCTTTCAGATAGCCTACTTTTTGTGGTAAACGACTGAACAATGCTTGCTATGACATGAATGACCTATGTCAGTGCCCTTTATTAAATTTTCCCACCTACTTTAATAAAAACAGTAGTTCTGCCATGTAGCCTCCCGCCCCCTAGTCTTTGTAAATGCGCAGGTACACGGAAGTTAGTACAGGTTTCAAAATCTCATCGGACATCTAAATCTGATATGGAGTCCTTTTGGTGTCATGCTGTGATCTTGGCGGATGCATGATTTTTCATATCCGTGCAAAAATGACGATCGTAGCTTTTGGAACAAAATGTACTTTTAGGATCAAGTTTCTAATAGATACGTTTAATTCAGCAATAAAAGTGTTTTTAAAATAAATATAGGCGTAAGAACCCGGCGGGTCAAGGGGCAGAAGCCCCCCTCCCCCCGAAATCACGGAAAACCAATTTCTCGGCCGAGTACCGGAATAAACGGCAATTTTCTCCGTTTTTCCGAGTTTTTCTAGAGCAAAGAAGGCACAGCGCCCCTTGGCGAAAGTATCCTAGCCTACACCTATGAAAATAGGGTCAAAATAATGAGAACGTTTTTTAAAAAGGGGAGGGGAAGCAAGCCAACATATAACATCATACATTTACTCCAAGTTTTTTTTCTCTGATATGACAATACTATAAAACACGTACAAACAGTAACATCGAACAAGTCGGGGACCTGACCAACCGAAAAATGTGTGACGACGATATTTCGTTGCGTGGTACAGTCTATATGTAATATGCATATGACGCACGATTTTTTTTTACTTCGCTGCCGGCTACCCATGTTAACTTTCATGGACATCCTACCCTATTTTCTCTATAGTTAACAAGAAAGTGCGTCATTTCAATGGGGATGTACCGAATCAGCTGTAGCTTGCTTTTTATCCACGTCACTACGTTACGCGTCTCCCTTCTTCCATTGCATTACAATTGTACATATACGTTATAAGGCTGTGCTCGCGTACCATCAACCATAAGCGTGGACGATAGGAATGTGTTTTCCCTTAAATTTCCCGACTTGACAAACAATAAAAATAAATTTTATCCTGAAATGGAGCCTTTTTTGGTACAGTCGGAGGCTGTCTCGCCCCCACCCCGCCTCTGACACTTATGCCATCAAAAGACCTACCATGAGTTTTAAAGGCCAGCAAATTTATCGGAAACCCCCTGATGTCAAGTGAAAAACCTCCCTATCGTAACACAAATTTGCTGCCAAAAAGGGGTATTATTTTGAAATTTGACAAAATAAATCTAAATTTTATTCCTATACTCTTCACTTGTTCAATTGTTAAGTAAATAATTTTTTAATGATTCAATGTTATATGCAATGTATTTGCAATAATTTGTTATATCATGGACAAACAATTTTCAGATTAGACTGATTTTGTAATCTTTGAGAATAAACTACTTGATATGACCTTTCTTTCTCTCTCTCAAAATAAGAGAACTTTGTAAAAGACTAGACTGTGGTTTTTCTCTGAAAAAGATTCACAACTTGAGACAATTTGTTTGCTGTCAGTGGGCTTTTATATATCAAAGATTACTGTCCAATTTTCTTCCATATTGCTACAATGAAGAAAATAAATCGCAGCACTTTTAAGCTAGTATGCTTTATCAATCTCTGAATGTTCTATTCTATTTATCCCAAAACAGCCTCCATATTTCTAGCTCCAAAAGAAAAACGAAAGCTTAATTTTGGTCTTATGATGTGGGCCACGAATGCTGGCTACGCTGCCCTGGTGATCATCGCTGATTTTTTCGCATATACTTTTCTGTCAATCGTGAGAACACATGCGGAACTGAGAGTGCAGCAAAGAGGTGAGTAAACAGCGGTGAAACAGGACACCGTGATGACGTGATGATACCATGATAAACGACGTCTAATGAAATTCATACGTATATGTGGGTATTGCTTGCCACTAATAGAGGTAGGCACTGTACTTGGATTATGAATAATATTCCCATCAAGACCTTGAGTACGTGTATTATGTTTTATGTAAGACTAGCTTAGGTAACTTTAGAGTTTCATTCACTTGATACAGTATTTAGTTGTACCATGGAAGTACTTCCTCCGAGGTTGTGCAAATACCGCAGGTAAAGTGCCGCCTGTTATTAGGTAGACAAAAGTCAACGAGAGATCCTTTCATCGAATGAATGTAAGATTACGAAAAGCGTTATGAGCATGATGAGGCCGAATAAAAATTTACCAGAAGTATGCACAACTCATTCTCCATATGAGCTTCAAGTGTGATTGGAAGACCATACATTCTACAAAGTCTACCCGGACATTGGCGGAAAATATCCTTCCTTCCCTCCCAGGGTGGTGGAAAGTTATCTAAATTTGTAGTTGCTCATTGACAGGCTGCGGGAACTGTAAGGTTCCCTCCGATGTCTTTGGTTAGGGCCCCTAACGGAGGTCCAGCGCCCTACCCCTAAAACATTGGTAGGTTTAAAAATTTGGGAAACTAGAATGTGCTCTTTTACCAATCTACAAATGACACTCATTATAGTGTTCGGCAAACACTCAACAAAACTACTATCAATTTTTGAATAATAAACCAGATGAGGGGTGGTGTATGGCTGGGGAAAATTAGTAAAGTGTCCCAAGATTGTGACATATCGTTAAGAGATCAAAGCCTACACTTTAAAGATCTCGTATATCCGACGTTCAGCCATGGACGGGACGCTTAATTCAATCATAGGCGTAGTAAGCATGTATTGTTCATAAGTATGCATCCAGTCCTCTGAATCCAAGGACGAAAACATCTCAGAGTTATGTGTTTCCTCTCTAAAAATGTCAAAAACTTCCAGTAATTTTTCTTATAATTTGCCCAATATGCTGCATCAAATTGCATCTAAGGACCCTCAAATATTCCAGAAAATTTCCAAAGGGGGCGTCCCCTCCTCCGGGACGGCGGTCCGAAACAACGTTCGGTCCGCCAGTCTTGAACAGTTTTCTACCCCTATGAATTCAGTTCAGTGTAATTCCATCAAATCCAATCCAGTCCTATCCAAATCCAATTCCATTCCATTCTATTATATTCGGTTCCATTCTGTTCGATCACAAGTCCATTCACCACAATTCAATCCAATTCAATTTTGCTTCTACCAGCATCAAAACTTTATCACAGGCATTCATTGGCACATAGATGAATTGATACATATGAATGACGTAATACAACAGAAGGAAACTGATACTTTTGATATGTAATGGAGGTAGGGGGCAGGAAGAAGCTCTGAATTTCGAGCCTGGTATCGTAATTGGATAAAGAACGTACACGACAATGAATAGAAAATACGTAGGAGAAGAAATGGGGTTAACAAAAAAAAGCGGGTACCGGGCGTTTGTCGAAAACTAATTTTCGGATCATTATTTTTTTTTTTGTTGGGTTGCCTTCATAATCATCAGGTTTGCTTTGCTTAACTTCCTAGTGCATACGAATGTCTTTTTCCATTATGCGAAATTTGCAGGGTATACGGTTAGCAGCTCTCTCAATTTTCTTTACAGACTAATGGAACTCAAACGTGGGTATGTAATAACGGATACCCCGCTCATATTTTCAAGTTTCTTAGAAATTGTTAAATATCTTCTCAAAGTGCGTTGTTTTCCATAAAATGGTATTTGCGCACGTTGAAAATTATTGCGCCCTTGGGCCACTTGTTTAAGGGCTTAACAAGATTTGAAATGGGTTTGCTGTGTCATTTATGTGCAAAAGAAATAATTTGACAAAAGAAGTTGCCAGAGGTACCATTTTTATGACGTATGGTCGTTTCTTCAGTAACAGATGGCTGCATGGTTGTCGCATCAAGTCAGTTCCAGTAACAGTTTCTGTGACCGAAATCTCAGCAGCCCACTGATTTTTGGTGTGGGTGTGTGTGCGTGTGGGAGAAAATGCGGGTCATTTAACTTTTTTAAGGGAGTACGGTACATTACTTGATGCAACTTTAATTGAATAAATCGTGGCAAATTTGCTTCAACCACACATTTAAACAAGATATGGGTTAGGTTAGGTTAGATGAGGTTTAACGTCCCAGTTTCCAACCAATTGGGTCAAGTCGAGACGACCACGGCCTTTTTTACAGTTGTGGCTCACTGTCTTGTTTTCCCTACTCCATTGTTTATGCTGAGCAGGATATGGGGGGAGATAGCAACCTTTTGAAAATATGTTATACGGCGACGCTTCCAAATGCGTTGAGGGATAGCAGAGGTGTCCTTATACAGTTATAGGACTAATTTTTTAATGTGTATTTGTTTTAACATATACCTCTATGAAAGTGGGTCAAGTTATTGAAATATACCCCTTCACTTATCAAATATACGCCTTGATGGACTTTTGTTGTCACATGGGTCTGCCCCTAAAGAAGGGCACGAGCCGATACCACATATTCTATACCCCTTCACTTATGAATTATACGCGTTGATGGACTTTTGGTGTCACATGGGTCTGCCCCTAAAGAAGGGCACGAGCCGATACCACATATTCTATACCCCTTCACTTATCAATTATACGCGTTGATGGACTTTTGTTGTCACATGGGTCTGCCCCTAAAGAAGGGCACGAGCCGATACCACATATTCTATACCCCTTCACTTATCAAATATACGCGTTGATGGACTTTTGTTGTCACATAGGTCTGCCCCTAAAGAAGGGCACGAGCCGATACCACATATTCTATACCCCTTCACTTATCAAATATACGCCTTGATGGACTTTTGTTGTCACATGGGTCTGCCCCTAAAGAAGGGCACGAGCCGATACCACATATTCTATACCCCTTCACTTATCAAATATACGCGTTGATGGACGTTTGTTGTCACATGGGTCTGCCCCCAAAGAAGGGCACGAGCCGATACCACATATTCTATACCCCTTCACTTATCAATTATACCCGTTGATGGACTTTTGTTGTCACATGGGTCTGCCCCTAAAGAAGGGCACGAGCCGATACCACATATTCTATACCCCTTCACTTATCAAATATACGCGTTGATGGACTTTTGTTGTCACATGGGTCTGCCCCTAAAGAAGGGCACGAGCCGATACCACATATTCTATACCCCTTCACTTATCAATTATACGCGTTGATGGACTTTTGTTGTCACATGGGTCTGCCCCTAAAGAAGGGCACGAGCCGATACCACAAATTTCACATCCCTAGCTCCCTGGTTCGACAATCACACTGTTAACACACAGTTATCACTACAGCTATGCGCCTCCAAGACTAGAGAAGAGGTAGCCAATCAGCATTCAAGGCGTCCTTCCCTTCAATCCCTTCGATCCCTTTTATGTTCGCATTCTCTAGACGCCTGTAATCTGATCCACTGCTTTCGTTTCCGATTGGAGTGGCTATGCGGTCCTTTCAATGCAAGAAGCAAGCACAAGATTTAAAGGCCAAATATTTCCTCCCAGACAGTAAATCTTATCTAAAGTAGGAAGGAGCTGCAGTAGCCTGTGTTCATATCTGTTTAAATTGCTCAAGGCCATACTCTGTGTACACTAGCCTACTGTGAGTGATTTCAGTGCTATTCAAATCTGACTTCCTAATGCATTGGGATACACAGCATCACATTTTACTGATCTGCACGTTGTCGTCATCGACCAATCAGGTGAGTCTATTGTTTGAATTTATGTCAATAAAAGTGCAGTCACCAAAAGTGAATAAATATACCCGGGGGTTGGTAAACATAGGTAAAGGGTGATGCAATGCCTCTTTAACAATCATCCATAGCTCAATTGCACTTAAATCCTCCATTAGCTGAATTTTACGGACAATATTTGAACTGCATGTCTTGAGTCTGAGTTCAAAGTGCTTCTTCAAATGATGGATTCCCACGCGACTTCAGCGTCATGCATGTGTTCACACAACAACTATAATGATAGGCCTACTGGTGCAGCATCTGACAATCGCCTGGGGCTATTACTTGATATTTTTACATTAATTTGGATTTTGAAATGTTGATGCAACAACAAAAGTAGGATAAAGAGTGACTTGTATCAAATTATCTGCAGCTTGCATCATTTTGAAAATCAATAGAAAAAGGGTTAGGATAGCCCTCAAGATAGGAATAATGATAGAACATGAATATTCCGGGTTGTTTGATTTGAACAGACGGTCGAGAGCTAATTAGTGTGCTTTTGGTCGCACGGTCAACGTTCTTAAGATCAAAACGGTGAAGTGGGAAATGAGAGAAAGTTGGGTGGATTGAAAATCTGCTACTGGAATATGTGTTCAGAAAAGGACAAGGAAACGTTAAGTCGATACACATTTTGCTTGAAACACAAATTGTATTGACCATGGTTACTTAGTTTTGGGGGTCATTAGGGTGGGAAAGGGGCGGGGGTGGGGTTGTATTACATGGAAAATGAAAGTGCTTTGCCTTGTCGGCTAATCGGCTGTGAAGACGAAGTGGTAGTCCTCTACCACTAAAAGTACTACTTATGCTACTTCTTATAATAATATTTTACAACATGTAAACAGTGGCCCCAGCATGGTTCCACGCGATTTTGACCGAAACTTAAAATGATACCAAGGGGCGTTTCATGATGGATGTTTTTTGTTTTCTGTCACATTTTGTTTCCTATAACTAGGAAAATTTTCGAGCGCTTTAATCTTCAGTTCTATCTTGCTCCAACACCCGCCGCTTCAAACATATTGGCTTTATTAACTGTAAAGGTTCCATAATTATTGTTCTTTAGTATACGCGTGATTCTGGAGAAACACTAATATAAATTGCATTGGGTGAGAGAGAATTTCTATCCCCTTTTTCTACATTTCTGGAAGATTCTTAGTTTAGAATCACCACCGTGGCAGACTCGTAGGTTGTATACGAAACATGAAATGTCTCAATGCTGAGCCCAAGGGTTGGCTACAAGTGGGGCACAGGGGGCATCGCTCCCCGTCAAGAAAGGCTGCCACCCCGTCGGGGAAATTTTCCAGTTTCGTGTAAAGAAGCTCAATGGGTACGATAAAGTATGTAATTCCGGATGGCGATCAGGTTCCCCGACGAATATCTTGGTTTTCTTCTTGATGAGGACAGATTCTTGATAAAAACTTCAAAATTTTTCAGCTTTTCTTAATAAAACCTCCAAACTTTCAATCTCTCTTCCGCAGAAACCCGAAAATTTTCTGCACGCCTCCCATGACAAAAATTTCGCATTGGACATCCTTTCGGCAACCCGTCGCCTTTGTCTGGGCTTTTGGTTGCTATCCCACTGTCGGGAAGCTTGGCCTATCTGTCGGATAAACCCTGGCACCACCCCTGGCTAAGTCTGCATGAAATTTTTACCATGGTCAATGATTTTCATGCAAAATTTTGGTGCGGGCGCTTACGCCAGCAACCCATCCAGTCGACACTATATGACTTATGAAAATTATTGGCACATAATATCCTTGAACTATTCTGGTCAAAACCATATGTACACTTAAAGTTAGAGGCCGGATATCAAGGGGTTCCCATGAAGCAATACTTTGTTTTACATTCGTAACGTGATTCCTGTATATGGCTTGATGCTAAATTTATTCGTAATATACATTTAGTCAAAATATTACTTTCTGGTGCATGGCGACTGCACATTTTTGATTTATCACATTAACAAAGAATAAGCAAAGTACCGCAGTCTATAACGTAGCTACGTACGTTGGCCACCTTTCTCTGGAAATGTTAAAGTGCAGAAGTATTTTCAAGAAGACCATTAGATATTCAGTCTCCGTTTTACTAAAACAAAATAAATGTTAGTCAATTTTCACCTCAGAAAAATTAGTCCACATTGAATGAACTTTTGAACAGGGAAGGAAAGACTTCCCCTGTGATCAACATTCTTGTTTATGAAAATACCGAAACCAGCAATGATGCAGGCATTACGAATGCCTTCAATGAGTGTCTTTCTACCGTTGGCAGCAAACCTTATACTCGGATTCACAGCAACACCTACTCACATCAATTTATGGACCCTGACGTTTCCAGTTCTCGGTTTCTCATTCCTGTCACTGT
Source organism: Holothuria leucospilota (assembly GCA_029531755.1). Lineage (NCBI taxonomy): Eukaryota > Metazoa > Echinodermata > Holothuroidea > Aspidochirotida > Holothuriidae > Holothuria > Holothuria leucospilota. Next base: position 27,529,142 of record CM055969.1, on the reverse strand, counting down.
GGACAAAACCTGAAGAAAATTAATTCCTCAATGATTTCAAAGTCCCCTGTATCAACGAAATCATTCCTTAAGTCTAAAACTTGTTTTCCACATTGTGTCTTCCACTGTCTTGCACCATATCTTCAGTTTTAGTTTTTTTCTACAGGTACCTTCTCCTATTCCGAGTTACAAAAGAGCCACAGAAATCTCCCTGAAATTACAGTCCCATTAGTCTGCTTCTTTGTACCAACATATTCTCGATCAAGTTATTGAAAAGCGTCTTCGTAAATTCTGGGAAGACAATAAAATCTTGTTCGGTTTTCAGTTTGGCTTTAGGAGGGGGTGTGATACCAGTCGTTCCCTTCTTGAAACCGTTAATTCTATTGGTTCCTTTCTAGACAGAAATGAAATCATTTTTAGTCTCTCTCTCTGGACCTTTAAAAAGCATTTGATACCGTTGATCATAGAATTATGCTCCGTATACACTTCATACTTACGGTATTCGTTGGAAATGCCTTGGGTGTTATATGTGCAGCTACCATTCTGATAGGAAACAACGTGTTTTTGCCAACGGCATGGTGTCTTATGGATGTCATGTTGACACTGGAGTTCTCCACGGCTCTGTTCTCGGTCAATTACTACACTGTTAAAAATATTTCCGCAAATTTAGATAATATTTCAGGCAACATTTTCTCCAACCGAATTATGTTTTTTACAGCCAGACTATAATCATTAAATAACAAAACAGTTTTATGTCATGGGTCTATCATGTGTGCTTTTTCTAAAGTCCTCTCGAGTCTCTGGCGAAAAACCAAGGGACGAAGCCAAACATTACTACTGTAGGAGTTCTACTTCCCAGGGGAACTACGTCTCCGAAAGGACAGCAAACTTTACTGACAAATCTCTCGACCCTCAGACCCTTACATCAAGGATTTGTCATACGTGGTCCCATTCTTAACTGACTGAAAAGAACATATATACTACACATGATCTTAGCTAAAAGGCCGAGAACCGATCTTAGCCAAAAGATACTTTTGCAAGTCCCCTCGACTCTCTGACGGAAGGACCAAGGGACGAACCCAAATGTTACTCCCGAATTACTTCTGCTCCCCAAAGGAGTTACGTCCGCGATGGGACAACAAGCTCGATCTTAGTCAAAAGGCCGAGAAGGCTGAGGGTGCAATTTTGTCATTTTTTTTTTGAAACACTTAAACTTTAGGAACTTTGTAATTGGAAAGTAAACATATCTTCTAAAATGTAATAATTCTTTACAAAATAAATAATACAAAGAGCACAAGTAATCGGTTGTAAACATTTTCATACAGAGCAAAGATAAAAACCCAAAAAAGACATATCCCTTTTTTAAGAAAAATGCCTACAAAAATTAGCTCCGCCCATTTAAGTATAATGTTCCATTAGGTAATATAGCTGTACATTTACAGACTTTCTGTAAGATTTTTAATTGGCTACAATCATGTGCATATGCACCTGTGCTGATGATGATTTGATATAAGGACCTTATCAGTGCTTTGAAATTTGCACCTTATAGTTTTTTTCTTTTCCTAAATGTGTGACAAAAATCAGTTCTGTCATTTTTGTAACTTAAACAGACGTTTTTCATAATAATTATACATTCATATAATTTTCAATAAATGATAGGTATATATGCTTGCCAAAAATTCAAAACTGTAACTTTGCAGAACGATATGTTTTATAGATCAAAATTTTTGTTTTCTATCTTGCAAAACCGAACCTTTATTTCGTTGACAAACACATGAATGTTTGTTTAATGATAGTATATTTAAGTAAAAAAAGAAAAACAAAAAAATACTGTAAAAATGTCTGTAAATTTACACATAATTTCAACAGTGCAGTAAATTTTAATAAAATGGCAGAAGAAAATGGTTCCTCAAATAAACAGAAAATACATGTTAAACAACATTTTTTCATTGTAGCAATACAAACTGTTTGTATATAAGAATACAGCAAATTTCTGCTAAAAAGGAAAATTCAGAAAACTAATGCATGCTAAAAAGTCTGCAAACTGACTGGTACTTTTAACTGTGTATTTTTTAATTTATGTCAATGTAATTAAGAAAGTAGTTTCTAAAAAAGTTCTGAGACTTTTTGTGCTGACGATACATACTAATGTATTTGTCCATGACAAAGATTACAAAAATCTGACTCAAAAACACAAAGTGTCCTTGGTAATCTCAAAACATGGTTTGATGACAACAAGCTGACGCTTCATCTTGGCGAAAGTACTTTTAGTGTTTTCCATACCAAGTTGGGGAATAACCACTCATGTCCAAATGCTGTCTTTACTGTTGAAAATGTATCTGTTAATTTAGAAACATTTTTTGGTTACAGAGTTTCCAAACAATTCCAGTAAAATCAAATTACTACGAAGTTCTCTTTAATTTTATGATTTTTTGTTTAGACTTCAAAGTTGTTTTATGTTAAAGTAAGAGTGATTACATGTAAATCTAGACCAGAAATGTAGAAATTATGTAAAAACTAAAACCCATTTCATTATAGTTCAAATTACGTCCCATTAGGGGTCACGTGACTATCCTCTCAGTTTCTAGACTTCCACATTTTTAAGCATAATCTTAGCCTTAAAGCCGAGAAGACAGTTGCCGAAACTGGCAATTCTGTTTACTACGTTGGTGATTATTCAGGTAAAGAGAAATTAACATAATTGGGGCATTACCAAAATTCTCAAATAATGTAATCATTCTTTACGGAATAAATATTTCAACCAATACCAATATATCAGTTGGAAACATTTTCAAGCTAAACAAATAGTCACTGAGTTCCTGATAAAAGCAAACACAGAAAACAATTAGTTATGAGTTAGCAATCTTTGTAAAATAAAAATATGGACAAAAATAAACTCCGCCTTCTTAAGTTTAGTGTTCCACACGTCAAAAGGCGGTAAATTTACAGGCATTTTACGGAACGGTATGTTTTAAAGACAGAAAATGTTTGTCTTTTGAAATAGGTCGAGCCTTTATGTCATTTAACTGATTTATATGTATGTTAGTTAAATAACAGTAAACTTATGTAAAACATCTTGACTTATGTAATCATCTTGTTGGATACGCCGATATTTTGTACCGTCTTAGATCTACCATAGACCCTTTTCCAAATAGCCAATTACAAAGGATTGTGGGATAGCATTTTGGTCTGCATCATTCCTACCCACAGTGAAGTGCCATTGACAAAAATAAAAGCACACAAAAACTATCCCACAATCCTTTGTGACTGCTATTTGGAAAAAGGTCTATTCCTCTGTGTTGCTTCGGATTTACACCCTGCATGATACAAAGCTTTTTCTAGGGAGTGGTTCCGTAACATCTCCCTACTTATACCTATGTTATTGAAATTTACGATATGACCACTACTTCAGTCCTCAGGCCATTGCAAGTTCTGCAAAACAGACTCTTACAAAACGATAGCATTAAACACAGGCGCTTCTAAACTAATTTGTTACATTAATTTAAAGCCTCGAAATATTTCAGGTAAGTTATATTCACAGGTTTAAGATGTACAGCTTTATTTAAGAGTACGTTAACAATAACCGACCAAATAGTTTCCGCAACATTTTTCACCCTAAACATAACTTGACTATATAATGGGTATGCATGCAGGAATATCGATATTTTTCTGTCTCTTGGTCCTTTCATATACATGGTAAATTTCCTTTAAACAAATACTGCTGTAAATTATGGAGTTAACCTGCAGGTGGCATAAGTAAACTTATATCGTATTCGGTCTTCAAAAAACAAGTTGAGGATTATCTAGTGGAAAAGTATTAATTCCATATCTCGTGCACGCATGTCGGTCTAGGACACTCCATTATTTCCTTTCCTACTTATCTTCTCTTTCTGTTCTAGGTTTCGTATCTGTGTACAGCAGTTGATAATTCCGAAAGGTTACTTGCTTGTTTATTTTTTTTGTTTGTCCTAGTATCATAACTCTGCTAATACTGTAGATAAAATTTTATTTTCTTTGTGTTGAATGAATGAATGAATAAATGGATGGGCGGAGGGACAGACAGACGGACGGGTGGGTGGGAGGGTAGGTTGGAGGGTAGGTAGGTGATGATGAATGAATGAATGAATGAATTACAGTGTTCTTATTTATTTGGTCCTCGTCCTATATGTGCCCTCCTCTCAGTGTCATATGGAGATCAGCTCAAAGCCCCATTACAGTATTCCATTTTTGGGTGCCTCAGAACTTTCGGAGACTTTTCCTCTCGATGCTATCGAAACTGTACTGGACCACTCATAGGCCTTACGGCAGCCCATGGACCGATCGCCGCACGCAAAGCACTCCATTCTTCAGCTGTGCGTGCGAAGATGAAGACTCATCATATGATCATAGTTCCTTTTATTCACTTGTGAATCCTTTCCACGTCTCCCTACCGCAAGAAGAGCGGGGGAACTGCCACTTGGGAAAGAAAATCTCAGTGAGGTTTGCGCGCACTGAGTGCACATGCAGTATCAATTTATTGAAGCTCTCTGTGGTGGACGTGAGATATTATCCCCTGTGTTTCCCGTAACTATCATCACGTGGCACTACTGGCTCCAAACTAATCTTTGGTGTACCCCACCCCCCACCCCCTTGCGGTACCGGTGGCCCCTATGTCAGAATTCATGGCAACGCGCCTGTTCCTGTCTTCTTGTAATCAAATGCACTGTTTGTTTAAAGTGCATTTGAAGTATGTTTCCTTTCATCTTTTTTCAGATACTGGCTCTATTCATCTGGTTGTGGACGGAGATGGTTTCCTCGCCAAGGTTTATCGTCTGCTCACTTACACCATGGACCCTTCTCATCGAGTAAACATGACAATTGACACAACAAAATGTCTGCCAGATCCATCACCTCCTGACCAGCTTATAACTCAAAAAATTGGTAAATTTTGGCTTTGTAATGCGCATTTTACTTCCCGGAAATTTGCCATGGTGGGTTAGTTACACTACTTGATATATGAGCTTTTTGTGTACTAAGTATGGAGAGACTAGAGAGATCCGTCATGTCACGTCAGCGTTTCGGTTATGCCATGTTGACCATCACAGTTCATACTCTGAACTGGTGCCCTAACGGTACACGTGCACATGAATCCTTCAGTTGACAATCATAATGTTTAATATACAGATATATGCGTGACGCAGTGAAATCCTTAAAGAACCACTATAAACCTTATGCACATGACGTAAGAAGGTCAAGAAAACCTACGGGCGCCTGCCTAAGGTACACGCATGTGTACACTTTTGTACACCTATTACATGGCGGTTATCATGTTGATGACGTGAATGCATGAAGGCCTTAAGTAAGCTTGCACGTTTACGTAAGTTAGCAAATTGTGGCGGTACTACCAACTGCTCGAGCAGGGGCGGATCTAGGGTCTTTTTGGAGGGGGGTCCAACAAAAAAGGGCGCATTAATTTTTTTTAAAGTTTGGTTCTAATGAACGTCAGACAAAGAAAGGATCAATCAAGAAATATGCAAAAACTGGAATGATCTAAACGGTGAAATTGCAAAGCGCGCGGAGCGCGCGAAAATTTTGGGGGTAAGCCTACACTCATAAGAATTTGTATTTATTTAAAGCTTATACAGGTCAATTGTTCAGGAAGATGGGCCCTTTCGGGCATAACTTTCATTGTAGGACTACTTTCCTCCTCGATTCAGTAGCCGTACCGCACGACAGACACAAGAGAACGTTGATCGAAATGATATTTACATAAATCCGTGTATTCTACTTGAAAGAGTTTGTACTAGCCGATTTAGCTATAAGTATAACGGAACTGAGAAAGAGTGGACAAAGGGTACCGAAAATTTTGGGTTTTATCACAGAATTCACCCTTTTGTAAGCCAAAATAAGTAAACCGACCATGGGTCAGCGGCGTAGGAAGATGTTTGACATGGGGGGGGGGGGGACAGACCAGATGCGATTTCTCGACCTTGATCCACCTTCCCACACCAAAACATCATAGTGAGAAGGGGACATGAAGGAGCCTAACGATCCCATGCCATTGCAGGGCATATTTTGCAAAGGGTCACTGAATACTCCAAAAACCGAGTTTAGAATCTGAATCGTGAAACTGTAAAGCGCGCGAAGTGCGTGAAAATTTTTGGCAGGCTTACATAAAACACATTACACATATGTAATCATTACGAACAAAAGGAAAAACGAAAAACTATAGGGGTTGTAGACTGCATCCGGGATAACACACATTGTAGCGGAACCACCTGGACTACACGATGAAATAGCTAAACTTTGCTCACCAACTGACTGTACCTCGTGACACAGACAAGAAAACACCAACAAGGTTTGCGATATTGGATGAAAGTTACTACCTTTACATAAACTACGGTACTCTGCGACAGCAGACCGGTCACCAGTCCAACTGAAAGACGTCAAAAATTGAACCGACTAACATTGCGTTATTTGACCTGGTGGTGATTTTCTATAGTAATTTTAAACTGAAACAAACACCGATTTGCCTATTGTGACTTCTGGTCAACTCTTGGTTGTGGGCATTTCCTTAAAATTGGCTTTTATTCCCATCACTAGGGCAAAACTTTAAAGAAGAAAGTAATTCTAGACCATGAATATCATAGCGAAACGTATTTACCTACTCTCTCTTGTTCATGATAGGAGGGATATCCAGTGGGTGGAGGGAAAGCTTTAAAGATGTAGCGTTTAGGGAGTGTGAACAGATCATTATTTTGCAAGAAAAAAGACTAGAAGTGACCTTTTGGAATCAATATCAAAGCCCGACGGTAATATGTTGCATAAAGCGCTGGCTAGTGAGTATGACGTAATATCTGTGTGCTTTGTATGACTTTGATTGCCCAAGTACGCCGCATGTGGTTCCCAAGCGAAAGGTAATGAGAATGCCTGACTGTCACGCAGGCAGTAAGAAATACTGTAGTCCGGCACATTCTCTCTAAAAAAGATTGCACTGTTCGTCTTTCGGGGCGGGCAATATAGGCTACCGAAGTCAAAATATATTGCCGAAATTTCTGCGATATATACTGTAGGCCTAGCTTGAGTTTTACGGGCGAATTGATCGATACTGGATGGGAGTACCCAAAATCTCTCTTATTTTTCTTTTTTTTTTTATTTCAGGCCACGTGTAAAAAAACCATTTTTGAAAAAGGGCAGATCGGGAAATTTGAGGGGGGGGGTCCGGACGTCGGCGACCCCACCCCTGGATCCGCCACTGTCGAGGGCAAGCAAACCCATGTATTTACGAATATACACGTCTCCCTCGGGACGTCAGTGTATTGTTACGGTTCGGTGTAATACACAAACTAGCACACTGCGACAGAAATGCAGAAGAATGAGATGTAAATCTGAACAGCTTAATATTTTACCATCTTTCCTTAAAAATGTTGTTACATAATGTACTAATATTAGGCTATGCCTGTGATTACAACAGTTACTCTGTGTACTTAGGTCTTGTCTTGGCTGGGCTATACAACC